>LS997563.1:617368-1249868 GCA_000469685.2 Haemonchus contortus
GTATGTATGTAATGTATGTATGTAATGTATGTATGTAATGTATGTATGTAATGTATGTATGTAATGTATGTATGTAATGTATGTATGTAATGTATGTATGTAATGTATGTATGTAATGTATGTATGTAATGTATGTATGTAATGTATGTATGTAATGTATGTATGTAATGTATGTATGTAATGTATGTATGTAATGTATGTGTAATGTATGTATGTAATGTATGTATGTAATGTATGTATGTAATGTATGTATGTAATGTATGTATGTAATGTATGTATGTAATGTATGTATGTAATGTATGTATGTAATGTATGTATGTAATGTATGTATGTAATGTATGTATGTAATGTATGTATGTATGTATGTATGTAATGTATGTATGTAATGTATGTATGTAATGTATGTATGTAATGTATGTATGTAATGTATGTATGTAATGTATGTATGTAATGTATGTATGTAATGTATGTATGTAATGTATGTATGTAATGTATGTATGTAATGTATGTATGTAATGTATGTATGTATGTATGTATGTATGTATGTATGTATGTATGAGAGCAGGAGAAGGGCTCTCCGGGAAAACGATTTATCATGTTCGAAGACGAATCAGTCTGGGAGCAACGGGATTTTGGGGAAAAACTGATCTGTCTGCCCTTAAGTAGGTAGCTAATACCCTATCGTACAGAATATGAGAGGATTCACAGGTGAACCTCTAATATGGTTCGCGCAACGACCCTTTGAAGACGGCGGCGGAAATTAATGCACTCACCTAATATATAGGAAGAAGCGGTAATAAAGAGCTTTTCAGCCACACTTTTTGATATTATACAAGTCACTCATTGCGAGAAAGAAAAGTCCGGGAAAAGCGATCACATTAACCTCTGCGGTCGCCTGAAGACAACACCGACGATGGGCCATAACTTTGCAATAGAAACCTAGTACGTCTGTGGGTATGTAGAGGTTCCGAAGTGGAACGTAGCCTTCTTTGTAGTTTGGCCCGGGAGCCCGATTTCACAACATGGTAGAAGAGTCCATGGCCTTCTATATTTCGATTGTCAGAAGAGGCCGCACTTCCTACACAAAAACACGTTTTCTATCATTACGACAGAGCGCCATCTACGAAAACTAAGTGAAAGTGCGAGAGGCCATGAGCCTCTCGCACTTTCCCTTATTTTTCCATTGGTCCATTATCGACAACATTCGATGTCTTATGTGGTTGTAGCTATCAGTGCAGAGCAAGTGGACCGATCTGTCTACCTATGGAAATTAGCGGATAAGTTGGAAGAATAAGTTATCATAAAATTAATCTCATTGCACGATAGTTACTTCCACTGGATGCCGCTTCAAGTCAATGAATGCCCATAGAGGACACTTCAAAGTATGTCGTAGGTGGATTCAGTGTTCACACAACTTGTTTTGAATGTTTCTTCCCCAATGCCAATTGACTTGTACCATCGCTTTGAAAGTGCAGACACCATTACTAGAATGTGTGGACCTTATCCCTCTCAAAGAGGGCTTTGGTCAGATTAGCCATTCGACCGCCTTCTACCATAATTGCAGGGTGTTGTAAATTTCGGACACCATCTTGACTGTTCGGGGTAGAGAGGCATATCTATCCGGGCAGTATAGGTGAAAAAGGTTCTATTGGATTACTATTCCCCGGAACCGTGAATTGTGAGGGAGCTTTGTCGATGCCGAACTTAAGCCCGGAATCGCTTTGCAAGCGTTAGGATTCATTTCATGGAAAAGCGAAATGAGCGCATGTACCGAGGAATCGGACCTAGGCGTCATGCCTACAAGCGTACCAACCTACCAGCTGCACCACCAGTTACGGGACCAATACCTCCCTGTGTTATACCACAGAACCAAAAGGATCACGGGGCTGAGCACAGCTAGGGCTGTGCCCGGCACTGGTCCCATAACTTTGTTCCCAGAATCATTTAGCAGATTTGGAATACAGATTAAGTGGGGAATAAGCTAAGCTTCAAAAGCACATGACTAAAGGCACAGTTCACGATAATTTTTGGTAACCCAGATTATGACGAAAAATGGAAGATGGAAAATAGTGCGATGGAAGCGAAGGAACTGCGTGGATTGTGTTTCCGAAGTGAGACAAGGATTCGAAAAATCGTTAAAAAGGGGGCTGATCGAGAATGAGATCAGAAGAATGAAGAAGAATGGGGCGTCTGGAATGCGCCATTGCTTACCCCTAGTTACAGCAAAAATAACTCACCTTTTTCAGCCTGATAGGGAGGGAAATTGAAAAGGGATCGCGGCAGCAAAAAGAATAACAGAGGAAAAAAGAATGGGAGAAAAACATTGCCTCATCACTCAGCATTCAGCTGATTGCGTGTGGGTCCTAGAACGAATAATCGCAATCTGTATTGCCTCGACACTCGTCTAACGTGACATCGATCGAGAGGCGGGAAAGCGACTCAAGACAGCAACAGGGGAACCGTGCCTTTAAGCTGGATTCCGTTCTCGAAGAGTCAAGCGTGCGCGACTATAGCGTAACACCTGAAAAAAACCCAGTGTCGAGCTTAAATTGAACAGAAGAGTTGGGGAAAAGCGAGCGGTGTCTAGTTACGGAAGCAAGGATTTTTATGGTAGGCTAGTGAGCACCAAATTGGGAGGTGCTGAGACCAGAGATTTGTGTTACCCTTCAAGATGTTCGTGAGCCCAGGAAAAGGTAAGTAGAAGCTAGCACAGAAACAGGTCAACGTATCATGGGTATAGAGACAAGGGTCCAAGTGGACCGATCTTGGATCGAAAATCCCCATTCATGTTCGAAAACGTTTTGGAAAGTTGTAAAAATGGGCACAGAGTCAGCTAAGGAGTAGGGATTAAGCATTTTTAGGAACGAAACAAACACCACAGTTACCGCAGCGTGCGCGAAATGGGCGCTTTCCATGCAAAAATTGCAATGCGCTTCTAACGGGAAAATGGGGCGGTCTGATATGATAGAACGGTCTTCGAACATTGTTTCTGACCGGTTCTTCATGCCAAGAACGAACTGGGGAAAAAGGCATAAGCAGGGTATTTCAAAAGTGGTACAGAATGGAGTGGAACCAGAGTTGTCGGGCAATCCGACTGGTAAACTTGAGGAAAAAAGGGAAGGGGTGACAAATTCAAATTGTCTTCGTTCGGTTTGGTTGTGCCTTAGTCGTGGAACAACGAACTGCACCTACCCTTGATGCATATTTTATAGTGTGCTTACTGCTGCTTACCAATGCCTTTCTTTCTTTTTATCTCAATGATTTCCCTTTGAACTCTTTTCTTAATGAGTGTTCTTGTTTTTTTTCTTTTTTATTCCATACAAGATGTCCTATGCCGTAAATGAGGAACCAATAAAAGACCCATCTAGATTGCTGTCGAAGCCATGGATCAGCTGCTTCAGTCCTGCCACAGCTCCCCCAGTCTACCGCAATTTAGCGAGAATCATTTGAAGATGGTTCAGAAATTGTTGGAGTCAAACAATCCGAGGATGGAGGTTCTTTATATCGAATGCATTCTTCTTTTCTCTTTTCTCAGATGATTTCCGCTTCTTTGCTGTTGTTCTCCTCTCGTTAAAACTCATGCAGTAGGCGGCGAGGCTATTATTTTTTGTGGGCAATAGGGTATAGCAAGAAGTTAGGGTTCGCATATAATCATAATTTCATTTCTGGTTTCATGCCGTGAGGTTTTTGAAATCCTAAGTGGGTCTCATTTCAGGGTTCGAATCATCCCTTCTCAGAGAAACCGGTTGTGATCTGTTTCTCTCGGTTTCTGCTACTTGATTCCCTCAAGTTAAGCACTAAACCTTCTTGATCATGATGCTAGGTTAAAATGATGGAGCGCAACACCTAACAGACTTCTTTTTTTCGTGTAAAATTCGGCGGTCTTAACAGTAGCAACCTCCGTAGTCTCTGTCGGCCCCTACAGAAATTTTGCAGGTCGATAAGTCAAGCTGAAACTTACACATCCCTCTCATATTCAACACATTCATAATGTCTGTTTTCATTGTTCTTCTTTGTAAATGAATTAAGCCTCTGTAGATTCCACGTTTGCTGCTTAGCCTTCATCGTAAGAGAGCTGGCTTTTCATGCAATGTTTTTTTACTCTTCCTAATCGTCTGTTAAAAGTTCAATTTTCGTTCGTTTTTAGACGAATTTAATTTTTTTGATGTCAAAAGTTCATAATTTGCTGCGCGGGACAGATGGTCATTCATATGAGTCGCCTTGCCATTGAGCGCCTTCGAGCGCGTTTGTATTAAACTAGAACGCTCGAAAAGGCCTTAAATGAAGCAGAAGTCATCAACTTGAGGAAGATCTGTTGACGACTGAGAACAGTATGGATACAAGATTTTTTCATGGTGAAAGATGCCTTATAGTCAGCATTTCCAGCAACTAGCTACTGACTCATTCGTTACGTTCTCGAATATAGAAGAAAGTAGTCCGTCGTACCATCGTCAATATGATTTCTTCATCTCAAAGTTCTCCCAAATGTGTCATGCTACATATGGCGAAGATTCGCGAAAGATCCGTAGTGCAGGATTAAAGGGGCTCCGAGGTATGGTATTTTAGGTTTATCTTGATTTTTTTCTAGTTTTGTTTCAATTGCCCCTCGTAGTTTTCTGTTCATACTTTTCAAAGCTAATCTGTCTCAGCAAAAAAGGGGACTCTAGTTTGTGCTCTACCACTTTTAATGGCTTTAATGAAGGCCCATGATTTTTTTTTTGTGGTTTTCCTGCGAGTCTTAAGATTGTTGCTGACAAGGGAAGTAAGAAACTGTTAGGAAAAATGGGAAAATTGGCGGAGAAAGACGTTACACCTTTCATCGGACGAAATCGCTCTTCAACATGATACGAGATTTTATGCCCAGAATAGTGTTATCTTATTTGTTGAAGTTATTTTGCCTCCTTGCGAAATAACGTGAACACCATTTATTAGGTTGAAAGATGATTTCTGCAACACTTTGGTCATGCTCCTCCACGAAAAAACCAAAGACCTCTTCAAATGTGAAATTAATAAATGTAAATCTCAACAAAAAATATTAAATTACAAAATTACAAAATAATTACCAGTAAAATTGACGAACATTTAATTCAAAAACTTGTGCAAAGCGTTGCACTTATCTTCCAACCCAATAGCACTGGAAGGTACTGAAGAGCTTTCCTTCATAAACTTCGTTGTCGAGTGAGGAAGCCGAATAGGTGAAGGATAATTACAGCGATTTTCCCTGTTCACGTGATGACAGTACCCACGTATCGGATCATCACATCGCGAAAGGAACCTCGAATTCTATGAGCTTCAATTTTTGCAGATAGAAGAGTCTACAGTCTTCTAACGTTTGGGTGTTCAAACGAGCAACACTGCCTCGTGTTTTGAAAACAAGTTTATTTCATCAAGACCGGATATCACCTATGGAAGACGAGCAAAATGAGGGAAACCATGAGCTTTCAAAGCAGTTTTTTTTATCAAATGTGGTGACTTATGTGCTTGCGACTATTGGGTCCAGCAAAGGCAGGCAGAACAATTTGTCGGCCTTCGGAGATGCGAAGAAGTTGAAAGAAAAAGTATTTACCTGGATTTTATATGAAAATCTTTTTGCATGTCAGATTTCTACTGAATGGCGCTCGAAGTCAGCCATTTAGGTTCCATATAGGACAATTTTCGGAGCTTCGTCCTCAAAGGGGTGGATATGCACAGGGGTGGCGGTGCCGTGGAGAAAATTCCTTAATTTGGTTTCTCATGGTTTCTTAACAATTCCTCGTAATCGTAGTTCAGTTCAACGAAAGTGCGGAAGGGAGAATAAAAGAGACAAGTAACGCCTCATAGGTGCTGGACATGGAGTTATCCCCATTACTTACCACCTTGAAATTATCTTCACTACTTGCTAGGTGTTGATAACTTGCTTCTTTCTGTCCCAAAATTCGGTATTGCATGAAGAAGCACCTGAAGAAGTCGGGTCAAATTTGGGATGGGTGGGCCTCGGGGAAGACCAACGGGGTGCACATGACCTCAGGGAAACCCCGTTTTTAGGGAGCGGAATAGGCTTCTGAGTGCAATAGACAACGTATCATTTTGTTCTGGAAAGCCCAGACACCGAGAATGATGAGCACTGAAGATTGAATTGGATCAACAGTTCAGATGAGGGAGAGTCAACTCTAGCGAGCGGAACGCTCTTGAAATTTCGTGTTAGCTCATAAAACTTCACAGCAGATAGCCACGTACTTGGTAGGTGCCGCTCAGATCAACAATTCATCTTTGGTCGATGCGATCTTTGTTCTCACATTAGAGTGCAGAGCCCAAGTGGTGGTCGAAAGAAGCGCTCACTCGAATAAACATGTTAGAAGCTAATAAAAATAAACGTGATAGCAGAAACCGTGATGGAAGTTCTATTGGACAAAAGGTCCACTATGCGAAAATTTCAGCAGCGGCGCAGAGCGAACGCAGATTTTCGGCTGGAGAGACGAGAGCACTGTCACTGCTCCACTTTGGCGCTTGATGCCAGTGCTGCAACTGCAGCACTTCTACTGACACTATCCCCTCAGTGTGGACGAGCAGACTATTAGCCCCGTATCCTTTTTTTTTTAGGAAAACCACTCAATAGATTTAGTTTCTATATCCGTAGACAGCATTCCTAAATTACTTAAGTTTCTATTCAAATTCCAGAGGAATTTGGAGCCACATATCGGTAAGTTGCCCGGCTAATGAATAGGAAGCGATAGGGTTGTCTCTTATCTGACAACTGAAGCTTATTGAAAGTTTTGACGGAATAAACGCCGTCTTCGAAATTTTGCTACTCAAAAAGCTATTAGATGCCTTGTTTTTTAGTGCAAGCTTTTTTTGTTACCGCAATAGTTTCTAGCTGTGAGGCTGTTATGGATTGATAATTAAGGAGTGGTATGGAAATCAGTGACAGACGATTTGCATCCGAATATCTGGGAAAAACAGCATATGGACAAAATTGTGCCGTCAATTCTGTTCAATCTCCAAGAGACAGGTACAAACCTTAAGAAAGCAGTCTTTTCCGCAATCTAGCGTGAGAGAAATTTCATTAGAAAAGGTATCGCTTATTGTAGACCAGTTGGATGAATCCAGCAAGTCGTCAACACTATTTACCTCTTTTAATGATGATCCATATCGTGAGGAAAGTCCCCGAGCGTTGTCGGATCGATGTTTACGTGAACTTATGGGAAAGGTATTACAAAATATTAGTTGGCTAGTTCAACTTCTTCTACTTTGCAGTCAATAATTCACTCGAATGCTTCTATTCATGAACTTCTGCCTTTCCGTACGGAAAAAGCCTGGCCCTTCCTGCGAAGAAGGTTTATAATTTATGAGGACAAGCTAGTTTCTATAAGTAAACTTATCGCTTTCTTTTAAGTGTGTAGAAGTTATACGACACATCGAGCACTCGAGTGCTGGTAAAGGCACAGTTCAAAATGAAAATGGTTTCCTATACTTCCTCATAGTTCGAGCCTCAGCCTTATACCATACCTGCCATACCATAAGCTCGGAAACGTCCTGAATATAGCACAATAAGGGGCCAGAGATTGTGTCGTGTGAATGCCACACCCAAGTGGACGAGTTCCATCGGCGTTGTAGAGGCTGCACTAGGAGAACCAATGTAGGAAGTTCAAATAACTCGTCATAACCCATAGCGATAAAGAACGCAATTCTGAACAGCTTCGGCTCGATGCAGTCAGCTTTTTGCGCAACAACTAAAATCTCGTCCAAACGCGTCATTTCCATCACGGTATCTCGTACAACATCTACTTTCACGACTTTTGGGATGACTCATTTTCCGCGGGATCGGCGAATTTTCTCGCTTCCTTCACCTCCGATACACTATTCCCAACCAATACTTCCGTCTCAGAATTACTCAAGACATTGTACAAGACCCGTTGATGTTTTACCTGGGTGAAAACTCAAGTTTTGCAGGCGTCCTTTGGTTCACTCCGTGCAGTGATGGAACCAGTACTTAAACATATGGATTTGCATGCCCACTGGAAACCGCCGCCGCTGTTCGCTATTCATGTTTTTAAAGCGATTATCTACAGCATTCAGAGCCAAAACAGTTATTTTGTAATCCAGGTGAGTATCGTGCTTATTTAGAGGTGACTGACCTTGTCCCCAACTTCCCACCTTCGCTTTGCGGCATGCGGCCAATCTTTTTTAGTTGTCTCGCGGCCTCAAACTGCGATTACTGTACTGACCCCGCCTCTTGGCCAGTCGATACGACTTCTTCGTTGACTGCCCTTTTTCATTGGTTTTGATTGTTGCTTTCTAATTCAATTTTGTTTTTATGTTTATGAGGCCCGATTGTTCGGAATGACTGCTCTATTATTGATGCTCAAGACTGCATTGAACTTGAAGAAAGTGACCAGCAAATGTACTTCCCAACTCACAGATTGCACGCTCCCATCTTCCATCGCTATTCTTCGATACGCGGCGGGTACAGCAAGCGCGCCGCGGTGTTCGGGGAGGAGATACCGGACCCCTTCGTTGCATGTCTTTGTCAGTGGCTTGGGTTTTTTCACAGGGCTGAATATTTACCTTTCTTCGTCATGTGTAGCTTCCTTTGAACTTTCACATTTTTGATTCCAACTTTTTTAAGGAGCTCATTAATCATCTTGACTCAATGAGTACAGCTGATGCTGTTATTCGCATCGGAATTGCTACTGTGCTGTCAAATATTGTATCAATCGCTGGAACAAGTATAGGTGAGCTCAATGATTGTTGGTCGGCTTGGCAATAAGGAGATTAAATAAATAAGGATTGAGCGAGCTGATCTTGGTCAGCCTGTATGGTAGATTATGACATTCTAATTCCTCTCGAGTCCGTATAGAGAGTTGAACATCTAGCTGTTTGTGTCGAATGTCTTGGCTAACACAAGCAAAGGCAACATGTCGGCATGTAAATCGTCAGATCACTGGCGGATATGGAAGAAGTGGTGTATAATTCAACAACAATGTCTACCACAAATTAAAATTTTCAGGTCCTCTGCTGTTGTCCATTTTCAACTCTCTTTTGAAACATCTACGAACATCTGTTGATTTCGAGCGATCTGAGAAATGCAAAGATTCCGAAGCTGAGAAAATGTACCAGGAGGCACTAATCAACGCTATGGGCGACTTTGCAAATGCATTGCCGGACTATCAAAAGGTGCATGGTTAAAGACCAGCTGCCATCTTTTTTCATAGCTCCGACTATTTGTAAATTCTTCCTTGTTGGCTTCCACCATTCAGGTATTTTACAAAATAGAGTAAAGGTATTAATGATGATAGAATCAAGTTCAATTCTTGTGGCGAATAACTTGCTCTGATGAACACAAACGCCACAGTAGCTCTCTTCTCCCAAACTTAGATTTTACCCAAATGTAATACATCCCTTTCTGTTTCGAAAACACGTAAGAGTGAAACCATGGGTGAAGTATGACTTTTTCCTCTACTCTTATGGGAATTTTCCCCGTTGAAACTTGAACTTAATTGGACAACAACTACGATTGATAACACTTTTTTGTCTTAATGTCACTAAACCGCAAAACTCAGAGAGTTATTGGGAATCCCCTCGAGTACGTGGTAGTATTATATGTAGGAAGTATTATAATTTATACGATATGAACTTCTAAGGTTGAAATGATGATGTTCACTGTTGGAAACATTCCAAATTTGGGCGAGAAACGCGTTAAACAGGGCGACGAATTCTTGCAGCACGTTCTCGTGAAGACACTTTTGAAGGTGAGTTGTGACTGATGTTTTCCTATTCTTTTATTTCATCCATCCGATTTGATTCTTTTTCTATTCGCTCCTCTCAAATTATAGTTTAGGGTTGGTTTTGGAATGAGTGAATTGCGTACTATGTACACATAAAGAGCTAGAGAAAGTCGGGCTTGTAAAGGTGTCCCAGTAGCATGATGTCATTAGAAATATTGACTACAATGAGAAACAATTTATGTGGAAATGAAACTTTATTACTATATAGTCACTAACCGCGTGGTATTGTGTTTGTTATTATTAAATTGGTTTTGTATTGGTTCTATTAACACTATCCACATCTGTGCAATATTGCCCACTACCCTTACGTAACGTCTCAAATGGCGAAAAATACGATATAGAATGTAAACCTTACTGCTGTCGTGCTAATAACTTGGTTTTGTGTGCTGAATAAGTGGACTTCTTTAGTTGGTTACTCTGTTACCAGTAAAAAAAAAAACAGGGTAAAACAGGGAACAGGGCTAACGCCAGGCTGCCCTCCTTCTTATGGTGTCGCCCGGCTTCGCCGGGCGCTCCTCCTTCCTGTAAGAAATTTGCTATGCGTAAATAACACTTTGAATTCTCCTTTTTCTTTAAAACCTATACATCCTCAGTATTAACTCCGAATTGTGAGCGATTTTACTGTAAGGAAGCGTACCTCCATGAAATTTCCGTGCAGCTGGAATACCTCAAACGCCCTTGGGCCATGTGGGCGGGGTCCTTTTCTGCCACCTATAATAAGTGTTCGCATCTTGTCGCCTGTATTCCTACAAAATTTGAACGCTCTAGGGCCAGATAGACAGCTTTCGCGCAATCCCCGCCCCCTGTGAGCAGGGTCTGGTCCTGCTTCCTACAATGAGTGCTCCCATCCTGTTCCCATTACCCCTACCAAATCTGAACGTTCTAGGTCCACGGGGAAAGGAGTTATGAATTTCCGCTCAAAAATTTATTTCGCAATCATGTTTCCTGTAATCCTACCAAGTTTGAACGCCCTAGGACGAATGACAATTTTCGTGTAATCCCCGTCCCCTGTGGTGGAGTCGGTCCTGCTACTCGCTCTAACTGTCCACAACCTGCCGCATGTATCCTTCAAAATTTTAACTTTCTAAGTCCGCTGGGACAGGAGTTGTTAATTTACGCTCAAACCCCGCCCATTGTGAGCAAAGTCTGGTTTTGCTACCCTTCATGAGTGTTTTCATCTCGCCGCCGGTACTCCTTCCAACTTTGAACTTGTGGGTCCATGGGGACAGAAGACGTCCACGAAACAAAATTTGACACAGGACCAGTGGTACAATGTCATTGGTACTCAGTACGTGCCGATGCTTATGCCTATAATTAGAAGTCTCGATTCATTGTTCTTCATCTCGAAACTGTGTCACATTGATGGCTCAACTGATTGACAACCAATGTCTTGAATGGTACCCAAAAATGGATAATAACGCCTATCACAGATGTAGTTATCAGTGAAACATTTTCTCCACGAATTTTTCATTAATCGAGAATCCCAAATCATTAGCGGTCAGATGAGTTTAGTCAAAAATGATATGTTACAAAACAAAAAGGAATCGTGGTACTTAATTGTGTAAAAAGCTCACTGCGTAGCGGTCGTAGGTCAATGGCAAGAAATGAACAAAATTCTCATTCCCTTATGGAGAAATGTCTTTGATCGGTCGCTATTACTGCATTTACCCGTCTTATTGAAGAAAGCAGTTTAAAGAGTCAGTGTTTGATCATAAATACCCTTTTGCTCTCTAAGTTCCCTTATCATTTCCTATCAGTTGTTATCAATTCCTTACACGGAGTACCTACGACCATGTAACATTCTACATTGCCGTCATTGAAAAGGTTCCACTGTTGACACGAAGGGATTGCAATGCTTGCTCGCTTGTCATTATCTGTCCTTATCACTGTTTAACTTCGGTCCTTTCACATCCTGCACTATCTACTAGAATGCTCCGTTGTTAATATGAAAGACGTTGGCTCTCGCCTCCTATTCTATTTCTATAAGTCTCTAACAGTTGTTATAAGTCTCTATCAATAAAAATCTACGGTCCCTTTTTGATCACACCCCTTACCGAAGTGCCGAAGCTCTGCCGGGAACACGAAGTAAGTAACTAGGTTCCTGTGGCTCTCGCTTTTCGAGGCTCTTTATAACTCCTTTCAATTGTTTTCACCGCTTATCACCTACCATCAGTGTTCCTATCCTGCTTTCTGTACTCCTACCAGGTTTCAACGCAATAGGTCCACGTAAACAGGAGTTATGAATTTGCGACCTAAAATTTCAGTCCTGCACGCCTCGCCCTCTGTGGGCGGAGTTCGGTCCTAGCACCTGCCATAGGTGTATCCATGCCGTCTCCTACCAAGTTTGAACTTTTGGGTCCACTGGAACAGGAGTTATGAATTTCCGTTCGGACACACACACCGACAGACATACACACGCACACACACAAACACACCGACACACCAACAGACACACTTAGCGAATTATATAAAGTAGGAAATAGGATGTCCGGAGTTTTTGAAAAAATTTTGCCTCTCAATTGGAAAGCATGATGTTCGCGAAAAGAAGGACCATAGATTCGATAGCAGGGAAGAAGCATAGCATTGTTGAATCAATACTAATAGCTGATCGATATTTGATGTGGTCGTTCGAAGTAAGTAATCGTCGACCGAAGGATGTGCCATAGATACGAGTACCAGAGCCTTCTACCTCTCCATTACGAGACGGATCGCGTTGATTCTCAGTATTGGAATGAGATATGGTGACTGATTGGCAGCAATGATCCTCTCTTGTCGGATACCATAAATGGCACGATCGCTTCCTTTGAGAAGAGATTCGCTTCGACAAAGTTTGTCCACTGTGCTGGAATACCGACAATTTTCTGGCCTCCCGTCGGAGCGACCCTCCTCAAAGTCTCAGAAAATGGAAAAGACGATCTCTACTCTCAATTCATCATACATGACATTCTAAGCAAGACTCAAAGCAGGATTCTCTGCAAATATCGCCCATTCCTTGGCTGAGTAGGAGCTCCAGTGTGGGTCAGTGCTTGTTAGAAGCGACTGTAAGCGACTATAAGCGTACGGCGACATCAATCGACTTGACTTCATCATTGTTCAGAATAAAAACTAGATGTCATATGAAAATGCACACAGGAAGTCACAATAATGCCAGTAGACGTAAGGCCACAGCTACAAAGCGAAGCGCTCACGCCAACAAAGACATGAACTCATTCTTCCTCTGCTCAACCGGGTGTTTTATAGTGAGATCAGCTGGAAAGACCTGGTATGACCTGGCCACCCGATCCTCACATAATCATCTTGCCTTAACCTACGTTACTCCCACACTTTCAGAAGCCCATAGGTTAATCTACAGAAAAAAAATCCTCCAAATGTGAAAAATTAGGAAGGTTTTAAATGACAGAATTGCGTCACGCCTCTTTTCATATTGCAGGAATGGCATCAATTACCAGTCCGGTTGATGGGGGGACATTGGGGCTAAGGAGGGCTACTATCTTCATCATTGATCTAAGTTTATTGCTGTAGTTATTATGTATAGGAAGGACCAATGAATTTTCGCAGACACTTAATACAAACTACTCGGTCCTTACTTGCGAAGCTATGCAGAGAAGCGAAAAAAGAAAATCCGAGAGAGACCAGCAGCAGATATGGACGAAGCCACTGAGACCGGAAAGAGCATTCGCAAAGCCAGACGGAACTTAGCCTATTACGATACCAAAATGACCTCTCTGTGGTTCTGACGGAACAGTTACTTCATCTCGGAGCAGCTGAAAAGGTCATTAACCATATTACTCGGATCTCTTCGACGGCCACCTCCACCCACTCTGGCTGGGCTCTTCACGCGGTACCTATCGTAATGCAAAGTGCCCACGTCGTGGAAAACTAGCAAGGCTGTGTTGCTGAATAAAGGGATATCCAGAGTTAATTGCAATGATGGCCCGATCTGCCTGCTATCTGTGAACTACAATCTTTTCACTCGCGTCATCCTGAACAGGATTGGCAAAATATTAGATGAAGGACAGGCATGCGAGCAAGCAGGGTTCAGAGAGGGTTCAGCACAATCAATCATATCCATTTTCTTACAAGGCTCATTGAAGTATTGCGAGTGTACAAAATGCCGTTATGTCTTACGTTCGATTTGAATAAAGCTTTCGATATGTTGAAATATAAGCGGTAATTGAGCGGTCCTTATATATCGAGTAGGGCGTTCCTACTCAATATATAATGATGCTTCGTGAGCTCTACGACAATTTCGCCACCAGGACTTCACCATTCTACAAGGATATCATTATCAATGTGAAGAGAGGTGTCCGGCAGGTCGGTATCATTTCGCACAAATTTTCAGTGCCTCTCGCGAATATCACGCGTCATTTGAAAGGAAGACTTCGGAGTGAAGGTGGATGGCTGCTGTCCACATCATCTTCGCTCTGCGGACGACATCGTGCACGACAAGATGGACTTAAGATTGAACATAATGAAAACGATGTTCATGAAAAATGGGTTGGTACTAGCGCTCCTTTCACGCTAAACAGACGCTATGTATATCTCCGAATGCTCTAGCTATGTATATCTAGGTCGGGAAGTCAACATGGTGAGCGACCTAGCGCCAGAGCTGTACAAAAGAAAACACTCCGCGTATAAGAATACCGAGGGAGTAGTGAAGAAGACAAAGAACATCCTGCTCCGCGCTAACCTCTTCGACACTGTTGTCCTTCCTTCTTTAACGTACGCCTCGGAGATTTCGACTCTAGGGAAGCAGGATGAGCATGCTGTCAGCTTTACTCAAGGCGCACAGGAAAAGACGATGCCCAGAGTTTCCTTACTCACGCAAGTGCAGAAGGGAATCCGGAGTTCTGAGCTCCGTCTTCAAACGAAGATCAGGGATGCCGTTGAATACGTCGAGAAATCGAGGAACAGGTGGGCTGGGCACTTTATGTGATATAGTGGCGACCGTTGGATTAGTGCGTTTACTGAATGGATCCCTCAGGACGTCAAGCGAATTCCAGGAGGGCCGCCAACGATACGATCAGATTCTTCACGAGAGCTCCGAACGAAAGGATGCTGGCCCACGCCTCTCTGAAGGACGATTCACTGGACCACTCTAGCCCGTACAGAGACGAATGGAAACGTTATTGGTGCTCGCTCGAGGAAAACGGCGATCGTCCGGGATCGATGTGGTACAGGTGATACTGCCTATTGAGATAGGAAATAAAGAGGCATTTCTGCATATAGTAGGAACGACAATGGCTTCGCTCGGCATTCCGTACCGACGACAGCTTTGATAAGTTCTGCTCCTTATCCATCTTTTTGATGGATCGCTCAAGATCACGGTTGACGCGCGAGTGGAATAATCTAATAGTCCTATCTTCAGATGCACCGACCTTTCTGCCCCTTTTTGGTTTGTCTTTGACTGAATCTTTTCTCTGTATCGTTTGATAACCTTCTGTATGGTTGGTATAGGGAGCAGTAGGAATTCAATAATGACCTCTTGCTTGCTAATGATAGCTAGAGCCATTGATTTAGCCTCTGTCATCTAAAAGTTATTGGGGATTTACTTCAGTAACCATGCATAGTGTAAGAAAACCTATTTGGGCACTTTATCAATAGCGAATGAAAAGAATGTAATAAATTATGTAAGCCTAAAAAGTTCCTGAATTTTGGTGCCCAGTTTTGGGACTCCCTATATATCGCGCTCTCGTCTGCCAGCCTGCCTGCCCATCTGTTTGTTTGTTCGTACAAAAATTCAATATTAACTGAGAAAGCGCGGGTTGGGTATAGGACAAGATCAATAGAGCACACGTGAGTGTACTGGAGCTCTGCCCCCAAGGGGCGGGATGTGCGTAGTAGTGGGCGGTGTCACGGGCAAAACTTCCTAATTACAGCCTGCGATTAATTTTTATGGTAGTTAATCTTTTCCGGCGCTGGTTTTATGGCAGCCCAGTCGCTGGAAAAAAATGAGAAAAGGTTGGGGGGGGGGGTAGGATCAAAAATGAAATAAAGGGGACTGAGCGGCAAAGCGTTCTCGCAGTGGGCAGTTTCAACGAAGTTGTGGGTGCTTTTGAGAAATAATTTACTGCTTTAAGAACTTCCAGAAATATATATATATATATATATATATATAACTCTGATCACAAACCTGCTGGAGCGCGAGAAAATGTGGTTCAGGTAGCTGAAGAAGTGACAACTTCCTGAGGTGACCGGGGTTTGCTCAAGGGGAGCGGGGCTATGATAAGAAACTTATGACTCTGTTTAAAATGAGAAATGAGAACACGGAGAAATGTGGCTAGATATACCAGGAAAAATGTAGTCAGATCCCTGTGGTAAGCGGGATTTGCGCTGAGGTGATTGAGACGAAGATTATCAATTAGTACTCTGTTTAGGAACGTTCTAGTACGCAGGAGAAGTGGTTGGAGAAGATAGAGGGGATGTTTTCCAATCCTAGTCTTGGCAGACTTTGCACTAGCTTGGGCGGGGTTAACACCAGGAAATTGTTCAAATACGTTCTAGAATGCAGAGAAAATGATAGAGCTAGCTAAAAGAAATTTGGCCAAATTTTTGCAGTGGGATGAGTCTGAATGGGGTGTACGGGGCCGTGATCGAATACTAATACTCATTTGAGATATATCGAGTGGGATGCACTCAAAATGGTCCTACAACGTTGAAATCCAGAGAGAGTTAGCTTTTTTGAAACATCAAACTTCCCTCTGAGTAATCCCACAGTAGATGAACATATAATGCACGTGTTCGCATGCGCAACACGAATGGTAGCAGACGGCAGAGTCAAAGGCGCACTTCACGATAAAAATTGTTTCGGAGATTTCTTTTTATATTGAACCTGTGACCGTCAAGGATAGCGCATGGGATGCTCTCGAGTCGATAAACGCTTTGATAGGGCGTTGTAAAGGCCCTGGAACCGGCTTAGCCGACCTATACATCCAAGGGCGGGCGAGATCTTACGGCGTTGTTGAGGTTGTCGAGTTTGCACTATTGGCACCGAGAGGCGCACGATGCGCGTAAGCAGCTTATGGTAGCAAGCTGTACGTATATGGTGCACATATTGAGAGAGTTCATCCAGATACAACTTTCATGCGTCCAACCCCTAATTTTACTACTTCTTCGGAGGCTTACGATTCTCGAATGCGATGATTTACCCGTTTAGATCGCCACCTTTGCGCCATTGAACCATCATTTCCATTATTTGTCTAAAACTATGTATCACAAACTTACCCTAGAACCGTAAGCAAAAACGTCGAAAAATTTTCGTGATGCGCGGTTTTAGCATAATGGGCGGATTTGTTCGAAATTCGAAAATCACTAGCCTGGTCGTTAATAAATCAGGAGAAAGCGTGAATTGCCTAGATAACTGTAATTGATATGAGTAGAATTCATCAGCCTTAGACTAAAAAGGAGTGTGCGAAACGACTAATGCTCTGAGTGAGTGTAGTTGGAAGAAGATTTTGAATTAGTATCACGCACGCATCAGTGTATTACATCTCAACTACACAATAATTAGAATACACAGAATGATATAACAATACCAATACCTAAAGGTCCGATTCAGGTGGCGACGAAATACCGTACCGCATATTTGGCTACCGTATTCACAGATTCATTCCTTCACACTCTCATCCAGCTGGCGTTGGTGAGTGATCCTCAAGTGCGTTTAGGAACACAGCAAATCTTCCATACACTGCTTGATAGGTGAGGATTCATTTCAGTTACTGGAGAAAGGTGGTAGGGCATTCTGTTGTCACCTCTAGGACGCATTTCATGAAGGGATTTTTCTTTTAGACACGACAATTTGTCCCACCTGTCGCATCTGGCTTATGTTTTGGATGTTTCTGATGTGCAGCTGACGGTCGAGAAATGTTCACGAGCCGACCAAATGTTCATGCGGAAACACATTCATGATATGTCACAAATGCTTTACCGGTTTGTCTCATCTGGTTAATGGAAGCTAAATTGTAAGACGTTTCCCGATCCTCTGCATGGGATGCCCGTTCACAATTATGGACGGGTCTTGCGTAATCCTTACTATGTATGAAGCACTCGCGTCTGTCTCTGTCTGTTTGTACAGAAATTCCATATAACCTGAAGAAACACATGGAGAGGTCGGATCAAGTCTGGAATGGGTTGAGCATAGGGTAAGTGCAACATAGCACACATGAGACTAGAGCCCTAAGGGACGGGGCATGCGCCGGCGTTGGGCGGGACCATGGGCAGACCCTTTTCATTCAGTCTCATAAAAGTTCAGATGTGTGTGCAAAAAATGTGCAAAGGTGAGGGAGCGTACTGAGCATTGGTAAGCTTAGCGAGTCCCGGCCCTTGATGGGCATGACGTGCTTGAGGGTGAAAATACTTTTTGAAAATGAATATAACACCATTCGGAAACGTTCTAGAAGGCGGTGAAAGTGGTTAAAGGTGATGGAACAAATGTGGTCAAATCCTCGAAGTGGGCGAGGTTGGCACCAAGGTGAGCGGAGCTAAGATCAAAAGATTATTATTCAGTTCAAAACCGCTTTAGAACGGTGGGAAAAGTGGTTAGAAGTAATGGAACAAATCTAATTCAATCCTTCAAGTGAGCGGAGTTGGCAAAAAAAGGCTGGGTAGAACCACAATTTCATTACTCTTTAAAAATTTTCTGGGATATGGAGAAAATGGTTAGGAGCAATTAAAAACGGGTGGTCGAGATTTTATAGTGGGAAGGGTCTGTATTGAGGTGGACGGAGTCATGATCAACCACTAGTATTTTGCTCAGATGAAATATATCGAGCGTTTAGCGTTTATACTCTCAAAGCAGTTCAGCGTTCAAATCTAGAGAGAACTATCTCTTTTTGATAATCCAACATTTCGTTGAATGACTTCGTCGTAGATTACCGGTCGTGGACATGTAATGCGCGGGTTAGTGTGAATAGCCCAACTCGTCAGACCATAAATTGCTTAGCGGGATATACGTACATACCTAGCTTTCTTATTGGAATGTTGGGCATCAACCAAGCTCCAATCACTTCAGAGGCATTGGAGAGTTTTTGGCTCAATAGACCCTCTTACTTTCATTCTTCCCATTTCTTCATCGGTCTGAAATTGTTTTGATTCATCTTCAGGCAGTCTCTTTTTGGAATTCTGGATAGAATGTATAGTTTCGAAAGCCTGCTAGTTCCACTATCGATTAGATGCATACAATAGTGTCCTTCCTGGCTTGAATGCTCCACACTTAGATATTTAGACGTCCCATGATGTATCAACTTACATATATCAACTGTCGTCTATCAACATATATCATGTTCGTCGTTGACTCTGTTGACCAGACCCAGCATGAACGTTATTAGGCTAGGGCTGTTTTTATGCCCTTTTGACTTCATTCCGTAATCTTCCTATTCAACGTCGCAAAATCGCCTGGCAAAACTGATCAACATAATGTTCAACTGTTTATAGTTCACCGTAAAACTCTCAGTCTTCTCATAGCCTCAGAATTTAGAGTTCTTTCTGCCTATTTGTATGGGAAGTTTTCAGCATCCCCGTGTTGTTGACTAATCGCGTACCAATCACGTTGGTGCAAATCCAAGTTTCTGATGTATAGGTGAAAGCAAGAGTCCCGCTTCTTTTTGCGAAGCTCTGGACTAAGTTCTCTATAATGTTAATTTACCTCTAGATACACGTAACTATAACATCAAAAAGAGATCATTTGTTGGAAGTAGAAGAGCGGTTGGAGCCCGTCCGCTATCTCATGAACATCGTTTTTCCTAGATTCTTCTGGATCGATTTGTTCATCGAAATCGACGATTTGTTCATCGAAATGTTCATCGAAACTTTCTGTGTAGAGCATTTAGACGAGGCGCCTTTTTCATTACCTCTCGTGTTATGCGCGCGTTTGATCTAATGGACCGTAATATCGTCATCCTCGAGACCGCCAATCCTATTGAAGCACGAATTTGATTTAGAGATAAAGTAGAAATCGAAGCCATCCGAGCTACTTTTCTGTGATCTTGAGCTGTCAAGCTTCGAGGTCGTCCCACTATTCGAGCTGAGCGGTAATTTTGAATGTATTTTCCAATGCATGTAGGAGAGCGTCCGAACTAACGCCGAAAATCGAATGCGCCAAGGTGATCTTTCTGGTGTTGCCGATTTTCTTTTCCTCATCTGCGCATTTCAACCAGACGTAATTTTTTGTGAGTTGAGGCGGCCCGTTTTTTGTTCATATGTGGAACGTTCATACTCCTCAATGGTGGACACGGCAATGGTCACGCTGTTTATAAATCGAATACAGCACCCACCCTAATTGTTCGCAAAAACCATGCGGCATTTTTCCTGAAGTTAGAACAGTGAGCGTTGTTGTATGGCACGAATTGTTCTTCAGGCTTCATTCTCACTGCAGAAAGTACTGCAATGTACCACGGATAAAGCAGCGCTCAATTTTTCTTGGCTCCAACACTTCCTTTTTTCAGAGCAGCGATCTTGGTGGCAGACGATGCAAACCTACAGCAGCACATCGATGCCATTCAATGCACAATGAGCCTGTTGTGTATTGAAGTTGGGTTCGATGAGGTTTGTCGATTATCCACTTCAAAAAACTGGAATGTTGTAGTGGTTCTCCCATCTCAATCATGTGAAATGTCTAAGAAGGTGAAAGGTTCTACTGTCGTGAGTAGGATGTTTTAACGTCTATGAACTATTGAGCCGTTCGGGAGGAAATTACGAGTTTTGAAAATGATACTTCCATACTTTTTTGGTATGGCTTTTCAGGAGTTAATATTCTTCATTTAAATTACAGTGCGTAACAAAAGTATGTGGACACCCCACTATTTTGGCTTATCGAGCTTGCCAGTTGATTTTGAGCTGTAACACCACTATTATACAATTATTCGGGTGGGAAATCCTGGAATAATTGTTCTTCCGATAATTTCAGAAAGCTTTTACTTTTTTTTATTTTAGAAAAAAGTCTTCATTGTAACAAAAGTATGTGGACACCATACAAAAAAAGAATATGAATGAGATCAGTAATCAATTAGCCCTCTTTAGTGCCTGACCAGCTCGAACATTCTATTAGGCATGCTCTGAACCAAATTGTGATGGTCGTGTTGTCGATGGATTCCCAAACAGTCAGGATCGCCGCCTTCTGTTCTTCTACGGTGTTGTAGTGGCGGTTGTTGACGTAGACTCGCCGAGCCATGATTCTCCATAGGTTTTCGATGGGGTTGCAGACAGGGGAACAGGCTGGCCAGTCCATCACAGCAACACCGTGGCGTTGGGGCCACTCCTTCTTGGACCGTGAGGCATGGACAGATGCATTATCATGCTGGAAGATATGTGTCCTGCGTCGCGCACCTCTGGGAAAGGGCAGGAGGTGGAACTAAAGCACTTCCTGATATTCCTGACTATCCATCCAACATGAAGGAAATGACAGCTTCAATTTGCCGCTGCTTCCAAAGCCACCCCAAACCATTAATGTGGCTCCTCCAAAGTTTCGCTTTGAATGGATTAACGGGTCGTGACAAAGATCTCTCCAGTAGGAACGGTATCCATCTGGACCGTCCAGGTTGAACTTTTTTTCATCACTGAAGATGACCTAAACGGAAAACATGCAAAAATGATGTATGAATCTAACTTCAAAACCTCTTGAAAAGTTGTCCCCTGTCTCACGTGCCATGTTTCTGGTAGAGCATTCAGACGAGGCGCCGTGTTCATTACCTCTCGTGTTATGCGCGCGTTTGATCTAATGGACCGTAATATCGTCATCCTCGAGACCGCCAATCCTATTGAAGCACGAATTTGATTTAGAGATAAAGTAGAAATCGAAGCCATCGGAGCTACTTTTCTGTGATCTTGAGCTGTCAAGCTTCGAGGTCGTCCCACTATTCGAGCTGAGCGGTAATTTTGAATGTATTTTCCAATGCATGTAGGAGAGCGTCCGAACTAACGTGCAGTTTGTCTATTCGAGTGTCCGGCTTCATAAGAGCCCTGATTTGCGCTCGCTCTTCTTCAGAGAGAAGCTTACCATGTACAGGCATGACGACACAACAGCTATTTCAAAAATGACCGGACGCTTCGGGATTTTCGCGCCAGAGTCGGATCCAACTCGGGTGTCCACATACTTTTGTTACAAAGAAGACTTTTCCCTCAAATTGAAGCAAAGTAAGAGCTACTTGAAAATTTCAAAAGAATAGTTTATCCTAGGTTTTCGCATAGCAGGATTTGAACAGTAGTAGGTGAATACTATTCACAACTTTTCTTCCCAGCAATTGATCACTTCACGATGGGCTACCAGTAAGGATGGATGACGAATCGACAGTACTTACCAAAGCTGGTTTTTATTTAACCCATGTAGGAAGATACTGAGAATACTAACGCATGCGTGGGAATAGTTGATGAGAACGCCTAAAACTTCACTGGTAAAACACCGAATGTTAAGCTTCAAACGCAATGAAAACGGCTCATCCATGAAGCGAACAGTGGCTGATAGTGGCAAAAGCCGGGATGTTTACAATCACAAACGATAACGATAATGGTAAATAATGGACGAACCTGCTCAAAGGTCTCGAGTTGACCTTCTTCAGAAGAAGGTCAGGATACCATTTGGTGGGGTGGGATATAGTTCGAAGTGTCTCCAAAGTAGCACACTGTTAACATAGACCTCTACTTATTAGACTAACTTGAAGAAATTGAAAAAGTGCACCAAAATCAGCGAGTCACAAAATGCTATCATATGCGATGGCGGAGCCAGACCGCACATATTCTCGGTAGCTCAGCAAAAATTATCGAGGCTTAGTTGGTCATAAACTTCATCCACCAAACAGCCCTAATTCCGCAACATCCGAATCCTATTCATTTCGGTCGTTGCAAAAATCCTTTAGTGAAAAATCCTTCACCGAAGACGAACATATCATTTTATGTAGCCCTTTTTCATTTAAAAGATCGAAGTTCTTCGAGGGACAATCTACGACTTCATCACAAGGATGGCAAAAAATGCCCGAGCAAGCTGGTTATATGTTGTTGATTGAGTTATGTTCAATATGAGAAAGGCGCACTTCACTTGTTTACTTTGGTTGGCCTAGGCAGACATCGATTCAGTTTCAAAACCCGGATTGATATCCGCCTAGGCCAACCAAGCCTTCCTCCCTCCCCGGTCGGTAAAATTTCGCTTTAGGCACACGTCAAAAGTTCACCGATTCCGCTTGATTCCAAGTAAAGTGTTGCTCTATTTAAATTCAATGTGCTCCACCATCTTGAACATACCGTTGTGGAAAGGAAATTCGTAGCTTAATGTGATCTGAAAACGGAAACGGCGGTCGCTTACTTCTTTGAGTCTTTCCTCACTCTTGGACAAAAGGCATCAGTAATTTGCTCAAGGGATAATATAAGGTTGTTAAAGTTTTTGTAAATATATTAGGTTGATGCATAATTATTGCGGATTTTTGCGCGGCCTTTTTTCTCTCGACAGAATTCGAATATTAAGTTCGGGTTCTTCCTAAAAATGATCTCCTTAATTTCCTCTACAAGAATATACTCGGAAAACCATCCCTATATTCGCGAAATTAGGCTTTACTACTTCGAGAAATATAGGCAGGTGGCACAGTCATTCCGCGATCTCGGTAACTTTTCGGCGATCGTTCATTAGGTGATCTAGTGAAAGTACACATGACTTCCTGGCGGTCAAAATACGATTATTTTGATATTTTCTATTTCCCCTGCATTTTGCCTGCTTCTATATATTAGGTTGATGCATAATTATTGTGGATTTTTTCCAGCAAATTTTACTCAAAGAAACTATAGAAATACTAAGCAAAGACATATTCAAATAATTACTCCGGAACTTATTCACCATCTACGTCAAGCACTGTTTCCCATTTATTAGTCAGTCGGATCTCAAAAGCGAAGAAGTTGATCCTTAAGGGCGATCCACGCCTTGACATCGGCCATCAAGTCGTCCGAATCGACGTAACTTCTATTCTCTAGCCATTTTTTAGATGAACTTTTGACGAGATAATCCATAAAAGTTTCTGCTGGTGAATATGTCAGATTTAAGGGCAGATCTCATTTCTTGGTTGGCTCTGGCTGATGGTTCGATCGCCGAAAAGTTTCTGAGATCGCGGAATGACTGTGCCACCCTCCAATCTTTCTCGAAGTAGTAAAGCCTAATTTCGCGAATATGCGGATGGTTTTTCGAGTATATACTTGTAGAGGAAATCAAGTAGATCATTTTTAGAATAAACCCGAACTCAATATTCAAATTCTATCGAGAGAAAAAAGCCGCGAAAAAATCCGCAATAATTATGCATCAACCTAATATTTTCAAAAATTGGGTTATCTGAAAAATTTTAGAAATGATGTAAAAAGGCCTCCATTTCGTCGCAGGACTTCTTTCCCGCCTATCATATCGAAAAAATGCTCGTAACTTCGTTCCCAAAATCGTTTTGCAGATTTGGAACGCAGATCTGAAAACACATTTGTGGGTATACATGGTGTCCCAAACTTATGGGCACGAATTCATGGCAGATATTCTATGCTTCCAGGTTGACAATAATAATGGAATCTCTATACATGTTTGCTAAAATTATATGCTCCAGTCACATTTCACTATATCTCCCATGACCGCGGACCGAGGCCTTTACCTTTACCTTTACTTTTACCTCCTCCACACTGGACTGCGAACCGGATCCCCTCTGGATCACGAACCGTACAGAAGATTCAAATATGTTAAGATCTGGAAAGCAGGATGACCACTCCTCTATGCTAATGAAGTCGGGCAGCTAACGTCGGCACCACTGTCGCGCGAACTTCGCCCTGTAGGCTGGAGAACCGGTCCGCTGGAGATCGGTTGTTTCAGGGAGCAGAGTCGAATCAGTGCACAATTACGTTCATTAGTATGTTCCTTGAGTACACGTTTTTGTTAGTTCTCACGCCGGCACCGAAGAAATCGCGGGCGTCTCACCCTTGCCAGTTACCCCTGCTTCAATAAACATCATTTTGCTGTTCTTATAGCAACTTTTAGGCGGAAAAGGTGTAGTGGCAAGTGGCGCACTTTACACATGCATGGTCACGGGTTCAAATCCCGGATCGATATTCGTCTAGCCCAACCGAGCCTTACATCCCTCCACCAGGGTAGGTGAATTGGTACCAGACTCGTCTGGGAGGATAAAAGCACTGGATTGTACATCGGCTGGTCACCACAAGTCATTGTATAACGCGTATACGCACTCATTACGCCACTATGAATCGGTGGGAGTCGAGTGCTGGGGCGCATCCCTTAGAAGAGATTGATTAACGCTGAAAACTTTTCCTTTATACTTTATGAGGAAAAATAGTTTTGTGAAGCTCTGTAATGTAATTACTTTCCGAGCACTTGATAGTTTCCATCTCGCTATGCTCACCACCTCAGGGCGACACTGCAGCAGTACGCTTTCAAGAGAAAACTGGGTGGTCTTTTTTTGAAACGTGTTTCTCCTCATTCTTTTGCCCGAATGCCATTTATGAGTTTTCAATCACATTTTGCGTACTCCCTGCCGTGTTTATTGCGAACTGTTTCGTGATTTTTCCACCTCATTTCGTGAACCTTGCACCGCACCGATTTAGTAAGGAATGCATTTAATTACATATATTCTAATGTGTTGCTGGTCGTACAACTAGCGTAAGTGCCTCGATTGAAGAGCGTCCTTATCTGCTGTACCGAGAACAGGAAGAATGCATTCAATTCTAATAAATTTATAAAAGAAGACATAAAAGAGAGCAGTCAAAGAGTGATCCATCGATAATGTTGTTGAGATTTTAAAGGTGCGAATGAACACAAAAAAAGTGCACTGCGTTTGAACGCGAAATCCACGAAATAGAGCGGGAAAATTACGAAATCGGTTGCAATGTGTACAAAACAGGAACAGGGAACTAGACTAATGGGTTGTAATATTCATCTAACTGGTTGGGACTTCTGCGAACAGATGGGAAACCCTGTATTCTACAGATATGTTTTGACTTCCAAGGAATTCTCTTCATTTCTCACCACTTGGGCTACACACGCTAACTCGTGCATCACATGATCTGTAGACTTCCTGATTCGTAGCGGCTTCCTCACCGCACCCACATGACACTTCACTCTCTTCGTCGTGCCTACGAGACTTTTCCCAAACCAATGCACAAACCGACATTCAAACAGACACACAAAGTTACCGCTTTATATATAGAGCGATTTTATATAAGTGCATATGTACAGTCTTTCCAATGCTATTGTTCGAATCCTAGTTATGTGGTCTGAGTCGTTTCAAATGTCCGCGCAATTTGTCCGCAGGAAGGCAATTCGAACATAAGGGTCTCCCAATGGCATTGTTACGTCATCTCGAGATCGCAAGTAATGCGCTGGTCATCGCACAATGCTTCGTCGTCACCGCAATAAGGTACGCTGCGCGCGCAGCGTGACTGCGGTGACGATGAACCAATGTGCGTCCGGCATATAGGTGGAATTTAAGCAGATGATAGGTGGTATTAAGAATTCAACGTTAAAATATGTTAATTTTTCTTTAATTTACTATATTGCTTTGACTTTTACTAATTTTTATTACTCTTTTCACCTATTTACTCTTTTGTTTGTTTATTTACTTTCCGGCACTATTTACCTTTTACTGCTCCACCTTGTCGAGAATGGGCTGAATTTCTATCGAATTTTTTCAAAGAAGATGAAACCGGTTAGAAACTCGCCTACAGGGGTAATTTGACCCGTAGAACACGATTATTGCATCCATTTGTCATAAAGATGCCTAGCGCTTGCGCTACAGGCGCCTGCGCCAAATCGCTGGGTCACCCATCCTGCTGAAAACTTGCCCCTAACTAGTGTCCCAGGCGTTTTCATGATGAGTGGATGCGATATTCGTGTTCAACGTGTCAAATTACACCTCTAGGCAAGTTTCTAGCGGGTTTCATCTTCTTTGAAAAATTCGATAGAAATCCAGCCCTTTCTCGGCAGAGTGAGGCAGTAAAGGGTGAATAGTGCCTTACTTTCTTATTCATTGAACGCCTTTTCTATAACGACTTTATCGGAGATTGTCTGCGTTCGGGGCAATGTTTGAAAAGACAATCTTTAATAAAAGATGAAGACTTCCACTAGGACAAATTGCTGATTCCCAATCATGCCACGTTGGTCTTTGTCGATGCGCAAAACGGGCGAGACAGTCAGGGTAAGGGTTAGAGTTCAAAGACTGTGTGAGTGCCCCCATCAAGGTGCGTGTTGTAGCGGCGTTGTATAGACTGATATAATCCTTGAGGCTGGTTTAATGATTTTGTTCTGCGGAATACCTGGATGTTAGAAGAAAAGAACAGTTGCCCACAACGCCCGCAAGAGTCTCCATGGCACGCTGACAGTGCTCTCCTTCTCCAGGTGAGCATGAGGGTTTGCTTCCCGATAGTGCCTTTGGTTTTGCAGAGCGTGCTTTCTTTCGAATAAAGCTCTTAAACCGTGCTTTGTTACTAATTCAAGTTAGCGCTTTGTTTTGGCTATCATTTGCAACCACTTATCTATGAATGTCACCGTACTTATTCGAAAAATTTTCTCCATATTACTTCTGTAACGCTCCTTTACTTTCAACGTTGAAACACACACGTCCAGGTGAAATTGTCTCGCAACATAGACACGCGAAAACACTCAACATCGATGAAACAACCCACAAAATGTGTAGAAAAAACATGTTTTTTTCAGCAGACTTTTTTTTACTTCATCTTCGAGGTTAACCGTGAGATCTATGAGGTTCCGAAATCTTGAAGGTGTTTCAATATTTAAAGTAAAGGAGCCTCACAGAAGTTGCATGGAGGAAATTTTTCTGAGTAATTGTCCATGTACGACTCTCTATAAATCTCGGCATGCTTCTTTACAGTTCTGAGGTTTTCTTCTTGAACTGTTAAACCGAGATTGCAACAATATTTATTAGGCTGACGTTTCGGTGCCTTCACCTTCATCGGAGCCTGGAAAGACAAAGGGCACATGAAAAACCATCCGATCAAGAACTATTTCAACTCCCTTTGAACTGTCTCTGGAGGTTGAAACAGTTCTGGATCGGATGGTTTTTCAAGTGCCCTTTGTCTTTTCTGAGTAAATTCGGGGATAGTCTATAGATAAGTGATCGCAAATGATAGCCCAAACAAAGCGCTAACTTGAATTAGTAACAAAAAACGGTTTAGGAGCTTTTTCGAACCAAAGCACGCTTTGCAAAAACAAAAACACCATTGGGAAGCAAACCTGAACTCACCTGAAGAGGGAGGGCACTGCCACTGGGTGTCGGTATTTGTGTCCAATTGTAATTACTTCGCACCTTCCTCGCCCATCCATCACTCATCTGAGGGGTGACCTCCCT
The DNA here is from genome assembly GCA_000469685.2 of Haemonchus contortus. Lineage (NCBI taxonomy): Eukaryota > Metazoa > Nematoda > Chromadorea > Rhabditida > Trichostrongylidae > Haemonchus > Haemonchus contortus. The sequence continues at coordinate 645,459 of LS997563.1, forward strand.
TAATTGGTTGGCTGGTGACCTTTCTGGCAGTCTCAGTGTACTGATATTGATTCAATGGATTGAAGTCTTTAATATTGTGTTATTTTGAAATACTGCTATCTCTGAGCTTCATTTAGACTTCTTGTCGTTTTGTGTACTTTTCGAAGCTCTTTGCTCTTCACTTTTATTGGTGAGCTTTCGGCATATAATGCCTTCGTCAGACCTTAATTATTTACAATACATTGCTGCATACAATCAGTCACTATCAGTTACAATACAAAACACATCGAATCATACCAAGTCAACCGGAAATATTGGGGGGAAAAGGGGAATGGATCTTGAAGGGAAAATGGACGCCGCTCTTGTTCTGAGGCGATTAAGTGTTATCACGTAATCAGTCTCAGTAGGTCACGCATCTCCTCTTTCGCATTGATTTCCGGCTTGATGCGGTATATTTCCCGTGCCTCCATGATTTTCCTTTCCAGTGGCCGTACCAAATATCTATGCAAAACTCTCACATCGAAGGATGGAGCGTTTTCTTTCTCATGCCTAAGCGTACGGTGCCTGGAGAAACTGCTGTGTGGATAGGCAGCGGGATTGGCCAACGCTCTTCTATGTTCATCCAGACGAATCTTCAGTGGTCTCGCGGTCTCCCCCACGTACTTTTCTCCACATCCTCCTTTGAATCAAATAGACAGTGCCCTGGAGTTCACAGATCTTCTCAGATGTGCAGTATCGACAAGACTGTTCGCGGCACCGTCTTTCGTAGATTCGGGATGATGTAGGAGATCCTTCAGTGTTATTATTAATAATAGCATAATATTTATTATTAATATTATTCTACCGAGGCCCCGCTTGCCCTCGCCTCCTTAATGGCTTATATGCCATAGCTTATCAGCACTCACACGTACAACGTGTTGAGCCGGTCGGCCAATATAAGAAGACGGGGGCAAGCGGGGCCTCGGTAGTGTAAGGGATAAGAGCACGGTCCCCGGAAAGGACAAGTACGGGTTCAAGTCCCGTCCGAGACTGAAGTTTTGTCCGCAAATCGCCAACCTTGTGAGATTAATATTATTATTATTACACACTTTAAAACAGTTTTTGCCTATGTACTTTCGGTAGAACGTTAGAGAACGTGTCGTGCCTGGAATCCGGTATATTAGTGCGTCATGCTTCCCACTTTTGCTTACCTGCCTTTCGCCAACATATGTCGACACTTGGGTGTGCCCCGGATTTATAGAAGCCATAGCTGCCCCTTGGGTCTCGGAAAACGTAGGGTTTTGGTTCCCAGAGCTCACAGTGCCTGCGGGTGCTGGATGTAAATAAAAGGAATTCGAAACTACAGCACTCGGAGGAACAGAAAAAGGGCAAGGGGTGGAAGGGGTGCACTTACATGAAATAGAGGTGGTACAGTGTATCGTGGTGGGCTAGCTGAATATAGGGATTCGTAGAAATAGGAAGGAGCAACAGGAGCAGCTAATCATGAGTTAAAGCCGGAGAAGGCCTTGCGGTCGAATTCGGAGTAATACAAGTCAGATATCGTGCCCATGCGATGACAAACACAGTACAGAGGTGATTTATGATGCTTTCACCCACATGCTTATATATAATACCTTCGCATGATCTACTTACTTTGTCCAAAAAAGTGATATAAAGTGTTTAAAAAAATTGAGAAAGGTCACTCTGTTAACTAGTTTGCCTGCAGGTGTCTTGTAAGAATGAATGCTGAATGCTTATACAATGCGATGAATTTTTCCCTTTCTTATATTTCCAATGGTTATTTTAGCCTCCACACCTTTTGTTTTACTATTTATGCTTATGTTTCATATTTCTTGTTTGCTTTATTTTATTTCTCATGCTTTGAATGTAACGGAGTTTCTCACTCACACAATCGATATTGTTAGACGTGAGGCTAGTTGTCTGACAGAGAGGTGACCAGCCAACCAATTAAGGGAGGTCTCCCCCCCCCCCCCCCAGGCGAGTGAGTGGATGGGCGAGGAAGGTGTGAAGTAGTTATAATTGGACACAAATTGGCTCACCCCACTGCCACTATGCCACGGAGACCCTTGCAGACGATGTGGACAGCTGCGCATATCATCTGGCACTATCTCTTCATGCTTTGCGCATGCAAAGTTTGACCGCTCAACTTTTTTGGTAGATTCATCTAGCAGTTTTAATTTCTGGCTTGTTAATGGCTGTTAATTTGTTAATGGCTTTCCAAACCCTATCGATGTACCTCGGTATCTAATCAAAGTTCCATTAAAGTTGTACACTTCCCTAGTTAGTACCTTCCTCGTGAAAGGGCAAATCCAAGAGTGTCTATACTCGGGCGATTCAATGGAAGTTAGAATTAAAGGGCGCTGCGTTGGAATCAGAGTTACGGTCGTACCTCAAGGCAATCAATCATAGCTAACTCTCTGTCAGCTAGAGAGAAGAAGAACCAAATAAGCCTCACTTGTCGAGTCTTCTTGATGCTTGTAGCTGCTGAGACCTCTTCGCTTCGAATTAAGACGTTCATAGTCACTCTGCAGCAGCTTCTTCGCGCTTATACATATACACTTCTGCTGTGACCTTGTGCCCGTGACGGTGATTTGTTACAACGACGTTTTCCCGTACACAGATTGCCCGATCAATATAGCTTCATCCGGTCAACACACTGTTTATCCTGAGACTGCACGTGAGGGAATATTCGGTCTATATAGATACACGGAAGACCTTGTCACTCTTAACTTAGAAGAGTATAAATTAGAAGGACAATCAAATAAAGGTTATGGAGACTCGTTGGAGATAAACAACACATATTAGTAAAAAGAAGTTATTATCTCGATCTCATCATTTGTATAATGAATCACGAAATAATTACTGATTACCTTATATAAATTAACAGGCGACTTCAACTTTAGAATCATTGGACTCCAATATTCAAGGAGGTCTCATATCACTGATACTTGAATGCAAAACTACTTCGCTACAGAAATTCAAGAAATGCTAAAACAGTTGTTTTAAAACCAATGTATAATAGATAAACTTTGGTTATAGCCAATATTGTAAAATGCATTTCAATTTGCGGTACTATTCTACTATTACACCCCCAAAAACTCAAAATTTTAATTTTCGATGAAACTTCGCCTATAGGGGTAATCCGATGCCCTGATAACGAATATGACCTTCATTTTTGGCGTTGGCGCCATTTGGCGCCAAATTGCGCCAATTTGGCGCCAAGGGTGTTTTCACCAAATTTGCTGAAAACTTGCCTTCAGGGGTTATTTCAGTTCCTGATAACGATTATAACATTCATTTTTGGCGTTGGCGCCATTTAGCTCCAATTGGCGCCAATTTGGCGCCAAATTGGCGCCAATTGGAGCCAAATGGCGCCAACGCCAAAAATGAAGGTCATATTCGTTATCAGGGCATCGGATTACCCCTATGGGCGAAGTTTCATCGAAAATTAAAATTTTGAGTTCTTGGGGGTGTAACAGTAGAATGGTTCTGGGGGTGTAATAGTAGAATAGTACCCAATTTGCTAAAGGATCATAAATACAGTATCAGTCTAGATCAGCCTAACTGTCATCGTTAACTGATGTATAAATTAGGACTGCTACTTTTATTTTTGCTTTTTTCTACTGTCACCTTTTTCGTTCAATTTCGTTACTTTGAAATGCGTCGATTCCTTACATATCTATAGTTTCAACTCCCTCACTTACTGACGAGCCCCGAGAGATAAAAGGAATAAAAAGTTTCGTCCAAGTGAGGGGCGAAACGAATTTTAGACCCAAAGTGGTACCCAAATCAGATATTCAGGCCTCTCCATAAATTTCTGCCCTTTTCAGACCTTAATCGAACTATTCCGCTTGGCATTCGCATTGCAGTCACTTGCTGTTGACAACTTAATGGTATTTTCCGATGAAAAACGCATTGCTCTTCACAACCTTGTCGCCAAGTACATGAATTTGGCTGCGCAACTTATGGCCAATCCATCACTTTGTCAGCATGTGCAACAAGTGAGAGAGTCAGCCGTACATCTTGATTATTGTTCAAAAGTGACAGTGCTCATTTAGGAATATCAACAAAGAAAAAGGAATCAAATGACATGTTTAGGTGGTGGCTTGTCGCGCCCGTGGACCTGTCGGTCTCAATCTGTTGGCTGATGAGGAGCAAGATGAAAACCGAGTGAGCGTTGTAGGTGATCCTACAGAAGAACTAGTAAGATTCGAACTGGATGAGATTGCGGAAGTTGATGGAATGCTATTCGATCGAAATAGTGTCGCCGACTGTTTGAAGGTTGTTTTTAACGTGTCTGAAATAATTTGCAGTTTCCAACTAAGAGTTATATCTCTATTTCTAACGGTTTTCATGAGTGTTCGAGTAGCAATACTCGCATATGCTCTATGGCTTTGATCTATACCCTCCACATGTAGGAATTCAAGTAAGGGTTTCCTCTTAAGACTAACTTGAGAACTAATTTTTTGTTCATTTTGGTAATGTTTCATTACAGCGTATGATAATTTGGACTATAATCATCTATTTCTTCTAGAACAAAGAATAAGCTCTCAAGTGAGTCTTATAAGGAAACCCATTTCTTCTAGAGTTCAGTTGCGCTGTATGGGAAACGGTCATCAATTCTTCATTGATGTTCGAATAGGTTGTGGGTAGTTAATTGGGTTGAGTGGTCACGAAGCAGTATGAGAACTGAAAGCAGTTTATAGGAGTGAGTCCGCATGGCAGTATGTCCTTGCTCGTCCTCGATCGTTTCATTATGAAATATGAAACCATCAAAATGTGATCACGACTTCCAAAGCGTTGTGAACGGTTATGATTCACGCAACGGTGGTTTCTTTTTAGTGCAGAACGACCAATAAACTTTAACTAGAAATTAGTCTGGGGTTGCAGGCTTTCTTGACGTGGCTCCGCTTCCTTGCACGGTAAGGTCAAAAAATCTCTTACCACTAGCTTCTGTTCATGTTTTTCGTAGTGATGGATCTCGATGTTCTTTTACTATAATCTGCATTTGATCTACTTGAATATCTGATTAAGAAGGCTGATCAGTTATATCATAAAAGATAGAAAGTCGTGAGTGTTACATCATTTACATGCGTAGCTGTCGTGGCTATGACGGAATCAGGGAAGTGAGGTCCATCGCCATTCAGGCCAATCCCGCACACCTACCTAAGTAGTAGTAATCGTAATTTCTCTATCTTGCTTATTTTTATTCTTCAGCTGGTTTCAGAAATAATATAGAGAAGGCTTGATGACATCGATAGTAACCTAAGAAATCGCGGTTATTCAATGGGTGCTGTATTAAATTATTCTGGTGGATTTTAAATTTTATCTATTACTGAAGAAATGAATGGGTTATGTAAGATAGCCCTGGATTTAGAAAATTTTATTGACATAACGAGGTTCACAATACTTTTAATGTACTACGTGCTGACGAAACCGCCTTTTTCGGAGCCTGAAATAATGGAGTCAAACTTAAGAAGTTACCCGATCAAACATCTCAACGTCTTGCAATACCTCCGAAAGCAACTTAATCATTACAATCCTAGGTTGATGAAAGGGCCAAACCTCCCTGATTGATATAATCGTGAGCGACGCAGAATGGCTGACTAGGGTTCAAAAGTCATGATCAAAAGCTAACCTGAGTAGGGGGTGAGTTCGCGCGTAATAAACACGCATTCCTTTTCGGTTCATTTTGCACCTATGACCCGGATCCATAATGCCTCTAGGGTCTTCCTCGCGGCTGTTTGCGTTCCATGCACTAACGCCTCGACTGTGAACCCCGAGTCGTTGCCATTTGTGATTGTGTCTTGTGGCAACATAAGGCAGTTAATGCCTGCGACCTGGTCTTGCCGTTTTGATGTTCTTTGATTCGTACAAGAAGTGGTCTAGCTGTTCCACATAGACATATATTTATCATCACAGTTTTGCACATGATTTTGTAGACCGCTCCAGCAACATTACAGTCACCTTCGCTATCAGTAGAACAAACCACCCACTTAGGTGTGGCACATGTGCGGCCGTAGAGACGATTACGGACCGGCTTAAGGTTGCCAGGAGGGATTTTCACAATACCAGTTATGTTTTTAATAGCCGATCTCCTCCGGCACTTCCTTATGAAAATGCTTACTCCATCAGGGATAAAAGGCATTGGGAATGAGATTTTGTATTTACGAGATAATACTAGGCGTGACCAACGTGTAACCTGCTCTCGCTTCTCGAAATGACGAAAGAAGTTCGTTTGCATTGAGTATGGCAATACCGCATGCTACTTTGACGGATTCTTTTGCTCATTCTCTCCAGAGCAAATTTTCTCAGCAGTTCGAAACATGCTCTTCACCACTGCTCGTTTTGTTTGGAGAGATTGCGCAGTTTCCAACAAACAATGATGTTTTTATTGTTGGGCCATTATATCTCTTCGTAGAATAGTCACTTATCAGTTCTTACTAGGACATTGACGATAGGCAGCCAGTCTTGCTCAGGCTTTTCTCGAGTAACTTTTATCCGCTCAGATTGTGCATTCAATTGGTCAAAGCAAGGTTCACCACCATGTCATGCGTAGAGCAAACCCTAAAGGGGGTGATTCTGCGCCGACAACCTTCATGATGCAATCAATCGAGCAAACGATATGGTAAGACAAACGGATACATCTTTTATAAACTTACGATGTTGGGGACTTACCTGAGTGTGCGCGATCTGTTCTGGAATAGGGTCCCAATTTTTCACCATCCGCTGGTATATTTTGAACAGCAAAAACCTGATATCGCCTTAGACATTAGTTTTCCGATGTTTGCTGGCGAAGTATACGATGATTTTAGCAGATCTCAAAAGCAGCGCTTACAGCGTAACATCTCGAAAGCGCAGGTCATGGAATCTAGGAACTTTACAGCATGGTTAAACCTCATTCTATTAGCTCATCGAGTTGACAAGGTCAGGGGGTTCATAGTGATTCCCAATAAGATCAACCATAACATAACCATGACACCATAACCGCGCGGCACCTTAAAAAGAGCTCCCTTCACCTGCCAGTTCCAGGCATAGTCCCGAAGGTCGAACCGGCACTGTATGAGGCAACCAAAAAAGTTCTTTCTAATTGATTATTTCTATGCAATGTATTAAAAAACTGATTGTGGTAGGAGGGTAATATTGCATATGCTTCGAAGCTTGTTTTATACGGAATCATTCAGTCTCATAAGGTCAAGTAGCGCGTTTTAAATTCAAAATTTTTAAGTGAAGTGGTCCACCATGACAACGCCAGACCGTTTGCAGCAAGAATCAGGCGGGAAACTCTAGCACGTTTACAATGGGAGAATCTGCCTCAGCCTCGCCCTCCGTATTCACCAGATCTTGCCCCAAGCGACTATCTCTTGTTTTTGGGCCTAGAGGATAATCACATGAGGAATCGGCAGTTTCAAAGTAATCAAAGTAGAGAAGAGCTCGATAGGGAGTTGAATCAATTTAGTTCGCTCCAAAACTCAAGGCTTTCATAAAAATGGAATATGCCTTCTCGTTTCACGATGGGAGAAAGTCATTCTTGCTGAAAGAGACTTTCAGAATAAGCTCTAGTTAAACCGTTTTTCCATATATCTATTTAACCTAACCTTGAACCTTTTTTTGGCACCTGATATGACCATAGCGAAGTCGGCACGTCTTAGCTCTAGTTTGATAGAGTGACTCAAGGTTGAGTGGACGCGCTGTCCAGTACTGTACCTGCTCATCAGAACTCATTAATTCTTCCCTACGGACAACTTGGCATCAATAACACCCTCATACATTAAGGATATCTATCAGCTGCGTTTGTGGTCCCACTGACAGGATTGCATGGTTTCTTAACTGTGTTTTAACGCAACTACATTATTCACTTCGCACTTTACTAAGAACAACATGTCCTAAAGTCCACTTTGTGGATTGCCACTAAACGGAATATGTGCAATGGAATTTTTCGAAATCTTTGTGTACAAATGTAAGAAATGCTCCTACTATGGGAGGTGTGCATGAGCTTCGTTCCCAGCAAGAAAGCTGGCAACGTTTACGGGCTATCAATAGAACGAGTAATGGTTCTTCTGAAGGAATGCCTGAATTGTAACATATCCGGATGGCCGGGAAAGTACTGTGCGCAAACGAGAGCCTCGCATGTGGCCACAACCGGCGCCTACTCTGGACACTGCCTTCGTGACCAAGCTAGAAGTACGTATACTCGAACGTCTTCTTATGCGAAAACGAATTGTCGGTACATCGACGATCGCATCATAGTTTGTTTTACGCAGGACGAGAGGGAACCTTGTTTGGACCCATTGAAAGCACTATCTGAGCGGATAAAAGTTACTCAAAAATACCTCACGAAGACTGGCTGCCTTTCCTTAATGTCCTGATAAGAATTGGTAAGAGTGACTATTCCACGTAGTGGTTTAGTGGACCAGAAATCATAACGTCATTGTTTCTTAACACGTTGACGACAGCCCGAGACACATATGTCCCGCGTTTCGCAGGCCACGTGGGACGACGCGGGACACCTGTGTCCCGCGCTCATTTCGCAGTTTTTTTGTGCATGCGCGCTTAATTCAATGTTTTTGTGTTTATATTATATATCAAACAGTAACAAAGCTATAAACAGAATGGTCCATGAAATCATCAGATATGCTTCATCTTCACACAGGTTTTCCAGGTCTCACAAAATTTTGGGCCTACTTCAAACATCTACACTTTTATTGAGATCGATAAGCAAGCAAAATGAGAACATTGAAAGCAAGCTATTGAATTCAAGTTTTAACAGCATTAAGGAGTTCTAGTTCTATGTCAGAAGATGGTCGAGTTGTAAAGCATCATCCGAGTTTTCTCTTCCTGCCATTTTTATGTCTGTACAAGCTTTTGTTAAAGCGAAATATTCATTATATAGAGCACTTTTGTGTGTTTTTCATTTCATTAATCAACTTACTAACTAACGATATGTAGTTAGAAGCAGTTTTCACTCCTAAGCTTCGAAAAGTGGCCTCAAGAGACAACGCGGGACGTATGTGTCCTGCGGTCGACGGGCCGCAAATAATGCGTCGTTCCCACGCCGCCGAAAATATTCAAACGCGCGTTGTCGTCAACGTGTTAAAAATCTGTGCAACCTCTCCAAACAAAACGAGCAGTGGTTGGAAGCGTGTTTCGAACTGCTGCAGAAGTTTGCTCTTCAGAGAGTGAGCGAAGGAATCCGTGAAAAAAGCACGCAGTAAGCTATGCCTAATGGGAACGAACTTCCTCCCCATTTTGGGAAGCGAGAGCAGGTTAAGAGTCCGGCAGAACTAGTATTATTTCGAAAATGCAAAAATTTCATTTGCGTTCCATCTCCGATGAGGTAGGCACTTCCATAAAGAAGTGTGGGAGGAGATCGGGTCTTGCAAATATTACATAATATAATTGGTATCGTGGAAATCCTTTCTGACAGACTAAAGCGTCCTTTGGTCCGTAATCGTCTCTACGGTCGCACATGTGCCACACCTAATTGCTGATAGCGAAGGTGACTGTAATGTATGGTCTGCAAATCAATTGCAAAACTGTGAAACTTCGTATGTATGTGACAGCTAGACCACTTTATAAACTAATTTTCGGCAACATCCGAACGGTTCGACCAGGTCGCACCCTTTACTGCCTCAAGTTGCCACAAGACACAATCTCAGAATGGAGACGACCTTGGGGTCACGGTCGAGGTCTTGACAGACGAAATGCAAACAACCGCACGGCTTAGTGGTGTTTGGGATCCAAAAATGAACCGGAAGGGGAGTGCGTGTTAATTACGCACAAGCTCACTCCATACATAAGGTTAGTTTTTGACCGTGACTTTTGAACTCGAGGCAGCCATTCTGCGTCGCTCACAGGAACCCATTCCGTCAATAAGGGAGATATGTCACTTTTATCCACCTAGGGTTGTGTGATGGTTAATTTGCTCTTGAAGGTATTGTAGGGTGATGAGGTGTTTGATCGAGTGACTTCATAATTTTGATTTCATCCTTTCAGGCTCGGGGGGGGGGGGTTGAGAAGGCGATCGCCTAGACCTAAATTAAGGTATTGTTTGTCTGAATCTGTATGTATCTGTGTATGAAATTATATCAATAAAGTTACTTCAACGAATGCTGAATTTTATCGAGAGCCGCGCGCACGGATCTTGAAATATTCTATCGATTTCCGGTCTTCACAAGTCATCATTTATGGCAGGCAGCCTATGGCAAAGTTGCTGATGATGTGATTCGCTGTCTTTGAATAACTTTTCCTGGCCTCCAAGTTTCTATTTGGGATTTGTGTTCAGGCGGCAGGAAAGGACGTATCCCGTCTGTCACAACCGTTCACAATCTCTGCTAGCAAATCAATGCACGAAGAGGAGCCGGATCAGGTTGATGGGCGATCATCTCCAATTCTACCCATGGGTTAGTTTTTTGTCACTAGGCGTCTGCTCGAGCAACACTACTGAATACTGCGGTCAAAAAGACTCTTGATTTTTTCATGACTCTTATGGGCCTGGTTCTTCAAGATGAGATGTTTGGGGTGTCCCAAGATTATGTGCGCCAAGATTCAGAACTTTGGGTGGGGTCTTTTAGTGGCCAATTCAGTTTATTCGCTATAGCGTAGCTGCACCAGTAGGTTTTCTTGCAACACGCATGGCTGCTAAAGTGAAACTCCCAATATCTTTTAAATGACGGTAGCTTATTCAGTGCCACTTGCAATTATTGTCATGCGAGAGGCGGAGGGACATTATTAAATTCCTTGTGATTCTTACTACTAAACGATAGGCGGCAAAGGGACGGGACTTATTGGATGTGTCAGTTGGGCGGAATTCGGAGCTAATGCTTCATTGCCGTTCCTACCGTGTGCAGAAATATCGCTTGATTTTCGATCTCAACAGACAGTGTAAGGTTTAAAAATGCAGAATGTTGCTGAATTACTTGAGCGTAGTCATACATCTTTCATCGTTTTCTCTTGCTGAAAAAATTACGAGAAAACCTTTCTTAAACGAATAAACGATCGCGTTTCGTATAGAAGCATCGAACGTGCAATCTCCTGCATAAAAGTTGCTATAAAAGGATAAAAATTTTGGCGTTAATCAACCTTCTCTGAGGGATGCGCCCTCGCACTCGACTTCCATTCAGAATCGTAGTGACGTAATGAGTAGGCATGTGGCCTATACAATGACTTACCGTGGCCTATACGATGTACAAGTCGGAGCTTTTATCCTCCCAGACGGGTCTGGTACCTATTAACCGAACCCGGGGGGATGGAGGGCTTGGTTGACAATGATGGATTGTATTGTGTTTGTATTGGTTAGAGCTCGATTTCGCCACGTATATATGTACCAGTCGGGCCGCCCGGTTAACGCCGGGCTTCCCTCGTTATGGTGTCGCCCGGTTTCGCCGGGCGGTCCTTGTAAGAAATTTGCTATGCGTAAGTAACTCTTCAGATTCCCATTTTTCCTTGAAAGCTCTACACCCTCAGCATCAGCTGCGAATTGGGAGCGATTTTTCTGTAAGCTATCTTTGCTGTGTGCGGTAAGAACATCGTATAATACCACAAAAGCGAGTATTCAATCGCCGTATAATATCACAAATAAGAAAAAAAGGGGACAGTTCGGTTAAGGAAGCGTACCTCCGTGAAATTTTCGTGCAGCTGAAATAGTTTCAGCGTTCTATGGCCAAATTGCCTATTTTCGCGCAAACCCCGCCCCTGTGGGCGGGGTCCTTTGCTGCCACCTCTACTAAGTGTTCCCATCCTGTCGCCTGTACTCCTACCAAGTTTGAACGCTCTAGGGCCAAATTGACAATTTTCCCCCTATGGGCGGGACTGCGCGAAAATTGTGAGTGTTCCCATCCTGTTCCCATAACTCCTATCAAATTTGAACACTCCAGGTCCACGGAGACAGAAGTTATGAATTTTTGTTCAAACCCCGCCCATTGTGGGCGGAATCTGGTCCTGCCACCCACCATTAGTATTCTGATCCTGCCGCCCGTACTCCTACCAGATTTGAACATTTTAAGATCACGGGGACAGGAGTTGTGAATTTTTGCACAAACCCCGCCCCCTTCAAGCGGATTCCGGTCCTGCCACCCACTAGAAGTGTTCCCATCCTATCGCCTAAATACCTACCAAATTCGAACGAGTTCGGTCCACGGGGACAGGAGTCATGAATTTTCGGTCAGACACACACACATACACACACAAACACACAAACACACCAACTATGTATGTATGTATGTATGTATGTATGTATGTATGTATGTATGTATGTATGTATGCATGTATGTATGTATGTATGTATGTATGTATGTATGTATGTATGTATGTATGTATGTATGTATGTATGTATGTATGTATGTATGTATGTATGTATGTATGTATGTATGTATGTATGTATTGTATGTATGTATGTATGTATGTATGTATGTATGTATGTATGTATGTATGTATGTATGTATGTATGTATGTATGTATGTATGTATGTATGTATGTATGTATGTATGTATGTATGTATGTATGTTATGGTATGTATGTATGTAATGTATGGTATGTATGTATGTATGTATGTATGTATGTATGTATGTATGTATGTATGTATGTATGTATGTATGTATGTATGGTATGTATGTATGTATGTATGTATGTATGTATGTATGTATGTATGTATGTATGTATGTATGTATGTATGTATGTATGTATGTATGTATGTATGTATGTATGTATGTATGTATGTATGTATGTATGTATGTATGTATGTATGTATGTATGTATGTATGTATGTATGTATGTATGTATGTATGTATGTATGTATGTATGTATGTATGTATGTATGTATGTATGTATGTATGTATGTATGTATGTATGTATGTATGTATGTATGTATGTATGTATGTATGTATGTATGTATGTATGTATGTATGTATGTATGTATGTATGTATGTATGTATGTATGTATGTATGTATGTATGTATGTATGTATGTATGTATGTATGTATGTATGTATGTATGTATGTATGTATGTATGTATGTATGTATGTATGTATGTATGTATGTATGTATGTATGTATGTATGTATGTATGTATGTATGTATGTATGTATGTATGTATGTATGTATGTATGTATGTATGTATGTATGTATGTATGTATGTATGTATGTATGTATGTATGTATGTATGTATGTATGTATGTATGTATGTATGTATGTATGTATGTATGTATGTATGTATGTATGTATGTATGTATGTATGTATGTATGTATGTATGTATGTATGTATGTATGTATGTATGTATGTATGTATGTATGTATGTTGTATGTATGTATGTATGGGTATTTTTTTGTTGTAATTGTGTATGTTTTCGAATTTTTTTTGTTTTTATGTCTGTATGTATGTATGTTATGTGTATGTATGTATGTATGTATGTATGGTATTGTATGTAGTATGTAGGTATTGTTGAACGTATGTATGTGTACGTATGTTATGGGGATAGTATATGTATATGTACATGATGTGTGAATTTCCTGCTTACTTATTAGGGCGCTTCGTCTGTCGTCTGTCTTGTCGTCTGTCGGTCTGGATGGTCTGTCACGAAATTCCTTCTGATCTTTAATCTGCGGGAGAGGACCGGGTCAAGCGGGGCTGGGTGGGGCCATGTCCGAGTATATTAAAGCACACATCAGCTTGACAGAGCTCCGCCCACAGTGGGCGTGGCGTGCATCGAAATGAACTGTAATGCGGGCCGTGATTTCAAATTCATTCACAAAACGGCTTCAAAACTGGGGCTCAAAGGTGGCTTAAGGTGTGCATTGGTAGCTGGATCCAACTGGGGAGACCCACCCCCGATGGGCGGTGCGTTCTCCAAAAATGCAATGCTTTATGAAAACATACTCGGTTTGGGGGAAGCCAACAGAGCAGGGAAAAGTTGGTGTGGGAGGAGCATTGTCGAAGGTGTCTCCAGCATAAATGACGTCAGCGGAGGCCCGCCCACAATGGGCAGAGCATGCCTCGAAGCTCACATCCCTTCTTACATCTATATACAAAAATCCATAACTCCAGTTCCCACAGACCTAGAAAGTTCAAACTTGGTAGGAGTACAGGCGCCATGGTGGGGAAACTCATGGTGGGTGGCAGAACCAGACTCCGCCCACGTGGGGCTAGGTTGGGCGAAAATTCATAACTCCTGTCCCCATGGACCGAGAAAGTTCAAACTTGGTAGGAGTACAGGCGACAGGATGGGAACTTCTATGGTGGCAGGACCAGACTTCGCCCACAGGAGGCGAGGTTTGAGCGGAAACTCATAAATCCGATAAAGGTCTATGATGAAAATCAGCTCATAGGGCTCCGTTTCTCATGGCTAGAGCCCCTAACGCACGCGAGAGCGTGCGTAGCCGCCTGGTATGTATGTAGGTATGAACGTATGTACAGTAGCGCCCAAAAGTCCCAGCCAAATGCTTCTTCAGCTGCGCTGTTTAGTCGTAACTCCTTTCCTACTGGATCTAATCATGCAAAATTTCGATATTTGTTGCATGGTTGTATTGTTAACATTTACCACTATTAACCTCAGTATGATCATGTTACAGATATCCCAAATAGCATGAACCCAAAATCAACTGGAAATACGGACTATGATCCTAGTGCAACTTCTTTCCTTTTTGCACTCAAATAGTGTGTAATAGTGTGAAGTATGCCTGGAGAATGAGAAAGAATGAGATTATGGAATAGATGAAAAAATCAAAATTTCGCGCGATTCGCTCCTCTAAGAAGAAAGTTTGCCGAAGACTTTTGAGCGGTACTGTATGTACGTTTGTTTGTTTGTGTCGCGAGAACCTGTAACCTAAAAACACCCCTAGAGGTGAAGATAGGTTCGAAAGAGTCAAGCCCAGGACAAGATCAACAGAGCACATTTGAACGCAGCGAGCCTCTGTAACTGTGGGCGGGGCAAACGTCCAGACAACATATTCTAAAGGCTCCGTGAACTACTTGTTTCGACCTGGATAGGCAATTCCAGTTCTGTTTAAAGAAGTCACAAAATAATGTGTTGTCAAATAACATTTGTTGCATATTATCCTATACTCTGCTCACGGGCGGCGAAACTGAGTTCCATCGGAAATACATGATTGCTGTTCTCGTAGACTCAGAGTTATCGGATTTGAAAGGAATTCAGATGGCAAAACGGTAGCCCTGATAGCAGGCGGCAGGACTGTTTCCGCTCAGATGGAGGGGGAGGAGGAGGGGGAGCGAGGTGTGTGCAATAATTATACCATAGACCTAGGTGTTCACATTTCAAAGGGATACAGGCGTCGAAATGGGAAGAAGGATGTCAAGTAGCAGGTGCTGAATTCATCTACCGATGGTAAGGCGTGCCCGAAAAACTTCCTTACGAAGTTTGAGCGTCCATATTCGGGAAGGACACTGGCAGCAGGAGTGCCTAATGACAGGTAGCAGATTGGGCCCTTGAAAATCCCCATCTTACAATCAGACATGGAAGGGTGCTAAGATTAACGTTGCCGGAATGTTGATCGGTGACAACGAAGTGCTAAATCGTTCTGTTCTGTAATTAGGTCAATCGCAACTCTGCTCCCTACGATTGAGTGCGTTCAGTGTTCTAACCCTAACAAAGTCGAAGAGATGGTACACAGGAAAATGCGCAAACGTATCTGTCGATATGTAGCTGCTACTAATTACTGGTTTCAAAAGGAAGAGGGGAGAGAATAATGGTATCCCACAGTAAGACGTTTCGGCCTTGACATTGAAAGAAATACATTCGGCTTCAAATTAAGAGATACGTCTTCGTATTTCTTACAGTCGAGTACCAGGGTTCCGTCTACAACCCAGATGAAGGTCGTGATTACCCTCCCCCCCCCCACATGGAAACAGAATGCTCTCGAAGTATGAAGGTACCAGACGGCTACGCACGCTCTCGCGCGCGCTAGGGGCTCTAGCCATGAGAGACGGAGCCGCATGAGCTGATTTTCATTATAGACCTTTATCGGATTTCCGCTCAAACCTCGCCTCCTGCGGGTGGAATCTGGTCCTGCCACCCACCATTAGTATTCTGATCCTGCCGCCCGTACTCCTACCAAATTTGAACATTTTAGGATCACGGGGACAGGAGTTGCGAATTTTCGCACAAACCCCGTCCCTTGTGGGCGGAGACTGGTCCTGCCACCCATAATAAGTGTTCCCATCCTGTCGCCTGTGCTCCTACCAAGTTTGAACTTTCTAGGTCCATGGGGACAGAAGTTATGAATTTTAGTTCAAACTCCGCCCATTGTGGGCGGAATCTGGTCCTGCCACCCACCATTAGTATTCCGATCCTGCCGCCCGTACTCCTACCAAATTTGAACATTTTAGGATCACGGGGACAGGAGTTGCGAATTTTCGCACAAACCCCGTCCCTAGTGGGCGGAGTCTGGTTCTACCACCCACCATAAGTTTCCCCGTCGCGGTATCTGTACTCCTACCAAGTTTGAACTTTCTAGGTCCACTGAGACAGAATTATGAATTTTCTCCCAGACCCCGTCCATTGTGGGCGGGCCTCCGCTGACGTCATTTATGCTGGAGTTACCTCCGACAATTGCTCTCCTATATCAACTTTTTCCTGCTCTGTTGGCTTCCTCCGAACCGAGTTATAAATGTTTTCATAAAGCATTGCATTTCTGGAGAACGCCCCGCCCATCGGGGGTGGGTCTCCCCAGTTCGATCTAAATTACCATACACACCACCAGCCACCTTTAAACTCCAGTTCTGAAGCCGTCTTGTTACTGAATTCGAAATCATGGTCCTCAGTAGGCCTCATTTCGAGGCCCCACTGTGGGCGGCGCTCCGCCGAGCTGATGTGTGTTTTATACTTCTCGAAACCTGGCCCACCCATCCCACACTTGACCCGGTCTCTCCAGGCAGATCTAAAGGAGCTAAGGAATTTCGTGACAGACAGACATACAGACATACAGACAGACAGACAGACAGACAGACAGACAGACAGACAGACAGACAGACAGACAGACAGACAGACAGACAGACAGACAGACAGACAGACAGGCAGACAGACAGACAGACAGACAGACAGACAGACAGACAGTCAGACAGACAGACAGACAGACAGACAGACAGACAGTCAGACAGACAGTCAGACAGACAGACTAAGCGCTTTATAGTAAGTAGGATCATATTGCTCAATTGCTTTCAATTTGCTTGTGATCATATAGAGTACTTTGCTTTCGAGCCAAGTACTTTATATGATCACAAGCAATTTGAAAGCAATTGAGCAATTTGAAAAAAAGTGCATAACGTTCAATGGAATCACTAATACAACTGATCTGGCTTGTCTGCTACGGTTTGAGGATTGTGTTCGCTTTGTCTACTTTGGGAAATGAAAATTTCATGGCTGTATTGAAAATGTTACTGTCAGATTTCATAAGGATTTCGATCCATTTTGAGCGAGTTACTTATGCACATTTTATCGCGCCACTCAGGCTGGTGGGCGCACGGCGACAAGGAATTTCATGAATGGTGTCGCGAATCTTCGATTAGCTGTGCCCGAAAATTGATCAATTCTCCTTCGATACCCTCAATGGTGCGCCATAAAGCAAACATATTAACGCGAAAGCGCAATTTCCTAGACATCAAGCCTCTAGTAGTCGTCTCAGTCACGATCCCTGACTTCTCCTGAATTTGTGATGGGTTTGCGGACAACTATGCATTTCGATTTCAGTTTCGCCCTTCTCGGAGGACCCCCTTGTCGTCATGAAGAGTTCGAAGCACCCATTTTGTTGACCCTTATTCGCTTTTTTCGAAGTTCTGCTCCTGTCAGCGTCCAGTTTTATGCTGCCCTGCCTCCGTGAGCCTGGTCACGTGGCTCTTCTGATCTCGCTTTATGCGCAGCCCTTACCAAACTCGAAGTGTAGTATTGAAAAAGGTGTGTGAGTTCCTATTTACGATTAATGAGAAATGCATGACCCTCCCCGAAGATATGGTTTGTGCGAAAGAGAGTATGTTTGTTTCGACGAATTCTGGAATATGTATTATTAGTAGTCGGATTGGCAGGTTCACGCAGGGGACTCCCCCCTCCTGTTGCACGCAGTTACGGTTGACCCCGAATCCCTCTTAAAATGTATTTCTGATCACAAATTTTTCGATGAGAATCTCACTAATTGCGCGGACACTACAGTTTCGTCAAGGACTCATATTTTAGTCGCTGACCCTTACGAAATCTTCATCTAATGCTCTCGTTTTCAACAATGTATTGATCTACTGAGAACTCAATCCTTCCCATAATTGGGTCTACTAGCATATTGACTTCGATGAATTGAGCAACCTAGTTGATAAGCTGAAGATTCTAATTATATTCTAGCAATTCACAACATTGGAGAAGATATTCTCCAATGTTGTGAATTGCTGATAACACCACTAGCAGAATTCTCTAATCATAGCCTTCCAATCTTCGACATAAAACATTTAGGCCGACCAATTAGATTATGCATGGTCGGACACCTTTCATGGTAACTGTCATCGTTATAAACATGGTACGTGGTCCATCATAAGTTTGCGAAACCTGAAGCGTAGTAGGCGTGATCCAGTAACAGGGGAGAAAGCTATTTTTGCTCTTATATGGTACTGGCCTTAGTTAGTCCTTATCGCTGCATTTATTATTCGTTTTCCGTCAGCCTGCTTTATCATGCCGTTTAATCCTACGGGACATATCAAAAGGCTACAAAGAAACTAAAAGCTCAGACCCTTTCATCATCGCTGACCCGGGTGTCTCAGCTATTATCATTTTCGTTATCGTTACTTGCGATCCAGCCGTCTACAACACCTTCAACTAGTAATGCTCCATTGCCATGCGGAAGAGGAACTGATTTAGGAGCTGCTGACGATGTTTGTAAGCTGTTATTAGTTTCTGTCAACGACTATCCACAACCCCTACGGATCTACACCACTCTTAGAGTGTCAAATTTCCACCGTTAACAGGAAGGATGCTACGTGCCCAGTGGCCTTTCAGGGCTCCTTATCAAACCTTATCACCTGTGGGGAGGGTGGTCCAGATATATAGATATGATTTCTGTTTTGCCTGCCACGCGTTCACTGGATCTGGTTTCATGATGCTTCTGTCGTTCTCCACTGTTGCTGTCACAGTTTATTGTTGGGCGATACGACAACGAGTGTAGAAGGAGTCGAGGCGGTGAAGAAGAACGATAACGATGACGTGTCTTATATATCACAGTTGTTTACATATTCAATCCACTTATAATCATCCTATCACAACCTCTTCTAAGGAATCTACAAACAACGGTAATGTTTCGTACGCTTGCCATCAATTATTTTAGCCATCCATTCGTAGTCTAAGTACTTCCACATCACGAGCCAGTCTGTCAAGTCTCCACTACTGACCTGAGAAGCTCAACGGACCTAGCCGATCACGCTTTCTGAGGCTTCCTATCGGTCACTATCAATCGTTATCAATCCTTTTCACAAAGCATCCACGGTCAAGTTCACCCTGCATTACCCACCGACGTGGCAAGGTTCCATTGTTGACCCGAAGGGTTTATCGACTCGATGGTTCTTGCCTTCTATGGCCACTCATCAGCTCGTATCAGATGTTATCAGTTTCTGTCCCCGAAATTTGTTGCACATTTACACCCCACATTACCCTACCAAATTGTCAGAATTCCACAATTAACCTGGAAAGCGTGACGAATCCTGCGGCTTTTGCGTTCTGCGGCTCCCTTATCAGTCCCTACCGATTGTTATCTCCCTATCCCCCCTATGGCTGCTACCACCCTTCTGCCTACATCTCCAAACTCGAAGGCTAATTTCCTAATTTTTCTAATTTTCCGTTACAAGTTTCCGGTCATGTACACCCATTCAAACACCCCTAGAAACCATCAGACACACTTAGCGAATTATATAGAGTAGGATGTCTTCTAACAAGCTAATTGTAACATTGTTAGGAGTTGCAGCTTCTAACAATGTTTTCATCTTTCTGGGCAGAGGGTGTGCTGCAAATATCATAATCAATTCTACAGCAAGGAAAGATCGGTGTGAGCAGTCTTGCGCTAGAATTATAATTCTGCACTTCCCAATGTAAATGGTGTTATCCTTTGTTCTCCCTCTAGTCTTTATTTGTCATAGAATCTATTTGGATGTATTTTGTTGAAGTTGGTATCGATGACGTCTCGGTTGACCTATCAGTGGAATGGACACCACCGGCGAGTGCTCGTCAAAGTCGCCGTAATACAATATTCTCCGTATCAGCTTCTAATTTTCGTGAGCCTTTCTTGTTTCTCGAGTTCGTGACTTTTTCAAAAAGATCTTATTCTAGGAAACAGTGGTATCGGCATACTGCCACTAACGGTTGCGGCTTTGAGGCAGTATGCCAATGCTCCATTAGACGGAATGGAAGAGGAGCGAAAAGAGAAGGTGAGTGAGAATTCAAGCGAACGCATCGTTCAATTTCTACTGGGCCGAACAGGTTTGTTCTAAGTTGACTGTTCATCCGCTCGATTTTTAGAACAAATAGTCGTCAGGGAATTCAAGTAGTTTGAATCTCCTGATCCTTAGTATTTCTGGTCAAGCGGCTAAACGCACCAGGCCATTTGCTGAAACTCGGGCGCAAAAGATCCCAATGAAGTGGTCAACTTTTGCCACTCCAGCAGCTCTGACGGCCCACTCGATCGTCAGCAACGGCAAGCGATACCATTAATAGTCGTCGAATATGGTATACGAGGCGATTTGAACGACTACAGATCGGGATGAATGGCATGATGGCAATTCACTCATATCGGCTTTATACAGTACTCGCCGTAAGAACTCAAAAATTTGCGATAATACCACGAGTTCGCGTCTTTTTCATCTTTTCTTTGTAAATCGCTTTGAAAGAAATTAATCGAGGAGAAAAAAATACCGTTGAACTCAGCTCATCGAGCTCTACAAGAAGATAGCATAAAATTTTAAAAATGCTTTATTTTGGATTGCGCCATGCACTTGAGCTCCATCCGAAAAGTGATTGCATGCACATGGGGTGCACGCTATACTGAAAACTTCAGTATTTCAGTATTATTATTCGTTGGATACTTTGCTCTGTTCTCTGATGTTAATGGAACTTTCTCAGCATAAGCCACACGTTTACTGTAACCAGTAACTCGAACAATGCGTTATCTGTCATATCATCACGCATATGTTTTGAGAAGCAGGCTGGCGCCCGCATATAAGCATGCGGGTGAAATCATAATCATTCATTCTATTGAACTTCTCCTCTCAGTTTCTTATTTCTTGATTATGCACCGTCACTTTGAGTTTAACTTCATTCATAGGATCTCTAAGTACACTTAGCACGATTAGCATTAGAACCCGCTTGGTATTATATCCATTTCTCGGGAGGAGTTACTGTAGCGCACTTTTGATCCTTTGATGTGTTTCTTATCAGAATTATCATTATTTTAGTTAGTAAAAGTTTAATTACCCAAGTTTGAGGTCGTATCGTGTACAAGTCCCGCGTGGCAGAGTTTTAGCAACGAACATATCTCATATACCTACACGACGACTTTACACGCTTTAGTGCTTGAAGGAGCTCATTGGTCCCTGAAGATGGTCTGTTCATAATTTGCTTTGGATTGCGCCACGCACTCGATTTTACTCAGTACAGTGTGAAAATGATTACTGGTTTTGTTCAGTCCCCGTTGTTCCTTTTTTGGTTTCGAGGCTGTAGATAATGCATTTACGGTTTCTGCACTCCTCTTTACTGGCTTCATTGAGAATATGACATCAATTTACGGCAAAATAAAGTCGATTTTTTTTGGCATTTTCCAATATTTGGAGCAATTTTGCTCCGGAACTTAAGGACGCGGCAGCGAGGCAATCCGATATTGTAGACTACTCTTTGTGTACTTCGAGGCTGTCATGGTACACGTTATCAAAGATCAACGGTTCTCTCTTGGTATGGCTCCAAACTTCGAACTTTCGTCAAGACCAAATCATAAAACAACGTTTTTTCCCTTTCCGCTAGGGAAAAAACAACCATTAGTTAGCACTTTTCACAGAGAATTTAACAGTATGCAACTTAATTGAAAAAATTCAAGCGGCAAGGGAAAAAATATAATTTAGCAATTTGAGCGTGACGATAAGCGAAGTTTGGAGCCATACCAAGAGAGAACTGTTGATCTTTGATAACGTGTACCATGACAGCCTCGAAGTGCACAAAGAGTTGTCTACAATAGCGGATTGCCTCGCTGCCGCGTCCTCAGGTTCCGGAGCAAAATTGCTCCAAATATTGGAAAATGCCAAAAAATCGACTTTGTTATTTTGCCGTAAATTGATGTCATATTCCCAATGGAACCAGTAAAGAGGAGCGCAGAAACCGTAGACGCACTTATCTACAGCCTTGAAACCAAAAAAGGAACGATGGGGACTGAACAAAACCAATAATCATTTTCACATTGTACTGAGTAAAATCGAGTGCGTGGCGCAATCCAAAGCAAATTCTGAACAGTCCATCTTCAGGGACCAATGAGCTCCTCCAAGCACTAATGCGTGCACCCCATGTGCATGCAATCACTTTTCGGATGGAGCTCAAGTGCATCGCGCAGCCCAAAATAAAGCATTTTCAACATTTTAGGGCATCATCTTGTAGAGCTCGATGAGCTGAGTTTAACGGTATTTTTTTCCTCGATTAATTTATTCAAAGCGATTTATAAAGAAAAGACGAAAAAGACGCGAACTAGCGGTATTATCGCAAATTTTTGAGTTCTTACGGCGAGTACTGTATTTCGTGTGCGGATATGCAACGCTTCCAATATGTTCTTTTTATCAATTTCATTTTGACAGGCCATTATTTTAATAATTATGTTCCGATGTTCTCATCCTTCCCGTCTTATCAGTATATATTTGGTCACAGGGTGAACACCAAAACTGAACCACTGTTTCTCAGTGTGTACAATTTCAGTCTTCCCCGAACGGACAAATGACGACGTTATTCGTGGCGAATGCACAATCCTTAAGCGTTTTAAGGATCATTACATGATTGAAGTTGTCCCTTGTTATATTTTTCAAGGCAACGACCTTAACCTACTCCGCGTGTGCAGTGGTGCAGGGGATTGCCAAATGTTGACGCGGATTTGTCTAATATCAACTGTAGCTGGCTGTAGCTGACTAGTTCTCACGATTCACAGAGGATGCCCTCATGAATCTGATCTACCTCATTGTCGCTAATGGCCATCAACATTGATATGTCAGGTGCTAGGTTTCGCGGTTCATCACGTTCCACATCGCCTGTAAAAACTTTAGTTGCTGTTTTGTAAATGTTCGGCACAACTCTTAAGTGCTGGGTGAGCATAAAGCAGAAACTGTAATATTCTTATTAAGGGAAGCGAAGGATATTTCTATGGGAGCCGGTCGTTTGGCGCGATGGGCGGAGTCGCGCCGCCCCAAATGGGCCTCAGAAGGAGCGCGCACATCTCAGATCGAGTAATCTCCTGCTCTCCTCTCCTCTATAGATGATCGAATGGGCTTCTATCATCTATAGAGGAGAGGAGAGCAGAAGATTACGCGATCTGAACGAGCTGAACGGCGCGATGGGCGGAGTCGCGCCGCCTCAAATAGGCGGCGCGACCCCGCCCATCGCGCCAAACGACATACACCCTATTTCTATTAAACCAAAGTACCTGCTACCACTCGGTGACTTTCACCTGTGCTGGCCATGTACTTTATGAGTATTATGGGTAGTAGGATAACAACAGTACATAGCACCTTTCACATACTTGTATGCTATGTAGCAGGCATGTTCGTGGAGTTTGCAATCTCATGCAGTGCGCATCCAATTTTCTCTGAGGGATTCTCGATGTGCTTATACATAATCAAGGGAATTCGATGGCCTCTTTTTCCAGGAGCACACTGAGCAGGTGTTGGCCTCGCTGCGTAATCGCTCGTTTGAAGACCAAGCGGATGAATCGTGTGCACGGCACGAGGCAGGCGATCTGACGCGAACTGTATCGCGACTCTTGGCGAGAAATGCCGACTCGGTCAAAATGGCGAATATTGGTCGACCGACGAAGCCGAAAAACATCTTCGAAATGCGACTGCCACCAGCTTTCGCTTACTAATAGTAAGATTTGGAGAAGACGGGTTCAGGTTAGTCAGTGTTATGTTTTTAAGCTGCGATCATCGATGAACTTTTTAAATATAGATAACGATGATAATCTCATTGTCAGTAGCAATCGAAAGCATATTAAGTCCTCATAGTGGCCCTTCAAAGAAACACAGTTCGTGATAATTTTGAGGTGTCCAGTTTTAGACGATTAATGAAAGTGATAGTCTAGAATCCTACTTTATATAATTCGCTAAGTGTGTCTGTTGGTGTGTCGGTGTGTTTGTGTGTGTGTCGGTGTGTGTGTTTGACCGGAAATTCATATCCCCTGTTCCCGTGGACCTAGAAAGCTCAAATTTGGTAGGAGTAAGGGGGGCAGCATGGGAACACTTATGGCAGGTGGTAGGACCAGACTCCGTCCACGGGGGGCAGTGCGTGCGCGGTAGAAATTTTGGACCGTAAATTCATAACTCCTGTTTACGTGGACCCAGAGCTTTCGAACTTGGTAGGAGCACAGGCGACAGGACGGGAACACTTATGGTGAGTGGCAGGACCGAAATCCGTGCACAGCGGGTGGGGTTTTGCGCCGCAATATTCAATTTGGCCCTAGGGCATTCAAACTTGGCAAGAGTACAGGCGGCGGGATGGGAACATTTATCGTAGGGGGAGGACCGGACCCCTCTTATAGAAGGCGAAGTTTGCTCCAAAGATTTCAGTTTGCCTCTAGGGCGTTCAAACTTGGTAGGAGGCAGCATGGGAACACCTATGGTGAGTAGTAGGGCCGGACAATGCCCCCTAGGGACGGGTTTCCGCGAAACAAATTAGTGGAAATCCATAACTCCTGATCCCGTGGACTTGAAGAGCAAAATCAGTAGGAGGAGGCAGGATGGAAACACTGACAATAGAAGAGGCCTTAGAGAAGAAGATCCACTCACCAATCGCCTCCTAACGCCTTTGTTATTTCCGATCTAGCTTTGACTTTTTGATATGTTTCATTCGACAAGAAAGGTAAGTGGTGTGATTATAAGGAGATGAATTTGGTTCACTTCCTGCTATCATATTGCGACCGCCACCCAACAGAGTTTGCGATAAAGTGAAAGATCACGGTTTCTCTTTGCTTTGACATCATTCTTGGCAAAATTTATCCGACCGCTAATAATGTTGGATTCACCGTTAATGATGTATCTGTAGAGAAGAGGAGGTACATCTTTGAAGGCATTTGATAGCCTATACTCTCGCTCAGCAAAAAAGCGAAATAATATACTGAAAAGGGGGAATTTCATTAATTCGATATTTTTCGGGCAAAGTCCCTTTGTCCCTAGAAGGAGGAGAGCCCTTGATGATGGCATTGAGGAACATTGATGGTAGCTAAAATATTAGCCTCAGCCGCGGTGAAGTCTCTGAATACTATTTTTCTCTGAATAATCGCCTTTGTGTGTGTTCTACTCGGACACAGCGAAGATGGCTTACAGGAAGAATCGCTCCCTGTTTCGGAGCTAATTCTTAGGGTGTAGAGCTTTCTAAGAAAAAGGAGAATCCGAATTATTATTTACGCATAGCAAATTTCTCACAGAAGGGAGGAGCGCCCGGCGTAGCCGGGCGAACCCGTAAGAAGGAGGAGAGCCTGGCGTTAGCCGGGCGATCCGGCTGGTATTGTAAATAAGGCGAAAAACGCAAAGGCGGCGTATTCAGAGTAACATGATGTTCGAAAGAAAAGCCAGGGTTCAATCAAGAATGGGACGTAAAAAGTTGCATGAAAGGGGTAATTGGATTCAAGTGCGTGTTTCATTGGTTACAGTTGGCTACAATAAGCTGTCTGCGCCGGAATACGTTTCCCGGTGTGAGTGGTTCAAAATCTTCAGCCTACATCGCCGTGAGAACTCGTCCCCATGGTATGTGTACGTCGGCTCAGCCGGTTTCAGGGCCCTTATTTCTCCATATCTAGGCCGTTTTTCGATCCGTCCAACAACGTCCCCTGTGCCATCTTTGGAGGTCACTGACTCATCCTAGAGAGAAATCTCAGAAACGGTTCTTATCCTGAACGGTGCCTTCAAACCACCCATTATTCTAAGCAGCGCATCTATCCTTCCAATAATGTTTCCCACTATTCTTGCAGGAATGGGAATAGGTTTTCAGTTGACCTCTTTATGGAGGATCCAGCTTCATCAACCCATATTTTTTCTTCGTATCACTGAGATGACACATCAGTCGGAGGTGGTGTGAGGGATGTTATAGAACCATGCCAACAGGGCCCTCCATCTCCCGGCATCGGTTAACTGGTATCGGACTCGTGTAGAAGGATTATACCAGTGAATTTACACCAACTGACCATCCAAGTCATTTTACTGGTTACGCATTTAAGTCGCTACCGCGATTTTGAATGGGAGTCGATTTTTCTTGTGAGGCTTTTCTTTTTGCCATGTCCAAAGTATACGAGCGCTAATACCGAACACAGTAGAGAAGAATAACGCACATAAGGTGCGAATAACTGCAGACGTCACTAACTTTTCTTGAGCGAAGTCTGCTACCGCAAAAGCACCCTGCTCTCAGTTATGTGGATATTGCTGCTTTGCCGTCAAAGAGGGTTGGATGGTGTGAAATATGCTTTAGTTGAATATATGAAAGTTTCGCGCGATTTGCTCCTCTTAGAAAAAAGTTATGGACGGAAAAGCTTGAAGCGAGTGGCCGAATACTTTTGAGTGCTACTGCATATCCTTTCCTTACTTTATATAAAGCGCTCGCGTCTGTCTGTCCGTCCGTCTGTTTGTACGGAAATTCATAACTCCTGTCCTCGTGGACCTAGTACGTTCAAATTTGGTAGGAGCACAGACAGCAGGATGGGAACACATATGGAGGGTGGCAGGACCAGATTCCGCCTACAGGGGGCGGGGCGTGCGCGATAGAAATTTCAGGTGGCGAATTCATGACGCTTGTTTACGTGGACTTAAAGCGTTGAAACATGGTGGGAGTACAGACGGCAGGACGGGAACGCTTATGGCAGGTGGCAGGACCGGTCTCCGCCTACGTGGTTAGTGGCAGGACCGGACTCCGCCCACAGGGGGCGGGGCGTGCGCGATAGAAATTTCAGGTGGCGAATTCATGACGCTTGTTTACGTGGACTTAAAGCGTTGAAACTTGGTGGGAGTACAGAGAGCAGGACGGGAACGCTTATGGCAGGTGGCAGGACCGGTCTCCGCCTACGTGGTAAGTGGCAGGACCGGACTCCACCCGCAGGGGGCGGGGGATGCGCGAAGTGGTTGAATGGGCATTTATAACTCCTGCTTCGTGCACCTGAATAGTTTATATTAACAGTGCAAACCTCGGCATTTTAATAAGTGGTGTAGGATATGACGGGATCGTAGATACTTGGTGACGGGAAGCGATGACCACTGATAAGGGAAGATAAGGGGTCTAAGAGAGCAAGAGCCACCCACCGATCAAAATCCTTATGCCTTCGTTATTTACGATGCAGCTTTGACTGTTCAGAAGGTTCATTCGATAATACGGGATGGTAGAGTATGTGACAAAGTGAGTGATAAATGCAGTGGTAGGGACCCATTAGTGGCGCTAGGATAAGCAGATGAGTTTTGATCTTTTCTCGCTATTGGATTACGACCGCTACCCAGCAAGGTTTGTGGCTCAATGTTCGATATCATTTGCGACGAAACCTGACCGACCATCAGTTCTTTGGGGTTCTCAACTAATGATATCGTAAAGAAAAGGTCCATCGATACCGAGATCCGATAATGGTGTTATCACCACTCAAAACATTTGTGAGTTTCGCCCAAGGCTTTGTTTACATAACAGTTGAATCATTATGGGGAGCAAAAGATCGAGGCTTCCAATTAAAGGCGTAAGCACCGTCTTATACTGAATATCATTTGCACTGCTTTGTTAATTCTGTGTTTCGGAAAGGGAGTGGAGAGGTCGATTACTGCAACAATGGTATATATATATAGTTTCATAAATATAAGGCCACCCTGAATTTTCGTGATTTAAAATTGTTATGCATGCTGAGAAAATAGCACAAGTAGATTGCCCATGTCGAGAAACCTTGGTAACGTTTTCCTGACAAATTTTCTACTCCAAATAACCTAAATAACTTACCCGGAACGAATTTCTGTGTATCATGAATACGGGTCCACTCTTGAAAAATTCCCGTTTCTCTTCTTCCATAAATGGAAATCGGGATGCGGGGTAATACAGGAGTTTGTTCGTGTAACTATACCTCGTGCTACTCGTCTCTCTAACCAGGAACAAGTGCAAGTCAGAGCACTGTTTGAAGTTGGATGGTCGAGAAGGAGGATTGCCGCCCATATCGGCCGGTCGCGCAACTGCATAAACGTAAATCTGCGGAATCCTGATCAGTACGGGAAGAAGAATAGTCCAGCTCGCTGCTTTCTGCCCGAGATGAAAGAGCAATAGGACGTGTATAGTCAAATTCAACAGAAAGCCTGTCAAGGTCCGCGCTGAAATGCTGCTTCGTGTGAGCAAATTCACTGTCTGGAGGGTCACCCGGTGGAGCGAAAAAATCACCAGAGAGTTGATGAGGCGGGTCCCAAGACTATCGGAGCGACACAAAGTTGCACGCCTCCAATTCGCCATAAAAATGCCTCATTTTATTGGTCGTGGGTGGGGCTATTACGACACTTTGCAGTCTTTGAATCCAAATCTTTATTTTATAATTCGTTTAGGTAATCTGGAGCGACGAAAAAAAGTTCAATCTAGACGGACCTGACAGTAGAAGATTTTATAATACGTTTAGGTAATCTGGAGCGACGAAAAGAAGTTCAATCTAGACGGACATGACAGTAGAAGAGGGTGTTGGAGGGATCTGCACCCTTGGTTTTGGAGCGACGTAATTTCGGTTTAGGACCACTCATGGTTTGGGGCGCCTTTTGCGCGGCTGGACAGCTTGGACTTGCTTTTGTTTCCTGTCGAATGGATTCCGTAAAATACCAGAGAGTGCTGGAGGAGCGACTTTTACCATTTTTTCGGCAACACCGTCGTCGTTCATTGATTTTTATGCACGTTAACGCGGCTGTCCATGTCAGCCGTTCCACTTCGGATTGGATTGCAAGTAGAAATATCACAGTTCTCGAGTGGCCTGCATGTTCTCCGGACTTGAATCGAATGGAGAATATCTGAGCCTTCATTGTCAAGAAGATCTACGACGAAGAAAAGCAGCACAACACAGTCGAAGAGCTCAAACTGTTCATCCTCGACGCTTGGACAAATTTGGGTCCTAATTTGATAGCTAGCATGGTTGAGAACATACCAAGACGCATTGGTGAAGTCCTTGCGAATAATGGAGGATCACCCCAATCTTAAGAAGTTTTAACATCCACTCTGTTGTAATAAATTTTTTCGTTAAAGAATGAGTAGTCATACCCATGAAAAGGTGAGAATACCTTTCAAGGAAAGTATTCCAACAATTCTAAAGTGAAATTCCTTCACAAAATCTGTATTAAGGTTTCCCGTGATGAGGAATCTAGTGGTTATAACAGCGTTTTCCAGAAGTGCGCTGAGAGCTTGAAACTGCAAAATTTATTATAATCTATTTCATTTCAGCTACTTCCTCATACTGTGATACTGTCACTGGACGATTGATAGTTGATTTTAAATCATCTTTTTTTCATTGCTGTTTCTACTGCGGAACCTTGTGTAAAGTTCACGACTGGTGCAGGCAAAGCTGACAACAACCTATTCTACCTGTTCTAACTGTATTTTCACTTTTTTTGCAATCCTCTCACCTCGATACATGATCACTCTTCATATCATAGTATAATGTTCCCGATTTTGTGGCTGCAACACTGGTTGAGTCAGGTCTGTGTCGGTTCTTCTAGTATTCCCGCCATGAATTTGTTTCCGGCTTGCGGGCTGTTGTCAACCGGAATTTCACTTGTTGAGAGAGCTCAGAGAGTTTTCGATATCAACAAACGAAGACATGTACACTCATTTTTACATCTTCTTTAGATATGCTCTCACGAGTGAACATATCGAAGGGAATGCGGTAAAGGGTGAATTGGAGCTCCCAGAGGTTCTCATTTCAACCCTCTGCTGTGGTGATGAAAGGAGAAATCAAAGGAATGAACGTAAGGGGTTGAGGTGTGGGCTGACAAGAGACGTTACTGATTGACAGTCTACCTGGGTCTCTTAAGCTCCAGTAGAGAGAAAAAGCTTGGCTGTTGTTGCAGTTTCTACAAATAATTGCAATATAGCTAATGCATCGTTTTACCGCTACCTTATTGCGAGAAGATCGAGTTTTTCGTTTTTGTCGTCTTCTGCCTTGTGCAACAACATAATTTTACATCTCGATCCACAAACTCGTTCGAAGTCGAACGACGATGTTCCTATCGTGGCTTCGTTTTTTCTCTTTCTCACGACGTTGCCATTACAGTTTATCCGATTCAGGGGGTTATAATGAAATATTTCTGGGTTTGGTAATACCATCTAGCTTATTTGATTCGATTTGACTAAGAAAGCCTAGCTCTAAAGCAACTTTGTGGAACGATACCAAAAATCAGGGAAGGGAGCGCGTGGAAAAAAGGGGGAGGGGTGGGATTAAGGGATCGCTCCCTCGCGGTTGATAACGGACCTGTGACCGCATTTCGTTTTCTTTGTAGGTTGGCATAGTATATTTTGTATTTATGATTTCATATATGAATATGGGATCGTTAAGATTGTAAAAACTCACTTTATTTGCCACCATATGGCGCTTTTTGATATTATTTCGCCGCCCCTTATCATATTCATTGCATTGTTTTTGCGTTGCAGTATTATTACGGACTCTGCACAGTGAACGAAGTTCAGTGGTAAGAATGGGGAGTGCGGTGATTCCCCTCTCTTATGACTGAAACGGATTAATATTTTGACAGTGTTGTGCTTTGCATATTGAAAATGTAATAAACATTGTAATTTCCATTTGTGTTGGAGGGGCTCTGCAGGTTAATCTGTCGCATTAGTCGACTAGGGTAACGGAACTTTTCCCCTATCGCGGCATTCTCCCTTGCGGCATGCGGCAAATGTCACTGCAATTACCGTACTCACCCCGCCTCCCGCCAATCGATAGTACGCGATATTTTTCCTTGACTGGCTTGCTTTTTCATTGGATTTTATCGTTTTTTCTTCTGTTTCTTTTTAGTTTTCATGTTTATTAGACTTGATTAATTGAAATGACTCCTCCTATATAAACGACGATCAAAACCGCATTGGAATTGAAAAGAGCGGCCAGCCAATTCAAATAATTAAAGGACTCGCTATCTCACAAATTGCGCGCTCCAATCTTCCATCGCAATCCTGCGATAGGCGGCGGGTGCGGCGTGTGTGACGCTGTGTTAGGGGAAAAGTTCCCGGACCCAGTCGACTATGGTCCTGTTTTCAGTCTTTCATTTCCCTGATTTCGGAGCAAGCACCCGAGCTTATCACCTTTTCATTTCCTTCAAAGAGGTTTAATTTAGAACAATTTCTATGTCGCGTTTTTTTCAATTACGTTTCATGCCACAATGTCCACTGTATCTCTACCCAGGTCACTTTCCTACTTCAGTCGCCTAGTTTTCCAACAGGTAGGGTTATTTTTACGACGTCTTTCAGATCAGAACGTAAAATATCTCATCATGGATTAATATTGCAATAGAAGCGGCATAAGAAAACGTGTTCAGTCTCGTACTGTTGGTGACTTCATTGCTTATATCAATTTTTCGAGTCCACAAGAAGAGCTATATGTTTTGGGAAGCAGAAAAGAAAGGGATGACTTGTCTGGTGCCTACTTGGTCTCTAAACAGTCTAACAGGTGAATCAAGTTTTATGAATAAATACCGCTACGAAGGAGCTATGCTGTGGCCATGGATGAAAGATAGTCTTAACCAAGCTCTCAAATCTTTCCTTCCATGTATGTCTCGCGTTGTCATGTTGGAGAGCGACCCTTTTGCCCAGCACACTAACTGCGAGATTGGAGGTCCCTATCAGGCGTGTCTTGGTATTTCCCCTTCTATCATCCATTCAGACCAATTGTCACCAGTTGCAGGGAGAGCGGCTCGGCCATGAACGGCTTCACTATGCCTTCATTGTTATTGTCTTGACAATAACGTTCATCTACGAAGAAAGACCGGAAACTTGGATCCAAATGGGAAATAGTCATTAATAGTGCGGGAGACAGTTAGCAGATCTTATTCAGCTGTGGAATGTCCATTTTGGTCTAACAAGGGAAGGATCCCAAGTCGAAGTGGCCATTTGAAATGGGACCTATACTGCTAGGCGTGTTTTTTGATGCTGATTTCAAATCTGCATTCAAAATCTGCCAAACGATTTCCTGGACGAAGTTATGGAGGTGGTCTCCGGAGAGCGCTCAACAGGGGAAAGCACAAAAGCCATGGTCGCCGGCAGCTCAGCAGTGGCGGCTTGGAGTGGAGGTAAGCGTGACGCTTCACAGGCACGGGATCAAGGATGGGGTCTGGTGGGCGGCGGCGTTTTTCCATCTTGCAGGACTTTTCCCTCCACGTTGTAAAAATCTTTCTATGTCAGTTTTACTGCCTTCAGCGACTTTTTAGTTGCTGGAGGCGAGTCAATTCCTAATTGAACCGTCTTCCACTGTTACCAATTGGTTTGAAGAAGGTAGGGGGGGGGGGGGTTGTGGTCAGTTTTCAATAAAGGTAAGGGTTGCCATGTGGCAAACGCGGCAAAGTATTTTATATAAGGATGGATGTTACACTAAAGAACCAGGAGTATTTCGGATCCTGTGATGTCCTCAGAAGAAAGGAGCACAAGTTGATAAATAATTTCTCCTCCATCTTCGGAATTCCTTTTACGGAGACCTTGATATTGAGGGCGAAGAAGACTGCGTGGTTGAGGACGGGGAGGCCGATCCACTGAGGGATGATGAAGAGGAAACAGCAAGCACATCTAAAGGGTCGTTGATGTTTGGTAATGTGGAAGTGTCCGAAGAGCAGTTGCAGGTTCTTCTTCCCAGAGCATTGGTTAGAGCGAGATAACAAACAAATCCAGATGGAAGGCGCTAACAGAAAAGTGAAATTTTTTCCATTCGTTGAGCTAATTGTGAGAGACTTTTTTTTTGAACACTTCGTGCTAGATTATCGCACCCCCTTACAATAGGTAAAAGTTATCTACAGTGAATTTGAAATGTATTACAACAAGAATAGAATTTTTATAATGTTGGTGGTTGGAGCAGATGTCAGACGGTTTAAGAAACTGACTCGAAGTGACTCGCCTCCAGCAAGTTAAAGTCGCTGAAGGCAGTAAAACTAACATTGAAGGATTTTTACAATGTGGAGGGAAAAGTCCTGCAAGATGCAAAAACGCCGCCGCCTTCCAAACCCGATCCTTGGTCCCGTGCCTGTGAAGCGTCACGCTTACCTCCACTCCAATCCGCCACTGCTGGGATGCCGTCGACCATGGCTTTTGTGCTTTCCCCTGTTAAGCGCTCTCCGGAGACCACCCTCCATAACTTCGTTCAGAGAATCGTTTGGCAGATTTTGAATGCAGATTTGAAATCAGCATCAAAAAATACGCCTAGCAGTATAGGTCCCATTTCAAATGGCCACTTCGACTTGGGATCCTTCCCTTGTAAGTACGACGTCAGCTTGATGAACTGAATAATTTTCGTACTGTGCCAACACCAAGCCTATTTATTTTCAAAGAGAAGTCGTGCTTCTGCTCGTCCTGCCAACAGAAGTGGTCTGTTCCATAATGTTGACTACATTTATGACTCTCTTAGCTCTTTCATACTTGAAACTACACAACAAAACCTCGCGGATATCCTACTATATATAATTCGCTAAGTTTGTTAGTTGGTTCGTCGGTGTATGTTCGACAGGAAATTTATAACATCTGTTTCCATGGGTTCAGAGCTACTATGAAACCAGGCGGCTAGATGGGAGCCCCTATAGTGGGTGGCAGGGCTAAACTTGCGGCGGGACGTGCGCAAAAATTGTGACTTCGGACATGAGCCGTGCAAATTTTTCAAAATTACAGGCGCAGCATGGCGATTGCTGAAGATAGGTGGCGCGACTAAACTACGCCTGCAGGGAGCGGGGTTTGCACTAATTTTTAATTTAGGTCGAGAGCATTCAAATTTGGTAGGAGTACATGGGACAGGGTGTGAACACTGATAAGAGAGGGTGAAAAGTGACTGGTTGTGAGATGGATCCCGCTGTCGTGGGCCTAGAGGGAACTAGGGAGACGTAGTGTAGATGAAAAAAGAATTTCGAAAAAACACGAAGAGTGTCGGATGTGTATGTTGTTTGCGTTGGGCCGTAATTTTACGCTCCTAAAAAAAAAACGTAGTTGGGAAGTGCCAGGCTCTTTTGTGCTCTGCGTCTCTCCAATTCTTACCCCATCTAATCATCTCACCCATCCCGAAGCTCTTCTCCTCCTAAAAGTTAGAGAAGGAGCTCCGGTGAGGATGAACCAATTGGATGTTCGATTCCTACCCCATCCCAGCTTTTTGAACGAGATAACCATCTCTCCTACCCCGCAGCTCCTCCCCCAGTTTTGAGAAGGGGAGGAATCTATCTCCGCGCTCTAGCGCGGTCTCAATGCACTCTGCCGCCTTTTGTTAGAGACGCAGAGCACAAAAGAACACGAAGGGCCGAGCGCTGGCATCCCCCCCCCCCCACTACATTTCCGCCCCTCCTGTACTAATGTATCGAACCTTCCAAACTTGAAGGAACGTGGGCGACAGGCTAACATTACGCGTAAATGAGGTGCACCCGGGCGATCCGTCTGGTATTGATTATAGTGATAATAACCTGTACATAATTGATCATGCATACATGACCACCAGAGCACTCTGTATCGCTAGTTTATCTGCAATATATCACTTTCTCTGTTTATGATTTCTTCCATTCGGTGATGTGAAGTTTCGTTTTACTTGTTTAAATTGGTTTATTTATCAGGTGCACTTTTCGTAAGCTGTTCAATACATAGGAATTAGTGTCGATGGGTAATAAAAAATGTTTGGCTGGATTATTTCTGCTTATTTCTTATTCAATAATTGGTGGAAATGTAGTTGAAGGCGCCAGGCACTTTCGAGCCCTGCGTCTCTTCATTTCTTTTCCCATCTAATCATCACATCCATCCCGGAGCTCTTCTCCTCCTAAAAGTTAGGGAAGGAGCCTCAGGTGGGTGAATCGATTGGATGTTCGATCCCTACCCTATCCCAGCTTTTTGCGCGAGATTAATCATTATTCCTACCCCGGAGCTCCTCCCCTGACTTATAGAAGGGAAAAATCTTTCTCCGCGGTCTTTATGCACTCTGCCACCTGTGTCAGAGACGCAGAGTCAGGCGCTGGCACCCCCCAACTACATTTTCACCACATAATTTATTAGGCAGTCTTTACCGAATTGCACCTTTTTCTTATTAATGCTATTCCCACACAACTGTAGGGTGAGCGAGTTCTTACTGGTTGTTGTCATTTTCTTCGCTCATAGAACACTTTCACCATAGCCTCGGCTTCATTGGGTCCTGCCTTATTTCGGCGTTCCAACTCCTTTTGAAGTTACTCATGATTGCTAGTCCTTAACTTTGAAG
Organism: Haemonchus contortus; assembly: GCA_000469685.2. Lineage (NCBI taxonomy): Eukaryota > Metazoa > Nematoda > Chromadorea > Rhabditida > Trichostrongylidae > Haemonchus > Haemonchus contortus. Next base: position 681,050 of record LS997563.1, read on the forward strand.
CTCAATCTTTTCCCATCGATTCTGTTACCTCCTCATTGTGAAGGCTTGCTTATACTATTATATGTGCGACTCTTGCAACTTACAGTGGATAGAACGTTTGCGCACCAAACTTTCAGTGAACAAAAACGTTTGCGCTCCTCCCTTGAGTCCTCGTTTTTGACTAGTTCTTGTTGCGTCCTTATGTAGTTTCCAACCATCGTCCTTGCTACCTCATCCTACCCGGCACAATCGCTGCTCCTGCAAGCTTCGACATAGTCCGTTAGATCTTTCCCTGCAGCGTAGGTCCAGAGTAGACTTCTATACTTCATTGATGCCGAAATGTGCCAAAATTCACGTCCCTTTCGATCTCAGCGTCGGTGCGCGTCATTGCATACTGATGGCTGCAATACGCTGTCTGCATGCAAGGTGTATGTCTTAGTGAACACAGCCTTTGAAACGATTAACACCGCTTAGGTGCGTAGGTCGGCTGAGCCGGTTTGGGGATCTTATTACGCCCTATCATAACTATTTTTTGACCCGGCGCTCTTTGGCTTTCCTGCAGGTTCATCTTCTTAGAGAGAAATCTCAGAAACCATTTTTAACGTGAACTGTGCCTTTGAATGGCCCTTGTGTATTTTTTCACAATGGTATTCAGACTCATCAGGAAAAGAAAGGGATGGATGGCGGTGTGAAGTGATGAGATTAGATAAACCGGAATGTCTAATTGAAAGTCCTTCAGAATGTAGTCATAAGAAGATGACACGCTTTCTTAGACCGAGATGGTCTAGTTGGCAAGGCTCATAGATTTTTCTAACGTTCTTCGTCGTCTGCAATACAATAGTGATGGCATCCTTTATGAATTTCTCAAGCATGTGAACTGTTCTTAGGAAAATGGAACCGACCCCCTCAGCTTCGAGAAGATCGGGAAGATAAGAATTCGTGCGCTCATAGCAGCTCAATAATGTGTGCTGTTGAATTTATTCCACTTTAATAGGAGCCATCCATTGCGCGTTCCGCCGTTGCAAGACGGAACAACAGTGGTGTTTCTCCAACTGTCGTCCACGACCTTAAAGCTATGCTCATGGTTTTACCTCAATTATATTCCATGTTACGAGCAATGTCCAGTAGTGTTTAGCCTTAAGCACAGCAGCATGCACACCCCAGTGAAATGGCGTGTGTTCTATAATTTTTAATAAGTAGCCAGTACTCTGTCGTAGGGCATCTTTGGCTTCACCACTAACGGTGTCTTTTGTCCCTAGGCTTGCTGCACCATCATCTTCACAGAGAGCACCTGATGTCTTCTGCATTCTTCAAAGCTCCATGAATTTGGTCCCTACTGCATGATCTGCTCTGCCATCATCAGCTAGACTGCTCTCCAGGAACCAGAAATTTTCCCCTGGTTAGTGTCACTGTAGTAGCGCGAATAACTACATAGTTTTCAGGGCTCATAAACCTGCCTTAGGATAGCTATAGCATAATTTCCAACTATTCCTGTGTGACACTAGTAAATAAATAGTAGTAAATACAGAAACACACATTTCATTGAGTTTAGTACAACACGTAAAAACGAAAACATGCATTCAATATAATTATCATGAGTGGTGCTCCTGTTCCTCATACTAGATGTCATACTTGCATATACGCAGCACTGAAATGGATTGAAACAGAAGATAATATGCTTCTATTGATGGCATTGGTGGCCTCAACATACTTAGCGGGCGGAAAAATGCTCAGGTGTTCTTTCGCACCCCTGACCACTGCATTTAGTTGAAGAGCTAAGAAACAGCAATCGCAGAAGCCATCGACAGTGGAAGGGCGAGGACTGTACTCACTGGCCACTGACCTGTGCGGTTAGTTGTAGAAGGAGAAGCGGCAATCGCCGAAGCGATCGAAAGTAAAGAGGGAGTGGCTGCAGAGCAAGCTGCCCAGAGGGTAGTTTCATAGTCACATAACATCAGCAAAAAGTAGGGGTATATGAATTTATTGAATGCGCTCTGACATCTAGTATGTAAAACAAGATCGTTGGCTTTTTTTTTATCATTATGGATCTTCACACTTCCTTGCAGGGTAGTTTTTGAGATGGAGCACTCCTAAAGAAAGTTTAAATAACTAAAATAACGAATATACCAGAAAATTAACATGAGTTTTCCAGACCCAGCAGTTTCAGCAAATTGATTTTTTTCAATCTATTTTCAACATTAGTCTGTTCCTAGCAGAAAGCACTTCAAAAAATAGGAGTTGCACACGTCTTGCGCATCGATGGGGGACATAGTTGTGCAAATGACCTCGGTTTTTCCTACCTGAATTGGTATACTGACCTTACATTGGCACCACATGACCTTACACTAGCCGGCACAAAGATCCAGTACACCTTTGCAGTCAGTCTAACGTCCATACTAGGAGACGAATACAAAAACAAGGCCTACTATGACGTGTCTCCTATGAGAGTCATCATGATAAGTTGTCTCGAACGTTCTTTAAAACTCAGCGAAACGGCAAGTCTAGATACACTCAGCGGAACAAGGGTTCAGTGTGAACATTCTTTGAATTTTTCAAGTTTTATGACATCTTTCTTATGCAATGGACTTGAATTTTCTGTTGACTTTGGTTGCAATGGATTTTCTGCTAACTTCGGCTTTCTCGACATGGTACCGCGCCTACAGGTTGTGCTTCCTCGACACCGCCTCACCGGTTGTAACTAAGCAGAGACTTTTGTCTTACAGTCCTCGCTTCGTTACAGTTCCCCCCCCCCTTGTGTGTCGAAAGGTACCCGCCTCTTGTCTCCGACGTCTTTCTCAAACAAGACACAAACTTCCGCGTTTTTCCTTTGACTATGGATTCATTGGCAATTTTCTTACGACCGTTCCCTGAGGTGCAGAGCTCGTCTTCTGCCATCGCTTGCACTCTCTCTTCATCCTTCTTGTGACGTGTTCAAATTTCTGTTTCCAAAACCAAGCAGCCTTACTTTTCGTTCCGTCTATTGTCTCACCTAATGATTCTTCTGCATTTCATAGAACTACTTGAGCTCCAGATTTCCTGCTCTCATTTACGCCCGTCGATAGGTACAATGCTCATTACTGGTGGGCTTGATACTATACCGGTTAATACAATTTTCTCGAAACAGCTTGCGGAAGTTTCATCTTGTAGGAAGTGGTGACAGGCACAATACTAGCGATGCCCAACGCTTTGGACCTAATACGGTACGAAAGAATATGTGTAGTTTTCGTCGGCGATGCTTCCCTACATCAGCTTTAGTTGCGAATTCGTTATTTAGGACGTTTGACAATAAAGCCTTACTACGGAGTCACTTACTGTGGCCAGTGGCGAAAGCGGAAGTAGCTTTCTAAATAAATAGTTCTATGTAATGCGCCTTTAGCGCCCTTCCCGCTCGACTCAGGCCTACTCTATTGTCAGTTGAGTTAGTAATCGAGAGAACCATCCCATATAAGTCATCATGAAATATGATTCTGAATCGCCTTTTCTTTCTTGAAGGAACAGTTCGTCCCCTCTCACTTACACCACATATTGAAAAAATGCACAGATTACCTCGAAGTGCATGCAATTTGAAGAGGGGTACGGTATCGATTAATCCAGTGTATCTGTCGCTGCGATTTCATTCAGTGCGTTTCATAAGTATAAGATCACCATAGAATTTGTTATCTACAGGATAAGCAACCAACACATATCTTTCTGGTACCACCATTAGATTCATCACCTTCAATAACCCCCATACATGTGCCTTGGCTTACTCAGCTTTTATATTATCTTTTATGAGTTATTTTCTATTTTTCCCCGTTTCGCGAGTGTAAGATCACCCCGACAGCGCGAAGGTTTCGAAATCTAGTGCAGCAGACTTTGTATTTGGAAGGATCTCTAAGGAGAGGATGTGTCCCAAATATGTTTGGAAGCAATGTGCACTTTATCTCGCAGAGGTCATCTTTCTTTAGAAGGAAAAGAACAAAATCGAGAATTTCGTGGTACAGGGTTCAGTACGACGGCAAGTGGGAGGAAAATCGTGAGATCCCGCAGCTCCGTTCGAAGATATTTGAAGATATCAGAAAACTACTGTATGGAGAGCCGTAAATTGTTATGGCATTGTCAGGGCAGCAATGAAGAGAGCTTCGTGGCTTACCGACCACCACAGGAAGGAACGACTTGAATTTGCGAAGTTGAATTCGGGATAAGATTGGACGAAAGTCAGCCCGTATTCCGATTAGCGATACAGTCTATTCTGTTTCAGGTCGTATTTCTCGATGAAAAGAAAGTTGATTAGGAAGGCCTCGATGGTTACAACTACTACTGGCATGACTTACGAAAAGAGCCGATCAACTTTAGTCGTTGCAATTTTTGAGAAGGAAGCGTTATGGTACGGGGTGCCTTCTGCAAGGTGTCGGGCTGGAGCTCGCTCGTGGTCTCTAAAATGGACTCCAAGGACATTCAGGGAGTCGTAAAATGGCACTTGATGCCATTTCTGAGCCAACGACTGGTCCTAACTAGGTTTTACAACATGACAGTGCTGCGGTCCACGTTAGTCATTAAGCGAGAGACTAGTTCCTCTCCCAAAATTTCGAAGTTCTGGCAAGGCCAGCCTGCAGCCCCGATCTGAACCCAATGGAGAGTCTGGGGCTTTATTGTAAAAAAAGATTTATGCGAATAACCGTCAGTTCAGATGATAGAAGAGCTTAAGCAGGCATCACTTGAATCTTGGAACGAAATCTCCGGCGCGGTTTCCCGAAACCCTGTTTCGAATGTGCTCTGTAGGCTATGATATTGGGCTAGAACAAGGAAGACTAATCGACTACTAAATGTTTTTTTGTCCTTACTAATGATAATTTTTTCAAATTCTAAATGTGATCTTATACTTATGAAACGGCGCAAAATGCAAAAATTATTTATAAGAATGTCTTGGTAGAAGTTGATTCAGAAAATGTCCGTGCGTGGGGGTTATTCAGGGTGGTGAATCTTATACTAGTGCTTACTCAACTGCTTGGATGCTTTTCCTGTGAATACCAAATGTGAGGGTGATCTTTTACTTATGAACGCTCTGTATAGATGCTTGCTTGTTTCTGTGTAGACTGCTATTTGCTCAAGTACTGTTAGTGGATGCGGCACTGCAGGCGGTATAGATAATATGGATATTAGGGACCAGGTATCGCTAGTGGAAGTCAAACTGCGAATCTGTTACGATGTAGAAATGTCGACCTTTCTATGCGTAATCATGCTTGCGTCAAAATAAATGTTGCGTTCTCACAATCAGTATCAGCTACATTATTGGCTAGAAAGCGTCCTACATCAATCCAGGTATAACGGCTCGCAAGATGGGTGGTTCTACGGCTAGTCTTGTCGGGACAAGGATTCCACAATCAAGGAACCCTGGATCGTTTTTTTTTCTGAATTGGATTGTACTGTGAGCCAGAGAGTCGCCATTGATCGTCTTCTTCTAATCATAAGAGACGCGGCCACGCTTGTGGGAACACACGACTGTTTTTGTCATGTTATATTATAGTTCTTGTAGACTGATTTGAATCAGAGGCTCGTCTCTTAATAAATGAAAGCAAATTTCTCGCATCAACACCCCCAAATGAAATTTCATTGACGTCCACAGTTGTTGTTCTGCAATTTCACGTCATTTATCGAGTTTCTCGTAGGGTCCCCGCTAACACCGCTGCTGCCGGTCTAATTAGGCACGAAGAAGCGTGGCCGGCATAGCCAGGCTGCTAGTTGTGGTGCCGTTAATCTGACGGGAACGCGAGAAGTCGGGCACTTCATGAGTAACTAACCCGCATTCTCGAGTACCTCATTTTTTTTAAAATTCCGGATGTCTAGTTGGGCAGCGATCGGAAAATTCCAGATAAGCTCCATTTATGAGTTACTTATTAACCATGACCCCTCATGACTACAGCATCTACTCTTTTTGGTTCTCTGCACTAATGTGATGATTCAAGTAATTTGAACAAGTGACCAAAAACTTATTTGCATTGTCGTTGGTGTAGCATGCTTGCATTTTATTGAAAAACTGGCTTCAGAGTAAAGCTTAATCTCGGCAGAGGGCGATCCCAGAGAATTAACCCCATGTTCAAGCCACGGAAAGGTTTTTTTTGAAGTGGCTTCAATCGCCACTTTACATCTTTTCCAACGTTCACCGCTCCTAATCTAGCAACTGCAACATTCATGTTCGCCTTATCAGACGACGTAATTATACTACTATAAAGAGTCTGGTCGTTGCAGTAGCGTTGAACACCTACCAGTAGGTGCAATTTTGTGTCATCTTAGATATGAGTCGACCTGTCTTTTGCCTTTGTTCAGATTATTAAGGCCTTACCTGATGACCTCAGTTCGAGACTGAAACCAGAATTAGTCTAGAATTTCACATTCCTCTGGTTTTTGGCATAAGTAATGGACATTGTTCAGATAAAGTACACCCTCAATCCAAGTCGTGCAGATTTCAAGCTTTCCACTTTAATGTCTTTCAAATGTTTTGCCCAGACTTCATCCACGAACTCTCTCTATTTCCCATGAAATGAATCACTAAGCTAGCATTCGGCAAAATGCGTCTTTGACAACAGTTTTTTTCTCAGTCGCTATAACTTAGGTTTCGATTAGTCCCATTGATAAGTTGAGCTTCACGAAGACGTGTGTAAGGACGGCAAGAACTTGTCGCTAAGTTTTTGATTGGTGTTGTGTACTAAAGTGAAAATTGTTTCGCAAAGATTTCCATTCGCTCGTCTTTTCATCTTCAGTCAACAGGTAGATCTTCATCCTCGATTTCAGAGTAAAGAATTGAAATGAAACTCGTGGAAACCTTAAAGACCGAGCTCTCTGTTCACATGTACGGTTTCCTCTTTTTCTTGAGTTTATCGCGAAGCTCCTTGCCCCAATTATTGAGAAAAGTGAAATTCACCAGGATACAGGTATTCTGATAGCTTAGCGAAATTGTCGTCAGTTGCTACAATGTTGTCATTGATCCTTCAGTAAGCGTCACGACCGACAATTATGAAGCGATGTTTCTGCTGTCTGACAAGGAACCGAATTCAACCAAATGGTGCATACCGAAGAAACGAATGACTCCAACTGAACTCTTTGTCGTGTTCTTTCCATTTATCTCAAGACAATCGCCGTGACACGATTAGTGACAAGTTCAATACAAAATGCACATAGGTTCAGTTGTTGTCACCGCTTAGTGTACAGTCTTGACTATTTCATAAGGAGGAACGCTGATATTCCGAGTTTCTGTCAGTTTCTACGGCTCTTTGCTGCATTCTAATAACGAAAAATATCGGACCCAATGTTGTGTGCCTCTGTAGTCTGCTCAAGTGGGCAGACACTATTGGCCTTCTTCTAGACTCTCACCATCTCTTTTTTGGGCCTGCTGAACTTGGACGAAATTGTAGAGATGTTTAGTACGCATGTGGTTTTCTCTAGTGATTCAGTTCCTCGAAAAAATGCTTCTGTGATAAGTAATACTGGCAATGAGTCCTTCATCGACCGACTACGGAGTTGAAGTCGAACAAGTTTTAGTCCCTAGTTTATTCCTCTGTAGCCTTAACAGTTGAATGGATGACATCCTTCTACGAATTGGAACCACACGTAATATACTACTTGTTCAGAGGCTTTTTTTGCCATCTCACGCAGCACTTTCATGTAACAAACCCCGTTCCACATAGGACGCTTCACGCCTAGTCCTATCCTGGTCAGGGCTAGTCGAAAGAGCCTACTTCAGAAAAATTCTCTTCCCGCCATTTTGCTTTAGTTCTTCTGCCAGCTTGCTTACAAGTCATGATCGCACTTAGCATCTGTATTGTAATCGAAGGCGATGTTCCAAACCATGAATATTTGATTAAAAATTCGATTTGATAGAAGCAGTAATTCTATTAGACTTTCAAGACATTCTAGACTGGTCGGTACAGTATTGTACTTTCAACGTTGATAGATCCATTTTCAGACTCTATTCGCTTTGAACTTCTGTTTAGTGTCGAAGTGGCTGGATGTATATCGCTCGACCAGTCGGACCGCCCGTCTAACGCCGCGCTCTCCTTCTTGTGATAAAGTTGACCCGCCGCCTGCATTCTCCCTAGTTTAAGAGCTCCAGTTCAAAGGAACAGGAGCTAGGATCCTCAGCAGCAAAACACCCACACACATACCGATTCACTTCGTACGCGCTTTCCCCGCTACGAGCGAAGTCTTGCTCAGATCCTGTGTGTTCAAGTAACATGTTTCAGTCCCTTCTTATTTTGATTAGTGCGTATTTTCACTCAAGTTACGCTCACACGCATGGTCCACTTCCTTCATAGTCCCCAGCACGATCTGATTCTCTCATTTTCTATTACCTGCCATCGGTATGCTAAGCCTGCCGCCTGCCAAATTTGAACTTCGTACGTCCAAGTTAGTGGCTTTCGCGCCGTCCCGCCCCTGAGGGCGGAGTCAGGTCGTGCTACCACCCATCAGCATTCCCAACCTACTGCCTGTACCCTACCAAAGTTCAACGCTCCAGATACAAATTATCAATTTCGGCTTACATCCGCACGCCTCCACCCCACCGGGTTCTAGTTTTTTCGCCTATCATCAAAGTTCACACAATCACCTGTACTCCTGCAAAATTTGAACGTTCTCGGTCCGCGAAAACAGCAGTTGAAAATTTCCGCCCAAACATTTATTTCGCGCGAATTCCGCCTCTGTGGGAGTAGTACAGCACTAACACCTATCCTGAGTGTTCCCCCTTTGTCCCCTGTATAACTAGTAATTTAAATGCCCTATGTCCAAATTGCTAGTTTTCACGCACGCTCCGCCTTTTTTGGGCGGTGTCTAGTCCTGCCACCTATCAACAGCGTTTACACAATGTCGCCTGTACTCCTGGAGTTGTGAATTTTCGTTCAAACATTTATTTCGCTCAAACCTCGACCCCTGTGAGCGGAGTCCAGTCTTGCACCCTGCCACCAGTGTTCCCGTAATACCACCTGTACTGTGTACTGCCTGTACTTATAATAAATTTTAGCGCTGTAGATAGGTCCACGGAAGCAGGAGTTGTGAATTCCCACCCGGACATTAATTTAGCGCAAACCCAGCCTCTGTGGGTGGGGTACGCTGCTGCGAAAGCGATGCGAAAGCGCGATGCGAAATAATAGAACACCCCCAAAATTTGAAGGCACAATTCGCGATAAAAATGTTTCTGAGATCTCCTCATGGGATGACTCGAGGCCTCTTCTTACACCGATTCTGGCGTACCCTCGGGCGAGTTTCACCGGCATTGTAGAGGCTGTAGAGTGGAGATTGCACTGTTCACTTCGAAACGCACACATTGTACTCAGCTTACTGTACCCGGCTGTAAGCAACGACATTTATTTGGACCGCTCGTCCGATTACCCCTTCCACGCATATTTTGTTGCCGTGTTCTTGTCCAACCCCAAACTTTACACTTTTTGCATTCTCACAAATCTCAAAATACGTCAATTTTCGCGTTTTTTCCTTATTTGCACCATTTGCATTATCAAATCAACCATTCGCCTGAAACTAGTCACCCCAGAACTATCGTGAAACGTGCCTTCAGGATTTTAACGGAGTCATGTATGACTCGGTCAGACAGAAGATTCTTCCGGCGGGTGGATGAACATTTATTCGCCTACTTAAAGGCACAGTTCACGATAATTTTGGGTAATCCTGATAATGATGAAAAATGGAAGACAAGATCGAAAATAGTGCGATGAAGCTGGAGAAACTGCGTGAATCGGGGTTTCCAGAGTGAAAAAGGCTTCGAAAAACCGTGAAAAAGGGGGGTGGATGAGAATGAGGCCAGAAAAATGAAAAAGGGTGTGGCGTTTAGACGAGCTATACAATGTATCTCACTGCGGACGTGTGGGTCCTGGTACGAATAACAGACTATGGTAAGCAAAAATTCATTGACTTATAAGCATAGTAAATAAACCCTAGTCAGCAAAGGTAGCTTACCTTTTTCAGCCTCTAGAAGTAGGAAATTCAATAAGGGATCGTGGCAACAAAAAGAATAAAGGAGGAAAAAAGAATGGGAGGAAAACGTCACCTCATCACTCGGCAATTAGCTGATTGTGTGTGGGTTCTAGAACGAATCTGTATTTTCTCGATACTCGTCTAACGTGACATCGATTGAGGGGCGTTGAAGCCAGTTACGGCAGCAACAGGGCTTCCACTATGCCCTAAGCGCGGAGATTGTGGGAGCGAGGGTCCCTTCTGCCATCCATGGTGGATCCTGAGTATTCCTAAAAGAAGAACTCAGTAACCTTTTTTAACGTAAACCGTGCCTTCGATGCGAAAAAAGTCAGATGGGCGACATTAACACGATAGAATGTAAGATTTGCTCTAGATGTTAAAGACATCGCTCTGAAGCAAGATGGCAGTAGAATGAGACAAAACACCGTCCTCGATGGTTCCAGCTGGACCCCTTCTCGTCGTGATGACTTGAGAGCCCCGTACTGAAGGAGGGTTGGGTCATACTGGTGGAAATTTCGCGTTTTTTTTTACACCCAACTAGGACAACATGTAGGACAGCCGCGCTTCTAGTCCACCATTCATGAAGCATCCAGGTTGATGTTGGTGTTTTGATCTCAGACTGGACTTCTTGAACTGTTATCTCTCGTGACTCGTGTAAGAGCTTGACTACTTAAATCGGACATGGGCGACTCAGAAGATGTTCCAGCTCTAAGATTCTTCGTTGACTACGCACCAATATCGAGCTACAGAGAAGAGTAACCGGAGGCGTTTTATACGGATCTGGAAAATCTCTTCACGAGTCGCACTTTTTTGGGTCATCATTGGTGAGTTCAACCCCAAGCAGGAATTTCACCATCGCAATGGTCAGTTTTTCACGAAACTCTGAAGGAAATGAGTGCCTTACCCCGTGTCCCTCGAGCGAGTGCGATTCACCGAATTACTCTGGCTCGCGACAGAGACGAATGGAGATGGTAGTGGCGCCCGCTCGTGGGAATAGACGATTAACGGGACGACAGGTTATACAGGTGATATAAATTGCGGACCAGTCAGTCATATCAAATGCTCCTGGAATTGACAGTTAACTTGGCTTTTGTTAGCAGAAAAATGGACTACGGTGAGAGTGGTTCTGGAGAATGAGAGGGACTTGAGAGTCTGAACCAACAAGAACCGCTTGATATTCCACTACAATGTGTACCTCTTCCGTTAACTTCTCTTTTATGAGTCGCGTTTCGTCGTCGATTTTGATTGGTGCTTCGTTATCTTGAGCGTCTGATTACAAATGAGTTATTCTGTTTTGTACAATTTGCTGTGTATATCTGTTGGTTTCGTAGGTGAATGTGTGCGTGTATGTCGGCGTGCGCGTCGGTGTGTGGTCGATGAGTATGTTTCGGTGTATGTTTGCCGGTGTGTGTCGGTGCCTGTGCCGGTGTGCGTGTGTGGGTGTGTGTGTGTCTGTGTCAGTGCATGTGTCGGTGTGTGTGCGTGTTTGTGTGTTGGTGTATGTGCGTGTTTGTGTGCCGGTGCCTGTGTCAGTGGGTGTGTGTGTGTCGTTGTGTGTCGAACGATGTGTGTGTGTGCGTGTTTGTATATGTGTGGTGACGGTGCCTGCATCTTTGTGTGTATGTGCGTATGTGTGTGTGGGTCCTTGTGTGTCGGCGTTTGCGTCAGTGTTTGCATGTTGGTGTGTGTAACGGTGTGTGTGTGTCGATTTGTGTGTCGGTGTATGGTCGGCCTGTGTATCGGTGCTTCTGTCAGTGTGTGTATGTGTGTATGTTGACCGCAATTCTAATCTGTCCCTCCTGAATCCGGAATTCTAATTTGAAGGAGATGCAGATACTATGAATTAGGGCAAGAGCCTCAGAACCCTCAGCTCTTTTGTGTTGACAGAGGAGTCGAGACGGTTTTCTAGACGATATGGGGCGTGGAAGGACCGTAAGTATTTGGTAACAAGTACTGGTAATAAATGATATATGCTGATTGGGAGCATGAAAGGTGTATTCACTGAGTCAGCCACACCCTTCCTGTCAGTAATGGAACCTCAACGCCTCAATCGGTGATGTGGTATGTGACCGGATTGTGGATATTCGGTGGTAGCGATTATGGCGAGTGATAGGGTCTTATGGCTATAGAGGGCAAGGGTTTGAATCTAAAACGCCTTCGTGTTAGTAGCGGAGCCTTGGCCCCCCTGTGAGTTGTGTGGATTGTGAAGGAATCGTAGGTGCAGGAAATGATAACAGCTGATAAGGCTTGATAGGGAGCTACAGAGGACAAGAAGCGGTGGTTCTCACCGGAATGATAGTGAAAGCTTGTCACCTTGGAGAGTGAAGTTAAACCTGTCGGGATCGTGGTTGGTTGGTGACAAAGAACCGCATGTAGTTTTCCTCGGGTCACCTCATTATTAAATTTGAAGAGAGAGCATTGCTACCTTAATGGGCAGTAAAGAAGTGGTTAAAACGCAGATAAAGATTGCGGATAGCGATGGTAGCAGATACGAGGCTTATAAGCTTAGTAGTCGGTTCGCCGGGCTTCCCTCCTTCTGTGATAGTATTAGTAATCGGCTAACTCTTCACTCCATTTTCAAAGCAAATAATAGTTTCCTGTACATGAAATTTGACACAGGACTAACAGGGCAGTGCAAATGGTATTCAGTGAAAGTTGGTGCTTGAGCCTTTGATTGGAAGTGTCGATCTTCTCATCTTTTTCTTAAAAAGAAATACCCATGAAAAATTCAACTGTTACGCAACCAGAGAAGATGCTGTGGAGATGTTCTGAGTGATGATAGTACCATTATCAGATGTTTCATCAAAGGACCCTGTTCTTTGCGGAGATGTCATTAGTTGAAAATTCCATATCACTGGCGGTCGATTAAGTTTTGTCGGAAATGGTATCGAGCAAAGAGGATCCTTCATCGAATCACAAACTTTACTGGGTAGTAGTCGTAATCTTATAGCGAGAAATGAAGGAAATTCTCATCATCTTCTTCTTCTTATTCTTTGGCGCCTGTCCCGCATGTAGGCGGGGTCCGCTTTTCTGATATGTTGACGCCACTTCTCCCGATTAAACGCTTGATCGGGGTGGATGTTAACCGTTTTGAGGTCTTCGTGCAACGTATCGAGCCATCGCTGCTTTGGGCGCCCTCTAGGCCCCTTTCCGAACACAACTAGGTTGAGACCGATCTTACGAACACTGCCTTCATCCGGAGAACGTGACCATACCAACGGAGTCGGGCTTCGCGCATTTCATCGACAATGGGCGCTACACCGAATCGCTCCCTGATGGCGTCGTTACTTATGCGGTCTAGTCGTGTTACTCCGGCTGTCCAGCGCAGCATCTTGGTCTCCATCACACTGAGACGAGCTTCTACTTCTTTGGTCGTAGGCCAGCACTCGGCGCCGTAAATCGCGACGGGCCGGATGACGGTTCTGTAGATTTTTGATTTCAGACGCTCAGGGATGTTCTTATCCTTATCGCAGAGTACGCCAGTCATTGAGCGCCACTTCAACCACGCTGCATTCACGCGAGAATTCGTTTCAAAACCAGGCTGCCGTCAGACGCAATTGCCGATCCAAGGTACTTGAAGGCTGTTGTCCGTGTGAGCTCAGTGCCACTGATCTTGATAGAGCCTGGCTCGCTCGAATCAGTGGTCAAGTACTCAGTCTTTTTGACGTTTAACCTGAGCCCGAACATAGCCAGACGGTCGGACCAGGTCTGCACCCGTAACTCGAGCTCGCTTTTGTCTTCGTTGGCGAGCATCACATCATCGGCATAAAGAAGCGTCCGTGGAGCCGGCTTCTGGAGCTCTTTTGTAATGGCATCCATGACGACAACAAAAAGTAGTGGGGATAACGTAGAGCCCTGGTGTACTCCGACGGAGATGGGAAAATCCGTCGATGTGCCTGCTGCAGTTTGCACTCGGCTCTTTGGGCTAGGGTGAAGGGTGCGCACCCACTCAATAAGCTCTTCGGGAACGCCATGCTGTCGTAAGGCATACCATATAACGTCACGCGGAACGCGGTCCAGAAGCCTTCTCCAAGTCCAGAAAGGCAAGATGTACCGGTCTTCGCTTTTCGCGATGCTTTCCTAGTAGAAGGCGAGTGGCGTGTATGGCATCAGTGGTGCTGCAACCAGACACAAAACCACACTGATTGGTGGTCAGCTCGACGATGTCGCGGATACGACTGATACGAATGAAGGAAATTCTAATCTGCTTATCGTATTCCAGCTAATGGGTCCCTATCGCTGATCTCACCACTCGCTTTTGTCACCCTACTCTAGCATTCTGTCTTCTCGAATGAAACATACTGAACGGTCAAAGCTACATCGTAAGTACCGGAGACGTCAGGATTTTGATCGGTAGGGGGCCTCTCCTAGGTCCATTATCTTCTCTTGTCAGTTGTGATCAGTTCCTGTCACCGAGTACCTACGATCCCGCCATATCCTACATCACCTATTAAAATGCTGAGATCCCACTCTTAATACGAAGAGTGTGATCCTACCAAACTTTAACGCTCTAAGTCTACGTAAACAGGAGCTATGAATCTGCAGCTCAAAATGTCTATCGCGCACGCTTCGCCTCCGGAGTCCTGGGAGCGGAGTCCGATCCTGCCAGCAACCGTAAGTGTTCCCATCCTGCCACTCGTACTCCTCCAAGTTAGAATGCCCTAGGTCCACGTGGACAGGAGTTATGAAATTCCGCTCAGACATACATGCGCGCACACCGACACACACACACACACCACACACACACACACACACACACACACACACACACACGAGCACACCGACAAACCAACAGACACACTTAGCGAATTATATATAGTAGGACAAGTAATTTTAGAAAGTTTCGTTTGCCAACTATTTGGTATACCAGTTGGGCTACGCACGCTAATGCGTGTACCTCATGCCCATTCGCGCTTACCTAAGACTTGTTAGAGGACCAATATGGACAGTATCGCTTGAATGCTTGAATTTCCAATTTATAACTTCAATGCACCTGCGAGACTTTCGGAAGGACGCAAAAACGGGCATACAAACAGGCATACAAAGTCACCACTTTATATATAGACAGTCGGACCGCCTGGCTAACGCCAGGCTTTCCTCCTTCTTCAAGTCCAAGTGATCGGCAGCCGCCCCCCCCCCCCCTCCCCAATTTTTGGAACGAGTTATGCTTTTCTGAACAAGAAATTCGCCACACTCTACGCAACTTTGACACAGGACCCAAAAAGAGGGGAGCTGGCATAAGCAGGGCAGCGTCAGTGATATTTAGGGTGTGCCGATGCTTACGCCTACGATTAAAAGTGTCAATCGGTTGCTCTTCATCTTGAAAATTATGAACCATTAAAAGTTTAACTGATAGGCAACCAAAGAATTGAGAAGTACTCACAAATGCTCTCAAGTGATAATAACACCATTATAAGATGTCCTTATCACTGGTCCTTCTTTCCTCCACGGTACATCATTAGTTGAGAATCCCGAATTATTGGCGGTCGGATGAGCTTTGTCGTAAATGATATCAAAACATAAAGTGGACTTGTTCTTCCACCGAGTTACAAACCTTGCTGGGTAGCGGTCGTAATCTGCATAATAGTTGTAATCATAAGTACATCATAGATACACAGGAGTTGAATTCAGTTGGTAAGTGATCTTATCAATCGTCGCTATCAGCTGTTATCAGTGCCTATCATCGGGCGTCTACGATCTCGCCGTACTCCACATCAAACGCCAAACTGTCTATCAATGCTCCACTATCAATGCTATTATTATAGTGGCTCTACGCTTTTCGAGATTTTCATTAGCCCTTATCAGTTTTATCAGCTCCTGGCCTGGCACCAACCGTTCTCGATCCCCTCACCAAGTACCTACGATCCTGTCACATCTTACATCACCTATTGAAATACCGAGACTCCACTATTAACAGGAAGCACGTCACAGACCTACAGGCCCTAACCTTCTATGGCTCGTTATCAGCCACTATCACTTGTTATCATCCCTGTCACCAATCACTAACGGTCCCTTCACATCCTGTAGTACATCATCTGCCAAAGTGCCAAGGCTTCATCGATAATACGAAGGGAGTTACGGACCCTGTGGTTTTTGCCTTTTGAGGCTCCTTATCTGTTTCTATCGATTGTTATCACTTCCAATCACTCACCATCGCTGTTCCCATCGTGCCGCCTATCTCTCTTTCAAATTTGAATGCTTCAGCTATAATGGGACGGGAGTTATGAATTTCCGGTCGGACAAACACACACACATGCTCGCACACTCACACACACACACACACACACACACACACACACACACACAAACACACACACAAACACACCAACGGACACACTTAGCCGATTATACAAGTGAGATATACCCCTTTGATATTGATATTTTGATATGTTTCGTAAGGTGAGACGGAATGGTAAAGAAGGTTGGCAGAAAATGAATTGTATTTGCGAATGAGGACTGATCAACTTCAGTTCCATATGAAGAGAACGAACATTGTTCTTTCCCTTGTTAACAGGAAGGACGAGTGCGCTTCTCGGTTTGCCTTTTAAAAGTTGCCACGTATCATTTTTATTCTGGCATCGATCACCAAACATCTCAAAATCGCTTCTGATGATTGCTATACACATGGAAAACCAAAGGCTACAGGTGGAGGTTTTTTAGAAGTAAAAGGATCAGTGCATGTGCCCTGAGCAGAGTCTCTTGTGCCAGCGTAGTTGAGGGAAATTCTCTGCGAAAATCTTCGGTCGGAAATGAATCTGCTGCTTTGAAAAGAGGAAAGGAGTATTAAGCCACTTTTGTTTCTTCGAACTTCAATTTTTGCTAGACAGCAGTGCTTGTGTAAACTTTTTGCCGTCTTCTTTTCGGATCCGGTTAGGTCGCGTCCAACTGCAGCCCATCTGTGCAACTTACCCTGAGCGGCATGGTTCTCCCCTGCGGGACAGCACTCGCCCCCGTTGAGCATCGTGGGCATCACCCTTGTCCAGTTCACCTTCCCTTTGAACGTCTTGGAACATCCTCGGTTGGAGAGGCTTCAGTGGACTTCGCTTCAACCATGCTAGGGCCCGCACAGCTCTGTCGATGCTACCGTCAACAGCCACGTCGCTTCCCCGATAATGAGCGTCTTGCGCTCTTCCAAGCCTTCCCGAGGCAATCTGCGGTTGGCTCTGCGTACTCTCCAAAGCCAGGGAACTTGGCCTTTTTCACATTCTATCAAAGCACTCAATGCACATTCTCGACCAGTCCTCAATGCCATTTCTGCAGCTTGTTTTTGAGTTCGTTCCGACCCTCTGCTATTAGAGCGAAGTCATCAGAGTAGAGGATGGTCTTCATCTGTCCACTCAGAAGTCCTTCGAAGATAAGATCCTTTGTAAGCAGGAAAGTAACCAACTCAGAATTAGGCTGTGAGTGTAGCGCCTGACCATCTTAAAACTATCTTACAGTTCCTCGACGCGAAGGAGATCAATAATTACGGAACGTTCTGTTTTCCAGAGTACTTATCGCGGTGGGAAGCCTTCTCCAATCTTCTCTTCTTGACACTTTTCCCTTACTTTCCGGTGATGGCACTTGTTGTGGACCCTTCACACATGGATACGAACGTTCTCGAGAGATCGAGTCGGGACAAGTCCTTAAACTTGAGTTGACTAGTCGCTGGTACAGTTACATGGTGTTTCGCCTTCCAAGCCTTTTTGGTACCCTGTCCATACCGCTTTCCCAACCATGTTTCCCCTACTACCCTGCGCAACTCAACCTGGATCAGAGATGGGACAAGTCGCGCGTTTAATTGTGAGCTGTTCTACGGTAAACTGTTTTGTTTGAACGCTCATCAAGATTTTTTCTCGCCTGCGCTCGACCTCACCGAACCCCATCTGAATTGCACATTAATTTTCTTTATCGGCCCTGAATTTCCCAATGGCTGCTTTAATTGTCCGCCGACCGGCCGGCCGGCGTGCCACGAGGCAGTGCTAGGGGGGAGGAGGGCGGCAGACGGTCCGTCAGCCCCTCGAAGTGCTGTAAACAATGAGAGACAAGATCAAAAACCATTTGTACAAGCCTCTGGTTGTTTGGTTTTTGATCTTGTTCCTCTTTGTTTTCAACCCCTCGACCAACCGTCTGCCGCCCTCCTCCCCCCTAGCACTGCCTCATGGCAGGCCGGCCGGCCGGCGGACTATGAAAGCAGCCAATGGCGCTTTGGCCAGTCAGAAGACAAAATCTTTTCCTCCAATTTAAAACCGTTCTACTCATTCAGGGCTTTAGATTCTGCTTCGCTGCGACAACCTTATCCAGTCTCTTGCCACTTCTGCGAAAAGTTAGGTCTTTTGGAGCTCGCGTCTTTTGTCAACGCTTGTAGGCGGCTCTCTTCTGACATCCAACTAGCTGGACTTCACCGTTCCAAAACGGCGCTTCCTTGTCCTATCAAATGCAAAAGTTTTGCTTCTGCAAGATTGGGATTGTAACCTCTCGCATATGAAGTGTCACACTTACTGCTGCTCGAAGTCACTCTCTGAGGAAGCGGGGTCTGCTAACTTCTCCCCAAATGGCTGTCGCTCTCGCCGCACGCCATCGCGTGCTATGAAGGAAAAGATTTAAATCTTCAGAGGAGTGATATTACAGTCGCCGCGGAACCACTGCCGCTGGTCGTGGGAATTCTGGGGGAAGTTCCCCCACAAGAGAAAGCATATACATCCATGCCGTTTGCTTTCCTTCTTGTTAAGTTTCTCCAGAAATCACCCACATAGTTCCGCTGGGAGGATCTACCGACAAATTTGGGAAGCGTACGTGAGGCCTTCAAAAACACGTTTAGCAGTTTAGGTCTCATTTCGAACGGGTGCTTCGTCAAGGCATACATACCTGGTAAGTTGTGGAAAAGTCGCTCCGCGACTCAGTGAAGGAATGGTTAACTTTTGAGCGGATGTTATTGCTAAAATCGAGGGAAAGACATAAGCTTTTTTGAAGCATGAGAGATATGGGGTGACGGAACTTCTCCCTGAATTCCCACGGCCTGCGGCAGTGGACTGCCGTATCCTTCCCCGAGAATACAAATCTTCCCCTTCACAACGCGCGATTGCGTGAGGTGAGCGTGATACGCCGCTCGGGGCGAAGATACCAGGTCCAGGGATGAGCGTACCGCCGTCCCGTCTCGTCTTGTAATGCCCGTGTACCTAACCGGTTGTCTATGAGAAATTTTCGGTCAAAAATTAATTGTTTTTTTTTGGAAAGAGCATCATGGGTCATCCGTATATTCCAACTTTGTAACAGGAGGTAGGGGAGCCCGACAGGAGCCGGATAATTTGAGCTCAACATAGGCCAGAACGACTCGTCTATTTGACTTATTTGACGGATCAATTATAATTGATTCTACCATATTATGCAAGTACTCATATGTAGTAGTCGAATCACCTGCTGACGCTGGGCTCTTTCTCTTTCTTATGGTCATGAAATTGGCCTGCCCACATCAATTACAAATTTACATGCTCTGGAATAGTAGATCAATGACTATGGATCTCCGACCAACGAACACCTCGTTAGCGTTCAGGACAGTATGAACGGAGTCTCGCCCGAGACACTGTCGTTGCTGTCTAATTGTGTAACCTGGTTCATTCTTCAGTGATTCCATCCTTTCGCCTGTACCCCTTCCGAATCTGGACTCCTGAATCCGTGGAAAGATTTTCGCGCACGCTCCGCCCACTGTTTGGATAAAGTTTATTGCCAGTGTCACTAATCCACCGCAAACATCCCTTCCTACTTTGTTCTCTCAAAGTCCAAGGGGACAATTTTCGTTCACTCTCGGCCCCTATGGGCAAGTCCAATTCCGCTACTTTTCATCAGTTTCCTGCTGTGTGAATTGGTGTTTATGATGATAACCACCACAGTGGTCTTATCCTTATGTTGTTGAACCTATATAAGTGAGAGCTCGGTATGGTGGCAATCCATTTCTGCCCAGTCTACTTCGCCTCCAGCTGAATCGGATAAACCGTCTTCCAATAAACCGTCGTATCCAGTATCTGTTCCACTGCAAGGCTCTCAAGACAACAGTGGGACACAACAGTGGCAATCAGGACGTCTGCGCTGGGCACACGTCCATATCTAATTAACGACTATCCTCGTGTATCCGACTTGACAAGAGAAGCTAAACTCGCAGACAAGTTAGCCAGACGATTTTAGTCACTTCGGAGCAGTCGGATAAGCCTCACTCATACTTTTGCTTATTCGATTTTCTTTATTGAGTTTCTGCTCTTCTCTTGTTTGTTCACGATGGTTAGAGGAACCATGGATACAACCACCATGTTGTCGATGTTTAAACAACTCATGGAGGAGCAAAGGAGTACTATGTCAGCAATTATGAAGGAGCAAAAACACATCATTGCAAAAGTCATCGACAGCGTCCCAGAGCGTGATCAAAGAGTCGTGATCAAGGCGGAAGAACCATTGGCACTCCCGAATGTGGCGGCAGCCTTGAGCGACCGCATCGAGAGATTCACTTTCGACCCGAATGCTGACATGAGCTTTTCGAAAGGTTTGCGAAATACAAGGTGTTTTCGAATATGCGAAACAACTTTCGAAGAATAACAGGATTAGGTTACTATAAAAGAAACTGGATTCAGTGACATTTGACAAATACCAGAGGCATATTCTACCCAGAGATGTTTCCCAAATCGAATTCGATAAGACGGTAGAAGTACAAGCAGCTCCTCGATTACAAAACTTCGTTGTTCACCACAAGGTATCAGTGCCTCAAGCTGGAGAAAAGCGATGCCGGAGACTATCTCATGTGTACTGGCCCCGTGAATCAATTCTGTGAGAAGGCGAAGATCCGCGAACTGGACTCAGACGGAATCAAATGTCTTCTGAGGATTTTTGGCCTGAATTTACACCAAGAAGCAGAGATCAGGCAAAGGTTGATCGCAATACTCAATAGAGAGCACGAAGCTGGGAGAAGCGTGCCTCTACACGGGTTGCATAAAGAATACGGAAACTTCCTAAGTCTCAGGAGAGATGGTGAGATTGTAGCAGGATGTACGAAAACGGTCGAAGCAGCAATCGTATAAAAGCGGAATGAAATCGAATGCTGGAACTGCAAAGGCAATCACTATGCACGACAATGTAAGACCAAACCCTGGTTGTGCAAGAAGTACAGAAAAACTGGTCAGAGGGAGAAATTTGCTGACACCCTACAATAGAAGAAGCCAGACTTTCAAGACGAAACGATGAAGAAAGTCCGGTACAGAAACTGCGAAGTCAAGGGGAGGGGGGGGGGGGGAAAGGAAAGCCACAAGAAGACAAGTGTGAACAGTTGAGATTGCAAAAGCAGGGGTGACGGAACTTTTCCCCGATTGCGGCATTCTCCCATGCTGCATGCGGCAAATGTCACTGCAATTACCGTACCCACCCCGACCCCCGCCAATCGATATGACGCAATATTTTTCGTTGGCTGCATTTCTTTTTTATTGGTTTTGATCGTTTTTTGTCTTTCTTTTTCTTGTTTTTTATGTATTAGGTTGAGTCATAAGTCCTCGGACAAAATGATAGTGATGACTTCTAGCGATCATAACTCTTGAAAGAGGTAACGAAAATGAACGTGCAAGGCATTGTTAGATAGAGCATGGAAAGCTTTTTCAAACGCATACTGGAGAACGCACCCAACTGTTCCCTTTCCCACAACTGTGCCTCATGATTTCAAGCCGTCGCAACTCCACATCCGCAACACTATCATATTTATTTTTTTATCTGGCCATGAACCCGCGCCAATCGATAGAGGTATGAAGGACGTTGACAAGCAGGAGGTATACAATTTACAAGTTGCATCAGAAGTCCACATCGGGCGACTATTCCGTCGAAAATGAAGACCGTCCGGGACGCTCAATGGAGTTGGATTTGAAGGTGCTGCGGAGCCAGGTGGAAGCCGATCCGCACCAAACTACTCGTGAACTGGCAGTCACCCTTGGGGAGTCAGTCCACAGTTCATCGTGAACTGAAGTCAATCGACAAGGTGCGAAAGCTCGGTCCATAGATGCCTCATGCTTTGAAGCAGTATGACATAGACCGCCGCGACGACGTGGCACTTTCTCTCCTCACGCTCAAGGGCACCACACGTGGCTCGAGTACCTAGTTACCAGGGGTGTAAAGTCGAACCTCTACTCTAACGTTCACCGGCGTGCTTAATGGATTGACAAAGATGCGCATGCAGAAGACTCCCCCAAACCCAACGTACACGCCAAGGAGGTTATGCTCTGATTCTGGTGGAGCGCTCTCCGTGTCGAATAATGGGAGCTGCTAGACGAAGGATGCACAGTTACCGCACACGTCTACTTTACGCAACTGAGAAGTTTGAAGGCGAATCCCGAAGCTACACGTCCACAGCAGCACAAAGTTCACTTCCAGCACGACAACGCTCGCCCTCACATTGCAAGAACGACCAAAACTGAACTGAAGAAATCGGCAGGACAAGTTCACCACACCAACCATGTTCTTCAGACTTGGATCCCTCGGATTACCACCTTTTCCCCCATCTTCAACCTCATCTGGATGGTCAGGACTTTCAAACCCGCGACGACATCAAAGTGGCACTGATGCAGCTCTCCAAGGGCCAGCTCCCAGCGTTCTAAAGCAAGGGCATCTACGATTTGCCCAAGCATTGGCAGAAGAGCATCGATGCCAATGGGGCATATTCCAAATGATTCGCTATTGTCGTTTAAAAATTGTAAGATAAATATTATCATTGCCAATTTGTCCGAGGACTTATGACTCAACCTAATA
Source organism: Haemonchus contortus (assembly GCA_000469685.2). Taxonomy (NCBI): domain Eukaryota; kingdom Metazoa; phylum Nematoda; class Chromadorea; order Rhabditida; family Trichostrongylidae; genus Haemonchus; species Haemonchus contortus. The sequence continues at coordinate 703,742 of LS997563.1, forward strand.
TATTGGACCTGTTTAATTAGAATGACTCCTCCTATATTAGCGGCGATCAGTACTGCATTGGAATTGAAGGGAGCGGCAAGCCAATTCAAATAATTAAAGGACTCCCTACTCCACAAATTGCGCGCTCCAATCCTCCATCGCAATCCTGCGATACGCGGCGGGTGCGGCATGCGCGACGCCGTCTTCGGGAAGATGTTCCCGGCCTCCAAAAGCAGCGATCGAAGCAGACTGTCCTCGCATGTACATCGATGCAGTAGCGAACAACTGCGACATCAGATTTCTACTGGACACAGGATCCAACATCAAATTGCTGAACGAGGAGACGTGGAAGAAGATGGGATTCCCAGCATTGGAATTGTTGTGAAGAGTGCCAGTGGAGAACATATGAAGATCTATGGAAAATTGAAATGCAAGATCAAAATTAAGGGCGTCGAAACAAAAGGCTATGCATATGTGACGCCGTGTAACTCGCTCACTGACCTCGAGCGGATACGAGCGAATGAAAAGATGAAGTATCGTTTGGAGATGATGACAGCGGAAGTAATGATGACGCTCATGGTCAAAATGGAAGAAAAGTTGGAGAAAACTTATCCAAGAGTCTTTGAAGAAGAACTGGGGCGCAGCACCAAAGAACAAGTCGATTTGCAGCTTAATTCGAATGTGCGCCCAGTGTTCTGTAATAGTCGTCCGGTATCCCATCAGCATCAGAGGGTGTGAACGCAGTACTGGATAGGCTCGTGCAGATCAATGTTATTGAACAAGTGAGCCATTGTGAGTGGGCTGCACATCGTTTGAGTCAAGAAGGAAAAGTTGGGAAAAGAAAAGGAAAGTTGACAATATGTGCAAATTTCTCAAATGGGCTGAATAGAGCGTTGCAATCAACATCCCTTGCCAATAAAAATATGTTTTCGCATCTCTAAACGGAGGAGCAATCTTCTCGCAAATCGGTTTATCAGACGCATACCTACAATTGGAACTTTGCGAAGAATCGAAGAATAAAGTCGTCATAAATACGTTCAGATACAATCGACTGCCTTTCGAAATCAAGACTGCACCAGGGGTATTCCAGCAAGCGATGAACAAGATGGTGGCTGGAATACAAGGTGCAGCCACCTATCTGGACGATATTTTAGTGAGTGGTGGAACGAACAAGAGCATAGAGGAAATCTGCTTGCAGCGTTCGGAAGAATAGCTGACTATGGATTCGAGATACTTCTAGACAAATGTACATATTCCAGGCTAGAAATACGATATCTCGGTTTCATCCTGGATAAGAATGGAATAAGACCCAATCCAGAAAAAAAAAGCCATAAAGAACATGGATGAACAGAAAAACATTGTGCAGTTGAGATCTTTTCTGGGAATGATTACATACTACTCCGTTACTAGGAAGAATCTCCAGGGGCCGTTAAATGCCTTACTCAGAAAGGATGTGAAGTGAAGGTGGACTTCCACGGAACATCAACCATTTGAAAAACTGAAGAGAGCATTGTCAAATGATGCCAACCTTGCTCACTACGACCCTCAGCGAGATGTGGCAGCTGACGCTTGTGATTATGGTATTGAATGGTTTATCTCGTATAGATACGAAGATGGTTCGGGGAAACCTATTGCACATGCTTCAAGGTCACTGTTAAACGCTGAGAAGAAGTACAGTACTCGCCCTAAGAACTCGAAAACTCACGCGAATACATCCTTTTCGTCTTTTCTCTATAAATCGCTTCAAATTGCAGTAATCGAGGAGATAGTGTTGAAAATGCTACTATTGGATTGCGCCATGCACTCGAGTTTCGTCCGAAAAGTGTTTGCATGTGCATGGGGTGCACGCTTAAGTTTGTAGGGGCTGATTGGCACCTTAAAATGATATGTTCAGAATTCGCTTTGGATTGCGTCCGTACTCGATTTTACTCAGCACAATGTGAAAATGGTTGACTGCTTCTGTTCAGCCTCCATCGTTCCTTTTTGAGTTGGAGACTGTAGATAACTGCATCTACGACCTCTGCACTCAACACTCCTCTTCACAGGTTCCATCGGGAATATGACATCAATTTACGGTAAATTTACGGAGTCGTTTTATTGGCATTTTCCTATTTTTTGGAGGAATTTTCTACGGAATCTAGGGAGATGGCGTTGAGACACTGTACTTTCGTAGACAACTCTTTGTTCTCTGCAAGACTGTTCTGAGGCGCCTTATAGATCAAAATGTCTCTCTAGGTATGGCTCCAAACTTCGAACTTCGTCAGGCCCGAATCAAAAAACTGTTTTTTCCCTTTCCCTTGGCCTTTTTGTTGCTGAGTCATACATTGGTAGATTCCCCGTGAAAAATGCTATCGAATGGTATATATATACAGTAGCGCTCAAAAGTATTCGGCGAAATGCTAACTCCAATTGTAATTTTCAGTCATAACTCCTTTCCTACTGGATCTAATCAAGCGAAATTTCAATAGGTGTAGCATTGGTGTAGTGTGAATATTTACCACTATCAACTTGCAATCTGATCATGTTCCAGATATCCCAAAGGGCTTGAACAAAAAATCAACTGAAAATACGAAGGGTGGTCCTTCTAGGAGTCCTTTCCTTTTTGCCATGTCTTAAGTGTATGAGCACTAATGTCGAACCTAGAAGAGAAGAAAAACGTACACAAGGTCGGAATAACTGCAGACGTCACAAACTTGCTTTCAGCACAGTCTACAAACGCCTCCCTTTTAGTATGTGGATATGGCTGTTTTGCAGTCAAATAGTGTTGAGTAGTGTGAAATATGCTTCGGTCAAACATATCAAAATTTCATGCGATTTGCTCCACTATGAAAAAAGTTACGGCAAGTTAAAGTTGGCCGAATACTTTTGAGCGCTACTGTATATATATATATATATATATATATATATATATATCAACCCGTGTCGAAAACCTCTCTTCACAACCATTTTCTGCCGTAGGCCTGTCTCTTGAGCGGTTTCCTGCTGGGCGTGTTTGAATGCGCATGTGGCCGGGTACTGTAGTGGCGCGGGGTTTGAATGGTGGCTTTGAAAGACTGCTTCGCGGGAGGCGGGTTCCGTAGTGGTGGGAGTTGGGGGCGGTTTCGTGTAATGACTACGTGAAGAGGACCTGGATATGCAGGCAGGTGGGTACTTTAATGGCGCGAAGTCTGGCCATTCTGAATAATGATCATTCTAAGCGGGGATAGGTCCGCAGGTGTGCGTGGTACTGCAGTTGCGAGAAAAAGGGTTGGATTGACTAATGATAACTTCAGCGGGAGGTAAGATGTGCAGGGGCAGGTACTGTAGTGGGATTGTGGGGCATTTTGAATGGGAGTTTTGAGACGGTATGAAGAAGCGGTTCTCCATCGTTCATTTCTAATGTGGACGCTGTAGATAGCTGCATTTACGGTTTTTGCACGCAACACTCTTCCTTACAGGTTCCATTGAGAATATGACACCAATGTCTGGCAAAATGACGGAGTCCATCTTTTTGACATTTATTTTTGGAGGAATTTTTTTCCGGAATCTGAGGAGGCGGCAGCAAGGCACTCTACTATCGTATCGTAGACCACTCCTTGTAATCTGTGAGGCTCTTATGGTATACCTTATAAAAGATCAACATTTCTCACTTGGTATGGCTCCGAACTTCGCTTTTCGTCACGCCCAAATCACAATTAGTTTTTTCCTTGCCGTTGAACTTTATGCAACTAAATTGCGTACTCTTCCCATTGCGTACTATTAGTTCCTCGTAAAAAGTGCTATCCAATGATATGTGGATCAACGCGCGATGAACTCCTTCCTTCATAACTTTTCCTTCCATTCCTTCTCAAAACCCTCATTCAAAGTGCCCCACATTCCCGCTACTACAGTACCCTGTCCCCTGCAGATCCTACCGCCCGCTGAAGTGATCATTGGTCGATCCAACCCTTCCTCTCGCAACTTCATTACCCCGCCGCCTGCGGACCTAACCCCGCATTAGAATGAACATGCAAAATGCCCAGACTTCCCGCCATTACAGTACCCACCCGCCTGCATATCCAGGTCTCCATCCAAGTAGTCATTACTCGAAACCGCCCCCAACTCCCCCACTATAGAACCCGCCTCCCGCAAAGCAGTCTTTCAAAGCCACCGTTTGAACCCCGCGCCACTACAGTACCCGGTCACATGCGCATTCAAACACGCTCAGCAGGAAACCGCTCAGAGACAGGCCTACGGCAGAAAATGGTTGTGGAGGGAGGTTTTCATAACAGGTTGACCCTTAAATCATTCGATAGCATTTTTCACGGGGAATCTAAGTTTGTACAACTCGGTTGCAAAGAAGGCAAGGAAAAGGGAAAACACAATTTTTTGACTTGGGCCTGAAGTTCGAAGTTTGGGGCCATACCAAGGGAAACATTTTGGAACATTTCTATGATAAGGCGCACCGGAACAGTCTTGCAGAGAGCAAGGGGCTGCCTACGACAATACAGTGCCTCAATGTCACCTTTCCGATTCTGGGAAGAGAATTCCTCCAAAGTTTGGAACATGTCAAAAAAATCGACTCCGTTGTTTTGCCGTGAATTGATGCCATGTTCTTAATGGAACCTGTGAGCAGGAGGGTTGAGTGCGGAGACCAGAGATGCAGTTATCTACAGCCTCCAACTCAAAAGAGGAACGATAGAGACTGAACAGGACCATACGATCATTGTCACATTGTGCTGAGTAAAGTCGAGTACGTGACGCAATCCAAAGCGAATTCTGAACACACCATCTTCGGGGACCGATCAGCCCATACAAGCACTAAAGTATGCACCCTATGTAAATGCAATCACTTTTCGGATTGAACTCAAGTGCATGGCGCAGTCCAAAATGTAGCATTTTCAACACTTTAGGGAGTCATCTTGTAAAGCTCGACAAGCATTTTCGTCTCCTCAATTACTGCAATTTGAAGCGATTTATAGAGAAAAGACGAATAAGATGCGAATTCGCGGTGTTCGCGTGAATTTTCGAGTTCTTACGGCGAGTACTGTACTCACAGATTGAGAAGGAAGCTCTTGGGACTTGTTTTCGCAGACAAGAAGTTTCACAAGTACTTGTTCCGAAGAACATTTTACATTTAACAGATCATGAGTCAATTTTCGGAGTCGAGAAAGGTGTCCCAGTATACTCCGCAAACTCCGAGAAAGGTGTCCCAGTATACTCCGATCATGAGTCATTGCTAGTCATTTTCGGAGTCGAGAAAGGTGTCCCAGTATACTCCGCAAACTCCGAGAAAGGTGTCCCAGTATACTCCGATCATGAGTCATTGCTAGTAATTTTCGGAGTCGAGAAAGGTGTCCCAGTATACTCCGCAAACTCCGAGAAAAGTGTCCCAGTATACTCCGATCATGAGTCATTGCTAGTAATTTTCGGAGTCGAGAAAGGTGTCCCAGTATACTCCCCAAACTCCGAGAAAGGTGTCCCAGTATACTCCGATCATGATTCATTGCTAGCAATTTTCGGAGTCGAGAAAAGTGTCCCAGTATACTCCGCAAATCGGCTTATGAGGTGGGCAACGATTTTGCTTGGATACGGTTTTGAAATTGAGTATGTCAAGACCACGTAGTTCGGGCAAGTGAATGGTCTCTCACGATTGATGCACAAGTACCATGTTTCGGACGAAGATGTGGTCATAGTAGCAGTGAAGAATGGTGTTCCTAGTTGCTGAAGGATTGCATCAGAAGGCTACCACTGAACCATAAGTGCATCAGAGATAGTACCACGAAGGACCCCTTACTCAAGAATATCAAGGCATATCTGAAGTCCGGCAAATGGTCAAAAGTCAGCTCCAAACTGTCACCGTTTTCCAATAGAAGAGAAACTCTATCAATCGTTGATGGTTGCCTCATGATGACGAAAAGAATTGTCGTTCCGGAAGTACTACAAAGCAGAGTCCTAAAGGAACTGCACGCTGGTCATTCGGGTATCGTACGGATAAAGAGGCTCGCTAAAAGTTACGTGTTTCGGCCGAACCTTGACAAGGACTGTGAAGAAGTAGTGCGAAACAGTTTAAGGTTTCAAGAATATGCGAAGAATCCCATCAAGGCTCCCTTGGAGGCTTGGTCGACACCAGCTTATGTGTGGCAGAGGATTCACGTCGACTCCGCACGACCGTTTGGACTATTTTATTTGCCTGTTGTAGATTTTTACAGCAAATGGCCGGAAATTACCGCAATGGCAAGTATCTCTGCAAGCCAAACGTTGCAAGAACTGAAGAAGATGTTTGCAAGATATGGAATTCCACAAAACATCGTCAGCGGCAGAGGAACTCAATTTACGTCGTAGCAATATAGGCTGATGAGCGAAGAAGGAGGAATCACACATCGAAAACTGCTCCCTACTACACGCAATCAAGTGGAGCCGAACGATTCGTTGACACACTGAAACGAGGTTTCGAGAAACTCAATGGGGAGGAGGAGCCGTTGGAAGTGACGCTGAACGTGATCCTTCAAGCATACCGGACGACACCAGTGTTCGGACAACAGCACGCCAGCGGAAGTGTTTCTAGGAAGAAAACTCGGCACTCGGTTGAGTCTGCTATGTCCGATGGAAAAATCGCGCGCCACATCTGAAGAAAATCGGAAGAAAATTATCGAGTAGTTTAACAGAAGAAACAATGCTGTTCCGAAAGAATTCGAAATCGGCGAAGCAGTGTATGCTCAGTTATGGAAAGCGTCACAGTTCATCTGGAAAGAAGGTATCGCCAGACGTCGACAAAGTCAACTGTGAAGTTGGTCTGAATGGAAGAATAGCGATGAAACACGCAAATCAGTTACGTCGTCATGACACGAAATCACCTTCAAGTTATGGAGATAAGTCGCTGCTGACACTGTTCGAGAAGCTCGAATTGGACGACGTGTGGAAGCGACGAGAGGAGACCACACAAGCTACAGATGTTGCTGCTCTAGGACGACGAGAACACGAAGTCGAGGTACCACCACGACGCTTGAAAAGAATAAAAAGACCTGTACAAAGATACCCAGATACTTCTTGTTTGTTAGCTTGTGGAGTGGTGAACTGCATTCCGTCTTGAATTGTAAAAGTAGAAAGCTGACTATACTGTACCCATTCTTTCTAGTGGGGGAGGTGCTGTGTGTCTGAGTGGTGATCATGATAACCACCATGGTGGTCTTATCCTTACGTTGTTGAACCTATATAAATGAGAGCTTGATATGGTGGCAATTCATTTTCGCCCAGTCTACTTCGCCTTCAGCTGTATCGGATAAACCGTCTCCCAATGAACCGTCGTATCCAGTATCTGTTCCACTGCAAGGCTGTCAAAACAGTGGTGGCAAGCAATAGTCCCTATCCTGTCGCCTTTGCTCCCGAGAACTTTGAGTAATCTATTTCCGAGGAAATAGGAGTTATAGATTTCTTGTTAAGCGCTCGGAAACATGGATACCGAAACACACACCGATTCCCACATACACCTATCGCGTTATATCTGGTGGTCCGGTACCTTCTCCCCGAAATGCAGTCGCGTTCGCAGCACCCGATCGCGCGCTATTATGGGGAAGTTTGAATTCTCAGTGCAAGTATAGGGTAGCCGCCGAGTGACCTTCACCGCTTGCCGTGGCGATTCGGGGAGAAGTTCCGGCACCCTACATCTGGTGCCTGCACAATTCCAAGTTTCCAGATCGAATGATGTATACGCATTCATCCTGATGGGCGGGTTGGCCACAACTTAGTAAGTGCTCCCAGATACTTTGATGCCAGAAGAAAAGAATACAGATTCTGCTTTGTTGTGCCTCTCTTCGATCTTTAGCAAGATTTTCGCTTTATTTTGTCTGTGAAGTCCTGGTTTCCACCTGTTGTGCATTAAATCCACATTAGGCAAATAGGCTGCATATCATGCTGCATTTCGTCCATTTCCATCTCGACACATCATTGTTGCACATGTGCTCTAATGATATCAGAGAACGATTTCAGGTTGCTACCCTATCGCACTACCGGCGGTTGCATGGACAAGCAGGATGTCAGAGAAGGTTGGCATTTAGAATATTAGTTCAGATTATAACAACTGGTCTAGATTACCTTATACAGTAGCGCTCAAAAGTATTCGGCCAACTTTAACTTGCCGTAACTTTTTTCCCAGTGGAGCAAATCTCATGAAATTTTGATATGTTCAGCTGAAGCATATTTTACACTGTCCAACACTACTTGACTGTAAAAACAGCCATATCCACATACTAATAGGGAGCGGTTTGTAGACTATGCTGGAAGCAAGTTTGTGACGACTGCAGTTGTTCGGACCTTATGTACGTTTTTCTTCTCTTCTGGGTTCGACATTAGTGCTCGTACACCTAAGACATGGCAAAAAGGAAAGGACTCCTAGAAGGACAACCATTCGTAATTCCGGTTGGTTTTTTGTTCAAGCCGTTTTGGATATCTGGAACATCTTCAAAATGCAGGTTAGTAGTGGTAAATATTCACACCACACCATTGTTACACATATTGAAATTTCGCTTGATTAGATCCAGTAGGAAAGAAGTTACGACTAAAAATCATAACTGAAGAAGCATTTCGCCGAATACTTTTGAGCGCTACTGTATATGCGGTTACGTTCATTTACCTACTCCGTTATGGTTTCAGGGTCGGGGAAAGTGTAGGGTTTCGTGCATGCTTAACATCAGAGTGAATAATATTGGCAGAAGCGCACTTCAGCGGATTACTCCGTTGGAGGACGGCGGCGGCCGCTTAGAATCCTCGTCGCGATTTTATAGGGTGCTTATGTACTAATCCTACTCACTATAAAGCGCTTCGTCTAACGTTCTGTCGTTCTGTCTGTAGTTATAGATGTCTGTCACGAATTTCCTTAGCTCCTTTAGATCTACCTGGAGAGACCGGGTCAAGTTGGGGTGGGTTGGCCATGTCCCGAGAAGTATAAAACGCACATCACAGCTTGGCGGAGCCCCTCGCACAGTGGGCGTGGAGTGCATCGAATGAGCTGTAATGAGGACCATGATTCTAAATTCAGTCACAAGACGGCTTCAAAACTGGGGTGCAAAGGTGGCTAGAGGTGTGCATTGGTAAGTTACATCGAACTAGGGAGATCCACCCTCGATGGGCGTTCTCCGAAAATGCAATGCTTTATGAAAATATTTATAACTCGGTTTGGAGAAAGCCAACAGAGCAGGGAAAAGTTGATGTGATAGAAGCATTGCCGAAAGTGTCTCCAACATAAATGCCGTCAGCGGAGGCCCGCCCGAAATGGGCGGAGCGTGCCTCGAAGCTCACATCCCTTCTTACTTCTATGTTCGAAAATCCATAACTCCGATTCCCATGGACCTAGAGAGTTCAAGTTTGGTAGGAGTGCAAGCGTCATGATGGGAAAACTTATGGCAGAACCAGACTCCACTCCACAAGGGGCGGGGTTTGGGCGAAAATTCATAACTCACGTCCCCATGGACCTAGAAAGTTCAAACTCGGTGGCAATTGCCACTGTTTGGACCATTCAACCGTTAAGTCAATCGCCTCTTGTAGAACTTTATGTGCGTTTTTCTCCTCTACTTTGTTCGACATTAGCGCTCGTACACTTGGGACATTGCAAAAAGGGAATAAGTTCTAGAAGCACTAACGTCTGTACTTCCTGTTTGTTTTTAATTCAAGCTCTTTGGAATATTTGGAACATGATCAGAATGAGGGTTCTCAGTGGTAAATATTTATACTACACCCATGCTACACCTATTGAAATTTCGCATGATTGGATCCACTAGGAAAGGAGTTACGACTGAAATTACGATTGAAGAAGCATTTGGCCGAATACTTCCGAGCGCTATTGTATATCTCATACCAGTCGGATCGTCCAGCTAACGCCGGGCTCTCCTCCTTGGGCAGATGTACTTCGCCCGAAAAACATCGAATTAATGGAATTCTTTTTCCTTCCTCCTAGGTAATTTCGCTTTTTTTGCTGAGCGAGAGCATAAACTATCGAATGTCTTGGAACATGTAGCTCCTTTTCTTTACGGATCATCTTTAAATGAGGACCCAAGATTATTAGCGGTCGGAAAAGTTTTGCGAAGAATGATATCAAAGCAGAGGGAAAACTTGATTTTTCACTCAATCGCAAACTTTGCACGGGAGCGGTCGTAATCTAATATCATAGCGAGTAGTGAACTAGATTCATCTCCTTATAATCATACGACTTACCTTTCTTGTCGAATGAAACATATCAGTACGTCAAAGCTAGATCGCAAATAACAAAGGCGCTAGGAGTTTATTGGTGGGTGGATCTTCTTCTCTAAGGCCTCTTCTGTTGTCAATGTTCCAATCCTGCCTCCTCCTATTGATTTCGCTTTTCAAGTCCACGGGATCAGGAGTTATGGATTTCCACTCAGACATTTATTTCGCGCAACCCGTCCCTTGGGGGCGGATTTCGGTCCTGCTACTCACCATATGTGCTCCCTTACTGCCGCCTGCCTCCTACCAAGTTTGAACGCCCTCGAGCCAAACTGAGAATTTTGGCGCTAACCTCGCCTTTTCTGGGCGGGGCCCGGTTCCCCACCTACGATAAGTGTTCTAATCCTGCAGCTGTACTTTTGCCAAATTTGAACGCTCTAGGTCCACGGGGACAGGAGTAGAATTTCCGGTCGTACACACACACCGACACACACGCAAACAAACATACAATTACACAGATTAGCGAATTATATAAAGTAGGATATAAAGCAGTGGTCGGTTTGTCAGTTTGTCGGTGAGGGTGTTTGTCGGTCTGTCCGCCTTTGATTACGATAAAGGTAGTATATTAACAACTTAGCCCTACTCTACATTTCCTTCCTGTATATAAAGTCGTAACATGGCGGGTAGACTAATGGAGTAGAGTGACTACTGCGGAGTATAGTTAGTAATGTTGAGTTAAGTGGACACTTCAAAACTGTGATTTCGACCTGCACTGGCATCGTGCTGTGTATGTCTGTGCGAATAATTTGAGTAACGGAACTTCTCCCCGGTTGCGGCATTCTCCCTTGCGGCATGCGGCAAATGTCACTGCAATTGCAGTACTCACCCCGCCTCCCCGCCAATCGATATGGCGCGGTATTATTCGTCATTGTCTTCCTATTTATTGATTTTAGTCGTTTTTTCGCTTTCTTTTTTTGGTTTTTGTGTTTATTAATCTTGATTGATAGAATTACTCCTCCTATATCAGCGACAATTAAGATCCCATTGGAACTGAAGGGAGCGGCCAGCCGATCCAAATAATTAAAGGACTCCCACTCTCACAAATTCCTCGCTCCAATTCTCCATCGCAACCCTGCGATACGGGCAGATGCGTCGTGCGCGACGCCGCTTTCGGGGAGAAGATTCCGGACCCGAATAATTCTATTTAATTCATATAATTCGCTAATCTGTTTGTTTGTGTGTGTCTATGTATGTGTATGTGTATGTGTGTGTGTCAGTGCGTGTGCGTGTGTGCGTGGCTGCTTTCATAGTCCGCCGGCCGCTCGGCTCACGTGCCAGCCGAGGCCGTACTAGGAGGAAGGAGGGAGGCAGACGGTCGGTCGAAGGGCTGAAAACAAAGAAGAACAAGATCAAAAACCAAACAACCAGGGGCTTGTACGAATGGTTTCTGATCTTGTCTCTCTTTGTTTACAGCCCTTCGAAGGGGCTGACCGACCGTCCGCCTCCCTCCCCCCACCTAGCACTGCCTCGGCTGACACGCCAGCCGGCGGACTATGAAAGCAGCCTGTGTGTGTGTGTGTGTGTGTGTGTGTGTGTGTGTGTGTGTGTGTGTGTGTGTGTGGGTGTGTGTGTGTGTGTGTGTGTGTGTGTGTGTGTGTGTGTGTGTGTGTGTGTGTGTGTGTGTGTGTGTGTGTGTGTGTGTGTGTGTGTGTGTGTGTGTGTGTGTGTGTGTGTGTGTGTGTGTGTGTGTGTGTGTGTGTGTGTGTGTGTGTGTGTGTGTGTGTGTGTGTGTGTGTGTGTGTGTGTGTGTGTGTGTGTGTGTGTGTGTGTGTGTGTGTGTGTGTGTGTGTGTGTGTGTGTGTGTGTGTGTGTGTGTGTGTGTGTGTGTGTGTGTGTGTGTGTGTGTGTGTGTGTGTGTGTGTGTGTGTGTGTGTGTGTGTGTGTGTGTGTGTGTGTGTGTGTGTGTGTGTGTGTGTGTGTGTGTGTGTGTGTGTGTGTGTGTGTGTGTGTGTGTGTGTGTGTGTGTGTGTGTGTGTGTGTGTGTGTGTGTGTGTGTGTGTGTGTGTGTGTGTGTGTGTGTGTGTGTGTGTGTGTGTGTGTGTGTGTGTGTGTGTGTGTGTGTGTGTGTGTGTGTGTGTGTGTGTGTGTGTGTGTGTGTTTGACCGGAAATTCATAACTCCGGTTCCCGTCGACCTAAAGAGTTCAAATTTGGTAGGTGTAAAGGGGGCAGGGTGGAAACACTTATGGTGGGTGGCAGGGCCGGACCCCGCCCACAAGGGGCGGGGTTTGTGTGAAAAAGTTAAACTTGGACCTAGAGCGTTCAAATTTGGTAGGCATACAGGCGGCAGGGTGGAAACACTTATGGTGGGTGGCAGGACCGGACTCCGCCCACAAGGGGCGGGGTTTGTGTGAAAAACTTAAACTTGGACCTAGAGCGTTCAAATTTGGTAGGAGTACAGGCGGCAGGGTGGAAACACTTATGGTGGGTGGCAGGACCGGACTCCGCCCACAAGGGGCGGGGTTTGTGTGAAAAACTTAAACTTGGACCTAGAGCGTTCAAATTTGGTAGGAGTACAGGCGGCAGGGTGGAAACACTTATGGTGGGTGGCAGGACCGGACTCCGCCGGGGGGCGCGCGATTCACGCGCCAATATAATGAGGTCATCGCGCACGCAGCACCGTTTCAGTACCTTCCTGTTGAGATGGACCAAATAAATTTGCAGTAGTTCACGGCTTCACCATGGATAGAGCAAATCTCTTTACTATAGTAAAAAAAGCCCCTCCGAGACTGAGAATTCACCTCATAGGTCAACAATTTACTAGTCAAACGTTCGAAATAAGAATAACTTTAATTTTTTCGATCCTAGTAAACGCAATCCATCTGTAAACGTGCATAGTTGGTCATTTCTTCACTTATTCTACTTATAAGTTCTTATAACTTCCGTTATGATGGTAAGAATGATGTTTTAGCGTGTTTTGTCCGATGACCTCATTATATCGGCGCGTGAATCGCACCACACCCGACTCCGCCCACAACGGGCGGGGTTTGTGTGAAAAACTTTAACTTGGACCTAGAGCGGTCAAACTTAGTAGGAGTACAGACGGCAGGGTGGAAACACTTATGGTGGGTGGCAGGACCGGACTCCGCCCACAACGGGCGGGGTTTGTGTGAAAAACTTTAACTTGGACCTAGAGCGGTCAAACTTAGTAGGAATACAGGAGGGAGGATAGGAACACTGATGATAGGTTGCAAGACCAAACTCCGCCCCAAAGGACTGGGCGTGAATAAATACTGTTAGTTCTGACCCAGACCGTTGAGGCTTGAAGGCACAAGGAGTTGGCTGGGAAAATTGATGGCAGCTAACATAGTAGACTCAGCCGCGATGAAGTGTCTGAATACTTTTTGTTCTAATAATCGCCTTTGTGATGTAATGCGATGTTCTATTCGGACACAGCGAAGATGGCTTACAGAAAAAATCGCTCACAATTTGAAGCCAATACTGAGGGTGTACAGCTTTCAAAGAAAAAGTAGAATCCGAAGTGTTATTTGCGCATAGCAAATTTCTCAAAGGAAGGAGGAGCGCCCGGCGTAGCCGGGCGAACCCATTAGAAGGAGGGAAGCCCGGCGTTAGCTGGGCGGCCCGACTGGTGAATCATGAGTTCTGTAAACTCATGATTCACTTAAGAATTTATAGTAGATTTATAAGTAAACGCGTTGTGTTTGTGGCTTCATTGATTTATTTATTAAAATTACAGACCTCAACTCTATATTTGATGGCTGGTAATTTAGTAACTTTCGTTTTGTCATTGTATCCGTGCGGAAGCGCTCATCCATCAGGTGCCCACTAGGCGATTTGTTTTGTCCAAGTGATCTCATGGTTAGATCGATTACTATATTTGGCACCAAGATACGCATACGGCCTACCTTGGCTTGACGATATTGTATTTAGACGTCAAGTTTCAATATCACCTCCTTCTCGACAGTTGTCGCTGACACCCAAATCGATGCGATAAAGTTCATTGGTTTTTCGATAGTTATGAGCAAGTGCGTGCCATCGCTGGATATACATATGTATGTCTTGATAATATTAGTTTTGCTTCTGCCTCGAGGTTGTTAGGTGGAAAACTTTATTTTGGCCAACGTTTCGACGGACTCGTCGTTTTCAAAGGCCTGAAAATGGCTCAAAACTTTTGATCGCACACTACCCCACCAAGCGCCTACTCCGCTCTAGCGTTTCTGACGTTCTGTCAGGAATGCACGAAAAATGCCCAAAAATCGAAAAGATAAGCTCACCTCACTTCCACCGCGAAGTGTAGCACTGCGCTACACGGTTAGTACATTAGTAGCGAATGATGTTACTTCGCTGTCCTTATGCAATAATATCATTATTATTGCGGATCAGCACGTTCGCTGATTATGGAACTAACTCGCAGTGTTGCATAAATGGCAAGAGATCATTCGTGATTGTGACACACTCATTTCGGCTGTTCATATCTGGATTTCTAGCTGAAATCCAGAACGCTTCCAACGCTTTCCTCGACAAAATTTCCGTCTCGTGGGCCAACATCGTACACCTTATGTTGAAATCATTGCCATCATGCTGTTCTACTCTGTGCTTCCCTAACGGAGTTAACACATTACTGCGCCGTTTACCAGCAAGATGCTCTTTGATTCGTACTGATAAAACTCTTCCAGTTTCCCCTATGTAGCTTGAGTTACATGCCTCACATTGAATCTGATAAATTACGCCTATAGAAGCGCAATCTCCATCTTTCCCGTTTGGACATGTAACACAACCCTCTGTCAGGCACTGCTTGTCGTAGAGTCTGTTCCTCACAAGTCGGCGTTTGATGTTATTAGGCGGAATGCTAACTAGAATAACATCATCGCTCAACTGTGCCCGAACAATACACCGTTGTATTGCAGCAGATACCTTGTCAGAGATGAACGGCAAACATAGAGAAAGCTTGTTTTTGCGCGAAGTGTTTTTCCTGTCAACGTGGTATCTTCCAGTATTACATTGTGGTACCGTATAGCCATTTGACTGAGCTATATTTGAAGCCAATCGTCTTGATTCTTCGCGTTCGCTCATACCACTGCACATGCACGTAGCTGTCCTGTACATATTCCTGACAACAGCGCGCTTGACAGCAGACGGATGCGCAGATGTGGCGTGAATCAAGATGTTTTTTGAGCTTCTTTTCCGGTACCACTTAGCGTGTACGACCCCGCTAGACACCTTGATTTGAGTGTTGAGATAGGGGATCCAACCGTCTTGTGGTATTTCTCGTGTGAGCCTGATGTACGGTGACTGCTTATTCATTATACGAAAACACTCATCCATTTCGGACTGTGTTGAAGTCACAATGCAGCAGTCATCTATATATCTGCAGTACATCAACGGTAAGCGGGCCAATACTGGTTCTTCAATTCTGCTCATGAAGCAGATCGCCAGTACGGGCGCTAATCGTTGACCCATGGCCAAACCTCTAATTTGAGAATAGTAAGAACCTGACCACTTGAAGATGTTGCAACCAAGGCATTCCTTGATGAGAGTCATGATACGCGCTTTACCGAGCCCAAAAGTCTCAATATTCCTACCGTGCCTATCCAACATTTCAGATAGCGCTTGTAGGGCTTGTTCATTTTGGACGTTGGTGTAAAGCGAGATGACGTCAAATGACTCTATTACGCAACTCAGACATCAGAACAGCAATTTGACATTCCAGCAACGGCAAGGATTCAGAGAAATACGCGAGCTAAGATCAAACGGCACAATAAGAATTTCTGTGAGCGATAAGGGAGGAGAGTTTGTCGTTATGTCACAGTCCTTGGATCGTGCCATAACAGAACTTCACCTGCGGGATGAAATCACATACCGTCGTGCAACAGCTAAGGAATTCTCATTACAATGCAAGCGTCTCAACCATATCTGGATGACAGAAGGCAAATCTGCAGGTCTTGATGAGAAGTTCCTTTGTAGACTCAGGCTCGACTCTCCAAGTTGTCCTGTATTCTACAGCTTGGTGAAAACCCACAAACTTGCACCTAACGAGTTACTGTCAACGTCCGCGGACACTTTCAAAATAAGACCTATTATCAGTTGCGTAGGTGGACCAACCGATAGAATTTCGTGGTTTCTAAACTGTATTGTGAGCCAATTGTTGACTAAGGTCCCCTCACACCTGACCAACACGAACCAATTCCTTGAAAAACTGCGGAACTTGCGCCTCGGTTCAAGTTGCGTAATAGAGTCATTTGACGTCATCTCGCTTTACACCAACGTCCAAAATGAACAAGCCCTACAAGCGCTATCTGAAATGTTGGATAGGCACGGTACGAATATTGAGACTTTTGGGCTCGGTAAAGCGCGTATCATGACTCTCATCAAGGAATGCCTTGGTTGCAACATCTTCAAGTGGTCAGGTTCTTACTGTTCTCAAATTAGAGGTTTGGCCATGGGTCAACGATTAGCGCCCGTACTGGCGATCTGCTTCATGAGCAGAATTGAAGAACCAGTATTGGCCCGCTTACCGTTGATGTACTGAAGATATATAGATGACTGCTGCATTGTGACTTCAACACAGTCCGAAATGGATGAGTGTTTTCGTATAATGAATAAGCAGTCATCGTACATTAGGCTCACACGAGAAATACCACAAGACGGTTGGCTCCCCTATCTCATCACTCAAATCAAGGTGTCTAGCGGGGTCGTACACGTTAAGTGGTACCGGAAAAGAAGCTCAAAAACATCTTGATTCACGCTACAGGCTACATAAGCTACATAGGGGAAACTGGAAGAGTTTTATCAGTACGAATCAAAGAGCATCTTGCTGGTAAACGGCGCAGTAATGTGTTAACTCCGTTAGGGAAGCACAGAGTGGAACAGCATGATGGCAATGATTTCAACATAAGGTGTACGATGTTGACCCGCGAGACGGAAATTTCGTCGAGGAAAGCGTTGGAAGCGTTCCGGATTTTAGCTAGAAATCCAGATATGAACAGCCGAAATGAGTGTGTCACAATGACGAATGATCTCTTGCCATTTATGCAACACTGCGAATTAGTTCCATAATCAGCGAACCTGCTGATCCGCAATAATAATGATATTATTGCATAAGGACAGCGAAGTAACATCATTCGCTACTAATGTACTAACCGTGTAGCGCAGTGCTACACTTCGCGGTGGAAGTGAGGTGAGCTTATCTTTTCGATTTTTGGGCATTTTTCGTGCATTCCTGACAGAACGTCAGAAACGCTAGAGGAGGCGCTTGGTGGGGTAGTGTGCGATCAAAAGTTTTGAGCCATTTTCAGGCTTTTGAAAACGACGAGAACGTTGGCCAAAATAAAGTTTTCCACCTAACAACCTCGAGGCAGAAGCAAAACTAATATTTTCAAGAACAACAGCAATGCCGAGGTTTCAAGATGAGAGAACTTGGAATTTGATGCAAAAATATGTCTTGATAATTAAGGATTCTATAAATGCTGAACTACCATGAGTTTAATAGGTACGTGGAAAATAAGGTAGTTTTGGAATCCCCATTATTTCCCCCACGTGTTTCGATATCTAACATTTTTGTACCAGAACTGGGTGAACGCGGCAAATGGCGCGGCGAGATTCATGGCGTTTAGGACGACTTTGGCACCTATAATTTTGGCACAAACTTGATGTAGAGTACATCAGTATGGTCAGATGATCGTACCTATCGACTCTACTTCAAATTTGGGCCCCAATGGTAGGCGCTGAAGTCGGTTAAATCGCCGCAAATTTCGCCGCGCGATGTGCCGCGTCCATCCAGTTCTGGGTGAATGTACCCATACCCATATGCCTAACTTAGATCACGTGTACGCAAGCAGTTTGGCTCATTTTCCACTTGTTCATCCCCAGTCCCCACTTGCTCCAACCTGTCTGAGCAGTTCCACGTGTTTCGACGCCCTAGATATAGTAATAGTGATAAGATACTTACAAACAGACGGAAAAACGGACATTTGTGGTTTATATATAGTAAGGATACTTATGGCAGTTTTGATAATCTGGCAATCTTACAAGTTACCTGCACTTCATAGTTTTGATGTTCTTTGGTCCATCTGGTGAGAATGTAGTTGGGGTTGGGGGGTGCAGAGACTTTTGTGCTCTGCGTCTCTGACACCGGCGGCAGGGTGCATAGAGATCGCAGAGATGGATTCCTCCCATTATAAAGGTTAGGGGAGGAGTTCCGGGGTGGGAGAGATGATTATCTCGTGCAAAAAGTTTGGATGGGTTAAGAATTGAACATCCAACTGGTTCACCCAACCCGGAGCTTCTTCCCTAACCTTTAGCAGGGGAGGAGCTCCGGGATAGATGAGATGATTAGATGAGATAAGAAATGAAGAGACGTAGAGCACAAAAGTGCCTGGCACCCCCCCCCCCCCCAACTACATTTTCACCGTCCATCTTATAATAAAGCACCTTGAGAAGTTCGTTATGCCTAGAATGGAAAAGCCGTCTCCTTTTCCAATGTTATTCTTCGCCTGAGATTTCCTCGTTGCACGACAGTCGCTGACAATGCTCGCAGCAAATCGAGTTCCATTGATCCCGCTTTGTCTACGAGCTCAATTGTAAAACAGTAATATGAGGTGACAATCTGCTGGAATTTGAAATCTCAGAAAATAGCGGTTTTTAATAGTTATGACAGTTCTTCGTTTTCGTCTCACGAGCTGTGTTACCTGTGAGCTAATATTTGTGTCACGCTTCGTGAGATCACAGATCGATTAAGTTTGACATTAGGCGGGAATACATTTCTGCCGCCGCTGACCACGCTGGACGTCTTTTTCCAATTTTTTCTGTTTTCATCTTCACTCTACTCCCGAGGTCTATTCTTTTGTAAATGCTCCCTTCAACTTTTGAAGTCTATCTCTGACTGCTCAGTTTTAATCTCGGGAGAGAATCCGGAAGGCTTATCTTTTTTGTATTTGCGAATTATGCTTTTAAGTTACCAGATGTCCTATCTCTTGAATATCTCTTTCAGGAATTTTTTGCAGCTATGAATGATGTTAGGTGGTGAGCCGTTCGTGCCTCATGACCAGACTCAGAGTGTTCATCAATACCTATCGTTCTTAAGTGCGCTTTTTGTTACCCGCGGTGGTGTTTATTAGCGTAGACAAAGGATTCACGGCTCATCGTAGGAATTTCTATCCTATTTTTAACGTTTATTTTTGTAAGCCAAATCATTTTAACTTACTCTTTTTATAGATGATTTCTTTTTGTGGTTTGTAGGTACCCGATCTGTACCTGGTCGTTCCATTCTCCGATACCTCCTTTGCATCTCATCTGAACTATCCACTCTTTTCGCCTTCCAAACTGGTGTCCCTAGTAATCGTTCCTCTACAAACGTCGTCGAGTTCATGGGTTGATGACATGCCTCTTTGTGGCTTATAATCAATTTTCGCATTCGTTTGCCATAGATGGTCGAGGTGTCAGCCGCATTTCGCAATCATTCACCATTATTAGCGCATTTCTTTATCCACACCTTCGATCACAGCAATAAAAGTTCTGATGCTAATTTCATGACTTTGGAATGGTAAATAGAGAGAATTTTTTGGAAGTGTGTCATGAACATAACTAACATTGTGAATTGTAGAAGTAGAAGATAGTAGAAGTTGATGTTTGAAGGGAAGCTTCCAATTAAGCCGTGCGTCGTCACATTTGACGACTCAGGAGGTCAGAGTGATGACAATCTCTTTCAGATCCACCAAAATCGTCCCAGAAATGTTTGACTGCTGGGAGAGGGGAACTAACGATTAGATGTAGAGAGTCTTCTTTCAGTTTATCTTCCGATGAAGCAGTAGGCTCCTTAAAAATTTGTCTGACTTATCTTCATGTGTTTCAATCCTCTGTTCATGTTCGCGCCTGCCTTTACGGTAGCGATTCCAAAAGAAGGGCACAGATATTGCCTCCGCAGCCTGTTTCTCGAAAGAAGCGCTGTCCCCTTCTATCATCAGATCTCTAAAGGACACTTGGTTGTTTCTTATCACGATCGTATCCTCCAGCAGCCTGCTTACATTTGTTGTTGTAGCAAGGCATGATCTAGATCTACTCATTTTTTACAATCATTTTCGTCTTGATGCTTATGCGCGTATTTATCAACTATAACTAGTTTCTTCATCGAAGGCTCTGAAGTGACGGCTCTTCCGACGAACATTTTGATGCTGCGCTTTTGCTACCGAACTAACTTCCGTGTTTAATAATACAATATCGAAATATGCACTTATTTGGCTATTTGGCTTATACAATATCCAAATATGCACTTATTCAGGCTCGCCAGATGTGTGACCGTATCTGAAAAATTTTAAATGGAGTTTCATGTCTGCGTTCAGAAGTGGGTTCGTTAAAGCGCACTTGAAGTTAGCGAAATAGTGGTCTCGGGCTGAGGTTTCTATGAACACTACACAAGTTATCTAAATGATGTTAACCTCCTTCTCATTATTAGGAAAGAACGGAGGGAGGAAGGAACTGGAGATCCCTTGTGAAATTCATTTCTGGACTACACAAATTTTAGGTATTTAAAAACTTGGGTGCATGGAACTGGGGGGGGGGGGGGGGGGACGGGCGATTCGTGCGATTCTGGGTGCGCGCGGCAAATTGCACGGCGAAATTCGCGATGATTCAAACAACTCTGGCGTCTATCATTGGGGCACAAACTTGATGTAGATTACTCTATTAGGGTCGTACAATCCTACTCACCTACTTTACTTCAAATTTGGGCCCCAATGAAAAAGCTCCAATCGTCCAAATCGCACCGAATTTCGCCGCGCAATTTGCCGCGCGCACCCAGAATCGCAGGGAGGCTCAGATCGTTTGAACCTGCTAGTGGCTAATCGATAATCGTCGGCTGATAGTGTTAATGGAGAGCTGGTATTGATTTGACATTAATTCTCAGCTTTTATTTCCAATTTAAAGTAGATCTGTGGTGTGGGTGAGTGAGCCATAAAAGTGAATCCTTTCGTCTCTACCATTCAATTAGGTCCCTCACCGATAATTTTCTACATTTGTACCTATTGCCACTTGAAAAGAACTCTGCAAACTCCATGCCTTGTGAATCTCAAAGTTGCTGCCCCTAACTCAAAACTTTTAAAAGCTAATTTTGGGCTTAACGTTGATGACTTTCATTGACGAAAGTTAATGGGGCGCTAGGTGTTTGAGCTGGTGTCCACGACGATGGGTAATGGGGAAAAACTGAAAATGGTTCAATCATAGCAGATTTCCTCATAACAGGGTTGTTGTTCTGAATCGAATAGCATTGGCGAATCAGAACGCGCAATGATTGCTAGCTGTGCTTGGATTGGAAACGTTTATCGCTCTTGATTTCTGGTGAAAGCAACTCATAACAAAAGCAACTCACAACGTAACGATTTATTGTTGTCGGGTCACCCGGGTTACGCCTGGCGCCTCATTCCTTACTTCTATCAAGTAGTTAGAAATTGTAGTCGGGGAAAAGGGGGGGGGGGGGGAGGGGGCATTGCCCTCAACACCGAGGGCTGGAGTGTAGAGGAGGAGTACCGACCTGACAGGTGCTTCGAAAACGGTTCTACACGAGAGAATAAAGTTTCAAGCAACGCTTCTGTAGGGGAAGAGTGGTGGGGTGGGGGCGGAATTATTACCTTGTGCACAGAGCCAAAGTGGGATATAAGTTGAATATTCAGTTGACTCACCCACCTCGATACCCCTTCCCTCTTAATGCTTAGATCAAAAACTGGATGTTATCGGATAAGAAACGTTAATGAGCGTAATTATGGGCTAAACTCCTTATGTTGAGAGTAAAAAGATAGGGATAAAGTTTTTGGCGTCAGTCAATCCCGTCTGAGGGATGCGCCCCCCACTCGACTTCCATTCGGAATCGTAGTGGCGTAATGAGTGCGTATGTGGCCTATACAATGACGTGCGGTGGCCAGCCGATGTACATTGTCAGTGCTTTCATCCTCCCAAACAAGTCTGGTACCAATTTGGCGACCTCGGAGGGATGGAAGGCTTGGTTGGCATAGGCAGGCACCGATCCAGGATAGCCCTGACCGTGCATGTGGTATAGTGCGCCACTTGCCACTACACTATGTTGAAATTATATTGAAAAAAAGCAGAAGTCTCCCAACTACACTATCATCCCCGATTTTTGTAGAGACATACATAACACGATGCCGGTACAGATCGAAATCACAGTTTCGAAATACTCGCCTCACTCTACATCACTGACTTCACTACGTAGTACTCACTTTACCCCATCAACCTACCCACTAAGTTGTTGCATTATATAAGAAGGAAGTGTAGAATAGAGCGAGGTTTTTCGTATCCCTACTGTTATCGTAATCATAAGTTTTGCGGACGGACAGCCTGACAAACCACATAGATATTGAGATATTGGCTAACGGCCCATCGCGTTGTATGTGTTACTATTGAGCTATTACTCAGAACCTGTTAGGGAGGCGAGGGTATCTCTCTTATTTATAAAGCAGTAACTTGATTTGTCGGTATGTCGGTATGTTGGTCTGTCCGTCCGCAAATTTTTATGATCACGGTAAAGGTAGTGATATGGAAAACTCAAGAGCGAGTACTGCGGATGAAGTGAGTGGTGTGGAGTGAAGTGGGTGCTTCAAAACTGTGTTTTCGAACTGTACCGGTATCGTGCTATGCATGTCTTCACAAAAAACGGAGGTCATAATGTAGGTGGGAGACCTCCGTTTATTTTCAACACAATTTCAGGTGAGGTGAGTCAATTGAATATTCAACTCATACTCCATCCTGACTTTCTGCACGAGATAATCATCTCACCCCCACCCAGCCGCTCCTCTGCTTCTAAGACTTGGCTTGAAACCTTATTCTTTCGCCTAGAGCCGTATCTGATGTAAGGTCAGATCGGCTAACCCTTCTCTGCACCTCTGCACCCTAGCCCTCAATATTGAATAAAACGATGCCTCCTTCCCCACCCCTAACTACACTTTCCAGCTACTCGGTAAAAGTAAGGAATGAGACCCGGCGTAAGCCGGGCAACCCAACTGGTATGGTATAGGGTACACCGTGCCTGGAAATACGGATACGAATTCGAGTCCCGTTAGAGCTCAAATTTTCACCACAACTCGCCCCCTTGTGAGATTTTATCGCTCAGTTGAAGAATTTCGGCTGACAACAGCGAACATTGTAAGTAAAATGTAAGTACATCGATTTGAAACGATGTGATAATTGGAATAACGTGGTGTAAAGGCGGGAACCCTCTGAGCTAATAACGGAATACTGAGTAGCAGCAATTTCATTAAAATAGTATTTGCAGCTTCAATCAATTTTCATAACCTTGCCTAAGCGGGGTCGTTCCAAGAACCAAGGCTTCCTGGGAATAAGTCTTCCTACAAGAACGTTAGGAATCATATTCATAACTACCCCTGATTATCTTACAACTTCACTAATTTTATTTCAATCTTGGAAGCCGATCTACCCAATCGCCGTATCTACAACTGACCACCCAATGAAGAAGCCCGCCCGGATCTATGAAGTAAAGATGAAGTGAAAACAATCGGCAAGTAAACACTGCATCGAATTTAAGCATGGTCTCCAACAGCAATTATATTATTATATATTATGTGGTTCCAAGCTGCAGAAGGTATCAGACGGTAGTGAGGCTCACGATGCTGTGACATTGAGTGCTGGTCTCTCAGCAAAAACAATGGGAGTATTTCCGTTTTGCTGAATTTAGTATTCTGTGATGAGCATATGGCTGATCACGGCTGGAGAGTTTATGACCAAGTACGTAAGACTGATTGCGTATATACTGCTTTCCACTTAAAGTCATGGCTACTGTTCGTGGGGTGTGGGACGTTAGTCTCGACTGACATTACTTCGCGTCGAACTGCGAAATGACCTCGTTAATGACTAAGCTCATCTTAATTACGCACCTCCCCTTGATCGTAACTGACCTCATCTTACTTATGAGAGTGATGGCGAGTCATGAGAATGATAAGAAAATGGAATATCAAGAAAATTAGTTTTTCAATCTATATAGAATAGAAAAAATTCTATAGAAGAGAAAAATTCGACGGTCATAAAAATGAAGTCCGTGTAAGATGTAAAAAACATTTTTTTTTGAGTTCCCACTCATCTGCGATATCAAACAATATTTACAGAAGCGACGAAGTTATTTGGTATTGGGGCATCACGCGTTTGAAAGTCATTGAACGCCCGCCGGCTGATCAGTTAGGCCATTTCACACTTCTCACGGAATATTGCAATACTTCAGGCTTAATCCAGCACATTGAAGAGAGGTCATCAGCTCCTGTTTAAGCTGGTGGGTGAGCGATTTATATGGAACTATTGACTATAGAAAAGAAGCCTTGCTTAGAACCTCACTATGTATTCTGACGACACTTTCTTCTACTTACCAGATTTCACGGGGACCCTTCAGCTTCAGCGCAGGTTTAATCCGCACCCCAACTCTATTACTATGCTACTTCCGCACCTATATAACCTCCGCTAATGCAGTTCCAACCCGCACCGCTACCCTTGTACTATGCTACTTCTGCACCTACACAACCGCTTCAGCCCGTAGCACCTTTGTGCTATGCTACTCGTGCACCTACCGGACCGCTCAAAACCGTACCGCAGCCTTCTCTCCAATCTATCCCACCTTCTTCAATCCCCTCCCTATTACCTAAAAAGATGTTCAAATTTGTAACGAACAAGACAATCTGAGTTGTTTTTTTGTTTAATTATTATTTTTAAGATACTTCTTATTAGAAAAATCAGGCTTCTTTATATTCAATTGGAAATTTTTGTTGAAATTTTTATCATCTTGCATGGTATTATAATAAAACTCTTTAAGCCATGGACCATGAAAATTTTACGCTGAAAAACTTATCTTCTTGAATTTTCATCTTCTCATCATTCGCCATCACTCTCATAAGTAAGGGAAGGTTAGTTATTAGTTACGATCAAGGGGAGGCGCGTAATTAAGATGAGGTTAGTTGTCAATGAGGTCGCTTCGCACCTCGGCGCGAAGTAATGTCAGTCGAGACTAACGTCGCACACCCCTGTTCGTGAAGGATCAGGGACTACTCGTCAAAACTAGGAAGTTTGAATCTCGCTACAACAGCAACAGAAGGGCTCCAGAGTAAGTAAGAAAGTGGTAATTTGAGGAGACCTCAATCGGTTCAGGACCAAGACAAAAGACTGTATATGAAATAGTGATGGCGAGCTATAAGGATGGCAACCGCTGCAACACTATGTAACCAGTTGTGAAAAAGGAAAAAATGCATTGAGCTTCCAGTACCTTGCATATTGCAATAATTGATGCTTCTCGTTGACACTATTCTGAGAAGACTTACTACGAATTGGAAATTCTTGGAGTTTTGGAATCGAGAATTACAAAATTATTGCTTAAGATGCGACCAAAGTCAATGTCATCCATATAAACGATGAACGGATATGTATACTATCTATGCTCTAGTATCAACTTTCTATTTATGCAGTTTCCAAATCGCGTGTCGAAAATGGCCACTGCAGGCGTTGAAGGCAAAGCTGCCTGCGGTTCTCAGCTGATTAGGGTTCGCGGCAATCTTGTTCTTCCGCGAATAATAATGCAATTGAAACCTTGCCTTGTCTACTGACTTTGGCACGCTTATAGGCAATTCTGCTTTGCTTGTGAGGCTTCTTCTGCACTGCACACTCACTACTAACAGGCTGTCTTCTACTGTTCTCTTCTCTTGTCTCCCTATTTCATCCTCGATCCCTTTCGTCCCCTTCGTGCCTTCACCTTTTCTCGTCTACCAGCAATGTGTGTAGCGCTGATCCTGTTGGCAAATGCTTTCTACAAAGTATATTATTGGCTATTTGATTTATGTGAACACGCATTTGTATCAGCCCTTCTTCTAGCTACCGTATTCTTCTTCTTTTTGCCTGTGCTTTTCAATTTGGAATCGGTACGTTTAATTACATATAATAAACCTACCTAGGTTTCACATGGCTCAGTTGTGTTGGTTGATGCAGGTATTAAATAATATGACGCCGTCTTCATTTCATCATTCTAACTTTCATCATTCCAATCGCTATAGTTGTTAGTATAGAAACGCTCATGCAGTCTGCATTTCACAATTGCTTAAATTTATCAGAATCACTTTCTTCTTCAGACATAAGGCACTTTAAAAAGAGTGAGTGGCTTAGTGTGGATCTCGTTGTCTGCTATCATACAAATCCATAGTATTTGTTCGATTTGG
This sequence comes from Haemonchus contortus, assembly GCA_000469685.2. Lineage (NCBI taxonomy): Eukaryota > Metazoa > Nematoda > Chromadorea > Rhabditida > Trichostrongylidae > Haemonchus > Haemonchus contortus. The sequence goes on from LS997563.1 coordinate 730,088, forward strand.
AAAACGCGACCTCGGAACGAGAGCATACCTGTACTCCAGTTCAATACCACGCCCTCCGTGATGCACTATGCAATTTTCAGTACCTAACGTCAGATCGACTCTTCTATGTATAGCCGTTTGCTATCAGGTCTTATCATTTCGTGTTATTCCTACCTTTTTCGACGACAGATCTTCATGAGATTAATATTAGGCCGACGACTGTTGTCCAAAAAAGGGTGCAACTGTTCGCAAGCCACCTCATTGATCTTCTGTTTTCCCGTTATACATGGCGAAAATTTCGGACAGAAGGGTGATCCAAGAGGTTTCTGAGCGGGACCGAAAGCAGAACTTGATCAAGAGTGAAAAGCACACAAAAAGGAGTCACGAGTCTAGTTCACTTTATTCCTTTTAATGGCTCATAAGTCTAACAATAAGAAGGTTGCTCAGAACAATTCAACTTCCAAGACAAACCCTCTTCAAAAGCTCACCTTCTGATGAATCGTATTTCTCTGTGTTCAACTGAGTTTTCTATCTGTTGTTGAATATATCCTACTTTATATAATTCGCTAAGTGTGTCTGTTGGTGTGTCGGTGTGTTTGTGTGTGTGTCGGTGTGTGTGTTTGACCGGAAATTCATAACTCCTGTCTCCGTGGACCTAGAGCTTTTAAATTTGGTAGAAGTGAGGGGGCAGGATGTGAACACCTTTGGTAAGTGACAGGACCGGACTCCGTTCATAACGAGCGAGGCGTGCACATTGAAAATTTTAGGTCGCAAACCCATTACTCCTGTCCCCGTGAACATAGAGCTTTCAAACTTGGTAGGAGCACAGGCGACAGGACGGGAACACATATGGTAAGTGGCAGGACCGGAATCCATGCACAGGGGGTGGGAGTGCGCCGCAGTAGTCAATTTGGCCCTAGGGCGTTCAAACTTGGCGGGAGTACAGGCGGCAGGATGCGAACATTTATCGTAGGTGGGAGGACTGGACTCAGCTTATAGAAGGCCAAGGTTTGCGCCAAAATTTTCAGTTTGCCTCTGGGGCGTTCAAACTTGGTAGGAGGCAGTATAGGAACACTTATGGTGAGTAGTAGGACTACGCCCCCAAGGAACAGGATTTCGCGAAATAAATGAGTGGAAATCCATGACTCCTGATCCCGTGGACTTGGAGAGCAATCAATAGGAGGGGGCAGGATGGGAACACTGGCAATAGAAGAGGCCTTAGAGAAGAAGATCCACACACCAATAACCTCCTAGCGCCTTTGTTATTTACGATCTATCTTTGACTTTTTGATATGTTTCATTCGAGAAGAAGGGTAAGTGGTGTGATTATGAGGAGATGAGTTTGGTTCACTTCTTGCTACTAGATTACGACCGCTACCCAGCAGAGTTTGCGATTAGGTGAAAAATCACGGTTTCTCTTTGCTTTGATATCGTTCCTAACAAAATTTATCCGACCGCTAATATTGGATTCACAGTTAATGATGTATCCGTAGAGAAAGGGAGGTAATCTTTGAAGGCATCTGATAGTCTATACTCTCGTTTAGCGAAAAAGCGAAATAACATAATAAAAAGGGGGGATTTCATTAATTCGATATTTTTCGGGCAAAGTCCCTTTGTCCCAAGAAGGAGAAGAGCCCTTGATGATGGCATTGAGGAACATTGGTGGTAGCTAACATAGTAGCCTCAGCCGCAATGAAGTCTCTGAATACTTTGTTCTCCGAATAATCGCCTTTGTGATATTAAACGATTTTCTTTCGGATACAGCGAGGTTGGCTTACAGAAAAAATCGCTCCCAATTTGGAGCTAATACTGACAATGAGGGTGTAGAACTTCTAAAGCAAAAGGAGAATCCGATGTGTTATTTACTCATAGCAAATTTCTCACAGGAAGAAGGAGCGCCCGGCGTAGCCGGGCGAACCCATAAGAAAGAGGGAAGCCCGGCATTAGCCGGGCGGCCCGACTGGTGTTCATGAAAATGTGATGATTAAAGAACAAGCAGTCATTGGCTATTGCATACTTTTGTAATTGAGGCCCTTTACGTGTTAAGGCACGATTACCAGCAAATGGGTGAGGAACTAGTGGCCCCACTTTCCTTCTGCGCCGCTTCTTTACGTAATAGATGGGTGAAAAAAGACATTCTGATTCTTTGTGCAATCTATTCTTCAAACGAAATGCCTTGATGATGCCTATGCCATTCATCAATGAGCATAAGCGACTAAAGAGACGTTTTTTCATCTACGAATACGTAAAAATTCCCTGACCATCCACAATCAATGCTGGAAACTTATCCAATATGGGGTCTAGTTAACCTCGTAAGTGGATCTTCCAACAAGATTTCAGTTGTACCAGTCGCCTTACAGTTGAACTTTTCTTTGAGGCAGACTTGTGCAGGTTGGAGCGCTGAAAAGCCCAGGCGAAGAAAGACTCCAGCCACTGCACTGGACAGACCCTTTATTTTTCTTCAGCTTCATATAAAATTCATTGCCGGTTTCATTGAGAATGTGTAAATGTCTCGCTATGTGTAACTAATTAGAAACTAACGTATTATGCATGGGGAAATGTGTGGGGTTTAAGAAAGGAGGAGCGAATCGAGTTGCTACTTTTAGCTGATAGTCTTTCCGTTGAAGTTCAATCTCGTTCCTAAGCATATCATTGTCGGTCGAGAAAATTTACTCATTTTACTTGTACGTCACCAGTTGGGCTATGCACGTTAACGCGCGCATCACATTAAATAAACGAATGATCTAGATACGCAGTGCTGCGATCATGTAGTTCAAAGCAGAGGTCGCCATAGAAGTTACTTTAATGATTGTCTCACAGAACTTGACTCCGTAGGAAGGTGGAATGAGCTCATTCTATCGCTATCATCAACTGGATGTGCTCACCATCTTTATGAGCGAAGTCTCCTAGAACAAAAGGCCTAGCGACTCTTAAATTTCGAGGAAAACCAGACTGTTATCAATGGAAGGTTTTCTATGAGGATATATCATTAGTAGAGGCTCCTAGATTATTGGCGGTTAGATAAGTTTTGTAGCAATAATATCAAAAAAGCGGAGCCCCGATCCCCCATTGAGCCACGAAACTTCCTGGGTGGCGGTCATAATATCCTTACTATATGTAAAGCGCACGCATCTGTCTGTCCGTCTGTCTTTCTGTTTGCACGGAAATTAATAACCCTTCTCCCCGTGGACTTAGGACGTTCAAATTTGGTAGAAGCACAGGCGGCAGGATGGAACACTCAGTGTGTCACTGGTGGGTGACAGGACCTGACTTCGCATACAGGGGCGGATTTTGCGCAAAATAAATGTCTGAGTTGAAATTGATGACTCTTGTCCCCATGGACCTAGAACGTTCAAGTTTGGTAAGAGCAGCGGCAGGATGGAAACACCTATGGTAGGTGGTATAAAGGCAAGCGGCATGTGGAATGTGGCGAGGTCGAACTGGTAACAACGGATAAGAGCTGATTGGGGTCTCAGAAAGCAAGACCCATCTACAAAATAGAACCGCAGGAAATCAGTTTGGTGTTAACGGGATGGTAAAGTAGGATGACAAAAAGTTAGTGGTAAGTGCAGTGATAGAGAGTCGGACCTAGAATGACTAATTGCTATTTTTGCCCGGTTTCGACACCAGTGATGAATCCGTGATGAAATTTAAACAATTTCCTCAGCAGAAATGATTTCTTGTCTAAAACCAACATGTTTATGAAGTGTAAGGGGGATAGCTTCAGTGGCGAATGGTGCACACTTGTGTTGTCTAGGGTTCAGATCACGTAACGATATCGGTCTAAACCAGATTAGCTTTCCATCCACTCATGGTCGGTTGATTATTACAAGGATTGGTTGAAAGTACAAAAGCACGACGTATACGCCCCATTTTATTGAATAAGCTCCATACACATCTAAAATGTGTATGGAGTTGATTCAATAAAATGGGGCGTATAAGTCATTGATATATTGAATAAATCATCATTATAGGTCGTACAAGTCGTATAAGTCACCATTCTGAATGAAATCGAATGCGGGGCGTATACCCAAATTGTCAACACCAAAATACTTAATCTTTCATTTTGATAATACTTCAGCGCGAATCTTTTCTAGCAACATCTTTGATGGTAATGCCTTTTCGACTACCACCTATTTCTGTCCCTCCGCAGCAATTTTGTTAGCGACAATTTCAAAAATGACCTCTTTTTTCTATGCAGGGCTCCTAGAAACGAGATATCTCTCCGCCTGGTGGTTCTAGGGGCAAAAGTGATAGTGATGGTGCATATGATGTACATTGATGTTGCTTTTTTTGAAATTGAACAGAGTAAAAAAGTTTTCAATGTGTTTTTTCGAAGCTCTTGTTACTCCACTTTATTGGTTAGCTTTCGACATATAGTGCCTTCTCAGACCTTAACTTTACAACACATAGTTGCAAACAATCAGTTAACAATCAGTTACTTTATAGAACACATCGTATCGTATCAAAGTAACCGGAAATAGTGGGGAAGAGGGGAGTGGACCCATTAGTGGGGAACTTGAAAGAGAAATGGGACACCGCTCTTCTCCTGAGGCGACGGAGTATGATCATTCAATCAATCTCGGGAGGTCACCCATCACTTTCTTTGCGTTGATTTCCGTCTTGACGGTATATTTCCCGTGCTTCCATGATTTTCCTTTCCAGGGGCCGTACCAAATCTCTGTGCAAAACCCTCACATCGAAAGATGGAGCGTTCTCCTTCTCATGCTTGTGTGTACGGTGCCTGGAAAAGCTGCTGTTTGGGTAGGCGGCGGGATTGGCCAACGCTCTTCTATGTTCGACCAGGCGGATCTTTATGGGTCTTGCGGTCTCCCCCACGTACCTATCTCCACATCCTCCGCATCGAATCAAATACACGGTGCCTTGAAGCTAGCAGATCTTTTCGGATGTACAGTAGCGACAAAACTGCTCGCGACACCGTTTTTCGTAGATTCGAGAAGATGTCAGTAGATCTTTCAGTTTGGGGGGAGGTCGGAAAACAAAACACCAGGTGACTCCCATGTCCATCGCAGATGAAACGGCTTCTGAAACTGCAAGTTATCATGGATAGTGTGGGTCGACATGGTAGACTTGGACAGCCTTTCACCCTGCTTATTCCATTCCATTCCGTAAGCCCCGATGTAGTGCTTTTCAGTCTTGCTTCTGTGGCATTGAAATCACCGACGATGACCTTGAAGAGAGTATGGTTTTTTCTGTAGAGCTTCTGCAGATCCATATAGAACGCCTCCAGCTCTTCTTCGTCGTAGCTCGATGTTGGCGCGTAAACAACGAAGTTTGTTACAGCGGGGTTGAGCCACATCTTCTCAATCGCAAACGTCCGATTCGGGTTGTCAAGCTTTCGTACGAATCGATGTTCATGGCCAAGTGCGTGTTGACGAGGACAGCTACACCGCTGGCGCCTCTGCTGTCGCACGTTCCGAGGGACAGTTCTCCTCTAGTTTCAAAGATGGCATGCAACGGGCGGTGCCTCCTCGTCTCGGTCAGTCCGATGACGACGTACCTGATCTTCCTGGCTTGCATCATCAGATCTTCGATGCACGCTTCTGATGCAAGCGTTCGTGCACTGAAAGTACAGATCGCCGTCTTAGTCCTTCTCCATTCAGGTGGCCTGTCGTGGCCCTGAGGTTTTGGCAGCCACTGCCGAGTGGTATTGGCCCCCAACGCCGCCGTATCGGGAACTCCCTCAGTTTGGGGAGTGAGGTTCATTTTCATTACTGTTTTTGACGTATGGATATCCACGTGTAGCTTGTCACGCTCTAACACGTAGGGGCCCACTCTTAGCCGTGTGGACATGTGGACGTATCGTTAAGTTATATTGCATATTTTTCCATAGTACAAATAAATTGAAAAAGGTAATGAAAGCCCCAATCAAAGTTTCCATCAAACAGTAGAAAAACGCTGGCGAGAGCTTTCGGACCATACAAGCCGCCATCTGATTGTAAAGGCAAAAGCATGTGGCAGGGCAAATGGTTGCCTCCCTCTTGGTAGGCTGATATTTCCCCAAGCGATTCCTTGTCCTTAGCCTTGAACGCAGTGATTTAGACGTAATTTACCGGGGCTTGTGTGTGCAACTTAACGCGTGAAGAACAAGTTCAACCGCGACCTCAGGCGAACGGATAAGGGGGACTCAAGCAAGGGGAGCAAGGTCTTTCCTCCAATTCCTCAACAACTACCTAACCACAACTCCGAACGCGAAGCGGCAAACTTGTAAATATAAAGCCTCGCATAACTGGAATTTACCGGGACTTTGCATTGGAGCACATGATGAAATGCTAAACAATTTTCAAAACCCGGTTTTTTTTTCATAAACGGACATGCCCACACGCCGTGTTCAGGTGGTACACCAGCGGGGGGGGGGGAACTGACCAGTAGTGTTGTAAATCTGAAGTCTATAGTTTCGGCGCAAAACGAACTTATTATTCCACATAACTTATGGTGAAGGTAAATCGTATGTACGGTTCGTGTTATTCACCAACAGCAAGATTGTGTGAAGCCACATTTTGCTTACCTCTTAACGGTTGAGTTAACAATTTTGGTTTTAAGGAAGAACAACGACCACTGTTTACAATCACGGTACTTGTGTCGGGAGTGGTCGGTGGTTTGGCTGTCGTCATTGCTGTTGTCTATCTGTATCGTTTCTGTTTGAAGAAGCGACCACCGGTCACCACGTAAGTCGTGAGCCATGTTATCAGTGTTCCCAATTTTATATTTGTGCATTAAATGATAAAAATTGAACAGGTCTTGAACGTTATCCATAGGACTCAATGATTGAAGAGTTACTGACTGCAGACTTATATCGGTGTGATTTTTTAGTGAGCTTGTGAGAGGATTCAGATACCGCTCGACTGATAAAGTGAGGTTTTGATCAGGTTCCCGTCATGCTAATGCACTGACCAAACATGTTTACAATGTATCGCGATACCAGTCAGATCGCCCGGCTGACGCCGGGTCTCCTTGTTGAGCTGGTCCACTGCCCCACATCCAGCATTTGAGATTCATTTCTCCCGAAGTTTTCCACCATACACACAACATGGCCTTTCCTTGAATATATGGTTCAGAAGTCGCTTGCAGCCATTCACCAGCTCCCAGACATAGCTTTTTTCTTACTGCGTCATCGAAGAATATACTCACTACTCATCTGACGTAAGGATAAAGGAGGACAGTCTACCGCTTCTCTGTTGGCAGAGCAGATTTCCGGCCGCAGCAACGCATGCAGCCTTCTTTGCATCGCTCAGTTGATGAAGAACCCTTTCAGGGCTTACCGTTCGCATGTAAATTCGTTTTGAGTCCGATCCTCTCCTAACTACACGCGAAGCTCTGTGCAACTTCGTGTGTAACTAGGAGAGGATCCAACTCTTCTTCCTCAAGTTTGTCATCTCCATTTTAAAAGCGCTGAAGCCATCGCTGACACTGTCTCAAAAATGGCACACTGCTGATGATGGGATGCTACGGCTGACTTGATTAAAGTCCCTTATGCAGACGCGCAAATGATACCTTTGATCAACCATCTTCGGGCAGAAATTTCGGCCTGGAATACAATCGCCCAGCGGGCTCCACGATTTTGTACCATGCATTCGAAGCAGAGGTCCTTCAAAAAAGTATTTACTCCTCGTTGAGAGGCTGCAGTTTGGCTTGGATCTGCAGCCTCTCAACGAGGCTGCAATTCCAAGTTCTATGACTCAGGAGGAAGCCACATTTCAATCTAGCCAACCTTATACATCCTACTTTATATAATTCGCTAAGTGTGTCTGTTGGTGTGTCGGTGTGTGTGTGTGTGTGTGTTTGTGTGTGTGTCGGTGTGTGTGTTTGACCGGAAATTCATAACTCCTGTCTCCGTTCATAACGAGGGAGGCGTGCACATTGAAAATTTTAGGTCGCTATTTCATAACTCCTGTCTCCGTGGACCTAGAGCGTTTAAATTTGGTAGGAGTAAGGGGGACAGGGTGGGAACACCTATGGTAAGTGTCAGGACCGGACTCCGTTCATAGGGAGCGCAGCGAGCGCGTTAGAAACTTTGGGCCGCAAATTCATAACTCCTGTCCCCGTGAACCTAGAGCTTTCAAACTTGGTAGGAGCACAGGCGACAGGACGGGAACACATATGGTGAGTGGCAGGACCGGAATCCATGCACAGGGGGGGGGAGTGCGCCGCAATAGTCAATTTGGCCCTAGGGCGTTCAAACTTGGCAGGAGTACAGGCGGCAGGATGCGAACATTTATCGTAGGTGGGAGGACTGGACTCAGCTATAGAAGGCGAAGGTTTGCGCCAAAATTTTCAGTTTGCCTCTGGGGCGTTCAAGCTTGGTAGGAGGCAGTATAGGAACACTTATGGTGAGTAGTAGGACTACGCCCCCAAGGAACAGGATTTCGCGAAATAAATGAGTGGAAATCCATGACTCCTGATCCCGTGGACTTGGAGAGCAATCAATAGGAGGGGGCAGGATGGGAACACTGGCAATAGAAGAGGCCTTAGAGAAGAAGATCCACACACCAATAACCTCCTAGCGCCTTTGTTATTTACGATCTATCTTTGACTTTTTGATATGTTTCATTCGAGAAGAAGGGTAAGTGGTGTGATTATGAGGAGATGAGTTTGGTTCACTTCTTGTTACTAGATTACGACCGCTACCCAGCAGAGTTTGCGATTAGGTGAAAAATCACGGTTTCTCTTTGCTTTGATATCGTTCCTAACAAAATTTATCCGACCGCTAATAATATTGGATTCACAGTTAATGATGTATCCGTAGAGAAAGGGAGGTAATCTTTGAAGGCATCTGATAGCCTATACTCTCGCTTAGCGAAAAGGCGAAATAACATAATAAAAAGGGGGGATTTCATTAATTCGATATTTTTCGGGCAAAGTCCCTTTGTCCCAAGAAGGAGAAGAGCCCTTGATGATGGCATTGAGGAACATTGGTGGTAGCTAACATAGTAGCCTCAGCCGCAATGAAGTCTCTGAATACTTTGTTCTCCGAATAATCGCCTTTGTGATATTAAACGATTTTCTTTCGGATACAGCGAGGTTGGCTTACAGAAAAAATCGCTCCCAATTTGGAGCTAATACTGAGGGTGTAGAACTTCCAAAGCAAAAGGAGAATCCGACGTGTTATTTACTCCTAGCAAATTCCTCACAGGAAGAAGGAGCGCCCGGCGTAGCCGGGCGAACCCATAAGAAGGAGGGAAGCCCGGCATTAGCCGGGCGGCCCGACTGGTACATATATATACAGGGTGTCCCAAAATTGTTGGCGTCAAAATTCAGGAATTTTTAAAGTAGAAGTAGTATATCAAATTCACATAACCTGTTTTTAGTTAGTTGCACAAGGTTTCCTTGCAATATGCATGGCTACTGATGTGGAACTCCCAATATCTCTCAGATGGAGGAGGCTCATTCAATGCCACTTGCAATCATTGACACGCGAGAGGTGGAAGGGCATTATGTAATTCCTTGGGATTTTTGTAACAACCGTATAGGAGGCTATTAAGCGATACAGAAAAAAACTTGTATCAGGGGCAAACCAGGAAAGGTAGAATGGAAGAATGTTTCTGAAGATAGTGCTATTAAAATAGTCCGTCTGCCAATCGGTCGGGATTCTGGGTGAGCCATCAAAAGGAAGTCAACGGGCACGGATTACAGGAGTTATCGCGATGGAAGTATGTCTTGCAGGAGCTTCACTGCCGTTCCTATCGTACGCAAAAAATTGCTTCAATTACGATCTCAACCGATATCGGTGGGCCAAAAATGCAGAAAGTCAAAAGTGATGACACGCAACCCTTCGTCGTTTTTTCTGGTCAAGAAGTTTTCAAGATGAAGACATTCCTCAACAACCAAAACGTTCGCGTTCTGGAAAGAAACGCCTAGCGTGAAATATCTCACAAAATGGTTGCTATCAGAATAGTAAAATGATGTTTTTCGAGGAAATTACTGGCAAGGGTGAGCCGTTCATGGTTTCTTCAGCGCAGGCATGAAAATTGACCAAGACCAGTACTCAAACGGCGTGCTGATGGTAGTAAATGAAACACTGATCTGACTACGTTTTCTGAAACATCTCGTAGTCCTTCCAGCAGGATGGTTCTCCAGCCTACAGAGACAAGCTTGCCCGCGAGTGGTGCCGACGACAGCTGCCCGACTCATTGGTGAAGAAGGATGGTCATCCCATTTTCCAGAACTTGACTCACTTGACCCCACGACTGGTCGCTGCTCAGAAGAGGACCTGTCGAGTTTGCATTCCCAATTTGGAGTCCTAGGATGCAAAGGCTGAAGAATGGCTGGGAAGAAATGGAGGAGGATACCTGCGTGCCACATGCGATCAGGTCGAGACAAACTTTGGGCCTCTATCCGCGCTCATAGGGGATATTTTTAAAGGCGACTGTAGTATGTTGTAGCACATAGTGTTGGCTAACGTGCATAGAGATTCCATGTTCTTTCGCAGCTGAGAAGTTTGGGGTATATTGCTATAAATCGGCGCCAATAATTTTGGGACACCCTGTATATATATATATATATATGCTTTGCCGTGTAGGTTTGTTGTAATGGAACCGTGTATTTGGTCGTCCAAACGAACGGTTCCATCGTAACAAACCTGTAACTTCGTCCACAAATTTGTAGAAATCGGCTCACTCTTTACTCCCTTTGAAATGAATAATATTTTCCTACACCGAGTTTGACACAGGACTAACAGGGCAATGCAGATGGTATGCAGTGCGAGTCGGTGTTTCCGTCTTTGATTGGAAGCCTCAGTCGTTTGCATTCGTTCTTCCAAATAAACGAACGTTAAAGATGCAACTGTAAGACAACAAATCCTAGGCGGTACTCTTAAAGGTTTCGAGTAACGATAACGCCATTGCCAAGTGTCATTGTCAATGAGAATTACAGATTCCTGGCGGTCGATCAAATTTTGTTGCAAATGATAGCCAACAAGGAGGATATCTCGTTGAGTCACAAACCTCGCTGGGTAATGGTCGTAATCTGATAGCGAAAAGTTCAAATCAAATCAAAGTTCTTGTCTGCTTATCGTAGTGCCGCTGATGGGTCCTTATCACTGCACTTAACACCAACATTTGTCACCCTACTCTAGGATTCCGTCTTATCGAATGAAACATACTGAGCGGTCAAAGCAGCATCATAAATACCAAAGGCTTAGGATTTTGATTTATAGGTGGCCCGTGCTCTTTTAGGCTCCTTATCTTCTCTTATCAGATATTACCGGTTCCTTCCACCGAGTACCCACGATCCCGTCGTATTCTACGTCACTTGCTAAAATGCTGAGGTTCCATTGTGAATACAAAGTGCTATAATCCTACCAAGGTGAACCCTTCAGGTCCACGGTAACAGGAGTTATTAATTTCCCTCGGTCGCTCGCTCGCCAATCGTGGACAATGAAAGCAGCTTGAGCCCGTAACCCTCATGGCAGGTAGCAGGTCCAGGCTTTTTATAAAGAATATCTTACAATGTATAATTCGCTGTGTGTCCGTTGGTTTGTCGGTGTTTGTATGCTTGTGTGGGTGTCGGCATGTGTGTGTGTGTGTTTTGACCGGGAATGCATAACTCCTGTTCCCGTGGACCTAGAAAGCTCGAATTCGGAGGAGGCAGGATTGGAGCACTCATGGCAGGTAGCAGGGGCAGACTCCTACTACAGGGGTGAAGCGTGCGCGATGCAAATTTTCAATCGCAAATTTATAACTCCTGATCTCGTGATCCTAGAGCCTTCAAACTTAGTAGGACTACAGTACTCGCCGTAAGAACTCAAAAATTTGCGATAATACCGCGAGTTCGCGTCTTTTTCGTCTTTTCTTTATAAATCGCTTTAAAATGAATTAATCGAGGAAAAAAGAATACCATTGAGCTCAGCTCATCGAGCTCTACAAGATGATACCCTAAAATATCGAAAATGCTTTATTTTGGATTGCGCCATGCACTTGAGCTCTATCCAAAAAGTGATTGCATGCACATGGGGTGCACGCTTTAGTGCTTGAAGGAGCTCATTGATCCCTGAAGATGATCTGTTTAGAATTTGCTTTGGATTGCGCCACGCACTCGATTCTACTCAGTACAATGTGAAAATGATTATTGGTTTTCATCAGTCCCCATTGTTCCTTCTTCAGTTTCAAGGCTGTAGATAAGTGCATCTGCGATTTCTGCACTTAACACTTCTTTACATTTTCCATTGAGAATATGACATCAATTTACGGCAAAATAACAAAGTCGATTTTTTTGGCGTTTTCCAGTTTTTGGATGAATTTTTCTCCGGAACCAGAGGAGGCGGCAGCGAGGCACTTCATTGTCGTAGACTACACTTTGTATTCTGCAAGACTGTTATGGTACACCCTATCATAGATCAAAATTTCTCCCTTGGTATGTCCCCAAACTTCGAACTTCGTCAAGCCCAATTCACAAAACAATGTTTTTTCCCTTGCCGTTGGTCTTTTTGCAGCTGCGTTGTACACTGTTAGATTCCCCGTGAAAAATCCTATCGAATGATATATAGGTCGACCCTTGACGAAAACCTCCCTACACAACCACTTTCTGCAGTAGGCTTGTCTCTGAGCAGTTTCCTGCAGGGCGTGTTTCGAAAAGCATGCGGCCGGGTACTGTAGTGGCGGGAATTTGGAAGCTTTCAAATGGTAATTATTTGGATGGGTGATTAGATCTGCTGGTGGCGGGGTACTGAAGTGGCGAGAAGGGAGGTCGGATCGATTAATGATTACTTTAGTGGGGGGTAAGATCTGCAGGTGACGGAGTACCATAGTGGCGGGAAAGTGGGGCAGTTTGAATAGGAGTTTTGAGACGGTCTGAAGAAGCGGTTTCCATCGTTCATTCATAATGTGGATGCTGTAGATAAGTGCAACTACGGCTTCTGCACGCAACACTCCTCTTTACAGGTTCCATTGACAATACGACATCAATTCATGGCAAAATAACGAAGTCGATTTTTTGGCATTTCCCCATTTTTGGAGGATTTTTCTCCGGAACCAGAGGAGGCGGCAGCGAGGCAATCCGCTATTGTAGACTACTCTTTGTCTACTTCGAGGCTGTTATGGTACACGTTGTCAAAGATCAACAGTTCTCTCTAGGTATGGCCCCAAACTTCGAACTTCATCAAGCCCAAATCATAAAGCAACGTTTTTCCCTTTCCGCTAGGGGAAGAACGATCATTAGATAGCACTTTTTACGGGGAATTCAACAGTATACAACTTAAATGAAAAAATTCAAGCGGCAAGGGGAAAAAATACAATTTAGCAATTTGAACGTGACGATAAGCGAAGTTTGGAGCCATATCAAGAGAGAACTGTTGATCTTTGACAACGTGTACCATAACAGCCTCGAAGTAGACAAAGAGTAGTCTACAACAGCGGATTGCCTCGCTGCCGCCTCCTCTGGTTCCGGAGAAAAATCCTCCCAGAATGGGGAAATGCCAAAAAATGGACTTCGTTATTTTGCCATGAATTGATGTCGTATTGTCAATGGAACCTGTAAAGAGGAGTGTTGTGTGCAGAAGCCGTAGTTGCACTTATCTACAGCATCCACATTATGAATGAACGATGGAAACCGCTCCTTCAGACCGTCTCAAAACTCCCATTCAAACTGCCCCACTTTCCCGCCACTATAGTACTCCGTCACCTGCAGATCTTACCCCCCACTAAAGTAATCATTAATCGATCCGACCTCCCTTCTCGCCACTTCAGTACCCCGCCACCAGCAGATCTAATCACCCATCCAAATAATTACCATTTGAAAGCTTCCAAATTCCCGCCACTACAGTACCCGGCCGCATGCTTTTCGAAACACGCCCTGCAGGAAACTGCTCAGAGACAAGCCTACTGCAGAAAGTGGTTGTGGAGGGAGGTTTTCGTCAAGGGTCGACCTATATATCATTCGATAGGATTTTTCACGGGGAATCTAACAGTGTACAACGCAGCTGCAAAAAGACCAACGGCAAGGGAAAAAACATTGTTTTGTGAATTGGGCTTGACGAAGTTCGAAGTTTGGGGACACACCAAGGGAGAAATTTTGATCTATGATAGGGTGTACCATAACAGTCTTGCAGAATACAAAGTGTAGTCTACGACAGTGAAGTGCCTCGCTGCCGCCTCCTCTGGTTCCGGAGAAAAATTCATCCAAAAACTGGAAAACGCCAAAAAAATCGACTTTGTTATTTTGCCGTAAATTGATGTCATATTCTCAATGGAAAATGTAAAGAAGTGTTGAGTGCAGAAATCGCAGATGCACTTATCTACAGCCTTGAAACTGAAGAAGGAACAATGGGGACTGATGAGAACCAATAATCATTTTCACATTGTACTGAGTAAAATCGAGTGCGTGGCGCAATCCAAAGCAAATTCTAAACAGATCATCTTCAGGGATCAATGAGCTCCTTCAAGCACTAAAGCGTGCACCCCATGTGCATGCAATCACTTTTTGGATAGAGCTCAGTGCATGGCGCAATCCAAAATAAAGCATTTTCGATATTTTAGGGTATCATCTTGTAGAGCTCGATGAGCTGAGCTCAACGGTATTCTTTTTTCCTCGATTAATTCATTTTAAAGCGATTTATAAAGAAAAGACGAAAAAGACGCGAACTCGCGGTATTATCGCAAATTTTTGAGTTCTCACGGCGAGTACTGTACGGGCGGCAGGATGAGAACACTTATCCTACTTATATAGTCGGCTAAATGTGTCTGTTGGTGTGTTGGTGTATGTGTCTGACCGGAAATTCATAACTTCTGTCCCCGTGGACCTGAAGCATTCAAATTTGGTAGGAGTACAGGCGGCAAGATGGAAACACTTTCAACGGGTGACTCCGCCTGGGGACGGCGGCATGAGCGAATTCGACTGTTGAAATGTTTGCGAAGTACTCTTGCCACTGTTTCAGTCATTGCCTGCGGTCCGTCAAGAGGTGACCTTTTTCTGTATCCTCGGTCTGGCGGTTGCGGGTCCTCATGAGTCGGCAAGCGAACCGCTCACCATCACGAGACTCGAGTTTCTTATTAAAATCGGTATAATGAGCTGCCTTCTCAAGAACAACAGCCTTCTTCGCCTCTTTCTTCGCTAACTATAGCGTTGCCAGTTGACAGCTCTTTTCGATAAGACATGCGTGGTGCTGCTTTTTCTTCTCACCGCCTTCATCCCTGACATGCTCCGTCCACAGCCATGTTTGCTTATCGAGCTTCAGCCGTCCAGGCTTGGTTATGCCGAACTGCGACCGCGCAACTCGGGTTATCGCTTCCGCAGCTTCCTTCCAAGTTTCGTCGACAGTCGTTATAGCTGGTAATAGAACACTGGTAACGACGGCCGCTTCTTTCTCCTTCAGTCGCCACCACTTGATTCTCGTCGGCCCACACCTTTCTGCTAATTGCGGTTTCGGCGGGGTGATCTTTAATGCACAAATCAGTGGTCGGTGTTGTGTTGCGATCGTTTCATAGAGAACTGTCTTCGCGTCTGTTACGAGCCCCTGATCGCGGTGCCTGACAAGGACAAAATTAGTTTTTGTTTTGTTCTTACCGCTTTAAAAGGTGATGAGATGAGAGTCACGTTTGCGAAATATCGTGTTTACAGTGGCGAGATTATGCGAATCTGCATGTTCGAGAATTCGCCATCAGTGTTAAGTGACCCATATCCAAAGCCCCCATGTCAGCTATAACTGTCTTTCGTAGCGCACTTGTGACCGTTGAGGTTACCCGCGACAACTATGGCTTCTTGTAACGGTACTTCAGCTGTCTTTTCATCGAGCAGGTTCCAGACTTTTCTCTGGTTTGCTCGAGCATCCAGCCTGCGGAGCATACGCTGACGGACAGATGCACAAAGCGACAAACAAACAAACCGACAAACCGACACACTAAGCTACTGCTTTATAAATGAGAGAGATTACCTGTAGCACCTGTCGTCACATTGACTATCAATTTCTTCGAGCAGGCTTCAGTAAGGTTTCCATTCGTTCCTGTCGTGTGCCAGAGTGGTCAAGTGAGTCGTGCTTGCTTCAGGAACACAAGGCACAACGTTCCTTCTGTCTGCCCTGGCGTTCGTTTGACTTGCCAGGGCAACCAGTCAGTAACCGCCCTGGTCCAACGGTGTCCGGCCCACATGATCTTCGAATTTTTATCGTGCAACGGCACCCTTGATCTTCGTTCATTCGAAACTCCGGATTTCCTTAAGCACTTGCACAACTTGCTTTCGTAAAGCCCAGATCTTCGAGACACACGTCAAGGTGGGAAGAACAGCAGCGTCGAAAAGATGAGTGCGGAGCCAGATATTTTTTTCTCTTCTTCGCTGCTCCCTCGATATTCTCAAATTTTCCTCACGCAGCCGCTTCCGCTTAGCAGCTCCGAAACAAGGTTGTTCATCATGTTGACTTTTCGACCTAGCCACGTAGTTAGAACATTAAAAGATATTCGTTCCATTGAGCGTAAAGGGAGCATCATGCCTCAATCCGTTTTTCATGAACATCGTCTCCGTTGTGTTCAGTCTCAAGGCGATCGTTATACGAGCACTGTCAAACTTGGCCAGCATTCGTTCCACTTATTGTATGTTCGGTGTTAAAAGCATGATGTCGTCTGCCGCGCGGAGGCGATGTAAATGGCGGCCGCCGACCTGTGCTCCCAAGTTTTCCCATTTCAAATGACGCTTGATGTTCTCCATGACAGCACTGAGAAGCTTTAGCAAAATAGTATCGCCCTGCCGGACCCCTTCCCACGCTAACAGTGACTTCCTTATAGAACGGCAAAATATACGGTTCTCCTTAACAGAGGTTTTTCTCTCAGTGAATGATCCCAGCCGATTAGCGTCGAGGCTACTCAGGGCGTCCTCAGGTGGCGGGTAGGGAAGAATATCGCCGACCGAAATTCGCCGTTACTTGCCCAGGAACGGAGGTGGATTCAGAAGACGGACTCCCTGTTTCTGGTGTGCTGAGTCGGTATACCTTCAGGGTTTCGCAAGTGTATCCACGGACATGTATCAGTAGAACCTGAGGGTGCATTTGGTAACCTGTCCATTGACTCTGCCAAAAGCTTGAGTTCAAGCGACTGGCAGAGGCGCTTATCCGAGAAGCGATTCAACCCTCTCAGGTTATGGTAAAGCTTGTCCAAATACCTGGAGTCAATCCAGCCCCTACGTTGTAGCCTGGCAAGCCCGTGGATACTCATGTGCTAAAAACTTCAATATGATTGGTCCTGTTTCCCTGAGGGAGCCCCCCATACGGCAGCGCTGGGTAGGCATGAACGCTTACATCGTAAGCGTCACGCCGTATTCGAGACTGGAGAGGAACTGTTCCTTGGAACATGCGATTTTGGAGGATACGACGGCGTAAGTGTCCTCGTCGATACACGCTTGACCATGTACATCGATTCGTACGAAAGCTTGACAACCCGAATCAGACGTTGGCCTTGAAGGAGATGTGGCCCAGCCCCAGCTCTAACAATCTTCGTTACCTACATACCAACATCAAGTTACGAAGAAGAGTAGCTGGAAGCGTTTTCTGTGGACCCGGAAAGGCTATTCAGAGAGGACCACGCTTTCTTTATAATCATATGTTTTTAGCGTCAAAATTCCCCCCCCCCCCCCCCCGAAAAACGGCTAAAGGCTACATATCAGGACGGAACTGAGTGAAATGGGCACAGTGAAAGGCTGTACCGAGTCGAGTCACCCTATCCATGGTAACTGACAATTCAGAGGCCCTCTCATTCATGATGGACATGGAAGTCACCTGCTGGATAGTTCCGTTATGGAATAGATCACATCATCTTTACTCGGAACTTTGGGCTCACTGACGTCGCTGTTGTTCAAAAGTTCTATACGGTATCTCCTCCGCGCTAAATTCTGTTCCTCAGTGCATGGAGAGAGAGCTATGAAGTTTAGGAACGGAGTCCGAAGACCTCCATCAGCTGGGACCACTTCGCTCCTTATGCACGTATTTGGGAAGATTTCGTTAACGACGACATTGATGAAGAATGCAACCGGCTCGTCGGACATTTTCACGATAGTGCTAAGAAAGCAGAACATTTAAAAGTAGCCTAGGGACGTCTCTCTCGAAAGACAAATTGATACGCCAGCGTAGAATCGCGCGAGCTGCAGGCGATCATTAGAAAAGTCCAAACTTGCGAAGCCATGCAAAGAAGCGATAAAGGCCATAAAATCGATAATAACGATAAATTAGAGATCTGGAGGAGAGAAGAGCAGTAACTATGGACGACCGCCGAAACGCAGAGACAATGCGCAAGTTCCGACGATGCTTCGCTAATCGCAAGACCAATATGACTTCCCGTCGTCGTCCTGAGGGAACAGTTACTGCGTCCCGAAGGGCAATGGAGGTTACCCACGACTTCTACTCTGACCTCTTCGACAGCTACGTCTTGCGTACCCACCATCTCAGGCAAGACGGATACGTCGTCCCTTCAGTTCTCTCTTCCAAAATTCGACATGCCATCACGTTGATGAGATGAGATGAGCACCCGGTCCCGACAGGATCAAAGCAGAACATCTAAAGAGCCTTCCGCTAGTCATTGTCAAAACCCTGGCCCGGCTTTTCACGCTGTACCTGTCGCAATGCATAGTGCTCACTTCGTGGAAAACTAGCAAGACTTCGTGAAAAACTAGCAAGACCGTGTTGCTGTATAAAAAGAAAGATCCAGACGACATTGGCAATTATCGCCCAGTTTGCCTGCCGTCTGTAATCTATGGACTCTTCACACGAGTCATTCTTAACAGGATTGGCAGAATATTAGATGAAGGGCAGCCATGCGAGCAAGCAGGGTTCCGGAGAGGGTTCAGTACAATCGATCACATCCACACCGTTGCAAGACTCATTGAAGTATCGCGTGAATACGAAATGCCGTTATGTCTTACGTTCATCGATTTGAGAAAGCCTTTGGTACCGTCGAGACAGAAGCGGCAATTGAAGCCCTGGGCAACCAGGGTGTCCTTACTCAATGTATGAGGATGCTTCGTGAGCTCTACAACAACTTCACGACCAGGATCTCGCCATTCCATCAAGAAGTCATCATCAACGTGGAGAAAGGGTTTCGACAGGGCGATACCATCTCGCCCAAACTTTTCAGTGCCGCTTGAGAGAACGTCATGCGTCATATGGAGTGGGAAATCATGGAAGTGAAGGTCGACGGCCACTACTTACATCGTTTCCGCTTTGCAGGTGACATCGTGCTTATAACAGCCAACATCGAGCAGGCGGAACAAATGCTGGCCGAATTCGACAACGCTTGTGGAAAGATCGGCTTGAGACCAAACCTAACGAAGACGATGTTCATGCGAAACGAATTGGTACCTGATGCTCCTTCCATGCTGAACGGAACAAATATCTCTGAATGCTACAGCTATGTGTACCTAGGTCGGGAAGTCAACATGATGAACGACCTAGCTCCGGAGCTGAGTAGACGGTAACGCGCGGCGTGGGGAGCATTTAAGAAGATCGAGGGAGTAGTGAAGAAAACGAAGAACATCCGGCTCCGCGCTCATCTTTTCGATACTGTGGTCCTTCCTGCTTTGACATACGCCTCAGAGACTTGGACTCTACGAGAGCAGGATGAGCATGCAGTTAGCGTCATTCAACGCGCTGTGGAAAGGACGATGCTCGAAGTTTCCCTATACACGCAAGCGCAGAAGGGAATCCGGAGTTCCGAGCTCTGTCGGCGAACGAAGATCAGGGATGCCGTTGATTACGCCAAGGGATCGAAGATCAGGCGGACCGGGCACGTTATGCGATATAATGATGACCGTTGGACCAAGGCGGTTACGGAATGGATCCCTCGGGACGTCAAGCGAACACCAGGACGGCCGCCAACGAGATGGTCAGACTCCTTCACGAAAGCTTTGAACGAAAGGAATGTCTTGCCCCGTGTCCCTCGAGCGAATGCGATTCACTGGACTACTCTGGCTCGCGGCAGGGACGAATGGAGACGTTACTGGCTCCCGCTCAAGGAAATCGACGATCAACGGGAGTACAGGTGATACAGGTGATACAGGCTCTCGGCAGGATGGGAACAGTAGTGGTATGTTACAGGACTAGATCCGCCCACGGGGGGCCGGCCGCGCGCAGAAATTGTTAGCTTTAGACCTAGACCGTTCGAATTCGGTAAGAGTACAGGCGACAGGATCGAGACCTGATGGCAGGTGGTAGGAAGTGGCCGAGCTACACCCCAGCCGAGGAGGTAGAGGTGGATCGAGGAGAGAGGCGATATGTTAAATGAGCGCAGTTTGGGTTTAGATACGAAGCCAGGTTGGAATAGGCGGGAGTGACCCGAAGAACGGAATGTAGGCGGTGGACCAATTTCAACACGAAGAATGAGATCCTGGAAAAGGACTTCTCAAAAGTAGCATCCGTCATAGATGTTTTCTCGACTTCCTCATTCTTTTCAGAACCTATAGGGAATGCATCCCCAGTATTCTTGGGATTTCTAGGTTTCATAAATAAGGTGGGTTAGAGCAAGCGTTCGGTAATCCAGTGAGAAATAAAATTGAATAATTTAAATAAAGTTGCGATATAAGTAAGCAAAAAGAGAGGAAGTATATCTGTCACGTAATAAACGTATGAACTTGTCACAAGATTGGAAAGAGTCTTTGGTCAAATTCAAATTGGCTAAGTTTTAAAATATCGGATGAAGTGTTTGACAGAAATTGATCTGAAAACCAGTTATTAACAATTCCAGAACTGGTGTGCCGGAAGCAAAGCGGGAGCAGATACGTAGCAATGCCACCTGCCAAAGCCGACCTCTCCCTTTACCGTTAGCGACAGCTGATTCTGCTCAGTTCGTCATGAACAGTCCATCTAAGGAGTACTCGTGAGTCCAGATGTCATAGTTTGCAAAGTGGAGAGTAGGGAGCAATTTTGCCGACACAAAGGCTCCTATGAGGAAGACCGGGTATCTTCAATGAGGAGAGGGAGTGTAATTGTCCCTTTGAAGAATCCGAGTGTTTTTAGGTACATGTGCGCTAGTTCGAATCAACACGGCTCAGGGAAATTGTTGATTAGTACTTTCCTTTCGAAATGCTTGTCGGAATTCTGTAAAAACTATGTGCGAAAAGCGAGCTCGAGTCGCAAAAAATCTTTGTTCATTTGACGAAAGGTCAATAGTGATATTTTCTTGATTGAGTACTGCCTAAGCTCAGATCTACTACAGTGATGATTGCAAACAGTCGGATCACCCGAATACGCTGTGATCTACTCTCTATGCCAAATCAGGAATGCTCGAGTAGTGCAATTTTTCTTCGGTCATTGAAATTTCAAGAAAACCAATGAGTAATCATATCTTTCAGTTCCAAGTGTTATTGATCGGTATCACTTTGTAAGTATCGATCTCTCGTTGTAGCGGTGTTCTCATAGTAAACCCCAACACAGAGTTTTAACGCTTCAAACTGAAAGAAGAGTTGAATTGTGAATATCTCTCTATTACTTCAAAAGGTCTTCGTTTTTGTAATCGATTAAGAAGCAATGTCGACCGATATCACAACACCGTGTTAATCACTACACTTGCGATACTTTCCTAGAGTTTGACTGGCTATGGACTAAGGGTTTAGCTCCGCCAATCTTATCCATAACCGAGCTGCCATGGAATGCTTGCCGTCATCGTTTCCAGAAATAAGAATAGGGGTTTCGGCCCTAGCTGGACCTACTTCGGTTCCCACCCTACCTTCCTTCAAGGCACATTTTACGATAAAGTGGTCCTCTAGACTTCCCTTCACGATTACTCGCAAGCCACAAGATTAACAGAAAAGGCGCTGTCGGACCCGAAAACTCAAGAGCTAGGGCATAATCCTACTTTATATAATTCGCAAAGTCTGTCTGTTGGTGTGTCGGTGTGTTTGTGTGTGTTTGTTTATGTGCGTGTCTGACCGGAAATTCATAACTCCTGTCCCCGTGGACCTAGAGCGTTCAAATTTGGTATGAGTAAGGGGGGCAGGATGGGAACAATTATGATAGGTGGCAGGACCGGGCTCCGTTCACAGGGAGCGCGGCGTGCGCGTTAGAATTTTTGGGTCGCAATTTCATAACTCCTGTTACCGTAGACCTAGAAAGCTCAAATTTGGTAGGATCACACTTTTCGTATTACCAGTGGAACCTCAGCATTCTAATAAGTGATGCAGGATATAACGGAATCGTAGGTACTCGGTGACAGGAACTGAAGATAACTGATAACAGAAGATGAAGGACCTTAGAGTGCCACCTACCGATCGAAATCCTAATATCTTCGGTATCTACAATGTGGCTTTGGCCGTTCAGTATGTTTCATTCGATAAGACAAGGTGGTAGAGCAAGGTGACAAAAGTGAGTGGTGAGTGCAGCGATAGGTACCCATTAGGGCAATACGATAAGCAGATTAGAACTTTGTTCATTTCTTACTATTAGATTACGACAACTACCCGGCAAAGTTTGTGATTCAATGAAGGATCCTCTTTGCTCCATGTCATTTGCGACAAAACTTATTCGACCGCCTTTAATCTAGAATTATCAACAAATGATATCTCCGTAAAGAAAAGGGTCCATCGATAAAAAATATCTGATAACGATGCTATCATCACTCGGACCATCTCCACAGCATCATCTTTGATTGTCTAACAGTTGGGTTTCTGAAGGGTATTTATTTCTGAGGAAGAGAGCAAAAGTTTGAGACTTCCAATCGAAGGCGTAAACATCGTCTTTAACTAAATACCATTTGCACTACCCTGTTAGTCCTGTCCCAAATTTCGTGTACAGGAAACTGCCATTTGTTCCAAAAAAAGAGTGGAGAATTAGACTTACTCCAACTATCAAAGATAGAGGGAAGTTTTCGATTTCTGTTGTGTCAAAAAAGGATTTCGAGCTCTGTTTCAGTTTCATACCCTCACTCAGCTAAACACGGAAAAACTTAAAGATTATAAAAAAGGAATAAAATTTTTCAGTTCATCATTTCTCGGGATAGGGTGTTTAATATTCGCGCCAGAACCCACGCGTTCAGCACGCAATCATTCAGCTATTTTCCAACTTTTTTTAAGATTTTTCGTCATGATGTGGATAACCCAAAAATTGTCCTGATTTCTGCCCTTAGGAGTTTGACCTCTAATTTTTTAGCATCTTCTCAAACTGTTCCCTACTTATTATCACGAGGGCTCGGAGGTACTGGGAAGATAGGTGAGAGCCTCCTAGCTGCTCCATTTTTTCCATGGCTAGTACACGTTTTTAATGAGAAACATTACTTTTTGATTATGATTAAAAATATTCGTGTGCCGTGCGAGGTTGTTAGGTGGAACAATTCATTAATCCAACGGCCTAACGTTTCGACGCTATCGTCTTATTCGGAGGCCTAGAGCAACTCGAGATGATTTGCAAAGTATCTAAAAAGCCGATCATCCCCTTTGGCGAATGTGACGACAACTTCAAACCCATAATTCGAATCTTAACTCACCCCTTATACTTCTGGTGAGGAAGATCACCTCATAATACTACTGAGTCATAAGTCGCAGTCATAAGTCGATATACGACAAGATATCGTTGGTTATGGACGGGCACTCACTCTACCGTTCATTTTAGGATTTCTTTGAAAAATCCGGAGCGCCTCTAATGCCTCTCTCGCAGAAATCTCCTGCGCTCCTGCACTTTACTTTGAAGTTGTTGCCGTTGTGCTCCTCCATTTTATGCTTACCAAGCGCTTTCGTCAGGCTGTCACGCCTTATACTAGCTAGTTGCTTTTTTATTCGTATAGCTAGTTGTCTTCCCGTTTCTCCTATGTAGGTTGACCTACACGTCCGGCATTCCACTTGGTTAGTCACGCCATCAGCGCACAATTACCCTTTTTCCATGAGTACATATGCTGCAGCCTTTTGTTATGCACTGTTTGTCGTAGAGCCTGCTTCGAACTAGTAACTGCTTAATGTTGTTATTAGGAATATTCACTAATTGTACAACATCTTGCATTCCAGCTCCGAAAACGCTCCGCTGTATAGCATTGCTAAATTTGTCGGAGATGAATTGAAAACAGTGGTTGCTTATTTTGAGGCGTAGAACACTGCGTACTAGTGCGATATTTTCTAAAACCTTGTGATACGGTATAACCGTTTACGGCAGCTGTCTCACAAGCTAAACGTTGTGATTCGAGACGTTCAGCCTCACCCGTGCAGACACTTGTGCTGTTCTCAACGTGTTGCTAATGACTGTACGTGTAACAACTTGTGGATGAGCTGATTTAACATTAAGTAAGATATTCTTAGAACTAGTTTCACGGTAACAGTTCACACCAACAACTCCACTGGATACCATAACCTGGTTGTCGAGGTAAGGGAGCGAACCACCACGTGGTACCGCTCGGGTGAGTTCAATATACTGTGAATGTTCGTTCATGATTCAAAAGCACTCGTTCATTTCGAACTGTGTTGAAGTTACAATGAAACAGTTGTCGATATATATACAGTACATTAAAGTATTTCGTTTTGAAACCGGATCCCCAATTTTGCCCTATAAAGTAAACAGCAGGACTGGTGCCAGCCGTTGTCCCATAGCAAGACCTCTGACTTCAGAAAAGTGCTTTCCCGCCCATTTGAAGATGTTACACATTAGGCATTCCTTTACCAACGTCATTATATGCATTTTACGAAGTCCAAAGGTGTTCATATTATAGGAGTCTATCCAGCATTTCAGATAATGCTTGTGGCCCCTGCTCGTTTTGGACATTAGTATATAGCGAAACGACGTCGAATGATTCGGTTTAATTATTCCTGCAGAGGCCTAGCTATATAATACACTGGTGTGCAAAACTCAGGAACGAGATGTTCAAATAAAGCGACAAATATGGCTACCCGCACAAATCGAGGTAACTGATAGGTACGAAAAAAGTTTTTCTTGTCAATCAGCCAGTAGCTACCAAGTACTGTGGTAATATCCTTCTATACATCATATCCCGCGCACATCGTCTGGATGGCCTGGCACGAAGATGGATCATCGAGAAACTCGAAAAAGGTCGAACCATGACGAGCGCAGCTCAGGAACCTTATATCGCTCACATCGTTGTTTCACGTGCACGGGGAGCATTCCGAACCTCTTATACTAGTGCATAAAGGAGGAGGTGGTCGACCAAGAACAACTACTCCAAGGTAAGACCGCTACATTGTGCAGAGATCCACGTCAATCAGCTTCTTTAATTGCAATGTCATTTAACAGGATTTCAAAGCAAGATATCCCTTGCACTACAGTGGCACGACGACTGCACGGTGGCGGTCTCTTCGCCCGATGACCACTACGTAGGATTCCTTCGACCCTCGCGAAATGGCGGGACGGTTTAGAGTGGTACCAGGAGCATAGCTAACGGACCGATGAGAAATGATGCCGCTTGCTTTTTCGAATGGGAGCAGATTCAGTCTGAGCAGTGATTCTGGACGCACCCTCATGGCCAGAGCTGGGGACACGCACTCCTCTCAGAAACGTTGTGGAACTTGATCGTTCTGGTGATCGAAGTGTTATGGTATGGGGAGGCATCATGCTTCGCAACCGTACTAACCTTCGGATTTCTAAGCGTGGCACCCTTAACAGTCGGCGTTACTGTGAAAAGGAACCTCTGCCTAACGTGTATCTTTTCAGGACTGCAGGGAGCCGTGACTTCATTTTTATAAATAACAATGCGCGACCTCATCGAGCATCTCAGGTTGAAGAGTTCAATACACAGGAGGTTACCCAGCGAATGTAGTGACGTGTCCGTTCCCTCGACCTGAATTCCATGAAGCACGTGTAGGATGCGTTGGGTAGAGGCATTACAGCACGTCAAAATGCACCACTGACCGTCCATCAATTGTCAGTTGCGCTGATAGAGGAGTGGAATGCCCTACTACAATAACTCATTTCCAGCCTCGGGATCGCTATGGATGGAAAGTATGGGATCGCGTTGGAGAGCATTTACTGTTGTCCGTGGTGATCACACACACCATTAGAAACCGCATCGCTTTTTTTGAAGTATTAGGATAAGTTGTGAGGAACCATGTGTAGTCGGTACCTATCAATAAAAATGCCTTATTTGCTAGTCCTATTTCGATTTTCTGCCGGTTACTTCCTGTGCAATACCGTAATGGTCCTCCCTTTGTGTGGTTTAAATTTCATCGAGCTCTGTCGTCTGGCAGAGATTCAGTGATAGAAAGTTGCTTTCGTCCCTAAGTTTTGCACACCAGTGTAGTTCAAGGAAAGCCTAGTACTAGGCAGGTTAGATGAAATCATGGCCAACAGCTGGCTTACAATATTATTGAGAAACCACAAGATTCTGTCAGTTGGTCCCCACACAACTAACAATGGGTGAATTTTGAATGTATATGATGATGTAGAAAGTGCTCCGTTGAAGGAGAGTTCATAGGTCTTCACGACGCTATAGGAAACTAGACAGTTTGGACTATCCATTTTGAGTCTTCTGACCAACCTTTCACCAATACCTGCATATCTAGCGACACTCAACCACATATGATTGAGCCGACTACACTGTGATGAAAGGTCCTCAGTCACGCGACGGTAAACAGAGGAGTTGCTGAGATGGAGTTCGGTTATGGCTCTATCAAGTGTTTGAGACATAACTACAAAGTCACCACTTTATAGCTAACGAGTTAAGATCGAATGGAACGTTACGTAAGTTATACGTAACGTTGTTTCATTTGATCTTACATCGCGCAATTGCTGTAACCCCTGCGTTTGCTTATACGTTAAGTTTGTGTTCCGAAGCCTCCTGTTCTGAACAGTCAAGACTTTCGCGGACAATATCTCGAACTTGACGTCAGCATCGGGTATGGTGAGGATTCTTTATAAAAACTACGCGGTAATGGCGTATCGAATCTCTATTAGGATTAGAAATTTGCAACTCATGATCCCGTCTGCTCTTGGTAGGTCAGGCAATAGATCTCTAAACCTCTGAAGACATCAAACAACTTTACGGAGTGTATGTGCGTTTACGTTCTGCGCCGTGCGAAAGACGAACCTAAACTGAACATCTCTAAAGCATGAGAGGAGATATGATCGTTTCCAAGAACCGTAGTCCTTGCTAAAATACCATCACTACGCGCTTCGTGGCTTTTGTAAAGATGGACCGTGGTGGACTGGGTTTTTTTGCTGTGGGTGTTCCCATGATGAGAGCTTCACAGTCTTTCGTACTTCTTACTTCTTACTTTTTGATCTGACCTCCCCACACTTAATCTACAGTTCTTATCCACACAGTTCCATGACTCATTGGAGTTTCGCGAGATTACGGATGCCGTTGCCTCTGAAATACATCGATTCGAAGGCCTTTGATACTGTCAGGACAGAAGCGGTGATTGACGCCCTGGGCAAACCGGGTATCTGTCCAGCACAACTTCACGATCAGGATTTCCCCAATTTGCGACAAGGTCATTTTCGACGTGAAGAGGCAGGGCGATACCATACATCCCAATCTTCTTGGTGCCGCTCCCGAGAACGTATTTGGAATGGGAAGACATGGACACAGTGGAGTTCAACGACCACCACTTGACCATCTCCTTTTCCGGACGACATCGTGTTTATAACACCCAATATCGGCACGTTTCTGGAAGGATCGGCTCAAGACTGAACTTAACAAGGACGATGTTTATGAGAAACGGATCGGTATCTGATGCTCCCTTCACGTTAATGGAACGGATACCTCTGAGCGCTCTAGCAAGATGAACATGTCGTCAGCGCCAGCCATTCAACGCAGAGAGGACGATGCTCGGAATGCCCCGGCACGCGCAATGCAGAGGGGAGTCCGGGCAAAGTTGATCTTTTAGTCGTCTTGCGACAGAGAGCCGCGGAGGCGTTACTGACGTTTGCTTGGAGAATCAGTGGTAACGGGACGACAGGTGATGATTTCATTGATGTCATTAAGCTAGTTGCACATCTTCAGGAGAAATCGAAGTCAAAGAAAATTCTGTCATTCCATTTTGTTTCCCATACTGAAACATTCACAAGACAAACCCTTGGAACAGTTACGTGTGAGAACTCAGCACTGGTGAAACAATCAAGAAAAAGGGGTCCGAGAAAGGAAATTCGGCACGGTAGATCTGTAGACACTTGCCACTGCACTGTTATTAGCTTTCGATTATCATCCCTTTTTCTCCGCTAACGTTGCATCGATACTATTTGCTGAAGGACCATCTGAAGAAAACAACGCTGAAGTAATGAGAAGAGGAAATTCGTAGCTGTCGCCGCTGTAGTTTTAGTCCTGCAGAAATGGGTGGATGTTTGGAGTAAGGTATTTCTGTAGAGTCTAGTTGAGACTATTGCAGTAATGAAATGGTGATGAACTTCTCAAACTTTCTGAAGTATTGAGGTACGATGCAGCGTTTCATATTGAAACCTAATCACGTTAGTTGTGAGCGGTGAGCATTTATGTACATATGCAGTGTATTAAATATCGATTGGTCCTGAGACGGTTTCCTGTTCCCTGTTCGATTGCCGAAAGGGTACGGTGCAAAATTTTGAACACCATGCTTACAAAACCAATTTTTTCGGCTGCCTCATTAGTGTTTAACTTTTTACGCTTGTGTATTCCAAAATGATTTCTTTTAATTTTTCTCCATGTCGAAAATTAAAAAGGACTGTAGGATTCATGTGGAAAACGACTGCCTCGAATAAAGCAACGAGCGCAACCAATAGTTGAAATAAGGCGCTTACTAGAATAGATGTTAGGAACTGGGATAAAAGCTCTCACTGGAAACTGACGATTCTGTGCAGAAAATGGCAACAGCAGGCAACAAGTTCCTATCATCGATGAGGCGGAACACTATTATTGCGCGCTTACTATTGTTGAGGGCAACAACGAATTTCAACTAACACTATTTACAAGCTTCAGGCCCAGCCCACGAAGTTATTGTGGTATCCGGTTTCGTCAGGGAATGTAACGAATCGTCCAGATTAGTACAAAGATAACGAAGAGAAAGCGTAAACGGCGTGTTTACACAAATATAAGGCTTCGGAAAAGTAGTAAGATAGGAGTCGGAAGAGATTGTGATGGAAAAATGGAATGGAAAAAGTCTTCGAGGAAGCTGTCCGCAACGTCTGCAATTGCGCTCAGCCTATTTAATAGGCGCTGACTCAATCCTCTCACCATTCTGCAACATTGTGGACATTCTGATGAGTCCGAGCATCCAATGGAACCGGCAGGACAATGATTTCGACCACCCCCCCCCCTCAATTTGAATAACCCTACCTTCAGGTAACCTACATGCTAGAATTTTCAGTTATTTCTTCGTGTACACTACATGCCTGCTCAGGCGAGGTCATTGATGTGTTTATGTACAGTACCAAGAACACCCTCTGACTTTCTCTGAAGAATTATGTTCATTCGGAACATAGTATTAGTAGGCCACGCCATCCCTTCTCCCCCCCCCCCCCCTCTCCCTGTGAAAGCCAATATGGTGAGCCTCATGTAAAAAATTCCCTGTGTTGTTTTTTTTACTTATTAACTTGCTCATCAAAGTATTCCTAGAAATCAGTTATTTGGTGTTAATGTAATGACGTCGATCTGTTTTTAACAACTTAGTGCTCTGAATGTTGATTTGGCAGGTGTATCCCTCAATGAAAAACAGGCCCCTACAAACATTAACATGTAAACGATCATGCAATGAAGAAAAACAGAAAAAAAATTGATAAAGCCAACATTCAAAAGGAACAAAGCGAGCCTGTTTTCCATCGAGGTATGCCTGTTTAACATGGAGTATTAATGTATAGTGAAATATATTACCCTAAAATTCCATAGATAAGAGCGGGTGAACCTACCGGTGAAAAATGAATTGGAAAAAATCAAAATTGAATGCAGTCACCCCTCTAACTAATTAGACCCGAAGGCACTTCCGAAGGAGTGCGTGGAAATATTGGTTCCAGCTGCACATTGTTCCTCAAATCATGTTGTTCTTGTTGACATGTTCTTCTTGAATCATGTCGTGTTCTTGACAGTGAACAAGACCACATCAAAGGCCCGAATTGAAGATTGTGCAGAACAGACTAGATAATAATAAGAAACTTATACATTATCATGCGTGTATACGTGCAAATAATTAATTAAAAAGAGAAACACACAAGGTCTAACAAGGGAAGGATATTCAAGTTGATATGTACAGTAGCGCTCAAAAGTCTTCGATGAAATGGTTGTTCAGCCGTACTTTTCAGTCGTAACTTCTTTCCTACTGGATCTAATCAAGCGAAATTTCTATATTCGGAGCGTGGATGTATTGTGAATATTCACCACCATCAATCTGCAATTTGATCATGTTCCAGATATTGCCCAAGAGCATGAGCTCAAAATCGACTAGAGATACAGATGATGGTCTTTCTAGAATCTCTTTCCTTTTTGTCATGTCTAAAATGTACGAGCCGTAATGCCGAACACCATAGATGAGAAAAACGCACATAAGGTGCGAATAATTGCAGACGCCAACAACTCTAGTTTTAGCAAAATGTGCTACCGCAACAAACACCTTGCTCTACCTGTGGATATTGCAGCTTTGCAGTCAAATAGGGTTGGGTAGGGTAGATAACATATCCAAATTTCGCGCGATTTGGTCTACTAACAAGGGAAGGATACTAGGTCGCAGTGGCCATCTGAGATGAGATGTATACGGCCGAATGTGTCTCCAGGTGAGTATCTCAAATCCGCTTTCCAAATCTGCTAAACGATTCTGGGGTCAGAGTTATGGGACCGTTTCCTCTCCTGTGTTAAACGCCCCGAGATGCCTATATAAGCCAACCGAAAACAAGACCGAATGTGCGGCGATGGAGCAGTTGGTACGGTGGCGGACTCTCAGGATGGTCACGGAGGTTCGAGTCCTTGATGCTTCTGCTCGTTTTGCATTTTGAAAAAACATCTCCCAAACGCTTGCAAAATGCTTTTACGCTTCATATCCACCATCTGTAGGGTTCCCTTACGTTTGACAAATGCTGTAAAGGATAATATAATGGAAGTTTTCCCTTACCCCCATTTACCCCCACCCACCGAATAGAGATGCAGTCCTATCCCAATCACTCGAAGGGGTTGAGAAATTTATGAATTTATGGCAGCACCGTGCAGTTTCGACAGAGGGGAGAGCGGGGGGGGGGGGTCGGATGACTCATCTGACCGTAATACTCGCTGTTAGAGCAATGCCCTCTGCTCGGCCAGACATGAACCATCATGGGTACTATTCTACCTATTACACCCCCAAAACCTCATAATCTTGATTTTCGATGAAACTTCGCCTATAGGGGTAATCCGATGCCCTGATAATGAATATGACCTGTATTTTTGGCGTTGGCACCATTTGGAGCCAATTGGCGCCAATTTGGCGCCAAGGGTGTTTTCACCAAAATTGCTGAAAACATGCGTTTAGGGGTTATTTGAGGTCCCGATGACGAATATAACATTCATTTTTGACGCTGGCGCCATTTGACTCCATATGGCGCCAAATTCGCGCCAATCTGCTAAACGATTCTGGGAACAAAGTTACGGGACCAATCCCTCCCTGTGTTATACCAATGTAGCGAACGAACCACCGAGCCCAGCAAGCGTAACTGTGCAATGGTGGCGCAGCTGATAGGACCGTGGATTTTTTGGGCGTGATATCGAGGATCGATTCCTTCATACATGCGCTCGTTTTACTTCCCATGATATGCGTCCTAAAAGCTTGCAAAACGTTTCTGGACTAAATGTTCGGCATTTGCGGGCTCCTTCGTAATTTGGGAACATAGAAAAGGTGTTGCAAGGAAAGTATTTTTCTTGACTCTACCCGGCCGAATTAGTAGGGTTGAGCTCCATTCGAGCAAGAGAGGAATTCTAAACATCTCAGAGTGGATTTAGAAGGCTTCAGAGTTTCCAAATGATGCATTGGATCAAACGCTCTTCAACATGCTACAAGCAAATCTTCTAAGCATCTTCTGATTTGGCATTATCATATCTGAAGGAGGGCTCTCGTTCTTGCAGGATAACATGGGCAACATCCAGGGAGAAGTGGTAATGAATAGCTTTCGAACCGTACTTCTCGATGCTATGAAAACAAGCCCATTACCCTTTGCGAGGAAGTCGATTTCGTGAGGGGCGATCACAATGATCCTCTGCGGTCGCCTGATGAGGACAGCGACGATGGACCCGTAACTTCGCGAAAGAAACCTGGAAGCCCGTTTGTGGGGATACAGAGGTTCCGGAGTGAAACGTAGCCTTCGAGTTTGTGATCCGGTCTGGTATAAGAATCCATTCCCTTCTGTGTATAGTTTGAGTGTCAAAGAAAAGCCTCACTTCTTCGTACATGAAACATGTTTTGAATCATCACAACAGAGTGCCATCTTCGGAAATTAAGTGGAAGTGCGAGAGACCATGGGCTTTCGAACTAGCCTATTATCAACCCTTACGACATCTTATGTGGTTGTAACTACCAGGTGCAAAACAAGCGGACCAATCTACCAACGTGTGGAGATTAGCGGATAAATTGGAAGGAAAGTTATCATAAAAATGAAAATGGGAGTCCCATTGTATGGCAGTCATTCTCACTGGATACCGCTCCAAATCAAAGATGAAGGCCCATGTAGGGCAACTTCAAAGCAAATTGTAGGTGGATGCCATATCATGCCCCACCACACCACCACGTTTATCTCATGAAAGGGCTTGAAAGGATGTTCACCTCAAGAATAGAATGAGTGGATCATATGTGCACACAAGGCGATAAACTATTGTTCTTCAGTATTTCCTCAACAATGCCAGTTAACTTGTACCACCGCTTCGAAAGCGCGACAGTATTCCTAGAATGTGCGAACCGTAACCTTCCCAGAGAGGCATGTGGTCGGATGAGTCATTCGACCGTTTCTACTGTAAGTGCATGGAGGTGCCGAAGGTTTCGAAATATCATCCTGACTGTTCGGGGTAGAGAGGGTATTCGGTCAGTAGTGGTAAAAAAATTTCATTGGATTCCTAATCCCCGCAGTCCTAGAATGTGAGGGAGCCTCGTAGATGAGCAATTAAGCCCAAAAACGTTTTGCAAGCGTGCACTTAATGGAAAAACAGAACGAGCGCATGCATCAAGGAATCGAACATTATGTCATGTCTACCAGTCTACCGTCCTATCAGCTGCGCCACCGTTGTGCAGGTACGGCTTTGCCGGGCTCGGTGATCCGCTCGGTGTAGTGGTGTAACACAGGGAGACATTGGTCCCGTAACTTTGTTCCCAGAATCGTTTAGCAGATTTGGATCACAGATTTGAGATCAGCGTTCGAAACCTTCTGCGGCGATATATAATACATGTCATCTTGAATGGACTTTGCGACCAAGAATCCTTCCCTTGGAAAATAGCTTTCCCAAATTGTAATAAGTGGGGGATGAGCTGAGCCTTTGAAAGCACATGACTTAAAGGCACAGTTAACGAGGGGGTATACATCTCATTTTGAGTGACCACTGCGACAAAGTATCCTTCCCTTGTAAGTGCGAAGTTTAAGCTAAGCAGGAAAAAGCCGTGTTTCCATCCATCAGCTCTCATGCAGTTTGAAGATGAAGTATAGAAACTTCCAAGAAGTTTCTAAAAGATTATGAAGCAGTTTTCTTTCTTTCTCTCCTTTATTTTTGTGTACTTAGTCTGGCCTCATTGCACTTGTTCAACATAGTCTCAACTTTAAAAGGCTGCATCATTTATGAGGGAATCCACGTAGAAAGTTCAAAGAGCTTGCCGTGACCAATGACGAGTGGAAGGCAGTTTTGAATATTTCTGACTTGATGTAGTCAACTCTAATGAAAACGAAAAACTGAAATCCCGTAAGAATATCCCTTCCATGCCATTTCCGTCATGGTGATCTCGTACAACCATAATCTTTCCTACTTTTGAAAAACCTGATTTTTTTTTCGTAAAGTCGGCGGATACCTTCTCTTCCTTCGCCACTGACGCACTACTCTAGACCAATACATATTTTCGCTTTTCGACTTGAAAAGGGTACCTCGAAATTATCGTGAACTGCGCCTTTAATGATCTTGCCGAACCTGTCTCTCAAGCGCTATAAAAGTAGATTAATACATTTCCTAACTACACCCTTTTAGTCGTGACTCTTCAAGGCAATGCTGACACATCACCTACCACCAGCTTCAGGCACGCAATTAGGTGTGACAGTACTATTTCATTTGGTTTCAATCAATTTTCATGCTATTCATCTATTTATACATATTTTGCTCTCTAAGACCCCTTATCGGCTCTTATCAGTAGTCATCAGTTCCTGTCACAGAGTACCTACGGCTCTGTTACATTCTAGATCACCTATTGCAAGGCCAACGTTCCAGTCACTGTTAACACGAAGGGCTTACAAAGCCTTGTGACTCTTCTTTGGCTATTTGACGGCCCTTTTCGCTCCTTAACAGTAGTTCTCATCAAAAATCTACGGTCCCTTCCTTTCAATTTCTAAAAGACCGAAGCTTCACCGTTAACTCAAAGGAGGTAACGGATTGCTGCTTCTGCCCTACGAAGCTCCTTGTCTTCTTCTATCAGTTGTTATCACTTCCTATCACCTACCAACAGTGTTTATCACCTTGCCGCCTCTATCCCTTCTGAATGGAACGCTTCAGATCTAGGGGCCGCTACTACAACCCCAAAAACTCAAAACTTTAATTTTCGATGAAACTTCGCTTGTGGGGTAATCCGTTGTCCTGATAACAAATATGACCTTCACTTCTGGCGCCAAGGGTGTTTTCACCAGTTTTGCTGAAAACTTGTGTACAGGGGTTATTTGAGGTCCTGATAACAAATATAACATTCATTTTCGACGCTGTCGCCATTTGGCTGTCTAAAAAACCAAAATAATTCCAACCAAAATCATTAGCACAAGTAAACAAGAACACGCCTAACAGTAGAAACAACCTTCTTCCATACTCGTAAGGAAGAGAATCAGGAAAAAATTAAAATGACCAGAACAGCAGCAGAAAGAACAGAAGTAGAGTAAAACATCCTTCATCGCTCGGCGATCAGCTCGTTATATGCTGAACGTGCGGGTCGTAATGCGAATATCGCAATCCGTGTCGCTTCGGCAGCTCGTCTGACATATATCACCAGTTTGGCTATGCACGCTAACGCGCGCAGTATATGCCAACGGCCACTTATCCACGATGGAGTCATTCAGCGGAATGTTGGATAATCAGAATAAGATAGTTTTCTCTAGATTCGAACGCTGAACTGCTGATAGCATCAGGCTCGATATATTTGAGCACAGTTATTAGTGTTTGATAATAGCTCCGTCCACCTTAGTGCAAACCCTTTCCACAATAAACTTGACCACCCATCTTTTCACTGCTCCAAACCATTTTTTCCGCATTCTAGAAAGTTTTGAAGAGACGAATTTCGGTCCTAGCCCCGCTTCCATGTGCGAGCTCCGCCCCCTTCGAGGACTCAACAACATTTGTTCCAATTCCTCTCAACACCTTTTTGCCGCATCCCAGAACGTTTCTGAATAGAGTTATAAATTTCCGATCTAAGCCCCGCCCACTTTGGTGCAAACCACGCCCACTTCCGGGGTTTGACCACGTTTGTTCTGTTACACTTTGACACCTTCTTGCCGCATCCCAGAACGTTTCTGAATCGAGTTATAAATTTTTGATCTAGGCTCCGCCCCCTTTGCTGCAAACCTCGCCCGCTTTCGGGATTCGACCACATTTGTCCCATTACCTCTAACCACTTTTTTTCCGCATTCTATAACTTTTCCGAACGAAGTTACACTCATTTTTAAAGAGTAGCTTTCACCTCAACGCACGCCCCGCCCCTCGTGGGCGGGGCTTCGCTATACTTATGCATGCTCAGCACGCATAAGGCCTTGCTCACTCTTTTTATTTTTTTCCTGGCCTCGACGCCATCGTTATATCGTGTTATGAATCTCTGCGAAAAGTACCG
Organism: Haemonchus contortus; assembly: GCA_000469685.2. Taxonomy (NCBI): domain Eukaryota; kingdom Metazoa; phylum Nematoda; class Chromadorea; order Rhabditida; family Trichostrongylidae; genus Haemonchus; species Haemonchus contortus. The sequence continues at coordinate 765,905 of LS997563.1, forward strand.
CTCACTGCGAGAACGCTCCGCCCACCGTCGGTATGTTTCCTTTATTCTGATTGTTGACCCATTCCTCACCTTCGCACATTTTTCCCGGTGTTTGGAATGTTATGGGACCGAATTAGAAGAATTCGTCCATGACCCCGCCCAATTCCGGCGCATGCCCCGCCCCTTGGGGGCGGGGCTCCGCTAGGCGCACGTGTGCTTTGTTGCACTTCCCTATGCTCAACTCATTCCAAACTTGACCCGACTTCTCCAAGGTGTTTCTTCCACGTTTATATCGGAATTCCGTACAAACAGACAGACAGACAGACCAGACAGAGCAGACAGACAGAACAGGGACAGACCAGACAACAGACAGACAGAACAGAAGACAGATAGACAAGATAGACAGATAGACAGATAGACAGGATAGACAGATGAGGACAGATAGATCAGATAGACAGATAGGACAGATAGACAGATTAGACAGATAGACAGACTAGACAGATAGACAGATAGACAGATGGACAGATAGACAGATGATACAGATAGACAAGATAGACAGATTAGACAGAGTAGACAGATAGACAGATAGACGATAGACAGATAGACAGATAGACAGATAGACAGATAGACAGATAGACAGATAGACAGATAGACAGATAGACAGATAGACAGATAGACAGATAGACAGATAGACAGATAGACAGATAGACAGATAGACAGATAGACAGATAGACAGATAGACAGATAGGACAGATAGACAGATAGACAGATAGACAGATAGACAGATAGACAGATAGACAGATAGACAGATAGACAGATAGACAGATAGACAGATAGACAGATAGACAGATAGACAGATAGACAGATAGACAGATAGACAGATAGACAGATAGACAGATAGACAGATAGACAGATAGACAGATAGACAGATAGACAGATAGACAGATAGACAGATAGACAGATAGACAGATAGACAGATAGACAGATAGACAGACAGACAGATAGACAGACAGACGGACGGACGGACGGACAGACAGACAGACAGACAGACAGACAGACAGACAGACAGACAGACAGACAGACGGACGGACGGACGGACGGACGGACGGACAGACAGACAGACAGACAGACAGACAGACAGACAGACAGACAGACAGACAGACAGACAGACAGACAGACAGACACAGCGCTTTATATATAGTAAGGATTGGTCCGACGAATCCGGTAATGGGCTTATATTATGCCCTCCCTATTATGCCCTATCTATCTATCTATCTATCTATCTATCTATCTATCTATCTATCTATCTATCTATTAAGTTTTCATTCCCGATAGCGTCATTTGTGTTACTCTTGCGTGATCCTAAGGAGAATTTCGGAGAAAATTTCATCGTAAAGCATGCCTTTCAATCAAGCACTTTCGACGCTTATAATTTTTAAGGAAACTCATCAGCAGACTTGATTGCTTGGTGATCAGGATTTGGAACTCTGTTGCAGTTAAGAAAGATGAATAAACTATTTAAAGCAAGATTCTATTGAATAGATTTCCACATCCAATTTCTTCTCATGGATCCCACTATTAGTGACTAGTTGGGGTAAGCACGCTAACGCGTGCACTGTACGTCCATGACCACTCATCTACCGAGGAGTGATTCAGCGAAATATTTGATGCATCAGAATGGCTGCTTTCATAGTCCGCAGGCAGGCGCGCAGGCAGGCGCGCTAGCGCGCGCGCAGGCAGGCGCGCAGGCAGTGCTAGGGGGAGGAGGGAGGCAGACAGTGTAAGGCAAGCAGTCCACGCCCCTTCGAGGGGTTGAAAACAAACAACCTTCGAAGGGGTGTGGACTGTTTGCCTTACACTGTCTGCCTCCCTCCTCCCCCCTAGCACTGCCTGCGCGCCTGCCTGCGCGCGCGCCAGCGCGCCTGCCTGCGGACTATGAAAGCAGCCAATGGGATAGTTATCCGTAGATTTGAACATTGGGACAGCTTCAAGAAGGATTTGACCTCATTTCTTCCATAGCCTCTAACCACTTACATGCCACGTGATAGAATATCTTTGAACAGAGTTATACTTTCTTAAGAACTCTACGTGTGGGCGCCTGTCCCGCCCATCGTGGGCGGAGCGTAGACATGTTATGCCCAGCACGCATAAGGCCATGCTGATTCCTTTTATTTTTTCCGATCTCCACGCTCCTATTAAATCGAGTAATGAACTTATGTGGTAAGTACCGCCCATCATAAGAACACTGCCCACCGCCGACGGGTTTCCTTCATTTAACGTGTTGACTAATCCCTCACTTTTTCACATTTTTTCGAGCGTCTGGGCTGTTATTTAATTAAGGAGTTTCGCAAATGATACCCCCATTCCTGTTCATGCTTCACCCCTGTGCGGGGAGCTCTGCTGGGCTCACATGTGTTTTTTTGGTATCGCCATATGCCCCAATCATCCCACATCTTTAGATACGTCTTCAGGTGCTTCTTCAGATAATATCGAATTTCCGTACAAACAGACATGATTTAAACAAGTCCTCTTTAGCAAGGAGACCGTCATGAAACGTGACTCTACGTTTGCTTCACCCACTCGAATCGCAGAAGTGTTTCCGTTATTACCGAAGGAGCGTGCGTTCCCTTATGTTCAGAGATCTGTGCAAGATGTTTCACAAAATAAATGTAAGTTGCCATAGACAATGCTACCACTTGTTTGGCTGTTTCTTTCTCAGAACAAGTATCTTAAGTATTCATCTTTTGCTGTCAGGAACCCCTCTTGTCTCTGGGTCCTTAACAGTGCTTTACGCTTTAAAGTGTGGCCTGAATGTCGTTACCGTTTAACTTATTCGTATGAAGTGGCCCACGTAATATGACACGGTTGTGATTTTCCGTAGGTGAACCCTTCTAAGCTGTTTATTGTTAAGCCCAAGTGAAAAGTTTTGGATGAAAAGCAAACGAGTCGGTTGCTGAATTTGTAGGTTTCAGGAAGATAGTAAAGAAGTGAGCACTCAATAGAGCAAATTTCAGCATTGCACCCATTGTTGTGAGCAGATGTCCATCTCAAGCTAGATATATACACATAACTCGATAAGTTGGTGTCACTGCACTTTGGATTGGTCCCCAAAGTGCTAGTCAACTGTGTGAGTTTCACATTGGGAATGGGATTGCACTGCTGTATCCCACTCTCGTTGCAGAACCACGAACTCTCCTTGTTTACTGATGTTCACAATTTTGACACTATTGGAACTCTTGAAATCACGACGTACCTTTTATAGCCTTGTGTAGCTGTGAGGTGGGAAACAAGTGCCTTCTACTTTTGTATCTCAGTTGTAAAAACTTGACTTGTAAAAAGACGGGACTAAGCACTGTGGGATCACAATTTTTCAGTAATAGATATATTGAAATACAATGGGCTAGGGAAAAGCTTCACTGTTAACTTCCCACTTTCCCGGATTTCGTTCCAGTTCCAATCACATGCAAATGTCTTTCTTTCATCAAATACGGCAGTCAGACTGTAATATACATGGAAACTTCTATTTTGGTGGTTGTGAGGCACAATCTAAGTTGTTGGAGTTCATTTTCAGCTCTACTTTCTGTGACTGAAGGATCTCTTCGAGCGCATTCTGTTGAGCTACTTCAGGACGGTGTCGACGAGCAAATGCGCCGAGCTTCCTTTGATGTTCCCAGGGGCACTGGGCGACAGTTGCCGAGTACCGAGGGACTGGAGGTGGGTGTTCGTTCTGCTGAATATTGAACTCCATGGTCTACCGTTCTGCTGCGACATTTGAAATCTTTCTTACACACGCTTTCTTTGTGAATATTACAGTAGTACTCATCATTCAAGCAAGCGAATCATGATTTGAAGCAAGCCATGATTTGCAAAAGATTACCAATGAAGGAAGCAGGCATTAGATAAAATCGGAGTCGCAGCTATTGTGAAACTAATTTTAAGCTCGTTCTCCTATTTACTTCAAACAACTCTGAGTAGCAGGATTGAAATCGTTTTAATATGTCCTTCTTTCGATGTCGTCCTGTATAGTGCAGATCTATGGTGCAGATGTTATACCATTTTCATTCACCATGGTTGAACTGCATGCCCCTCTGACAATCCAAAGAGATAGACACCTATTGGGCACATTAAAGGCACAGTTCGCCATAGTTCTTGGATATCTTTCTAATTCCGGGGATAATGGAAATGGTGTACGGAATAGTGCAAAGATGAGCAAGGGAACACGAAAATTAAAGTATTTAGAGGGATGTAGGGAATCGAAAAAGTAATTAGCTGTCGGACGAGAAGGTGACGATATAAATCGCATGAGAGGGGTTTGCAGTTGGCTATAACAAGCTGCCTGCATCTAACGTGCGTGCAGGTCTCGGCAACCTCTGCAATGCCGGATAACCCGTCCGCCTTGGGTGTGTACGTCGGCTGTGGGGTGTTTTGGGACCCTTATTACACCCTATTCAGACCTTTTCAACCAGACTAAGTCTCTTATGCTACACTTGTAGTCACAGGTTCATCCTAGAGTGGAACCTCAGACACTATTTCTATCGTGAGCTCTGAATTCCGGAAGGGAACGATACAGAAAGATAGAGCTGTGAAAGGGAGTAACCTACATTAAAATTTTGAATTTCCAGCTGGTCAAGAAGCCACTTATTTTTCTGCTGACATTGTATGCTCTAATCTCGCCAAGGTTATAAAAAACCCACAGCACACGCCTCCAGATTCACTGGAAATGCAGTATCAACTGGAGCTCCAATGCAATCATCAAGCCAGTTTACGCGCTTTTAAACTGTAAAAAAAATGCATTTGCAAGAGGTTTTTGCATGCTTCACTCGAAAAATAGGTTTAATCGTGCTTCAAAATCTTCTACATAACAAAAACTTTCAAACACCGTCTTATAGAGCTGGCTCAGTCATGGTGTGTTCACATAAGGCATAGAGAAGCGAGACAAAAAAAAATGAGGAAAATCAACAGCTTCAAGATCGTTCGAATCAGTAGTAGCTCATCAGCCACAAAAGCAACAGTGGTTGGTTTCACAATCCCAACTGTAACCATACAATTGAAATGTACTTGCAATTAGAAAAACAGACGATCCCGTTAGAAACCGCGCTCGTCGACCCATGTATACGTTAAACATTAACAGTATCATATTAGCTATGTAATGTGGAATTTCCTTCAAAAATAACTGAAACAGGAAAGCTGATTCTGAATTAACCCAGACTTCGTTACCCGTAAATAAGACACATGTGTACAGCAATGAGTGTTGTAGAGCACAATTTCATACATTAAATATTTCGCGAAATTTCTGAGATAAACACAATGCCTAACAAGGCCCCAGTGGGGCAAAAGTGGATATCACATCGCAATACGATGGATTGCATTTACAGTGAACTTGCTGCCGACGCCTCCACCTGACGGGCATCACTTAGCGACGGTGTAGCCCTAACCAAAAGAAAGGAACAGAAAGAAGAGGAACTCTCACATCACTTCGTTTGGAGTAGGTACCTGGCAGCAAGTTCGACTCGTAAATAACTCCAGAATGTGTACCGGAAAACTCCCAGAAGGCTCAACCGACAGCTCTCATTTTAGCTGTAGTTTGCTAACTGTAGACATCGAAATGAAAAGAAGAAAAGTTTCGCGCAGTACCTACAGTGAAGAGGCGTTTGAGGATTTGCAGCCGGAGTTCTTTTCTCGACCATCCATGTCCGACGATTGCAAAACATGCGCAAAACATCGTTGCACGGTCCTGGCTAGCACATCCGCGGCCGAGCACACGTTGTAATCGACTGTGATCTTCGGGTCTAACGATGTATGCAGTCCAACTTGATGTTCTTCTTGTGTTTTGATGTTTTCCGACGTAAATTTGCACACTTTACATCTAAATTTAGACAGTTTCGTCAAATGATTTTGAAATTTGCCTTTTCATCAGATCAATATCATCAGCATTAGATCCATAAAAAAGTTCAACACGTTACAGTTCACCTATTCATGGAAGGGGCTCGCGGACCCGTCTCATGATTCTGATTTTTCGGCTCTAATCAATTTTTTTCCGAAAGCACAATGGCTTCGTTCATATTTTGACAATCATTAAAATGTCTTGTATGGAAGGGGTTTCACTCCGGCAGTGTCCTTCGAAAATCTGATTCCGGGGGAAGGGCAACATCAGCAGCTCCTTTCGTTAGGAGATGTTTCATGTTTTGATTAACTTAAATTTCCAGCGTTCCTTCGTTTCATGGATTTCATTTCGTGTTTTTATTGAATAGAATGAAAAGCTTCACTACCAGTCATTTTTTGAGCTTATGTGGCTTACTCAATACGATGTATGACCCAAATCAGAGATGCGGCAAAGTTTCATCGTCAATGTGGTTGCAGTTTCGTCACCGTTAGAACTTTTAAAGAAGTTAATTGGGGCTAGAGCGTACTGAGTTGCTTTAACAATGGTATCACTACCGAGGTTTTAATGTATTGACCACTTACTCAATATCCCACAAAAGAATGTCCGTTATACGGCAAAAGGCGACGCAATGAAAAACTGGTCGGTTGATGGTTGGACTTCTTCATATCGGGTCGGAAAGAAAATTCTCGAGTGAAAAATTCTTTCCTATTCATCCCTAGAATTTTCGAATAGACCGAGTATCTGAAATATCCGCTGGTAGGATCAACTGCCTCTCATCCAAATGAATCGCTGATGATGACGATGATGCCTTTTACAAGTCAGGAGAATATGTACAAGCAAAATTATGTGCGCGTTGTCGTGTTCTAAGGTAGTAACACTGTTACCACTTTTTTCCCCTAACCGCAATGGCCGAATGCTGGGCTAAAAGGTAGATGTGACTGTAGATGTGACTATCTTGTCTGCCTTCGAAAAATCATGTAGATAAATAACTTTGTGCCTCATCAAAACGGAGGATGCTTGTTCCAAAAAGTTAAGTTTTCGGCCGTCAAACGGGAACAAATGCTTGCGGCAATGACCGATATCGAGCCGCTATACTCGTACTTTTCCCTTGGCACCATTTGTATGACGGTACGGAATTGGTATTGGTGTGGTACAGCAATGAATGACGCAGTTGCAAAAGCATACTGCGCTCGCTATTAACTCGCTTTCTGATTGCCTTCAGAATGTTTCGGAGATTATCACCCTTGCCACCGTGTTAATATTGTTTACACGAAGTTTTCTACGCTTTGACTTCTTTTGCCGAACATAATCTGCTTGAAAATAAGCAACATTTAATACCTGTACACAGGATGCTGATGTGCATGCCTTGTTAGTGCTGTTTTTGTTGCTTTCACGAGTGCATCGCATCGTCCACACTTTACTTCCGTAAGATGCTTCTCCTCTATAGTTCTGCAAAATGCTTGAACACTACAATGAATTCTTGTAAACATAGGACCACGAACAAATTATTAACTGAGGCATTATAGTTTTGATTTCAATGGAGTAAGTCATACCAAATATATGTTTGGCAGATAAGTCTTTTTCTATGCATAGCCAGTAGAGGAATCTGGATACCCTCGAAACATACAGACTATCTCAGCTGCCTAGGCATTCTACTTCTCCTTTCTGTGAACCAATCTCTTTTCGAAGAATGGGAAGGCTGATATAGTCTATCTCTTATTTCTGCTTTAAAACAACAAACAATCGTCCGTTAAGTTTTCTCGTATCTTTTTGTTCGTAAACAAGTTTCTTTCCAGACGTGTTATTTTCTTATGTTATTAGCCGAATTCTCTTCATTTCTCAATGACGCGTTTGACTTACATTCAAACCAATCAATTCACCTGGCCAGCGACGAGCTTTCCTCCTTCTCAGGTGATTAAAATCTCTGTGGTTCAAATATCTTACTGAGGACTACTCCTACCCTTCTCTTTGTAACAAAGGAGTAGTAAGTAGTAAAATATCGAGTAGTCAAATTGACGCAGGTTAAAATCTGTTAGAATTAAAGAAAATCTGCTACGTTCACACGACATTGCCAGCAAATCTCTTCAATTTTCTCAGATTGTACCACTGAAGGGAATGAAGCAGAAGAGATCGATCAATTACACAACAGAACGTATGGTGTATCGGCCAGCGTCCAAGCAGCGTGAATCTTGACCTACGTGAACGTACCATCCTTAGAGGAAACAAGGCTGTGAATCAAATGTGCATAATTGGAAGGCTTTTGGATAGGATTGTCGATACAATTCATACAATCCAAAATTTAAACAATCTAGCTCTAAGGAAACGATTTTTGCACTCGAAACGCGCCCAGGGGGCGGAGTCTATGCCACCTGCAATTGGGGTCCTTATCTTGAAGCCTAGTATGGATGGTCACATGACGACTGTTACTCAGCATAAAGGATGAAGCAAACTTTCAGCACTGCTCAACTCCGACTGGGATGCACCCACACACTCGATCTCCATTCAGTGATTTAGTCTGGTTATCTATACTGACTTGCATGTGCAACCTTCCATATGAGAAAGTTTCGATCCTCCCACAATAGCCGATTCATGAACGCAAGGCATGGTTGGCGTAACGGTGATTGGTCTAACAGTATATCCACGTACGGTAGCGACACCACTTTACACGTTAGTCACATTCTACTCAATGCCTAGATTGTGAGAGTGCAGTCAACCAAGTCAGACTTGTGGTAAGTATAGGAGGTAGATCGAGGTAAAAGTTCTTACGACGTCGGTGAGTTTGTCGACTAAGATAAACAAACAGCAGAATAAGTCGAGTGGTCCAAGTAGTAGTACTTACTTTATGATGAGGTCAAACTCTCGCACTGTTTCCTTTTTGAATCGAGGACTTGCTCGAGGGAAACATTCTTGAATGACGGCGCACAGCTTCAAAATATCTCTCCGGTCCTCAAACAACTCTATCTGAAACAATGATTCTAAGATATTTATGACAATTAAAGCACTGGTGTAGGAAGATGAAAGTGACGTACATTATTTGGATGGTTCACTCGCATGTGCTCATATATTCTGTATTTATCGCATTCACTCAATCCACACAGTTTACACCAAAATCCGCCTGCTTCAGCGTGATGATTGACGTGCGCATGAATTGCGTTATCATTGCTCAGCACCTGGCAGTCGCATAAGGCACAGTTCAACAAAGGACCAGATTCCCTGCAAGCAGAATCTTATACAATAATGCAATCTTATGCAAGTAGGATCTCAAAATACGACCCCCTCTACTCCATCAATCAAAAATTAAAGCACATGGTCACAGCGCGTGAACATGAAGTAGCCCAGGTCGATCAAACTTCCCGTCTTCAAAAAACAGCAGCATTATCACCGGCAGATCAACATTATCAGCGCGTAAAACGTGTTATAGATACTGAGTACAATGTGATGGTCTCTGTCAAAACGCCGCATCTCCAAGACATAATATGTGGAGTCTTGAACGAACGTTTAAACCACCGCAAAAGTCGACATACTCGGACAAACTAGGTGGCGGATGCCCCTTGTATCACACGTCGTCCCGTTAATCATCGATTTCCTCGAGCAGGCGCCAGAAACGTCTACTTCGTCTCTATTGTCAGCCATAGTAATCCAGCTGATCCCAATTGACACAAGACGTCGCATTGCTATGGTTCAAAGCTACGGAGAAGAAGTCTAACTATCTCGTTGGCGGCCCTCCTGGCTTTCCTTGGGTCACCAGAAGGGTCCAGCCAGTGACTGCTCTATAACAACGGTCACCACAGTGCCGCATGACGTGTCCGGCCCGTCTGATCTTCGGTTTCTTGGGGTAGGTCAACGACGCCTGATCTTCGTTCGTGGACGGAGCTCCGGATTCTCCTCTGCAATTGCTTGTGACGGGAAATTCTGGGCATCGTCCTTTTTACAGCACGTTGAATGACTGACGCTGGCTGCCCGCTCATTCTGCTAGAGCATTCGAAGATATTCATTCGTCCGATCAGCGTAAAGGGACCATCAGGTACCAATCCGTTCCTAACGAACATGGTCCTCGTTAGGTTAGGTCCTGCTCAACTCCTCCCCTCATATTGACAGTAGCCCCTTGATTGCCCGATGCTTCGATCACCGATTCTTTCTCTACATATCGAAGACTTGCTTCAAATCGATGAATCTGAGACATAGAGGCATCCCCAGCTTTTGCAAAACATCAGCAGGTCTTGTGACAACAAGGATGCGATCGAGTACACTGGAACGTCATCGAAACGCTGTTCGCTCGGATGGCTGTCCTTCATCTAATATTGATAGATTGATTATAGACAGCTGACAGGCAGATTGGAATAGTTGCCAATCATATCAATGAGTTTATGCCTGTCTTGAACTCTTCCCGAGATTTGTAAATATCCTTTATTAGGCTGCCGTTTTTGCGGAATCGCCTTTTTTAGAGTCTGAATGGATTATAACAATCTGTGACTAGCCAATCAACCATTTTCACCGACCCCCTAAATTCGACACCCTCAGGGCACGCAGGTGGTCAAAAGAAGAACCGCTCACCGTAACTTCATGGATTCTTCGAAACCACCCAGCAACTGATGGTATCAACCGAACAGTGTCAGCTGTTGTGTGTCCCCTCATTGGAGTCTTTGAGGGAAGGCCAATCTCATATATGGCCCTACCTCCCGCGTGATTGCGAGACGTTTCTTTCCTACGATTCATTATGGGATTGGTGACCTGTATCCAAAATGCTTCGATGTTTTGCGTTAAGTGTGCGCGCATTTTGGATACAGGTCACCAATCCCATTATGAATCGTAGGAAAGATCGCAATATATAAGATTGGCCTTCCCTCAAAGACTTCAATGAGGGGACATACAACAGCTGACACTGTTCGGTTGATACCACCAGTTGCTGGGTGGTTTCGAAGAATCAACAGAGTTACGGTGAGTGGTTCTTTTTGACCACCTGCGTGCCCAGGAGATCTCGAATTTAGTGTGGGTTGGTGAAGACGTTTGACCGAACAGTCACAGATTGTTATGATCCTTTCAGGCAATGAAGAAGGCGATTCCACCGAAACGTCAGCCTAATGAAGGATATTTTACAAACCTCATGAAAAGTTCAAGACAACAATAAACTCAGTAATATAATTATGCCGAGGTTCATAGAAAGCCGTACATGGAACTTACTTCGAGTCATGCCAACATAGTTGCCAATATTATCAGGATTGTCCTGCTTTTACAGCAACACTATCTTGTTAATTTTTCGCGACACCGAGACCCTCATTTTGCACGCGGGCACCATAATGCAGCCACCTGTATGCAATGGCGTGCGCATTCATACAGCTGGTTCACAAACCTCTTCAATGAAGCTTTTCTCGTAACATTCCTATCGGACCCCTAGTTTCAGTTCCTTCTTATAAGTTATAAGTTATAAGTTTATTACGCTTGCGGAAGGCAAACGTGAGAAAGAAAACATAACACAACGTAAATATTGAACCTTTGTACAAACAGCCGATGCACAATACAAAGATACATTAGTTAGTTAATCAGTCTCAAGAAACGTTAGGACCAGTTCTCTTCAGCAGGAACTTAACTACTTGGCGTTTGAACTGTGCTAGCGATGAAGAGACGGGTATATTTTTCACCACTTTTGGATAACCACTGCCAGCCCTGAAGGTAAAGCTACTCGCTCGCAAGTTAGTTCTTGGACGTGCCAAAGAAATCTTCAGCTACCCCTAGTCCTCGAATGTGTCGGCTTGAATACATTGGAACCGTGACCACGCGTGCCGTGTACAGGTTTGTGAACCATACAAAGATCGAAAATCCTGCGTTGCGTTTCTAAAAACGTCAGTCCAAGATACTGATTCCTGATAGCTGCCTTTGGTATTCTGGAGTACAAAATCCACCAATTCGAATGAGCAGCTTACGAGTAAAGTTATTCTGAACCTTTTCAAGCGCATGGACATGCCTCTTTTTCTTGCTGTTGAAAACCGAAGTGCTGGATTCGACCAGGGGTCGCACATACGACTTTACTTTATAACCTTAAGACAGCCCTTTAAAAATTTGGAATGTCCGAAGTTTGGCTACTCTGATACTCGCTTTGATGTGCTCCGTAAAGTCCAGTCCGTCGTCATAGTAAAAGCCGAGGTCTCTGACGGATTGCACAGCAGAGAGAGGGACACCATCAACAGTGTACGTGCGCGTTGGTGAAGTACAAGAACGTGGTTGCATGTACACTGTCTTGTGTGGCGCTATAAGAAGTTGCCAATCCTTCGACCGTTCACCGTTAAATCAATTGCTCTTTGTAGTTCTTGAGAGCCTGCTTCTACCGAAATCGCCTTCTAGATTTTTATGTCGTCAGCATGCATCTTCGGAGTGACGCCCACTTCACGAAGCATATCGGGAAGCTCAACCGTGAAAACATCGAAAAGCACCGGTGACAGCACGCCTCCTTGGGGCACACCACTTATTACCCGCCGGACTCCTGAAAAGGACTAGCCAATCTTAACTTGGAACGTTCTATTACTCAGATACTCTGAGATCCAATTCGTGATGATCGGGTGGAATTTCAAAGCCTTCAGCTTTACGATCAGTCTCTTGTGCGAAACCCTGTCGAAAGCTCTGGCAAAGTCAAAGTAAATGACGTCAGTAAATGACGTCTTGAAATCTTATGTTTCTCCATAAACGCCAATTTTCGCGATTTCTTCGTCACTTTCGCCCTATTCTGGCGATCACTTCTAGTATTAATCTGAACCCGATTCGTAAAACTATCGTGGACTGTGCCTTTGACTATTGTATATTTGACCATTCGGGATAGTTTCACAAACATACCTGGAGTTTAGAGCGGCAACTTCATACTGCCCGTCTTTTCCCAATAATTTCAAGCTCATAATGTGATAAGCTGAAGGAAATAGGTTCGTACCTCTGCCGTGCACTCTTCACTTTACGATAGAAGTCGATGTAAGCACGTCGACGGTCCCGTCCTTCTGGACGATTGTCGACTGATTCGATGTCGATAAACAACTCTGGTTCTTCGTCCTCTTTCGATATAACAGGCGCATCCACTGAAGTGCTTGGTGAACAACCCACTTCAGCTCCTGTTTCTGGAACTTCGGCCTTTTAGGGAGGATCACATAACATTCTGAACCCTTTTTCTATATCGTGGCTTAGTTTAGACACAATTTAACCACATTCACACACAGTGCGATGAACATTCCCCCTAGGCTTCCCACGGACAACTAACTGTATCGAAGTCAAATTCCGCCCTTTATAGGAATTCAAAAAATGGACAATACTTAAAACTGTCTAGAACTGATGAGCAGAATGACTTGAAGCTTACACATATTATGCGAACATCTAACAATGTCGCAGTTTCTACAGATCTTTTCAAGTCTTAGTACGCGGGTTCAAGGATGATGGCGATTGTTTTGATGAGTGATTCGTGTGTTGACCTGGTTTTCATGAAAAGCGTGCTCTTGACTCTCACGAATACGACTTTCACCACTTTCAGTTTGAAGAAGGGAAGTAATCAAAAAAACCTTTCTAAAATCTCTGCTTCTCAAAAATTCCTTATTGAGGTCTGCATATCAAGGACCAGCAATTCTTTCAAAATTTCTATTGTGAGCCAGGTAAATTCTCCGTGCTTGAAAAGAAATTTTCACTAAAACTCAAAAGAGACTTGGCTAATATCCTACCTATTAAAAACCGGGCATGATGCAGTGAAGACTATACTAATAGTAGATCAGTTAAGCAAGCGATCCGCTGTTTCCAAAGGCCCTAATACCTGCCCGTCCCGTGCTATGTCTCTGATCCGCAAGCAAAGTGTGACGCTCAAAACAGCTGAGATCTGCTCGTAGATCCAACCCCTAAAACGAAAACAAACCCCTACCCTTTTTTATTGCCAGAACCAATATATCGCTCACATCAACTACACCTGAGCCTACCTACTCCTTTTTACTACCTTTTCATTATGACTCTTCATGGCTTGTTAGTTTTAGTTTTTGATGGATAGTTTTAGTGATATGTGACAAAAAAATCATTAATCATTTGCCATCATCATAATTCCAATCATTTTTCATCATAACTATTTCAGTCATTTGCTAATCAACGAAAACAGTGCAGTGCGAGTGGAAGTAGTTAGTTAGTTATAGAACCTCAATCAAAAAAACCCACGATTGACAGACTGTATACACAGTTCTGACCATAACATCCTTTAGCTATACTGTTACAATGGCTATCGCTCACAATAGCTTCGTGGTTATAATACATGTCCTGTCTGTACACACAAGAACGGCTAGCCGTAGAAACTTCTAAAGCCTGTTACCTAGTGAGACATTGTGTTTACCTGTAGAGGGCGATGTCCGATATGATGGATTCGACGTGAAGGTGGACGGAAGGACGTGAGTACTGGCAACAGGTGGTTCGGCTTGTACAGCTTGAGTCGGCAAGGATGCGATATGTGGTTGCTCTTCGAGAAGCGATTTTCGCTTCTGATCCTCATCACTGATGGTGGGCAGCACAAGTCGTGCACGTTTCGGAGCCGGAGCAACCAAACCGTAATCTCCTGATGGCGTGTACGATGTAGCGATGGGGACCGGCTGTAAAACAGTCCGTAAAGTTTGTCCTGTGAAGTTAGAAAATGATTCTAGCGACACGTACTGTTGCGTTTATCCTAGGTCTGATGTTGTCGTCAGGTTTTGAAGATGCTAAAGATGTTGTTGCAAGTGTTGGTAGGATAAGAGGTGAGATCGACACAGGAGCTGAATATTAACAATAAAATTAGTACATCATAAGGAACAAACTTGTCAAATGGGACTCTGTGAAGGGTTGGAGAGTACGCTATAAGTTAGCCCTCATGAATGCCACAAAGATGTTTGCTTACCATTAGTGTGATAAGCGATTAGTTTCTTCACACTTATTCGAATGTGGTGTTATTTTAGGCTAAATAGGGCGTCTGTCAAGTGAATGGGAAAAGGAGGGAACTGATTGCCTACGTTCCGTTTGATTTTTGTTTTGTGACTGCCGAACTTCAAATTTTCTAGAACATATACTCAGCTTTTATTGGAACCCCTTCCTTCCTATTCAGCTTTCGCAGCAATGAGCGATGATGGCGGTGAAAAACACATTCGGATGAATATACCAGTATATTTGCCGCAGTAAATCAGCATACGGTTTAGTATTTAAAATCCATATGACAGGTATCTAGTCACATAACACTCCCTGATTTGAGCCGGCCTTCCACCCAGATTTCAATTTGATTGGGGGCAGCCTTCATTAAAAGGAAACAAATCGCTGAGCTCCGCAACTTATTGCGTGGATTTTTTCCCGTTTCGGCAATTCCGAGTGAAGTCAGAAACATAAACACATTCACGAAAGCCATGGAAACCAAGCTGATGCAATAGAGTTTATATGAAATCACGACATTTCAACCTTACGTACTTCTTACATTCCCCAGGTATTGTTGTAGAGCTAGTCGCTGATAATATTGCTGTTGAAGCCAAGGATTTTGCAGTAGTGTCGGCTGGTTAAACGCAAGCGGCTGAAATTCAAACGCATTACATACGAACCACGAGACAGCTCCCAATAAGTAAAACATCACTTGTCCAACGGCTAAAGATGGACTCATACCTAATACTTTATTCCTAATTCCGGAACAATTTCAGCAACAAAGCAACAAGAGTTCAAACCCAAGATTTCCACAGCCACTTATTATATTCTGTCCCCCAGATTGTTCAGCTTCCACAACTAGGATCCTGTCGAACATGTAAACACGTTAAGTACTTTCACAGGAGCGAACAGTTATATAAAGAACTTCACACACAACATGAGTGTTAACAACTCTTTCGCATGAGTCCGTTTTGCTTCCCAAAGAATGAACGCTTGGCAATTCAGAGCAGTCTTACTGCTCATTTAATATTCTTTCGAAAGCAGTGCTGTCTTTCCCTTCTCCAACCCCTATGCGAGCCAATTCCAATCCAGAGTTCCAAAAAAAAGATATATGCCTCGAAATTGGGGCTCAATTTGCTCAAAGTTAGATGGCTCCTTTCGCTTGGTGCCTAAAGCCACAGTGACCGTACTTCCTATGAAGTGCAACCGCAACATTTCTATTCAAGGTGCAAGGCCCGAATTTTTTTAATCTCGCATTAAGTATATAGGACATGAAGGACATCTTTTCAAATCTAGAAAAGGCCGGGACGGAGCTCCGTCTGAGAAATCATTTTCAAGGTCTCTTTGGGTGAGGGAGAGCTGCAGATAGTTAATAAAAGGCATTAGGCATAAAGTCATTCGCAGTAGTTGAGAACTCATTTTATGGTAAGCAAAACAAGTTCGCCCGTCAACCAAGTAGGGTTTTACGCCTGTTTACCCGACCAACTGCGTTATTGCTTCACATCAGTCACGGCAGGCTGATGCATTCGTATGCCTGAGGAATTCTATACAATACAGGATAAATGATTTCGTATCTTCACTAACAAGGGAAGGGTACTTGGTTGCCGTTGCCGTTCAAAGTGAGATGTACACCGTTGTACGTGGTTTCGAATGCTGATCACAAATCTGCTAAATAACTCTGAGAACAATGTTACGGGTCCAGTGCGTCCCTGTGTTATACCAGTGTACAAAACAGCTCACCGAACCGAGCTGAACCTCACCCGATCGATGGCGCAGCTGCTACGAAGGTTTGATTTTTGGGCCCAATGTTGGGCATCTACGGAGCTTCCACTCAATCTATTACTCCGGGGAATAGTAATTCAATAAAAGTTTTCTAACATCACTGTCCAAATAGATACGTTCCTCTACCCCGAACGGTCAAGATAATATTTCGGAATTTTCGGCAACTTTCTTTACCTACGGTAGAAGGCGTTTGAATGACTTATTTGACCGAAACCTCGTTTGGGAAAGACGGGGTCCACAGTTTGTAGGTCCAATGTCCGCACTTTCGACGCGGTGAACAAGTTGACAGCCATTGTTGAAGAAATAGTGTGGACCAATAGTTTATCAATTTGTGCGCATTGCAATTATCCGCTAGTACTTGAGGTGAACCCCCTTTCCAGAAGCCCTTTTACGGGGTAAACGTGGTGATGCGGTGGGACATCATACCACGGCTGTTCTCAAAACCCTGAATCCATATGTGAATTTGTTTTAAATTTGTCTCCTATGGGCCTTCATTGTTGACACGAAGCGGCATTCATTGGAAATGAGATTCCTGTATTTATATAACCTATCCTTCCAACTTATCCGCTACCTCGGTAGGTATACAGATTGGTCACTTGTTTTGCACCTGTTAGTTACAATTATATAAGACACCAGCTTACCCATTAATTGGAAGTACTGAGGGTAGGGAGAGAAGGAGCGAGGGAGGGGGTACTCACAAATGTTTCGTGTGATGGTAACACCATTATCAGATGTTATCTTTGGGCTTTTTTCTTCACAGAGACATCATTAGCTGAGGGTTTCAGATAAATGGCGGTCGGTTAAGTTCGCAAATGTTATCGAACAATGAGGATCCTTCATTGTTCGATAACATTGTTAACAATGAGGGTCCGAAACCATGGTGGGTAGCGATCGTAATCTAATAGCAAAAAATGAACAAAATCCTCATGCGCCTATCGTAGTGCCGCTAACGGATCCCTGTCACTGCACTTACCACTCTTTTTTGCCACCCTACTCTATCATCCCATCTTATGAAATGAAACATACTAAACAGACAAAGGAGCATCGTAAATACCGAATGCGTTAATGTTTTAATCGGCAGGTGACTTCTCTTATCCCCCTTAATTGAATTGAATTTGAACTCCTGAGGTTCACGGGAATAGGAGTAATGAATCTGTCGTCCAAAATTTCTATTACGCACGCCTCGCTCTCTGTAGCCGGAGTTTGGTTCTGCTATTTATCATAAGTGTTCCCGTCTTGCCCCCTGTATACCTACCAAGTTTCAACACTATAGGTCAACGTAAACAGGAGTTATGAATTTGTGGCCCAAAATCCCCATCGCGCATGCCCCTCCCCATGTAGGCGGAGACTGGTCCTGCTAACTGCCATGAGCATTCCCATCCTGTCTCCCTTACTCCTACCAAATCTGCACCCTCTAGGTCCACGGGAACAGCAGTTGTGAATTTCCGGTCAAACTCACACACACCGACACACCAACAGACACACTTAGCGAATTATACGAAGCAGGATCAGAAGTTGTCGGTAATAGACTAATTCGAAAGCACGTGGTCTTTCGCACTTCCCCTTAATTTCTGTAGATGGCACTCTGCCGTGACGATGCGAAACGTGTTTTTCATGTACGGGAAAGTGCGGTCCCTTTTGGCATTGGAACTATAGAAAGCTATGACTCCTTTCAGCGGTATGAAATTGATGCTCCTGGGCCAGATCACAAAGTTGGCGATAACGTTTTACTTTGGGAACCCTATATCTTCACAGACGATCTAGGTTCCCCTCGCGATGTTACGGGTCCATCGTCGCTGTTATCATTCGGTGACCGCAGAGGATCATTGTGATCGTCTTTCAGGACTTGTCTTCCTCGCGGGGGATGACAAGCTTGTTTCTTGTTTACATTGCATCAGTATGGTTGAAAGGCTCTTTATGACCGCTTCTTCCTGTATGGTGCTCACATTATGCTGCACAAGCGAAATTTCCCCAACAAACATAATGGCCTCAATTTTGAGCAGAATTTTGATCAGAATTTGCTTGTAACCAGGCGGCTACGCACACTATTGCGTGCGCTAGGGGCTCTAGCCATGAGGGACAGAGCCACATGAGCTTCTCATTTTCATTTAGTAGAGATTGCCTCGCCCTCCGTGGGCGAGGCTCCTCAGAGCTCGTGTGTGCTCTGTTAATATTGTCTCAGGCTCCACCCATCTCAAACTTGTCCCGACCTCTAAAGGTGTTTTCTCTGCTAAAACCGGATTGCGTGACAGACAGACAGACAGACAGACAAACATACAAACAAACAGACACACCAAACTTGTGGATTATATATAGTAGAGATAGTTAAAGAGCGTTTGATCCGATGAATCATTTAGCACCTTTCTCCTTGGGGCCTCTGAAGTCCATTCTGAACAAATGTTCAGAATTCCTTTATCGGCCGAATTGAGCTTCACCCCTATTCGTTCTGTGATGGCCGAAAAAGACTTCCCCTGCTATACCTCTTCTGTATTCCTAAAATGTGAGGGAGCTCAGTAGATGCCCGACATTGGACCCAAAAACGTTTTGCAAGCGTTTGGTACGCTAAGTAAATTGTGCTTCTTTCTTCAGTTTCATGGAAAAGCAAAACGAGCGCATGCATCAAGGAACCGAACTTTGATGTCGTGCTTACCGATCCACTATCCTACCAGCTGCGCCACCGCTACACAGCTATGCCTTTGTTTGGCCCGTTCGCCACAGTGGTATAACACAGGGGAGCATTGGGACCGTAACTTTGTTCCCAGAATCAGACTTAACAGATTTAGAACGGATTTGAGATTAGCGTTCGAAGCTACCTAAGGCGGCACACATCTCATCTTGAACGGCCCCTGCGACCAAGTATCCTTCCCTTGTAAGAGAATCTTTTCGCAGTTTTGGAATACAGATTTAAGATAAGCCTCCAAAAACACATGCGGCGTTATGCATATCATCTTACATGGAATCATTCATCTAATGATTGTTTTTGTTTCGTTCTTAGGAAAAAACTCGTTGAATATACATATCGGGAGAAGTGATGGGAAGACAAAGTGTATTTTTCCGCGAAAACAAAAGAGGACACTTTTGTTACGACTGGTCCGAGTAATAAGCTGAAAATGTTTGCAACGTGGTAGCGTCCCACACTACTGCGCTCCTCATGTAGAATCGTAACAGCATTTTAAAGCGCACTATGGTCAATGCAATACATTTCAAGCACCACTGTCTGTATAAATATAAAGCGTGTGTGTGTATGTGTGCGTAAGGGGGTCCGGGAACTTTTCCCCTAACACGGCGTCGCACACGCCGCACCCGCCGCCTATCGCAGGATTGCGATGAAAGATTGGAGCGCGGAATTTGTGAGGTAGGGAGTCCTTTAATTATTTGAATTGGCTGGTCGCTCCCTTCAATTTCAATGCGGTATTGAAAGTCGTTCATATACAGGGTGCGTCATAATTATGGCGACAGCACATGTGCGCACTTTTTGGACCGCTTTTCAAAATCTCTTTTTTTGTCTCTGCGTCTCTCACTATTTTCATGTTGACCTGACCACACTCAAACTATTTGACCGCTCAAACTTATTATTGCCACAATGGTTAAGCCATCCTGCCATCGCTCTGCGATCATCACATTTCATCTCCAAAGAGTTTCGGCACGCGAAATTCACCAGCGTCTTGGGGTACATCGCAGTGTCATCTACAGGACCATTAAACGCTACAGGGAGCTAGGAACTGAAGACGACCGATCCGGAAGAGGAAGGTCTGCCAACGTCCCTACCACGGGTGATATGAAGAGGGAACGTGAGAGGATTCGGAGACAGCCGTCGCAGTCGGCTCGCAAAATATCGCGAGAAATGGGAATTAATGAGAGCTCGCTGAGGAGAATAATATGCAAGCTAGGATTGAAGGCGTACAAGAAAAATAAGTGTCGAAAACTCACCAATGTTCAGAAAGAAAAGACAAAGGAACGATCAAGGGAGCTGTTCAGGAGATTTGGGAATGGACGACATTTAAAGATTCTCTTCACGGATGAGAAGTTGTTCACAGTAGAACAGGTGGTCAACAAGCAGAGAACGACCGCGTCTATGCTGTTTCGAACCCACACGCAACAGTAGGCCGCTCTTCCTATCCTACTTCTGTAATGGTTTTTGCTGGAATCACGGCTGATGGCAAGACACCGCTGTGGTTCGTTCCTGAAGGGACCAAAGTGGATAGCCGAAACTATCTGGACCTCTTGGAGGATAAACTGCTCCTCTGGGCTAATTCTCACTTTGGGAACCGCTTCTGGACCTTCCAGCAAGATGGAGCTCCCGCTCACAGGTCGACTACGGTGCAACAATGGTGCAAGGAAAACTTCACCGAAGTGATCGCCTTTAACGAGTGGCCGGCTCGCTTTCCGGACCTAAATCCTATGAACTACAGTGTGTGGGCCGTTCTAGAGGCAGAGGCTTGCTCGAAACCTCATCGCTCTGTGGATTCGCTGAAAAGAGCTCTTGGGAAGGTGTGGGACAAGCTTAGCGTGAGATACTTGCGTGCCACCGTCGATGCTTTCCCTGAGCGTCCCAAGGCTTGCGTCGGGGCCAACGAAGGAATTTTCGAGATCCATTGAATGTTTTCAATTTTGAAGTGAACAATAAACGTTGTTACATTGAAAGTTCGCTAAAATTGTAAACGAGTCGTTCGAGACGATTCGAATACCTTGTCGCTATAATTTTGACGCACCCTGTAGGAGGAGTCATTTTAATAAATCAAGTCTAATAAACATGAAAACTAAAAAGAAACGGAAGAAAAAACGATAAAATTCAATGAAAAAGCAAGCCAGTCAAGGAAAGTATCGCGTCCTATCGATTGGCGGGAGTACGGTAATAGCAGTGACATTTGCCGCATGCCGCAAGGGAGAATGCCGCGATAGCGGAGAAGTTCCGTTACCCGTGCGTAGGGTGAGCGCTTCGTGAGGTCATGTAACGAATAACTAAAGTGTGGCCATATGTTCTAGTGAACCCGTCTAGTTGCCGTAACACTCTTCCGTCATTCTCTTGAATATTTGTTTCTTTGATAGTATGATGACATTCTGTCAACCGGAGGAAGTGTTTGATAATGTTCTGAGAAGTAAAATGAGGAGAAATCGAAACGGTAAACCATGGTAGTCTTTTGAGGCGATCAGACCATTTCTTAAGTTAACCAATCGCATCACTAGGCTTACGCTGGGCCCCCTCTTCGTCACAACGTCATAAGTCATAACGCACGGTTGACTCGCTGTTCGTCTTTTTGAAGGTGCGCAATTGTTACGCTTATGAAAACCCAATTCTTAACAAGACCCATTCATTAAGAAGTCAATCCTTCCTTCACTTGATAGCTGGCGTAACGACTCTCCTACTATTGTGTAACTTGATGGGTCAATCGAAGCCGTCGTTCATACCTACCAATGATGTCGAGTGAAGATCACTACCAGAAGTCCATATGTGTGACCCTTCTCATCTTTATGGAAATAGAGCATTGACCGAGATTCTTAGACTGGCGTGTTTTGTGGCAACCGATATCGGAATGAAGAGAATATGGTTTATCAGGTTGCAAACTTTGAGGCACAGTCTCGTAATCTGATAACTCGGGATGAATTCCGTTCTCTACATATGGTACTGACCTTGACCGGTCACTGTTATCATTGCTCCTATCACTAATTTTTCATGGACCAACTCTACCATCCCGTCCTATGCTATTAGGCGAATCAAAGCGCTGAGGCTACATCGTGAATGTCCAAATGCTTGTACTTTCTATGATAAATGACCCCTTCACCAGTATATTTCATCAGTTGCCATTTTCTGTAACCCCTTACCTGCGATCTAGATCCACACTGAAGAAGGAAAGTTTCTTTGTCAACGCAGAAATGAGGAGTGGTCCGTTGGTTTTTACAGTCCTACTTTTATGGCCATCCTTTATCGCTGTTAGCAGCCATTGCCCCTGATGGTCCACGAAACCGACAAATTCCACTTATCCCTTTGAAGTGTTGATTTTTCACTGTTAGGCCAAAGGGCGCAACCTACTGGCCGCATTCATACTAGGTGCAGCATGCTGCACCAGTCGTACGAAATCTATCGACCGACAGCTCCCATTGATGACTCATCCTACGGGATGACTGTTTGAGATAATTACGCTCCTTCTTCTCTTCGCAGATTTTGTTGTGATTTTCATTTTGTAACACGTCCCGTATAGATGACCGGTCTTCCGTGCGCGAGATGTTCGCAAGGACTCATTTTTTTTCCATTTATTTTTTTATCTCTCTTATCTCGGCATTTTGTTGTGGGAATTTTTCTATTTAATTTTTTCTAATTTTTCTATTCGAATTTTTTATTTCTATTTTTTCCTGCTCTATATTCTAGTTAGTACTGGTGTGTTTATGCGTGCATTTTTTTATTCTTACTATTCCATAGAATAATATTCACACTTACAAAATCATTATTCCGGAACCAAATTATGTCAGTACTAGCTAGAATATAAAGCAGGAAAAAATAGAAGTAAAAAATAGTAAAGAAAAAATTTAATAGGAAAATTTCCACAACAAAATTTTGAAATAATAGGGGTAAGAAAAATAAGTGAAAAATAATGAGCTCACGCGACCATCACGCGCACGGAAGATCGGTAGTAAGCACGGGACGTGATGAAAACCAAAAATCACAACAAATTTGCAACGAGTGAAGAGAAAAAGGAGCATGATTATCCCAACCAGTCATCCCGCAGGATGAGTCATCAATGTGAGCTGTCGATCGATAGATTTCGTACGACTGGTGCAGCATGCTGCACTCGACCGCACTGCACTGCAGCAGCAGTCCACTGCAGCATACTACACTTTACTGCAGCATGCTGCACCTAGTATGAATGCGGCCACTCGGTCTCTTTTGCCTTTTACTGCAGCTCTAGCCACATAGTTTCTACAATCCCATCACACCACACATCACCCACCAACAAGCCAGGTTTCGCTGTTAGCAGAATGGGCGACGCCCACTCAGTGTCTCTTACCGTCTATGGCCACCTAGCAGCCCTTAGTATGTTAGCACTTCCTGCCGCACATTATCAGCGTTCCGACCTGCAGTCTGTATACCTTCCAAATTTGAACGCTCTAGGTCTAAAAAATGGGATTATGCATTCTGCCCGTAACCATAAATGATACATGTATACATATGAAATGCAGCGGATTATGTATAGGGGGATAACACAAACGCACAAATTATTTAGTAGGGTGGAAATGGATACCAGCAGATTCATTTCAGTGAAATTCCCCATTATATTATACTTCTAGTGACTGGTGGCTAAAACCTAAACCTAGAGCAAATATGCTCAAAAAAATCGCTTTATCGTTTAGCAGTTATCGAAAATTTGTGGCAAATCACAAGCTCTCACTCTTAAAACAGAACAATTGGAGACGACAGAACAAGTAGTACAAACGCCATGAGTTCTTTCCAGATTTTTTAAATGCCTGACGCACGTCGCGATTGCGCTGTTCCGTACATAGATATTATCACTCTGAATGTATCGATTTGCCTGTCATCACCATTCTTAGAAAAGATTAGAATTGATTAAAGAGCTCCTCCTCTGGAAGGAATTTCTCAAAAAAAAGTGGAGGTAGTAAGGCACTGAAAACAAAGGAGCCCAACACCTGGGCGGTTTAATTAGTCCTCATGCTCACAACTCACATGCTTCGCAAATAACAGTTACATAAACGGTTCGAGGCGATAGAAATTGCTCAGCATTCAGGCTTAAATGAAATAAGCAACCAAAAATCAAACCATATTTCCCACCATTTTTATCAACATTTTATTGAACTAAATTAAGCCATATAAGACTGCTGATTCTGTACTAAACACGACAAGCCTAGACACACGTGAGACAACAAGGTCTGTTTTTCTTTCGCGACCCTTGCCTCGCGGCTAGACTTAGGCATCGAGTAGTCCACTCACCCAATATTTTTTTTAACAAAACCTTTCAAGTGCCGTAAAGTAATCTTACGTAATGTCACTAGGGGCAAATGACGTAACATAAATAAGAAACGGCAAGGAGGGGTTACCTGCTGCCCAATCGAGGTAAACGGAGGTGCTGTCGGCGTAGCGGCTGCAGCAGCAAGAAGCTGCATGTAATTCAGATCCATAGCTATTGCCGCACTGCAATTTGCATCTGAAAGACTACATCTTATGTTATGAAAGCTTTTGGGCTTCTCAAGGGGTGAGCATCACTATTTCACGACGAATATTTAGAAATTCAAAATACTGGCAAACCTAATTCGCAGCTAAACCTATCCGCGAAAAATTGGCGGCCGAGTTGTGCGCGGCATATGTTGAATTAGTGCTGCAGTTAGGTCACTGACCTTGGTGAAAATTTAGATGTAGGGGCCACACTTCCTTCAAACATTGAGCGTTAGAGCGCTAATTAGAAGGTTAGCTAACTTTACTCATGCCTATAGGCGATTTATAGCAAAGAATTATAGTTTTCATCGAAGCTTTGGGAAGGGAGGAGCACCGGACGGGTGGGATGATTACCTAATGCAGATAGTTGCGATGGGGCAAGAATTGAACATTCAATTGACTCATCCAACCTGTTTCTACTTCCCTAATTAGAACTAGTTAAGAGAAACCACATCTTCTTGGCACCATTGTGGGCTCGCGAAATCGCCCCCCCCCCCCCCCCTCTTATAGCTCTCAATGGTGGATACTTCTCCGCCCTCTGCAGTCAAACCCGCTTGAAAACCGAATAAAAGTAACGTAAGTTAAGATAGCTACTGTCTGTAACAATGGTAGTCTGTTACCATGAGTGGAGATGAAAATAGCTACTCTTGTTCCCTCAACGAATTACTCGATTCAAAAGCTAAGTAGTTGCCGCAATAATTCAGCAGATGTCGAGCACAACTCGTCCGTTAAATTTTCGCGGGCAGATTGAGCTGCGAGCGCAAACCTATCTTTTACTGGATTACGAAATAATACGCACACATACACTAGTTGCCCTTTGTCAAATATTAGAAGAGAATATTCAACAAGTTGTTGTAAAGTGAAGGTAATAATCGTATTATGATTTAATAACAGCTACGAATAATAGCGCTGAGAGATAACAAACGAAACGTTGCATCGCATGTGGCGTGCCTCAATCTCATCACACAGTTACTGACTGCACTATCCTGTGCCATCTAGCAGCGCAAAGGATAGAGGTTAAATCCGGGTCATAATCAACCACATTTGATTCCCGTTTATAGTCCTCGTTGTGGATTGAGAGGTGCCAATTAACCGATCCGGAAGGAGTGGAATTCCTGATTGGTCTAGGCGGATATCGACCCGAGATCCGAACAGGAGCCTATGTGTGTGTGTGTGATAGTGCATTACTTGCCAGTACACTACCGCTCGCGCGAAAAATATTCAACTTTGAAACATTTGTAGGGAAACAACTCACTAGATCCAATCTAGGTACTCCTAAAAATCAACAGAGTAAGGAATGAACATCAAAGTGCAGATGTTATTACATGAATTTTCAGTGATAAATACAAAAGGAACGAATTTTAATTTGGTGAAACTCGTGTTGGGAGTTGGTTACCATAGTGGAAATTTAGCGATTTATATAGGCGCTGACGAGGTCATATCGACACAGAGCGTAACGAGACATAGTGACGACTAAACACTGTACATGTGGCTGATGCAACAGACAGCGCAAGCTGAAGAACGTACGCCCTGCGGAGCGCCCAGAGATGACCTTTGGTGCCGGCATCACAAGCGCACTCATCACTGGCACGCATCGCTCACAAACGCCACAAGTACACCGCATACTAACGGGTATTCGTGGCAGGAGCCATAGGTGTACGCCATGCGGAAGTGGGATTGTACGAGTAGTAACTTCACAAATTTTGCCTAACAAAGTTTAAGAATAACGATGGACAAGTGGGGAAATACCGGCAAGGAGGATAATGGCCCAAATCAGCATAATTTCTCAAGTCAACTCCAAGACTCCTGCATGATAATTAGGAACAACAGGTCAGTCAGTCAGATCTGAGCAGAGATCGAATTTGATGCAATCTTCGACGCTGGAGTCAGGAAAGTACGCAGTTGATGTTGGCCGATTCACTTTCCAAAAGGTTTCAAACGTCATTCTTAAAGGCACTGTTCACGATAATATTGGACGAAAAATGGGAGATAAGATGGAAATAGTGCGATGAAGGCGAGAGAAACTGATGAATCGGTGTTTTGCAAAACGAAAGAGGACTCAAAAAATCGTTAAGAATGGGGCGTTTGGATGATTTATACAATGTATGTCACTGCGTACTTGTGGGTTCTGGTGCGAATCGCTGCATACGGTAAACAAGTTCATTCGTTCATAAGGTTATTAACAGAAAACCCTAGTGAAACAGCAAAAGGAGCCCACCTTTTAAGCCTCTTAGGGGAGAAAATTAGTAGGGGACCGCAGCAGAAAAAAAGAACAACAGAGGAAAGAAGAATGGGAGAAAAACGTCGCGTCATCGCTCGGCGATCAGCTGATTGTGTGTGGATCCCAGAACGAATATTGCAATCTGTATTGCCTCGGCTCGTCTGACGTGACATCGATCGAGGGGCGGGAAGTCCGGGGATCCGGTAACGGGGCTACCACTATGCCCAGCTGTTGAGTTTTAGGACTCGACGAGTACTTCCTGTTACCCTTAGGGGCTACTGGGTATTCCTAGGGGGAAAGTTCAGAAACCATTTTTATCGTGAACTGTGCCTAAAAACTTGAGCCTCTCGGAGAAAAAGGGACTTGATCTAAACAAGCCTGTATGTATGAATTGAGTGGAATTACTATTAGTGCGGATAAGCGCCGAAATAATAATGAATTATAGAACTCAGCATTCTCGCTCTTCATGACGGTTCCAATTACGCATACGGTGGCTGCGCATCTTGCCTAGCTACAGTCAGTTCACCATGTTGTTGCCCTCTAAAGAGAGCCGCTCTTAAAATGGATATGCTGCATCATGTTCACCGGACGAGAGAAGGCGGTAACCGACAACAGCCCAGAATGAAAAACTGGTCGCTTCAAGGCTAAGATTAAGGTTGTGTTGGGTTAGGCTTTGGAAAGCTTCAGGCAAACACGTGATGAAGGATAGCTGTTTACTGAGTAGTCTGTTTCACTACAAAAGCTCAACCGAGATGAGTTGGGTGCGATGGGCAATTTACGGTACTGTACAATTTTCGTTGCGCGTCCACGTTGTATTGTTATAAAGCAGCAGAAAAGTGACAAAATGGAAAAAAAGCAGAGCGCTCGCTTGAAATTAAGCGAGCGTTTCTGTTTTTATGCCTTTACAAATATGCCCAGCTCTATCACACTAAGTAGCAAACGGACCTGCATGAGATCCGTTCCCAAGATTGTCTTCCTCCAATGTGCGGTTCTACGCTCCCAAACGCTGCGAACTTTATTGCCTCTGCCCAAAATAGTGTAACGATATTGTGATCAGATGTTCTTAAGTGGTGAAGGTATTCTAGTAATAGGGATATGGTTGGTTAGGTCTGTTCATACCAAGATTTTTCAGTGTAAGTGTTGTGTTTACCAACGCGGGAAAAACACGGTTGCCTCTCCTTAGTGTCATCCAAAGTTTTCCTGTTTACTGCATATTAGTTGTTATCCATTACTTTTCGCCTCTGTTTCCCACTCCTTTTATCATTTCGCGAGTGTGTATGTATATACTAGAGTGGTATGTTAGTAAGTCAAATAAACAGAGCCAATGGAGGGTCAGTCATTTTCGGGTATTAGATGCGCTACAGAATAATGACCTTAAATGTTGGTATCAGTAAAGTAATATAACACTAATCGCATACACTGCTTTGGATGAGTTGAAAATTGTTTCAAATTTTACCTGAAGCAAGCGACATGTCTAATCTTTTCTCAAAGAGCTTTCTATGCACAGTCACAGAAAGCTCTTTGAAAAAAGCTCTTCCGCTCAAAGTCGTATAATTTATATCAAGCATTTGTAAGATTTCTTCGAGTTGATGCCGAAATTCAGCTTATAGCCTCACGAACAGTCTAATGAGCAACCAATAACTCCATTGCATGAGGTCGAAGCTTAGCTGTAATCATTGATTTCTCTGTTCCAGTGGACTTAAAGGTGTTCAAAGGTGGTGCGTGGGACCGATATGAGAAGCGTTGCGTTTTCTGATTGGTAACCCCATATTTATCCTTTATCGGTGTACAACAGCAATAGAGTACTTTCACGCCCTATTGAACAAGGCCTTGACCAAATTGTATGCGCAGGCCATTTCTTGTATTCATTTACTCTAAAAACGCTGACCCGATCAAAATTGTATAAAAAGACACTTTTGTAGTGTAGGCAGACAAAATGTCACAAAAGAGCTTCATTCCGTAGGTATGTAAAGGAAGATAGAGAGGCGTTGCGGATAAACATTTTTTGGATCCATCACTCAAATATATGAATACATAGAGAGAGTGTGCATGCATAATATTTCATTTCATGGTTTAAATTTTTTAGTATCCGAAACAATAAGTAGTCTGAGTAAACACAACTCTCTTCAATCCACCTGTGCATATCGTGGTATTCGATTTTTCGATAGCTCACTTCCAAAGTTCATAGGGAAAAGTGGATAGGGAAGGAACAGTTCTGTAGCATTTTCCCAAATCATGCCCTTACGCACCTCGTCAAAAGCATTGGCTTGAAAAACAATATCATTCCTGTATCGAAAAACGTTGTACTGTTCTATGGATACAATTCAGCTATAGCATACCAGTTGGGCTACGCACGCCAATGCGTGCAACATATGCCCACGCTAACGCCTACGATTAAAAGTGTCAATCGGTTGCTCTTCATTTTGAAAATCCTCCTTCCTGTTAGAAATTTGCTATGCATAAATAACTCTTCGGATTCTCATTTTCCTTGAAAGCTCTACGCACTCAGCATCGGCTCCGAATTGGGAGCGATTTTTTCTGTAAGCCATCTTCGCTGTGTCCGGTAAGAACATCGCATAATACCACAAAAGCGATTATTCGATCGGCGTATAATATCACGAAGGAGAAAAAAAGGGGACAGCTCGGCTAAGGAAACATACCTCCGTAAAATTTTCGTGCAATTGGAATACTTTGAACGCTCTAGGGCCGAATTGACAATTTTATCGGGTATTGCGCCCACTGTGAGCGGAGTCTGGTCCTGCCATCCACTATTAGTGTTCCTATCCTGCCGCCCGTACTCCTACCAAATTTGAACGTTCTAGGATCACGGGGACAGGAGTTGTGAATTTTTGCACAAACCCCGCCCATTGTGGGAGGAGTCTCTTCTTACATCAATAGTGAGTGTTCTTATCCTGTTCCCACAACTCCTACCAAATTTGAACGCTCTAGGATCACGGGGACAGGAGTTGTGAATTTTTGCACAAACCCCGCCCATTGTGGGCGGAGCCTGGTCCTGCCATCCACCATTAGTGTTCCTATTCTGCCGCCCGTCTTCCTACCGAGTTTGAGTGCTCTAGGATCACGGAGACATGAGTTATGAATTTTTGCTCGAACATTTATTTCTCACAAACCCCGCTCCCTTTGGGCGGAGTCCGGTCCCGCCACCCACTAAAAGTGTTCCCATCCTGCCGCCTGTACTCCTACCAAGTTTGAATGCTTTCGGTCCACGGGGACAGGAGTTATGAATTTCCGGTCAGACACACACACACACACACACACACATACACACACACACACACACACACACACACACACACACACACACACACACACACACACACACACACACACACACACACACACACACACACACACACACACACACACACACACACACACACACACACACACACACACACACACACACACACACACACACACACACACACACACACACACACACACACACACACACACACACACACACACACACACACACACACACACACACACACACACACACACACACACACAGAAACACACAAACACACCAACAGACACACTTAGCCGATTATATAAGTAGGATTGGCAATGGTAAACTTTGCCAATATACTATAGCTGAATTGTATCCATGTAAAACCGGAAGAGGCGGTACACCGACTTTCACTATGAAGAGAAGCTCAACGTTAGAGCTAATGCCAACAAGCGAAATTTCTTTTCCTCATACTCACTGCAGCTTTTGTGAAGTTGCGATTGGTTCGATTTCTCATTCAACAGATTCCTGATCGATTTTTGCAGTATTCTGTAAGTTGAAGAGAGAAGGTTTAGATGTCATTTGAGCACGTTTTTAATGTCTTGAGATAATTCAAAGAATTCAAAGAGCAAATCGCAAAAAACAGACTTTTAAGCTCCCGTGCTTTGTATGTATGTATGTAAACGTATAGGTTCTCCAACGCCAATATTCTCTGCTTCCCTGGGCCGTACGGAAGCCAGGTTAAATGACCAGAAGAGGTCAAGAAGTGTACTAAAGTACTGGACCAATCGGTGGAGGTTTCGTTACATATCATGTGCAGTGATCGACGGCACATGCGTACACGCTAAGCACAACGTTCAGACTAAACAACACGGGGACACCTTGCTCAGTCTTTTTCAACTATAAAATCACGTAAATTTGAGCGAGCTCGTTCGCCATTTTTGGTGATGAACGTTCGAAAATTCTGCTCGCTTCATTTTTTTTTTCATTTTTTTACAGATTTGGCAGCGGCGGTAGTTCAGTATTTAAGTGATTACACTGTGAGGCGCTTCGCTCAAAACAAAGAACTCAAGCTTGATTGGTTGAGGTGTTGCGATTTGGCGTTAGTGAACATGATGCTTGTTAATAAGTAGCATGAGAAGCAAGACCGAGTGAAATCAAGAATGTCGAGTAAAAAATCAGAATATTTTGCAACCCACAGAAGTGGTATATGCATGACAGTGACAGCATTTGCATCGATAGTTTGCCACGACGTCATAGTAAAGGGTAAAGGGTAGGGTAAAGTGTTCGAAAACAGTGCTTCCCTCGAAAGCTATCGTATTCGTTATAGGAATACTATGTCAGCCACACAGAACCATGATGTAGGTCTCGCCCTGCATATAAGGTCAATCCCACCATGGAATGCGAGATGGACCACTAATTTTTACTGGCTATACGAAAATTTGGAAAGTTGCGAATGATACCTTCAGACGATTTTCTACTTTGGCAGATTCATTGATTGAGCAGAGAGTCAATATCCTACTTATATAATCCGCTAGTAGTGTCTGTTGGTGTGTGTGTATGTGTAGGTATATGTGTGTATGAGTGTGTCTGGCCGACCGGAAATTCATAAATCCTGTCCCATGGATCTAGAGCGTTCAAAGTTTACGTGAGTAGAGGCCACATTGTGGGAACACTGGTGATGGGTAGCAAGACTTCACTCCGCCCAAAGTAGGCAGGACGTCCGTGAAAACTAGGAACACGGGGCATTCATATTTGCTAGGTGTACAGGCGACAGAACAGGAACACTGAAGATAGGTGGTACGAATAGACTATGCCCACAAAGGCATAGTCTAATCGTACCACCTATCTTCAGTGTTCCTGCGCGAAATATATAAATGTTTGGGCGAAAATCCATAACTCTTGTTACAGTGGACCTACAGGAATAAAATTCTGCAGGAGTACAAGCGACATTTGGGAGCACTGATGATGGTGGCAGCGCTAGACTTCGCCAATTGGGGGTGGGTTTTGTACGAAATAAATGCTTGGCGAAAACTTCTAACTACCGTACCCCTGGACCTAGGACTTTCAAATTTTGCAGGATTACAGGCGACATTGTGGATACACTGATGGTGGATGGTAGGACTCGCACTTGCTCACAGGAGGCGGACGTGATTGAAGATTGTCAATTTGAACCTGGGGTTATCAGATTTGGTAGAGGTGCAGGCGGTGGGGCTGAAATGCTGATGGGTGTTGGAGCGACCCGACTCAGCTTTTATGGGCGGAGCGCGCGAAAATCACCTTGGACGTAAGGTGCTCAAATTTGGCGCCAGTACAGGCGGCAGGATTAGGACACCGATGGTAAGTAATAGTATAAAGTGATAGAATTGGATCCTACTTGCGGGACGTAGGGGTGAAATGAAATGAGCGCAACTAGAGAGAAAACATGCAGTAAAATTGAAATGAGAGGGGACTGGACCATACTAATATAACACACGGCACTTGAGCAGGACTTGCTCATGGGTGATAGGGCGCTCACAAAGTGAATCGGTATGAGTGTGTTTCGCTGGAAATCAATAGCTCCTGTACTCTTGGACCAGATCTTCCGAACTAGGGGAGTGAACTCGGCAGGTCAAATTTAACACAAGGAGGAGGCGTCAGCCTAACGGTCGTGTGTTGCACGGGCTTGCCGCCTTGCGCACGACCATCTAGCTCATTCTCCCACCGCAGAATATCCTTCAAAATTCTAACCAGTGCCTGCAAGATCAGTCAGAAATTTTGAGTGATAGGGCAGCCAAGAAGCCTAGGAGGAGTCGCTAACTGAACATCAAAATAAGTTCGGAATTGCGAAGATTGATGAACTGAGCCCCGATTATTTCTCGTCCAGTCTGTTGTGCCTAGAAAAAAGATATGTTCAATAGAGATGATTGTTCCAGTTG
The DNA here is from genome assembly GCA_000469685.2 of Haemonchus contortus. Classification (NCBI taxonomy): domain Eukaryota; kingdom Metazoa; phylum Nematoda; class Chromadorea; order Rhabditida; family Trichostrongylidae; genus Haemonchus; species Haemonchus contortus. The sequence goes on from LS997563.1 coordinate 798,986, forward strand.
AATTGTACAACTTCTAATGAGTATTTTGAAATATCTTGGTTTTTCTCCCACCCAATGGTGGTACCATTGGTTTGCATTTTTGTCGAAGTCCCATTAGAGAATATCGAACGATAGTCTATATACATGTAACATGGATACATTAACAGCAGCTACCTACAAGACGGTTGCGTCATTTGTCATTTGTAATTGAAATGCCTTCAATTGGTCGAGTGAAAAAAGTTCACTTGTGTTCTTTGCGGGGGTGCCGTTGATGTTAATCAGACCTTTCACCTCAGTCTAAACATGTCTTCAGCACCAATCAATAGCAGTTATAACGGATGAAGCAGCGAAAGTAGCCTTCATAGTTTATCTTCGTAATCGTGTTGGATGCAGCCGAAGTACTTAATCAACAAGGAGGAAAAAGGGCAAATTGTGACCCATCAAAGGCAAAAAGGTCCTTGTCTCAGACATGGCAAATATATACTTGACACCAAGTGTCTCACCACATGGCCTGAGCAGCCCCATATGTTATGTATACATATATGTGCAGAGATTCTTCATTCTTTGGAAAAAAAATTGCATAGCACCTCTCACCGAAAATGGTCAACGGCTTAGGTGTACGCCGTCACAGCAATAATATGCTATAGAATGGGACCTAATTGCTAGTCTCGACATGTTTGGTTTTAAATATCTGCAGATCAGAAAGTTCAGACCGTCGTGAGTGGATGAAAGTTCTTCATAAGTAACAGGTTCCACTCGTTAGTATTTGCAGAACAAAAAAATTTGCGGGGTAGGTAGAAACAAAGGTACTCAAAAAACTAAAATTGGTTCGAAGATGGTTCGAGTCTAGAGCTAATCTTTATCCATTTCACACATGGGGTTGGAACTAGAACAACAATTGCCTTTATCGTCGTCTAGCAAACCCAAATATGCGGATCAGCTGTACAATCACTGCAGACTGTTTGCGATACATTTTCTGATTCCCTAGGATCGTGGAGCTTTCGAATTCATTTGGGTTCGATTTATAGAATGACCAAGAGCGACCCGCAAATATTTGGATCAGGGAAAGTTGTTGGAGTCTCTGCTATATACGAAATAACTGATGGTGGCAGACGTCGACCGACTGATGAACATTCCTCATTGGATACATGATGAAAAGGAGAAGCTTATGGATACGAAAAATTCTTAGAAGGGAATAAACCTTTTTTGTTATGGAAAAAGGTCAGAGCATCTGGGCTGAAATGAAGTTCATCGATCGTATTTTAAGAAAGAGGAGCAAAAATTTGATTAGGCGTAAACAAAATACTTGGCTCAAAAGCCAACGGGCGTTTTTATCTGATGGGTGTATTGGACTCAAACTGTTTATGATTGCCATATTCTTGTGCCGTGCGAGGTCGTTAGGTGGAACAATTTATTAGTCAACGGCTTATGTTTCGATGTTTTCGTCTTCTTCAGAGGCCAAGGTTCCACCGCTCAAGCGAATATAAGCCTCTGGCGACAGCGGATTTAATATCCGCTTGAGCGATGGAACCTTGGGCCTCTGAAGAAGACGAAAACATCGAAACATAAGCCGTTGACTAATAAATTGTACCACCTAACAACCTCGTTCGGCACAAGAATCAAGAATATTGCAATCATAAACACTGCGAAATATTATTTCAAGATGCATTGGCTGCTTTCATAGCCCGCCGGTCGGCCCGCGAGCGAGCGAGGGAGCAAGCGCGCGCCAGCTTGAGACGGCGCTATTCGCTTGACATCCACTTTGTAAACCAGTGGATAGCGCCGTCTCCAGCGGGCGTGCGCGCTCGCTCCCTCGCTCGCTCGCGGGCCGGCCGGCGGACTATGAAAGCAGCCATTGACGGTAAATGAACACCGTTTATTGGGGTCCCCATTGGTTTTTTTATGATTTAATTAATCTCTACTTGGAATTAATGCTTCAAACAAGTGCCAAGCTAAATGATGAGCAGTGATCCGCAACGATATGTGCAGCTCATAGATCATTATGCCGCAATAGTACTTCAATGTCTGCCTATGCTGATAACCCTTCTTTCTGTAAGGAAAACACAATTAACAACAACATTCGTTTGCTACTTTATCCACTGATTCTCCCCTCCCCTGACATGAGCTATCCCTTCAGCTAACCCTTTGTAAATTGATTCTCATTCGTTAGTCATAAGCATCATACGATAAGTGAGCATCAGATTAGCTGAGACTCTGACCAAACTTGTTCTCCTTTCGATCATCATCAGCAACAGTCATTCACTGAATATTCAACTCTTTTCCTTTTCATAAACCCCATAGCAACGCTTTGGTTACCGAGTAGTTTCCCTAGTTGATGAATGCCCCATGCAGAAGAAAATTCCTCAAATAAGTCAAATGAGGTAGTGCTTATAAAGTGAAAGTGGTGGATTAGTGGTTGCTAACGGTCCATTCAATTTCCCCATTTCAATTTCCCCTAATTTCATTATGATAGATCTTTGGTACCTATGGAAGTTCAGTTTGCGATAATTTTGAAGCAGTTAGTTTACCTTGAGGTGGTGAAAAAAGTGCAAAAATTTTCCGATTTCAAGAAAAAAGGCTTCAAAAAAACTAGCAAAAAAGTGAATGTACGAGATTATGACGACAGAAGTGGCTGGAAGGGGCATTCAGGCGATCTGCATTACAAAATCATTGCAATGGCGGGTGCAGTGACTCAGCGTTTTTGTCGTTTTCTCTGTTCCCTCTTCGATACGCATCTCACCTATCAGTGGGTAGAGCGCAGACAGGAGAGCTGGTCATCCCTCAATGGTTACACTCGTAATGCAACCTGTTTGTTCCAGATTGGTTCCTTGTTCTTGAAGTTCTTCAAAGGATTTTGTTCTTCTCAGGGTTCACTAATACAAAGAATAAGTTTGGAATATCGAAAAAGCCTGTATTTCCTGCAATACCACATAGTTGCTTTAGCAATATAAAGATTCTACGCAATTGTTTTGTTGATGCTGCAACGAAGATAAGGTCGTTACTCCTTTCCGTGTACGTAATCGGTAAGCCAAGAAACACTTCTTGGCGAATTACACATCACACTCATCCCCCATTTCCCATTCCTCTCTCCGGTTATCATTTCAAACAGTCCTACTTTCTACAGGGTGGGCTAGAACTATGATGACAGCGCGCGCTGACGCTGATACCAAATTTTTTTCTGAGCTTGTAACATTACGTTCGGTTTCCTCCATTCCTACGTTATTGACTTCCAGGTGAGACTCAACCTCTGACAGATTTTGCAAGTAATGGAAGTGTCATAACCCCGTGAATCAATCATCGCTTTGCATTAACAAGCACTTGTGGTACGGTACATCTACAGACGACTTGATGTAACAAGACAGGTTGTACAACCAACCATGAGACGCTTTCGAATGTTGGGAACAAGTGCAGATGGGGAGGGGGGGGGGGGGGTAAACCCAATAGGCTGCGAAACCGTGAATCATCGTCTACACAACAAGACCCTTATACGATCAGACAGTGATTTCCCCAGCTCACAAAAACTGCCCGCTATTTGAAAAAATCGTCGTACGGGATCCTGTTCTCCGACAAAAAGATATTCACGAATAAAGAGCTTAACAAGAAGTACGACAAGAATGATATGAAGCTGAAAGGAATGAAAGTGATAAAGCGCTAGGCCCACTGATTTTATAGGATGACCTGTGCGAGAGTCACCGCCGAGGCAACAACGCTGTTTATTTTTATAAATTAAGGAGTGAAAGTTGATTTAGAGACTTGTTCGATCTCGTCATGTGAAGTAGGACACTTTGACGATTCAAAGCGGACATGTTGTCAAGAAGAAGCTCCTGACCGCAGTTCAGAAATTGTCCAGAAATTTCTGAACTGCGGTCAGGGATCGGGTCAAATAAAAGGAGTTCCCTGACTTCATCACATTCGATCGGTAACCCCTTAGGAGCCCTGGTCTGAATCCCATGAATGTATCAGTGTGGTCAACCTTGTAAATAGGAGCATGCATTAGCCCAAGCAAGAACTGAAGTAATCTCGAAAATGCCTTGCAAAAGGTCGGGATCAACTCTTCGATCTTCGCTGCGTGCCACCGTCGACGGCGTCTACCGTCGTCTCTGGGGTTGGTGAAAACAGAAAGTTACAGATGCCAGTTTAAAGTACTACTTTATTGAGTGCTTAGTCATTAACACTTTTTTGAAATTGGCTCCCTTTATTGGCTTTCTGCTCGTTTTCGCGAATGAGATGTATCTGCAATCATTATTTTGGTCCACCCTGTAATCTATCCTCCGCTCGCATAACCGTTCACATGTCCATTCCTAAGGAACGCCTTGAAGGTGGGTATGGACAACAAGCGCAGAGCCGACATGCTCGCTTTTCGTAGTACGACACGCAGAGAGTGCTTCCTCGCCTGACTTTCTCAGCGAGAGGATTTTCGGTACACTACAGCCCTGTAGCCGGTGATCTGTCTCACGGTGCAATTGCCTTAAAGGCACCGTTTACAATAAATTTAGGGTACCCTTTTTTGACGGGATTTGATAGAACTACTCTAGAATAAAGCGATAACAACGAAAAAAGCGCAAAAAACGATGAACAAAAAGAAATAGAAAGGGTCAAAAAAGAGCTGGAAAGGGGGTTTAGACGAGTTTCACATTGGTTAAGGGAGTGTTCGGGCGAGCTCACGAAGGCGACGCAATGTCTCCAATAGCAGACAACACACCCAAACAGGTGATTTAGACTACAGTCTTGGACCTGACAATTTGCCAACCAGCTTATCGATGTTTCACCAACTTCGCTCCAATGCGAAAGTGGTGAACGGCAATTAGATTTCGTAGTCAGTCTAGCGAGGGGCGGAGGGCGACCGTGGCTCACTCTCTGGCCCCTTATTGTGCCCTATCCAGCCGTTTTCCGACCTTATTCCTGCACAAATGGTATCACAGAGGGCGTCGAATTCAAACCATGTGCAAATCTCCAAAACCATTTTTTCGTGAACAGTGCCTTTAAGGACTGGCAATAGTTGGCCAGAATATCGAGAACTGCTTCTTACTGTTTGCATTAGTAGCACCATCGTCACAACTCCAATGTTGGCGCTGGCCTTCAGTCGATACATCACGATCGATAGCTCATGCTACAGAACTCGGGCTTTGAACAAACCGATGAAAGGGAGAAATTTGAGGGGAAAAACTTTGCTGCTGGAAATGAGATGGTATGTTTCACTTTTCCGAGCAGGTTCTCTTGAAATATATACTGTTTTAAAAACATTAGTTCCCTATGAATGTGTCGCTCTCTGTGACCGTCTGAGTACTTGCACATTCTTCTCGTTTAACACCTCTAACATCGACGATTAGTGCGCTCATGAGGTAGAAACGCAGACGTCCTGACGTCGACGTCAGCGTAGCACCATTGAGACGTCCAGGCGTCCGGGCGCCAGTAACGTCTCCGTTCGTCCCTGTCACGAGCAGAGTGGTCCACTGAATCGTTCTTGCTCCAGGGGCATGAGGTTCAACATTTCTTTCGTACAAAGTTTTTGTGAAGAAGTCTGAGCATCTCGCTGGCGGCCGTTCTGGAGTTCGTTTAATGTCCCGAGGGATCCAGTCAGTAACCGCTCTGATCCAACGGTCATCACTATATCGCAAAACGTGTCCAGTCCACCTGATCTTTGATTTCTTGGCGTAGTCTTGGTTCGATGACGGAGCTCGGAACTCCGGATTCCCTTCTGCACTTGTGGGTATAGCGAAATTCCAAGCATCGCTCTTTCCAAAACGCGTTGAACAACGCTGACAGCATGCTCATCCTGTTTTCGTAGAGTCCAAGTCTGAGGCGTATGTCAAAGCAGGAAGGACAGCAAGGTGGAAAAGGTAAGCGCGGAGCCGGATGTTCCTTGTCTTCTTCACTACTCACCCGATATTCTTAAATGCTCCCCACGCGGCGCGTTTCCTTCCACATCGCTCCGGAGCTAGGTCGTTCCTCATATTGACTTCCCGACCTAGATACACACAACTAGAGCATTCGGAGATATTCTTTCCGTTTAGCGTGAAGGGAGCATCAGGTATCAATCCGTTTATCATGAACATCGACTTCGTTAGGTTTGGTCTCAAGCCGATCTTTCCACAAGCACTGTCAAAGTTGGCCAGCATTCGTTCCGCCTGCTGGATGCTCGGTGTAATAAGCACAATGTCGTCTGCAAAGCGGAGGTGATGTAGGTATCAGCCGCCGACCTTCACTCTTAAGTCTTCCGATTGCAAATGATCATGATATTTTCGAGAGCGGCACTGGAAAGCCTAGGCGAAATGGTATCGCTCTGCGTCACACCTCTCTTCTCACGTTGATAATGACCTCCTTGTATAATGGTGAAATCCTGGTGATGAAATTGACGTAGAGCTCACGAAGCATCCTTATATATTGAATAGGAACACCCTGATTGGTCAGGGCTTTACTTACCGCTTCTGTCTCGACGGTGTCCAAACCGTCGAATGGATGAACGTAAGACATAACGGCATTTTGAACTCCCGCGATACTTTAATGCGTCTTGTAACGGTGTGGATGTGATCGATTGCAATGAACCCTCTCCAAAACCCTGCTTGCTCGTATGGCTATCCTTCATTTAATATTCTGCCAATCTCGTTCAGAATGACATTACGTTAGATTACGGACAGCAGGCAGATTTGGCGATAATTGCCAATATCGTCTGGATCTCTCTTTAAACAGCAACAGACTTGCTAGTTTTCTACGACGTGGGCACTTTGCAATCCGGCAGGTACCGCGTGAAGAGTCTAGCCAGAGTTCTGACGATGACTGAAGGAAGACACTTTATGTATTGTGGTTTGATACTATAGAGACCGGCGCCGTAGAGTTCTTCATTGACGTGATGGCACGTCGAGTTTCAGAGGAGAACCGAAGGAGCGATATATGCGTCTTGCCTAGGATGGGGGGTAGACAGGTAGACTGGCTGTCGAAGAGATCAGGGTAGAATCGTAGATGACCTTCTCCATTGTCCTTCGAGATGCAGTAACTGTTCCGTCAGGACGACGAAGGGAGTCATCTCGGTCTTGTAATCGGCGAAGCTCCATTGGGCTTTGTGAATGCTCTTTTTGGCCTCGGCGGCTCGTCGGCTCCGCCCATAACTGCTGCTCTTCACTCTTCCAGATCTTTCTTTATCGCTTCTCTGCATAGCTTCGCAAGGTCGGACGTTTGTTGATGATTGCCTTCAGCTCGCGCGGTTCCACGCTGGCGTATCAGCACGAGAATCTTTGAGAGTCGTCTCTCTCGTAGACTCTCTTCTTTCCCAGCAGTATCGCGAAGATGTTCAATAAGCCGGTTATAATCTTCTTTGATGTTGTCGATAACGAAATCTCCCCATCCACTCCCAATGGAAGCGAAGTAGTCTCAGTTGATGGGGGTCTTGGGACTTCGTTTCCTATACTTCATAGCTTTCTCTCCACGCACTGAGAAACGGAATCTAGCGCTGAGGAGAAGATGGTCCAATCACGTGGAGAACTTAGGAACAGCAGCGACGTCAGTCAGGCAAAATCTCCGATTGAAGACGATGTGATCCACTTCATTATGGAACTCTCCACCAGGTGACTCGCATGTCCATCGAATGAGAGGGCTTCTGGAACTGCGAATTACCATGGATGTGTGGATCGACATGATAAACTCGCACAGTCTTTCACCCTGCTCACTCCGTTCCATTCCGAGAGTCCTGATGTGGAGCTCTTCAGCCGTTCTTCTGGAGCCAATCTCGGCGTTGAGATCACCGACGGTGACCCTGTAGGAAGCATGGTCTTCTCTGTAGAGCCTCTCCAGATTCATTTGAAATGTTTCCAACGCCTCTTCTCTGGCGCTTAATATTGGTAAGGAAGATTGTTAGAGCTGGGGTTGAGCCGCATCTTCTTAAACGCAAGCGTCTTATTCGGGCTGTTGAGCTTCCGTACGAATCGACGTTCATGGTCAAGTGCGTGTTGGCGAGGACATCTACGCCGCCAGCGTCTCTGCTTTTGCATATTTCAAGGAACAGTTCTTATACAACTTGAATACGAACGATGCCCTCTTGACTCGGTCAGTCCAATGAAGTCATACTTGATATTCCTAGCTTGCATCATCAGGTCTTCTATACACGCTTCCGATGCAAGCGTCCGTTCGTTGAAAACGCAGAACTCCATCTTAGTCCTTCTCATTTTGGGCAGCGTGTTTTGGCCCCGAGATTTTAGCAGCCTATCCCGACGCTGCCGTATTGGGGGCTCCCTCAGGTTTATATTAATAAGGCGCATTTGTGTTTTCGTTTTTGGCGAGTGAATACACAACGTGTTGCTTGCCAGGCTCTGACTTGGGGCCCGGTTGACTTAGGGGGCTTGCCAGGCTTTCCCGAAGTGGACGAGGGGTTCTGTTTTTGAAGGCCACTGCTGCCTACTCATTCCGATGTTGCTTTTGTGACTAACCAGCCAGTTCGTCCCTCCTCCTTTGACAAAGTTGTAGTAATCGGCTGACTCTCCACTCGTTCTTCGAAACAAACAATAGTTTCTTGTACACGAAGTATGACACAGGACTAACAGAGCAGTGCAAATTGTGTTAAGCGTAGGTCGGTGCTTACGCCCTTGATTGAAGTGTCGGTCTTTTCTCCCTTTCTTAAAAATAAATACCCATCAAAAATTCAGGTGTTAGACAACCAAAGTCTGGGGCGGTACTTATTGGGTTGTAACATAAGTTCGTAGAGTTTTGTGCTAGGGTGGTTTTACAACGATTCGCTTTGTTTTTTTGTGAAGTGTATATATTCATTCGAAAGAGCTCTTTCTCCTCTATAAAATGGTATTATTCGTTTTTTTGGATAATCTAGTTGTACGTCTTTTTTCTGGCTCAGAATTGGAATATCCAGGAGAAGAAAATCAGCATTTTCGACATCTGCTTTTCATTGAGGTCAATAAGCAGCCGGAGCCGCTCGGGACATATGCAGTGTGTACGAGGAAGGTGTCTTAGGTGTGTCTCTGGGTGGCCCCAGGAGAGACAATGAAGCCGAGAGTCAAGCAAGACCTTCACTCAAAAAAGGTCATGATTTGCGTTTGGTGAGACTGGAAAGGCATGGTGCACTGGGTGATGCTCGAACGAAACGCTACTGTCAACAAGGAGGTCTATATTGCCCAGCTAAACCGTGTTAGTGAGGCTCTTCGGCTGAAAAGACCCGATAGACAAGGTCAGGTCATCTTGCTCCACGACAACGCCAGGCTCCATAATGCCTAAGTCGTCAAAACAGCACTCCAAAAGCTTGAATGAGTGGTTCTTCAGCATCCACCGTGCTCTCCGGATCTTGCACCTACCGACTACCACCTTTCCGCTCTCTGTCAAACCAAATGAGGAGTGTTACCTTCGATGGCGAAGAGGTCCTTAAAAACTGGCTCAACAACTTCTTCGACACCAGATCGGCCGATTTTTGGCGAAACGGCATCAACAAGTTGGTCGAGAGATTGGAAGAGGTCGCAAACAGTGATAGGAGGATACATAATTGATTGATTTATTATTATAATTATTGTTTTTTGTTAAAATAAATCTTCGTGGAAAAACTCTACGAACTTATGTTACAACCCAATACAAGTGCTTCAGGCGGTGAATACATCATTATCGGTGTCGTTATCAGTGGAACTTTTTCTTTACGGAGATATCGTGAGTTGAGAATTCCAGATTATTTATTTGATACACCAAGGGGTGTGCTGTTGTATGGCACACCCCTTGGTGTATCAAATAAATAAATAAATAAATTACTGGCCTAGGTTTAACTGTAAGTACGAAGAGCTCTAATCGTACCAAATTCGAACTCTTCTGATCCGGAGAGGCGTATCTTTTCGGTCATTAGTGGTAAAAACTTTTTCATTAGATTTCTATTCCGCAGAATCCCAAATCGCTATGCAGATCTGTAATGTCCATCATCGAGCTCAAAAACATTAAGTAAGCGTTTAGGACATATTTTATGGTAAAGGAAAACGAGCTCATGCATCGAGGAATCGAACCTTGACATCATACCTACCAGGCCATCATCTAACCCTATAACACAGGAGGGCATTGGTCCGAAACTTTGTTCCCAGAATATCAGCCGATTTGGAACTGGCTTGACTTAGACCACCTAAGGCGGTATGCATCTCATCTTGAATGGCTGCTGCAGCAAGTATCCTTCACTTGTCAGATCCGACGTGTGGACGCGCGTTGTTATGCTGTAGGTAAACCCTCAATCTCCTTGGAAGGTTTTAGCGAATGGTATCGGCCAGGTGCTGGCCTTGATCAATGTAAACGGCAGCTGTCAGTCTTGCCAGCGTTTAGGAACGTAGTAACGGGTCCCTTCATATCCTCTCAAACTGAAAGGAGGTGTTTGCACCGGTGAAGGTTTGGGCCGCGAGAGGGCCAAATGGCAGTGTGTTCTCTGTTACCATAAAATATCCAGCTTTCATCACCGATTAGCAGATCCGCAAAAAAGTCCTTACGATTGGGCTGAAAAAGTAAAGACGTTAACATCGCAGATGTTTCACAGACCTGCTTCTGGGTGTGGAGGATTCATCTTTCTACTGGTGTCATGGGAAGAGCGGGCACGGCGCGGCTGACGCCATCAACAACACATTGGCTGAAAGCATTGTTCACCGTTCAACGATCAACCACTACTACAACAGCTTCTGGACTTTTTCATGGACATGAAGAAGGTTTTCGATAGTGGAGTAAAAGCATCCAAATGTCTTCGCCAACTCACACGTAGTGGCTTCCCTGTTGGCTGCGACAGCACCTGGGAATTCGTCATCGATAGTACGTGCTCGCCCACTGCGTTTGTCCGGGCTGGTATCTCCTGTGCGAAGCGGTTGTAGTAGTGGTTGATCGTTGAACGGTGAACAATGCTTTCAGCCAATGTGTTGTTGATGGCGTCAGACGCGCCGTGCCCGCTCTTCTCATGACGTCAGTAGAAGGTGATGTGTGAAGGCGGTGCTGTGAAATCGTATTCGATAAAGGACCGAAAGCTCTCGTGCGTTCCCTTCCATATTCATGTATTGATTGTTCTTACGGTTAGTGCATTCTTACATGTTGTTACCCTGGCTAACTCGTTCGCACTGATTTCGCAAGCTTGTCACATCTCGAATTTTTTTGTCGCAGTTCTTTCTTACCAACCCAACAGAAATCATTTATATTGACTGCATGGGAATGGTGGGCTACTGCTAAAGTTAAATCGTCGATGAACCTTGGAGAGAAATGTCGTTAAGGATTTTCTTCGTAATTTGATTTGTTAAGATTTCCTGACATGAAATAAAAATCCGCTCTCAAAGCTGAGGATATGAGAACTCCTAGAAAATACTGGCCAGTGCTTCTGGGTGCCATGTGGGTTGGGAGGGGCCACGCGGCGGCGCGGCGCCTTTCCATGTCTGCGCCCTCTCCAGCGAGATAGCAGTAGTGCGCCTGGGTCGGGAAAGGGATGGTGAGGTTGTACTGAAGTGTTTCGTGACTCAAAACAAACTACCTCTTGGCACATGTTATATGCTTGCATACTATGGATACTCTTCTTCTGAGCCGATAAAACCCTATTTTTAAGAAGGGGAGGGGCTCCGGGGTGGGTGAGATGGTTGGTTATCTCGTGCAAAAAGCTGAGATGAGATAAAAGCTGAACGTCCAATTGGCTCACCCACCCCGGAACCCCTTCCCTTCTTAAAATTAGGTGGAAAACAAGCAGTTATACCATAAAAGAACTATGAGACGTCATTAAACACCATTACGGACTCGCCTGTTCTTCCTTGTCTACTATCTCGAAGGAGAGGGCGCGACATGGAAAGGCGCCGCGCCGCCGCGTGGCCCCCCTACCCACTTAGCACCTGCTTCTGTGCCAAACAGGTCTTCAATGGTAGAACATTTATTCGTCTGACGTTTCGACCAATTCGTCGTTATCGTCGTTATCAAAGGCCTGGAAGCGTTTCGGAATTTTAAAGTGGTACATACCTATCACGGACGGAGCCAGCTTTTAGGTCTTTGATAGTGTTGAATTGGTCGAAACGTCAGACGAATAAATGTTCCATCATTGAAAACCTGTTTACACAGAAGCATTCGCTAATCCTCGAACAATTGCCCAGTTTCCAAGAAGAGCGAACATGGAGGTTCTTGGAAAATACGCATTGAACCCAGCTTTTGCTCTGTTTTTTTTTGCTTTTTAATTCTTTCTTCGAAATACGTCTATGTCAGAAGCGAACTAACTCTATCAGGTCCGTCCGTTACATTTTGCCAATTTTTGCAATGATTCGCTGTAAGACCTCTGCCGGCACGATGCTGTGGCTGTGCCCCCCCCCCCCCTCCCCCTCCCCAATTCCTATATGCACATTTACAGTTTGTGAAGTGACACCCTGATTAAAGCAGGATGACCAAAAAATTTGAAGCCGCCAACTACATTGGTTAAATAAGACAGAAAAATGGGATGCATTTGCTTAGTTGTGGCATTTTACTCATTCTGGAAAATTCTTCGTAATCTGACCAATAATGATATAGCATTAAATTTGTCATTGAAACTGAACTTTTCAACGGGAAGATAGCCCGAATGATTAATTGACTCGGGTGGATCAGAGATCGGCCCTCACCAACCTAAAAGACCTCACATCTTTTCCGGTTGTTGAAACACGGTGACTGATTAAAGTAGCAGTGAATCGGCATCCGGTTATTATCCGGCTTACCTGCTCCACGAGGTTGTCAGTATACTCGTGTGCCGAAGCCCAGGTAAGTCCCTCTGATTGAGGCACCATTACCGACTAGTGGGGGTAGTGGACCTGGATGCCACCCGACCGCTATAGGTTAGATGGACTCCTTGGTGTGTCTGATCGTCAACTACAATCTTTAGTTATTCGTAAATGTTTGATAGGTACTATGCCCTTCTTGGTTGTTTGTGATGAGTGGGCTTGATCAAGAATTTGAGATTATAGCTGACATTTCTAACGCCATAAAAATTCCCTAACTTGCAACCAATGGAGCTTTGGGCCTTGACACTGATATATGTGGGCTTCGGAACACAAGGTGTACTGTGCGAAGGTCCCCCACTAAAATTCCATCCAACGTCCTGACCTTGCGCTAGTGATGCAGAAGGATCTCAAAAGTCGTGCACCCCTTTCAGTCACTGGAGGCTAGAACGCAGAGAAGGAGGGGTGGTCGACTCTATTCGTTTTAGAGATGTTTTTTAGCCCAAAGAATATTCTTTCCACTTGACCTTCGGTAGGGAGGAGCTCCGGGGTGGGTTAGATAATTGTATTGTGTAAAAAGCTGAGATGAATGGGCTCATCCACAACGGAGCTCCTTCCCTTCTCTGGTCTAGAAAAAATACACAGTCATAACATAAAAATCCTTTCCAGGCGCTGCCACCCCCCCCCCCCCCCCTCTCTGCCAACTACATTTTCACCTCTTTCCTTTCGTCATTGTAACTGAGGTTTCTCATCATCTCATCACCGTCATTAAATATGGCCTCACCGAAGTTCAGGCGCGGCCATGGCACTGCGCTCAGCAGAGGTCCCACAGCGAATCTTTGCGAATGTTGGTCAAATGCAGCGAACGGACCTGTAAATTTAGTTGGCTACTCGGTGTTCAAATAGGCTGGACTGTTGGATAAATCAACATGAGTAGAGACAGGTTTCTTCACGATTTGAATGAGAAGGAAAAGCAGGGCTATCCAAAAAGTTAGGTTTTTGTCGGAGTGGATTTGCGATTTTTTGAAAGATCTCTCTCTAACTATGTCTCGATGGTCTGCAACATCTCTCATGCTCTAACCTCGGCATAGTTGTTTATGATTGTAACCAGTTGGGCTACGCACGCTAATGCGTGCAACATATGCCCACGCTAACGCCTACGATTAAAAGTGTCAATCGATTGCTCTTCATTTTGAAAATCCTCCTTCCTGTTAGAAGTTTGCTATGCATAAATAACTCTTCGGATTCTCATTTTCCTTGAAAGCTCTACGCACTCAGCATCAGCTTCGAATTGGGAGCGATTTTTTCTGTGAGCCATCTTCGCTGTGTCTGGTAAGAACATCGCATAAGACCACAAAAGCGATTATTCAATCGGCGTATAGTATCACGAAGGAGAAAAAAAGGGGACAGCTCGGCTAAGGAAACGTACTTCTGTGAAATTTTCGTGCAATTGGAATACTTTGAACGCTCTAGGGCCAAATTGACAATTTTATCGGGTATTGCGCCCATTGTGAGCGGAGTCTGGTCCTGCCATCCACTATTAGTGTTCCTATCCTGCCGCCCGTACTCCTACCAAATTTGAACGTTCTAGGATCACGGGGACAGTAGTTGTGAATTTTTGCGCAAACCCCGCCCATTGTGGGAGGAGTCTATTCTTGCATGAACAGTGAGTGTTCTTATCCTGTTCCCACAACTCCTACCAAATTTGAACGCTCTAGGATCACGGGGACAGGAGTTGTGAATTTTTGCACAAACCCCGCCCACTGTGGGCAGAGTCTGGTCCTGCCATCTACTATTAGTGTTCCTATCCTGCCGCCCGTACTCCTACCAAATTTGAACGTTCTAGGATTACGGGGACAGTAGTTGTGAATTTTTGCACAAACCCCGCCCACAGTGGGCGGAGTCTGGTCCTGCCACCCACTAAAAGTGTTTCCATCCTGCCGCCTGTACTCCTACCAAGTTTGAACGCTTTCGGTCCACGGGGACAGGAGTTATGAATTTCCGGTCAGACACACACACATACACACACACACACACACACACACAAACACACAAACACACCAACAGACACACTTAGCCGATTATATAAGTAGGATGTTCTTGTGCCGTGCGAGGTTGTTAGGCGGAACAGTTTATTAATCAACGGCCTAGCGTTTCGACGTTTTCGTCTTCTTCAGCGGCCTAAAGCAGCTCGAGACTATTTGCACAGTCCAAAAAGCGATTACTCCCTGACAAATGTAACGGCGAATTCAGAAATCCGTAGTTTGAAGCATAACCCACCAATGTTGTACCGCTCAGGCGGATATAAAATCCGCTGTCACCACAGGCGATTGTCAGTTGCGAATGAGACCTATTGGTTATCTCCTTTTTTCTTGTGATAAGGAAGATCTTGTTGTAATGCTATTGAGTCACAACTCGCAGTGTGGCGCATACATGGCAAAAGATCGTTGTCATGGGCGGTCAATAACAAAAACAAGAAGCATTTTATATCCGCCCTTGGTGGGTTATGCTCTAAATACTGGTTTTGAATTCGCCGTAAAGTTTGCCAAGGGGTAATGTGCTTTTTTGATACTGTGCAAACACTCTCGAGTTGCTTTAGGCTTCTGAAGAAGACGATAACGTCGAAACGTTAGGCCGTTAATTAATAAACTGTTCCACATAACAACCTTGCACGGCACAAGAATATTATAATCATATGACTCGATGATTGGAAAATGTTTGGCTGCTTTGGTAGCATTAAGCAGGGTTAATCTTGCAAGACACCGTTGAACATATCCCTTCCGATCTACTCGTAATACGAGGGAAAGCGAAAAAGTGGAGAGACATTTGAGGAAAGGTGCATTGATTCCCATAATTGTCAACTGAATTTTACTTTTCTATGCATTGTTCCTATGTTTCAATGAAGTTTTCTCAGAAGTCTTCTGATTTGTAGCATGGCTTCTTCACCTGGAGCTATGCCTGAACTAGACGTTCTAGCGCACCTCTTTTCCAATTCCCTTTACTTCTTTACTTTACTTCATACTTTAAATAATGTGAGCACTGAATTTGAGCATGGTCTGCCACCACCTGTAGTATCCATGGGTTACGGAAAATACTGAAATTGTTCGGATCACAAGCCATTAAATAATGTCGAGTCACTACGTCACTCAGTACGGTGCATTTTGCATAGATCGGGCGATTCGTTTGGCAAGAACAGAGTATGCGTACGATCCCTTCATTTGCTTACACCGAAATGCCTAGATAATGATGAAGGGATTTTAAGATTATGCCAGAAATGTGAGATGATTTATGAGGGCTTATTTTCGAATGCAGAACCCCTACTGAGCATTCAGTAGCAATGAATCGAAGATCAAGATAATTCTCTACCATATTCTACGAACGAATTGTCTCTTAAATGATTTTAGTTGCTTTGCGCTACATAACATTAGAATTAAATGAATTTTTTTACCTACAGTAAAAGAAGTTGGAACTATCATTGAACTAAAAATATGTCAGCGTGGTCTTCTTCAGTAGCTAGCAGTAGTAGCACTGGAATAGAGTTCACGATTTTGACCGAAATTGCATGCATGATGGTCTAAGTTTGGACTGGAGCTTAGAAAACATACGTGCACTGAAGCGCAAGCGGCACGTTGTTATAAGATGACGAATCGCCGGGCATACGCTCAGTATAGTCCTCGGCACACCTGCTGTAAGAGATATCATTGATGAACGTAGAATCAGCAGTGGGTATACGGTTACGGTTGCAGTCAGTTATTAGTCAGTTATATTCTACATATTATCAGTTCAGGATACCCAAGGAACATTTTACATGGTAAGTGCAACATAAAAGTTTGTGTGAGTGCAATTTTCTAAGCGCCACTGAGCAATAGCGGAAGTAGATTGAAGAGGCTGTAGAAGCAAAACACACATAATAAACGACTTGGCAATGTAAATCACCCAGATAAGTGAACGCTCAAAGTCTTAGATCGAGTAATTTACTATTCATGCGATTGCGAACCTAACCACAAGTTAATTCCAGTGTAGTATTGGGGTGCTGTTGAATCCGATGAACGCAATTCACGCTTCGTAGTCGCGAAAAAAAAATGACAGTATTGTACACTCCAAGACACCACATAGTCACCAGTTCCTATCACGTGCTGTAGTACCATTCATAGGAAGGAAGTCCATATACGAAGAAGGGCTAGGTGATATAAGGTGACGCTGGTGATGGAGGTGGCGGCGGCGGTGTCTTCGTCAACAACGCGATTACTTTTATAGCGATCGTACTATCTTATCACCTTATCATATGTGAAGCGCTCATAGCTATTAAATGTACTGTAGTACAGACAGAAAACGAGCGCTCTCAGAGTGTTTAAAGGAACGCTACGCTACGATGTGAAGAAATATGCGTTGAGGGCAAAATATATTCACGGGCACAGCCACATGAAATATATTCACATGGAATGAAATAGAAATGGAATCGGCGGAAATATATTTACACGGAATGAAATAGGGTAGAAATGTAGTTGGAGATGGGGGAGGGAGGGAGGAGGGGGGGGGGGCAGGGAGGCAGCTCCCTTTGAATCACTGACGGCTGGGGCGCAGGGAAGGAAGAGTAGCCGGGTCCGTAATGGTATTTAGGGACGTTTCATAGCTTTTTTATGTTATAAATGTGTATTTTTCACCTAATTTTCGGAAGGAGAGGAGCTGCGCGACGGGTGAGCCAATCGGACGTTCAATTATCTCACCTCAGCTTTTTGCACAAAGTAACCATCTTACCCACCCCGGAACCCCTCTCCTTCTTAAAGTTAGGTGAAAACAACACTCTTTGGGGTAAGAAACATCCTACTTATATAATCACCTAAGTGTGTGTGAGTGTGTGTGTAGGAGCACAGGCGGCAGGATGGCTTATGGTGGGTGGCTGGACCGGACTCCGCTCATAGGGGACGGGGTTTGCGCTGAATAAACTTTCGAGCAAAAATTCATAACATCTGTCCCAGTAGACCTAAAGCGCTCAAATTTGATAGGAGTACAGGCGTTAGGATGTGTACATTTATGGTGGGTGGCTGGACCGGACTCCGCTCATAGGGGACGGGGTTTGCGCTGAATAAACTTTCGAGCAAAAATTCATAACATCTGTCCCAGTAGACCTAAAGCGCTCAAATTTGATAGGAGTACAGGCGTTAGGATGTGTACATTTATGGTGGGTGGCAGGGCCGGACTCCGCCCACAGGAGGCGGGGCTTGCAGAGTAAGGTTAAAATGGACCTAGAGCGACTTGGTAGGATTACAGGAGGCAGAATAGGTACACTGCTGATATGTTGCAGGACTAAACTCCGCCCCAAAGGAGAGGGCGTGATGAATACTGTTCGTTCAGACTCAGACCGATGAAACTCGAAGGCACAAGGAGTTGGCTGGGAACATTGATGTTAGCTAACATAGTAGACTCAGCCGCGATGAAGTCTCTGAATACCTTTTTCTCTTTGTAATCGCCTTTTCTGATGTTATACGATGTTCTATTCGGACACAGCGAAGATGGCTTACAGAAAAATCCCTTCCAATTCGGAGCTAATATTGAGGGTTCGCCTGGCTGGTCTCTATGAACAAGCGAAATTCGTTGCCCATCCTTTTCTGCGCTCTAGCCGTCGGTGGTCATCTGAAGTAAGGAAGAACGTCGATGTTTCCACCTCTAATCAATTATTTACTTCGTTTTCAGCTAACTTTCATGTACTCTAGAGTTTTCATGTTAGAGTTTTTTTTTTTTTGGACTTTCTTGCCAGGGTGGGACTCATCTAATTATACAGTCTCTTGTCTCATCGTATCGTCGACTTGCTGTAGTGTTTCTATGATGCTGATACATTTAAACATCTAAATAAGTTGTAACAATGGGAATGCTTCATATTTTTAGTGTTAAACAATTTCGAGTAGTGCCAAGTGGAACGCCGTCAATACAGAGAACGGATGTTCTTGTTTGGTAGGGAGAAAGCGCTGGCACTAAACTCTGAATATAAGTTGAGAGCATGGGCGCAAATAATGCAGGGTTAGTTAGCGAAAAAAGATCCATTGAGATTTCTTTTGAAGGATGTCTAGGACTGTGGGCTGGTGGAAAGGTAGTAGGAGTAGGCACTTTGATTGTGCGCTGCTTTTCTATCTAACATTGAAGGCTAGAGAGCGGAAAAAGATGGTCTCAACCTGTAGTGATACTTAGAAGCGGTTTCGTGATAGTTGGGGAAGCTTTTGCAAGTATGCAAGACCTGATCAGGTATAACGGTGATGTAGAATTTTCATTCAACATAGCGCTTCCCCTATGTTGCTGTGGTCCGTTAATATGATAGAGTTTATGTTAGCATTTACAAAACATTATAAACAACATCAGAGCGGTAGTAGCATTTGTATACTGCGTAGGATGTATCCCTTTCAAATTTAACCTCTCTAGGTCAGGAGTAAAAGAGAACAAGAGTTATGAATTCTCGGTCAAACACACACACCCCGACACATTTCGTGCGCGCCCCGCCCGCCGTGAGCGTTGCCCAGCTCAAGTCATGTGTGCTTAAGTAACTTCGATCATCCCCTACTAATTCCTAAGCGGCTGAGTACTTTCGCTCGGGTGACCCTCATTTTGCGCATTCTCCACCCCCCGCAGCCTAAGTCTAGCTCAGCCACTTCCCATCAACTGTTAAGTGTTTCAATCATCTCCCGTGCGCGGGGTCCAGTCCTCTATCGTGAGTGTTTCCATCCTGCTACCTGTGCGATCACCGAATATGGGCACTCTCGGTTTAAAAAAGTGGTTTTCGCCCGCTGCCGTAGCTAGCTGGCAGAATGATACGGAGTCCAGCTCTGTCTCATTCTGCCAGCTATTGTCAGCGTTTCGATCCTCTTTCCCATCCAAATTCTAACGCTGTAGGTTCAGAAGAATAGAATTCGTGAATTATCGGTCAAAAACACTCCGCACATACACGTACAGGTACACACGTATGCACACATACACGCTTACACAGGCGCACACACACACACCTTGCGCCTTATTGTAGTATGACAGTGACCTCATTGGCAGGAAACGACACGTGCATTGATAATGCTACTAACACAATCCCAAGCCCAGTCACAATGAAAATGATTCCTGGTACAGCTTTTTCGGTGAAACTGTGACCGCCTTGGTCTACGTACACCCCCAAAAGTGACCGTGTTATGACGGCGTTGTTAAGGCTGCATTATTCATAGAAGGGCATACATGTTGAAAACTACAACAGCCGGTCATGATCCATAATAAAATGAAAGGCAACTTTTTGTTTCTTTTGGCGTAGCCCGCTCTGCGTCGCAGCGCACAATTTACAGCTTCCATGAATACCCTTTCCATGTCAGTTTTGTTGTCACAATCTTGTACAACCCCTTCTTTACTCCTCATTGAATCCTTTTTTTCCTTTTTCGAGCTTTAATATACACTTTTTCACTATTCTGCATCGTGTCTTCCATTGCTTCACTTGAATAACGTATCTCGAATTCATCTGACCTTCGTCTTGACATCGATTCTAAGCACGGATGACTCAGAAACCTGAGAAAAGGTGGAATTCTGAACCTACCTGTAAGCGGCGTTGGCGTCAGTCTATGTTTCGTAATGCGTCATCAACTCCATTTCGATTTCATCTAGTAGTAGTTTTTTAGACTTTGGCATTTGACTTCACAGATGGCTTATTCCCCATCAGATCTCGTAGGTCGACCCGCTTCATACCGTCATCCTTTATGCCCAGCGTCACGTCACCGTTTCAGAAATATTCCAGTACCAATTATGCAAGCAATTGTGACTACCGTCATCTGTGACTTTAGTTTCTCTAGACTTCTTCGAAGAAGGAACTTTTCATAGTTCAGTTCTATGATGAGAACTATGAATGAGATATAGCTATTAATAAGGTCCTGAAGTAGATGCTCCGGTTCATATTTTCTAGTGTGCTCACATTACGTAATCCTCCCACTTTTGGTTGTAGGCTCTCCAGGTTTTTAAAAAAATCGATTTAAAAATGAGACGGAATACAGAAAAATGGCGAAAGCTCTATTACATGCATTAAAAGGCATAAGTTTAATTTCTCTTTACCATTACGAAGTCCTACTTTAAAGTTCGAAGTCAAAACGGTTTTTACAAATCATTTGTATGGTTAAATCCTTGGCGTTTCGATAGCCTAAAACTTGTATGTTGCGGCAAGTGAAGCGCGTGGAGAAAAAGACATGAAGGACTTGGTGTTCGTTCAATGCGCTACCCTATGTCGCGTATATTTTCATCGGACGTAAAACTTGGAGGCAGGCTTATTGTTAGGCATCGAAACAATAGGCAGTCCACTTTTTATTAAGGCGAATGCGCGGTGCGCACTAATGAAATATCGGTGCTTTTTTATTAATGAAGGCATAAAAATGATTGTATTCATTAAATGTGCATCGTGCAATGTCTCTGAACGGATTACGACGAGTTCTTAGTTTTTTTTTTTAAACAAATTACTACCATGTGCGGCTTCCTATGAACCTCGGCATGATTGTATAAATGAGTTTATTGTTTTCTTACACTCTTCACGAGGTTTGTAAGTACGCTTTATTAGGCTGACGTTTCAGTTTTCATTTCGTTTTTTGTTAAGATCCTTTCAGGCTCTGAAGAAAGCGATTCCGCTAAAACAACAGCCTAATAAAGCATATTTACAAACCTCGTGAAGAATTCAAGGAAACAATAACTCAGTGATACAAATTATTACACTATAAGGGCTGCGCAATGACGCAAAAGTAGTCAATTGTTGAATACTATAAATTCACTCCAAAGTGGCGATCGATTGTCTTGTGTGGGTCTTATCACTTAAATGGAATTCGCTAAGGCGTATCAGTTCCCTTGGTGATGATATCTGTGCGAAGAAACCGAATGCTTTGGAGAAAACATCAAATTCCTTGAGGTGATCTAGTATATCATTCATTCCCATTAAAAGACCATAATTTAAGCAACTTTTAAAAAATTTGTACCGCAAAATTAGAAATATTCTCAAAATTAAATTTGTCGTAGAGAACCTGTCAAGCCGTGCTTTCTAGCCGAATTCTACGAATAGTTTATCCGGTTTTGGAACGCATACCTCAACAATCATAATGACGGGCTACATAAAAAGCATACGTAACGTTGTAATGTCTACATGTTGTTATAATACGTTTGTATAATGATAGTAATGCGATACCCAAGTGCATTTTGTTGGCAGCAAAATCTCCGCACATCTTTTCATGGTATGAATGGGGGCGGATACTTCATGTGAAACACAGACTTTTGTCTGATTATTAGAACATCTATTATCGGTTCTCTAGAAATACTGTAGCGCTCAAAAGTCTTCGGCCAAACGCTTTGACGCTTTTTCAATCATAACTTTTTTATTAGTGGAGCAAATCGCGCGAAATCTTGATATGTCTGACTAAGGCATTTTTCACACTATCCAACACTATTTGACTGCAAGGAGCAATATCCGCATAACATGGTGGCATGCTAGCAAGTTGCTTATGCGGTAGCAGATTTCGCATGAAGGAAAGTTTGTGACGTCTACAGTTATTTGCACCTTATGCGCGTTTCTCTCCTCTGCTGTGTTTAGTATTAGCGCTCGTACACTTTGGACGTGGCAAAAAGAAAAGAAATCCCAGAAAGTCCAATGTATTATCTCCAGTTTATTTTGAGTTCAACTTCTTTAGGATATCTGGAACACGATCAGATAGCAGGTTAATAATGATAAGTATTCACGACCCACCCATGCTACACATATCGAAATTTCGCATGATTAGACGCAGTAGGAAAGGAGTTACGACTGAAAAGTACGACTAAAGAAGCATTTGTCCCAAGACTTTTGCGCATAACTGTAATTATTCATGGGAGTCGTTATGTCGATCTCATTTTGTGGTCAATATGTAGGTAGAAAACTTGAATTACTACGGTACTGTGGCCAGGTGGCAACTAATACTTGGAAAGTGTAGTAACATTAGTGAAGAATTGCACTAAAATCGAAATATTGCCGGTGAGAGGAGTATAGGATTATTAAGTTATTAGATCGTTATTCCTCCACACGAAAGGAATAACGTGTAGCAATGGAAACGGGAACTGTGCTCGAATGGTCTTGTGGATTCAAAGCACAGTTCACGATAAGAAAATCCTTTGATATTTCTACCAAGAGTGAACCTGTGAGCACCAAGGGCAGCACAAGAGATGTCGAGTCGAAACGGCCTATACATATGTGACTCGTATTGAGGTGACCCCAAACGGACCGGGCGACGTACACACCCAAAGGTGGTCGCGGTCGCACGACATTGTAGGGGCTCTGAAGGTTGGGGTCCGGGAACTTCTCGCCTAACGCGGCGTCGCACACGCCGCACCCGCCGCCTATCGCAGGATTGCGATGGAAGATTGGAGCGCGCAATTTGTGAGGTAGGGAGTCCTTTAATTATATGAATTGGCTAGCCGCTCATTTCAATTCCAATGCGGTCTTGATCGTCGTTTATTTAGGAGGAGTCATTTCAATTAATCAAGTCTAATAAACATGAAAACTAAAAAGAAACAGAAGAAGAAACGATAAAATCCAATGAAAAAGCAAGCCAGTCAAGGAAAAATATCGCGTCCTCTCGATTGGCGGGAGGCGGGGTGAATACGGTAATTGCAATGACATTTGCCGCATGCCGCAAGGGAAAATGCCGCGATAGGGGAGAAGTTCCGTTACCCCTGAAGTTGCTCCATGCGCACCACACGGACACTTCGACGCAGGCAGCTAGCTCACTGTGCCCAGATGCATGCAATGGCACACACATTCAAACAGCTCGTCTAAACTCCCCTTCCATGCAACTTTTGCCGTGAAATTTTCGTTCAACCCCTGATTTTACATGGTTTTGAAGCCTTATATTTCTCTAAACACGTCGACTTTTGCGTTAACTTCGCCACTTTTGCACTATTGTAGGCTGTCGTTCCCATTATTCTTCTAAAACTAGTATCCCAATACTATCATGAACTGTGCCTTGGAACTGTCATCGTCCATTAGAGCGCGCCAGAATCAATAATGTTCACCCTAAGCACTCCAACGAATTCCTGCAACAACGCATGGATGCTGGTCTATAGAGCACGCAGTCCAACACCTTTGAGAATTTGTCGATGTCCTTGATGGGCGCTAAGTTCATCCAGAAGCACAGAATATGGAGACGAACGATGCCTTTCCTTCTTTCACCGCATCTTTGGTGGTCCAGCGTCAGAAATTATGAGCTCGTCGGTATCCTTGAAAGGGATGTGATGAGGAAATAATGCATATTTGCGTTGCCAGAGTAGAGGCAAATAAGCGAGGCTTGGTTCCCCCGTCCAGCTCTTCGCACGAAGGTATCCTTGTGTCGGTTGAGACGTATGCTAAAACGGTCGTCTTTATCCGGGTTGTAGGAGAATCTCTCGATCCTTCTTGACATACGGAGATCGACTTCTGCAGTGCACTTTCAAGTGTATCTTTTGGTCAGGTCGACGAAGAGCTTGTGCTGAGCACCCATGAGCTGTAGAGGTCTTTGTTGTACTACTCTGTTCTGATCGACGATTGCTATGTATTCGAATGAGCAGCAATGAGATCGCCGATTGCTGTGTCTTTGAACGAGCATGTTCATTAGATGGTGAATAGAGTGAATGAATGACTGCAGAAGAAACAGGGGTTCTATTTCATTCTGAATGATCGCATTATTATTATGAGAGTATGTATTGTATAAAATTTCAATGTTTTGACAGGGGTTTAGGTTAGACATATAATCAACAGGTAGACGTCACAGATCAGATACGTAATACCGAAAAATCATACATACGGTCGTCTCAACAGATGCCATTTGCACTGCTATGTTGAGCTGAACGTCTACACTTTAGACCCTCTATCAAGTTTGAAGTGTCCGCATAAATCTGGGGATTCCTTTTCGGAATTTAGAGATGCACCATTTGTTCTCAAGAGAGAGGCAATGACTCAGTCGAGCATTTCGATTTCTTCCTTAGAAGGACGGAGACTCTACGCAGGCCTGGACATCCGGCTATTTTATTGTGATGCTTGAGTGTACTCGAGCAACAAATGTTGATGAAAACGGAGTTGAAGGAGCCGCGCATTTTCGCGTCCCTATCTGCGCTCTTTCTGCAAAATACGTCAGTCAACCCGTTTCTGGGATGCGCTCCCGCATTTGACTTCCATTTTGAATCACAGTAGGGACGAATGTGTCTGTGGCCTAATCACATAATGATTTGCGATGGCCAGCCGACGTGTTCGTATCCTCCCGACGAATCTGGTGACGACCACGGAGATATAAGGGCTTGCTTGGCCTCAGCGGATATTGATCTCTGATTCCTTCATTGAACCATATGTGATAGTGCGCCGCTTGCCACTTCTCCACCTCCGCAACACAGTATATGTAGTTTTGGTCAGTTCTTCATACCAGCATTCGCTGGTTGGCATATCACCCTCCCCAACGCTCTCCTACTTCTTGAGACGAACTAGGCAGAAAGATTTATTCTCTCGCTTCAGAATCGTTTCTTCACACTATTAGAAACTTGACGCACCCTCCTCTGCGCTCTGAATCTGCGTTCCTAAGACACAGCATAGTGTGGTAGCTCCGCAAGATGGAACATGCGCCCGATTTCAACGATCGTGCGCACAACGCGACAGATCTTTGATTGTCGTCTTGCGACTTCACTCAGCAATCACCATAATCACCAGCTCTGACCCTGCAGAAATCATTCAAATCTAGAATATACATTGGGCATTCCGATCGGATTACGGCGACATGCGTCAGGTACGGCTAGTGCGACTCGAGAGTAGCACGCGAATTTATACACCCGATTAGTTTGTCGCTCCATATCAAAACCTTGCAGGCACACTTCACGATAATTTCGAGGTACCTTTTCAAGTTGAAAAGTAGAAGTGATAGTGAAGAATAGTGCATAGGTGGTGAGAAAGCAAGAAAACCCATTGAACTAGTGGAAAATGAGGCTTCTCAAAATTAGTGAAAAAAGAAGTCGTGCGGGACTTTTATTGTGGACTGGTATGGAAGTGGTGTTCGGGCGAGATTTCTGTTATGACAAGAGCTGGCCACATTAGAAAAATGCCTAAACTGTCTCCCACTGTCAGCCGGAACCATCTTTGAGCCACTATGACACCCTACCGGGCCGTTTTCCGATTTTTCCGATATGACAGCGCTATATATGCTATCCGGGCGGCCACGATGCATTTAAGTGAGATATCTCAGAAACTGTTTTCAGCGTGAGTTGTGCCACGGAGCCAGCCAGGGACCGCTTCTGTTTTTATTCTGAAAGAGAATTTCAGAAACAATACGCTGAACGCACTCGACGCTTAAGCACATTGTCGAGGAGTGACGCAGTTCAACAGAGTGGCTATCATCCAATAAAACAGGTAAAATTAATGAATCATTGAAGAATAAATGGAAATAGATAATAGATTGTCTAGTTTTCGAATCCGCTACCTGAGCAGCGATGTATTTATGAGCGGAATCACACACACTCAAGATCATGGAATGTCGAGACAGATCGTCGTGGTTCGCCACCGTCCAACCAACTTGATGATTACCATTATTATCGAACGGTATTCAGTTATTAACTATTTCACGGGATTGTATTAGAGAAGGAAAGAATGGCAGTAGAATGGACAGTTAAGTTTTTGCTCGGCAGATCAAACAGAAACCAGAGTCAGTTCCAGAACTTCATGTCAAAATTTGGTTTTTAACTTCATGCATAAATGTCCAAGCGAATCATGGCTGTGAGCATAAACACGAAAGCGTGATACTGGGCAATAGTATCCGTTTCACACCACAAGCAGGCAGTGCGAGAAAGGTTTTTATTCAAGCCCGACCATACAGCCAGATCACTTCCAGAAGGAGATTACTTGTCATAGCAGACGATCTGAATGAGCATGTCGGTAGTGAAAGGAGGGTACTGGATAGGTTACATGGAGGTGGAGGAGTAAGTGTCAGAATCAAAGAAGGAGAAAGGGTCTTTGACCTAGTCGAAGCTCACGACTTGGCAGCACCTTCCTCGCGAAAGCTATCTCAGAAGGTAACCTACTGCAACGGAGCGTAAGAAACGAAAATATACCATGAGCTCGTAAGGCGATCGCCCATCAAACTGTAAAAGATATCAAGGCTGCTTGGCAAGAATAGGCTCCGTAGCACAGGCATCTTCTAGCCCACATCTAACTTATCAGTACTCACACGTTCAATGTGTTGAGCCTTCCAGCCTACATCGGCATTGAGCTGTTTAGCTATGAGGCTTACTTGGTATAATTCGTACTGATTTCGTTTTGACTTGAAGGGATGCTAGCACGGGTGCGGGGTTAAATCTCGTCCGAGACTCAAGTTTAGTCTCGCCAACCTTGTGAGACTTTCGCATCTCGTGCCGCGGCGGTATAACAGTAGTTTACGAAATATCAAGTTAAAACTCTGTGAATGCAATACTGCTGTGTAGGAAACTCTAGGAGAGACCTGAGGCTGATTCTGAAGAAGCTGGAAGCGTAGTTCTGAACCGACAAAGTCCAGCGTCCATATAAGCGCTGACAAGGACTCGGGCTCTAGAAAACCTAGCTTCCTACAGAAGTTGCAAGAAATTTGCAAAATGTGCCTAGGCGAGGCGAAAAATACACAGAAGGACACCTCGTACGAATAGCGAATAGGTGACGGACAAGCAGAAATGTTCGCCTCTCGGCTGGCCAAAGCCCGGGTCGGGCTACTCGACTCTGGAGTAATCAGGGCGTGAAGGACAGCGACAGTGCAAGACTGAGGAAGTCTTGTGAGGTCAAACGCGGATGGAAAGAATACCTAGATAGACTCTAAAATAAGAATTCTACCACAAATACAGCTCTCAGGTAGAGCCAAGCGACTGGATTCATCGCACTCTAGACAGAGCATGAGGTGGGAGGTGTCACCCTGAAGGAAGAAATCCGGTTGCCTGGAGGAGCAGTAACATCGTTTCAATATTCAAGTAGAAGAGGGTTGCGATAGAATGTGCCAGCTACCAGGGGCTCCTAACTCCTCACTTTCCCGGTGAAACTGTACAGTGGTAATGGGCTCATAATTAAGAAATAAACTCGTCTAGATCTTAGAGAAGCGGTCGGGCGTCATGCAAGAAGGGTTTCTTCCTATCTTCATAGTCAAACAGGTGATGAAGAAGTATCGAGAAAAGCGTGGACTCTGCTAGACCAGACCTAGACCTTCTCGATCTGGAGGAGGCTTTTGATCATATCCTGGGACTAGTCTTCTGAAGAAAGTCCGAAAGTGAAACACTCCAGAAAACCTGATCCACCATTCGAAACCTTCACGGTCCAGGAGATTCATTACCTATTGACCAAATGCCCAGGTTTCATTAATGGCGGAAATTTCTTCAGGATATTACATCACTGAATCCACTTTTATGACTTTTTTGACTTCCTTGATTACCTGTTCTAGATCATCCTACGAGAAGCACCATTGATCGCATTTATTGAATCATCGGATCTTCATGCAACATCCTGTTGAAATCTTCTTGACTGAGCTTTTGATCGGGTCACGTGTTAAACTGAAATACTCGAGCCTAACCTAATGACGGAGGGTGTGGAAACAGGCATCTTATCAGGCAGGCACCGTCCGAGGATCGAATCTCGGATCGGTACTTATCCAGTCTGATCAAGCCTTCATTCACTCATGGATCGACTGAATGATGGCAGGTACTTATTATAGGATAGAAGATTGACTTGTAGTCGGCCCCATGTGACCACCCCAAATCTATTCATAGGCCACACATGCTTTCGAAGTGCCACCATGGTTACGAATGGATTGCGGGCCTTATGCTAGAAAGGGGATTTGTTAACATTAGAAGACTTTTCATTTCTCCCAGATCCATATCTAATCATGAGCAATAACACAATGAGCAAAATTTGATGCTCGCGCATATTCGAAAACCAGTCGGATCGCTAATTTCTCACAGGAAGCGCTTTCCCTTCCTGTGAGAAATTCGCTATGTGTAAATACCACTTCTATTCTCCTTTTCCTTTGAAAGCTCTACACCCTCAGTATCAGAATTGGGAGCGATTTTTTTCTGTAAACCATCTCAGCTGTGTTCGAATAAAACATCGGATAGTATCAAAAAGGCGATTATTCGAAGAAAAAAGAGAGATGGGCTAAGGAGGCGTATCTCCGTTAAATTTCAGTGCAATTGGAGTGATCCGGCACTGATAGCACAACATTCCGCAATGCTGAAGTGGAAGTAGTTTTAAAAAAAGGCAAAATGAATGACAGTAAAGTTTGGTAAATGTGCAGATATCGAATCGCGCGGCTAACGCTAGGCTCTCCTCCTTCTTGTGTCAAACACCCTATCCCGAGAAATGTTGAACTAAAGAACTTTATCTTTCTCAAAGTTTATAGTTTTTGAGTTTTTTTCCGTGCTCAGCTCAGTGAGAGTATGAGACTGGAATAGAGCTCGAAATCATTTTCTGACACAACAGAAATCGGAAGTTTCCCTCTTTCTTTGATAGTTATACTAAGCCTATTTCTCTACTCCTCTTTTGAAACAACTGGCAGTTTCCTGTACACGAAATTTGACACAGGAGGACTAACAGGGAAGTGCAAATGGTATTCAGTTAAAGTCGGTGCTTACATCTGTGATCGGAAGTCTCGGACCTTTGCTCGCCTCGGAATAAATACCATCAAAAATCAAACTGTTAGACAATCAAAAATGATGTTTGTTGTTTTGAGTGATGATAGCACCACTATCAGATATTTTTTATCAATGGACCCTTTTCTTTACGGAGATATTAGTTGAGAATTCCAGATTATAGGCGGTCGAATAAGTTTTGTTGCAAATAACGTCGAGCAAAGAGGATCCTTCATTGAATCACAAACCTAGCTGGGTAGTGGTCGTAATCTGATAGTAAGAAATGAACAGAGTTCCAATCTGCTTATCGTATTGCCCTAATGTATCTCTGCACTTACCACTCACTTTTGTCGCCCTGGTCTACCATCTCGTCTTATCGAATGAAACATACTGATTGGTCAAAGCTACATCGTAGATACCGAAGATGTTAGGATTTTTATCGGTAGGTGGCCTCTCTTAGGTCCCTTATTTTCTCTTATCAGTTATCATCAGTTGCTGTCACCGGGTACCTACGATTCCGTCATATCGCGCATCACCTTTCAGAATGCTGAGGTCCCACTGGTAATACGAAAAGTGTGATCCTATCGAATTTGAACGCTTTAGGTCCACGTAAACAGGGGTTTCGAATTTGCGGCTCAAATTTTTATTGCGCACGCCCCGCCCCCTGTGCACGGAATCCGGTTTTGCCCCCACCATGATTGTTCTCATCTTGCCCATGGTATTCCTACCAAGTTTGAAAGCTCCCGGTTCAGTACAGGAGTTACAAATTTGCGGCCCAAAATTGCTATCACGCACGCCCCGCTCCCTGTGCATGGAGTCCGGACCTGCCACCCACCATAAACGTTCCCATGCCGCCCCTGTACTCCTACCAATTTTGAACGCTTTGGGTCCACTGGAGCAGGAGTTATGAATTTGCGACCTAAAATTTCTATCGCACACGACCTGCCCCCTGTTGGTGGAGCCTGGTCCTACTACCTGTCATAAGTGTTCCCATGCTGCCCCCTGTATTTCTGCCGAATTGGAGCTTTCTAGGTCCACGGAAACAGGAGTTATGAACTTGTGGCCCAAAATTTCTAACGCGCACGCCGCGCTCCCTGTAAACGGAGTCTGGTCCTGCCACCTACCGTAGGTGTTCCCATCCTACTCCCCTTACTCTTACCAAATTTGAGCGCTCCAGGTCCACGGAGACTGGAGTTATGAATTTCCGGTCAGACACACACACCGACACACACACACACACAAACAAACACACACACAAACACACCGACACACCAACAGACACACTTAGCGAATTATATATAGTAGGATCTTCAGGCATTCTTCATCGTATGAGTATGAAACGATCCCACAGCTTCACGTGCGCCATCTCTTTTGAAAATATAGTGTCCGGTGGTATAAAACGAAGAGGGCGTTCCTCAACTTGAACTTCAGGCACAAACGAAGACTTGAGGTTATTTGTGCCCTCCCCCAATGCTTGCTTCCCGGAGGCTGGAAGAACCACAACTGAGTGAGTGAGCTTTACTTAAAAAAAAGTCCTTTTCGGGAAGTTAGCATTACCTTACAAAGCAAGTTACAAGGAAGCGTGCACTGCCGTCATGAACTATCCTTCTGTGCAAGTACAACAGAGCAGTAAAAGCGATAAAGAAAAATTGAAAGGCATCACGAGTCGAGCTTGTTATTTACCAATCAATTACTGTCAAAATAAGTAAAGTCAAATTTCTGAAGAGCTCGGGGTCATTCTACTGTTTCTTTCTTTACCACTTGATCAACTGCTCCATCTGAAAAGACGAATACAAATATCGCACCACTTGGTCTTTGATGTTCCTAGAGCTGTAGTCGTTTTCCTTCATCATTTGTGGAAGGCGGAATACGAATTTTCCTCAATAAGGCTTACAAACAGTGAGGCCCCCATTTAATAGTGTTGTTTATTAGAGAAGTCGTCTAGATTGATCTTATAATTCATTCTTGGTGTTTTTTATTGTGAACTACTGAACTGTTCCAGAACGAAGTGTCTCCACTCGAACGACTTTATATTCCTGCAATAAGCGAACCGCAAAGGCCTTTAGAAGTTCGACAGTTCCACAGACAAGTATGTTTTTCTACTCATAGAACCACAACTGAGGTGCATAAGAGTAAGGATAGTGATAACGGGGCTGATTCGCTGACTGACTGTTTCTCTGCCTGTCTGTCTTGTCCTGTCCTCTCCTAAACCCACCACACACCTTCATGACCAGAGAGATAAGGTGAACAGGAATGTTTCGTTCTCTGAACGCTCTTCAGGCAAATGTTCGTAAAAGGCGATCTATCGCTTACTTCAGAGTGGTCCAAAGAAGGCTAGGTTGCAGTGTCTGTTTCCGACGATTTTCCCGATGCTTCTTCATCACGTGTCTAGTTATGAAAGTGCCATTCGTTGTGGTCCATTCACACATGGATCCGAACTGGTCGTGAAGTCAGCAATTACAACACATTTGTATACTGAGGAGATGTTGTGGAAAATGACTTCTCACGACAAAGGAAAAATCTAGGTTATCAATGGTATCCAGTACTACTTTTTTTTCTGCATTACTAGAATCAGCAGCAGTGTCATAACTTGATAAGATTCGTTTCTAAATTATTCAGCCTGTCAGAAACTACATATCCAAAGAAGAAATGCTCTCACATGAATGGAGTGAATGATCAATTAATGCAAGTGTGCAATTTCAGCAACCGAGTTCATTTAGACAAAGTCATTCGAGGATCGAAGTGGTGGTAGGGAAGTGCAACGAATGTCAATGGATCGTAGAGCCTTGTCGGATATGCGACATCAAACCACCGAACTGCTACAGCCTGAGGTGATCTTTCTTCCCATCTTTCGGATGGTTGTCTTTTGGAAGAATCGGGGTTTAACTTGTAGTGCGGTTTTACGGATGAACGCAAGTGATAGAACTAGCAGTGCTAGCGGCAGCGTGTTACCCTATTCTATTATCAAAGAAATATTTGATTTCAAGAGGGGCTTTGGATCTGAACGCGTGCAGTACCCTCCAAGAAAAACCTCAAATTCATGCTGAAAAAGCACTTCTGTGTTTTTTTTTTTGCATTTTTCTGTTGAACCTGTTTAATTGCGGAAAATTAAAAGTCAGTAACTCACCATTTAGATGACAGGCCTGTCCGTAGGTCGGCCCCACACAAAGGGCCGCCATCAAAATTCGGGAGTCCGCATTCAGCTAACGCTGGCCGAGCCAGTTGTTCCTGGTGGCACGCCGTGGAGGGGCAAACAGCACCATCTAAAAATTTTGGAGGGCTCCACGAGATTGGGTGCCATTCAAAAGAGAAAGTCGCCAGAAAAGTGAATCTTACATAGCGGTAGGAGAAGTTCTGAAGAATAAGAATAGGAGTAAGAAGAATAAGAAGACTAAGAGGGATAAGAAGAATAATATGATCAAAGGGAACGAGAAGATTACAAAGAATAAGAAGAATAATAAGACCAGGAAGAGTAAGAAGGATAAGAAGAATATAAGTACATTTGCAGGTCTGTTGGAGTGAAGTTTTCTCGGTGTATCAGCTTGAGTAAAAGTAAAGGTGTCCTCCATCATAAACTATGAATGAGTACCTTTTCATCAGAACTAAGCTGTTTTCGGCGCGAAGAATCAGTGGAGGTCCCTGGCAAGTGAGTAATTGAGCGAAACAAGTGGTAATCGGTCGATGCGAGATCAGTGCAATATAGTGGGTGATGGAGAACTATGCAAGTTCCTGAGTTGTCTTCTGGGTTCACCTGGGCGTGCGTTATTGTACTGCAGAGAAACTCTTTAGCTCCGAGAGTTCTGCAGAACTCTATGCAACTGAAAACAGTAGGTTTGCTCGTCGACGGTGGTTCTTTCATCGTCCAGGAGATAAGCGTGATGGAAGCCTCGTACACTCCACCAAACACAGAGCATGACGTCCTTCAGGTGATCCACTTATTGAAACGTACATTGGCTGTTGGTCTGCAATAACCCCTGACGCCTCTGTGCATGGTTCACGTAGACTACCAATTTCTCTTCTCCCGTAACGATCTTCTCGAGCCTGTCGAAACGGCGACTTCTGGACAGCAAACTTTGACAGATATTTAAGCGTGTCTGCAGAGTATTTCTCAATGAAATATGGAATCCATCCCCCTAGTATGCACGATTTCCGCCCAGCCTGGAAAGCAGCGCTGATGATCATCTGGTAGCACTGCATATGTGCAGCAGGTTTACGGATAGTAACTTACGATTGTTCTGTGAAGCTCCTCAATGGGCGCTTTCGGACATGCGTTGTAATCACAGCGCTGCGAGACACATATTGACAGCAATGAACATCGTCTGTTGAAAGTGTCGAAGATGAATAAGGGTTGACGGCATTACCGCTTCATAAAGACGTCGTGTAGAGGCCTCCTGCGGCATAAAATTATGCCGAGGTCTACCACTTTGCCAGAAACCACTGAAGCATTTTCCAAAAAATTTCGTGTTGTTTTGAAGAAAGCGGAAAATACTTGACGCTCAACCTTATAGAAGACATCAATGAGTTTAGCTAATCGAAGTCTACAACATGGCCTTTGAAACAAACTTTGTTCTGGAGTAGCTTGTTACAAAGCACAACTTCTATTTTGGAAGTATAGTACATCTAATAAGAAAGAAAGTACTAGTTGTAACAATATAGCTACTGACCAGTAAAAAAAAGGAAGAAAGTAAGTTTGAGAAGATAAAGATAAAATCGATATACAATTTTAGACTTTATTTAGGGTTCCTTTTTATTGCTTGAAATTGGGCTGAGTTCTGTGAGAGCGGTGCACTTCTATATGGGGGGCGCGCGATTCACGCGCCAATATAATGAGGTCATCGTGCACGCAGCATCGTTTCAGTACCTTCCTGTTGAGATGGACCAAATAAATCTGCAGTAGCTCACGGCTTCACCATGAATAGAGCAAATCTCTTTACTATGGCAAAAAAGCCCCTTCGAGACTGAGAATTCACCTTATAGGCCAACAATTTACTAGTCAAACGTTCAAAATAAGAATAACTTTTTTTTTCGATCCTAGTAAACGCAATCTATCTGTAAACGTGCATAGTTGGTCATTTCTTTACTTATTCTACTTATAAGTTCTTATAACTCCCGTTATGATGGTAGGAATGATGTTTTAGCGTGATTTGTCCGATGACCTCATTATGTTGGCGCGTGAATCGTACCACACCCCTTCTATATACCTTTGAGCGAATAGTTTTCAGACGTCTGTCGCAGCCGCTTGTCAATCGTTATGGGCTGCCAAGGGCCACCTTGAGGAGTTGCATGCTTTAGGTGAGTCGAAATAAGGATTAGGCTTTGATATAAGCACTCGGTCGGACAACAACTCTCTGAAGAACTAAGTGGAATGTGTAGCAACGCTCAGTAATCACTTGGAATATGATACACATAAATTTTTGAGCGAGGTCGTTGTTTTTACTTCCATTTTGGACCAAGAACTCTTATCCAAATAGAACCGTGACCTCCGTGACAGAGCGCACTAAGTGGAATCGAACAGGTGAGCGCGAAGTTCAGGACCAGCCAGATGGTTGGCGTTTTTTTTTTCAGAGTTCCGAAGGCCACGCTGCTTTCTGCTACCCCACCAAGTCTTCCTTCATATCGTTGTCCATATTCATTGAACGCCCGAGATAAATGTAAGGCGAGGTGGTAGGTGTACCATGGATCTCGATTTGACCTTCTCCAACCCGAACATTCTTCATGCACTGTGTCTTAGTTTTGTTGATCCACAGCCCTACCTTCTTTCATGTTTTATGAGTTCAGCTAGCACAGTCTCAGCTTCTGCAACCCTAGTTGAAAAGAGAATGTCGTTCGTCAATCTGAGTTTCGCAGGAACCGTCCGTCCACACCCTTTTCTCCCAGTTTAGTGACTTCAGTACGTACTGCAGCATGGCTAAGAACAGCTTCGGCGACATAGTGTCGCCTTGTCTCACACTCTTCCTTATGGGAATGGTGGGAGATAGTTATAACAGCTTTACCGTCGCGCTGCGGCGACTACTGCAATCAGTTAGTGTTCTTACATAAGGTTGGTCCTCCCCTTGATCGACCAGAGCTGAGAGGACATTCGTTTCCACACTGTCAAAAGCTTTCGACAGTGTGGAAACGAATGTCCTCTCAGCTCTGGTCGATCAAGGGGAGGACCAACCTTATGTATAGTCAACAAAATAGGGACAGGAGGCATTCGGGATTTTTCGACACACTTCGATGAATTCGCTTCGCTTGGATGAGTTCACAGCAGCTGAATCCCTTCCAGCCTGCTCTACAGGTTGAGCATCGTCCAATGTTTGTGAAGAGCTTGTAAAGCACACTCAACAAGCTTATTGGGCTGTAGTTGCAAAGATCATCTCGGCCTTAAATCTTGTGAAGAATGACCATCCGCGAATTCCTCCAGTGGTTGGGTATCCTCTCCTTCTGGAGGAAGGACGTTATGTTCATTGCGAGAAGCGCATGCCACCCGCAAGGAGTAGGTCAGCTGAGACGTCGGGGCCTAGAGTGCTGCTCCTTTTCCATGTTCGCAATCGCAACCCTCATACCCGAAAAGAGGAGCTGTTCCTCCAGTGATCATTTCTGAACTTCGCATGTGTGCTGAGGGCTGATCAGTACAGTCAGTCCAAAACCTCTGTGTACCATTCTCCATTCCAATCTTGTAAGGGTATTGTAGGAGTCCGTCCTCCTCCTTCAAACACGAAAGTGGAATACTGTGATCCTGAAGATTTCGATGGCATTTTTTCAGATTAGTTCTATTTAAAGCTGCCTCCAGTATCTCTTTTCCCTGTCCAGTTGAAGATATCGCCACACTGCTAGTCTGCAGCTGATATTTGTGTGCACCCTTACAAGATGTGTGACGTTCTGATCGAGTCTCATGTTTCTTCTTGTCCTGAGGAGATCCTTCGTCGCATCTGAAGTGCGAGCGGAGGTATTCACTCGAGAAAGCTTGGCCTGTCCAGCACAACTGAGGAAACTCCGATGAAACTCAGCGCGTCGTAGTCTTCGGTTGGGTCATCCATGACCTTTCCGTCATATCGGGACAAATCGTCGTTCGGGACATCTCCGTCGTATACATGTGCTTCGAGCTCCTTACAGGATGTTGAGAAATCTTCTCCAGCTTGTGCCTGAATTGAACTTACCAGGGAAGGATCCCAAGTCGAAGTGACCATTCGAAATGAGACCTACACTGATGGAGGTTTTTTCGGATGCTGAGTTTGAATCTGCTTTCCAAATTTGCCGAGCGTTTCTCTGAACGGAGTTATGAAGGTGGTCTCATGGAGCTCAACATGAGAAAACTTAAATTACATGGATGAGCCCTTCCTCTCAACGGCGGATTGGTATAGTGGTAAGCGTGACGCTTCATATGCGAGAGACCAGGGTTCGGGTTTTATGGGGGATGGGCTTTTTGCATTATATAGAATTTTTCACTCAAGGACCAGGAAATACTCTCATGGTGATTTTATGGCGTTTTATTAACTTTTAATGCTTTTGCTGGTATTTATCCACATATAGTAACACTTCAGTTTTACTCGCATGCCCATGCACTCCATATTCACAGAAGGAGTACTTTTGCCACTTTCTCACCTCACCCTCCTCACCTGCTCTACACTTTGCCAATTTTGCCACGTGGCAAACGTGGCAAATGTGTAGAATAGGTGATCAGATGAGACAAAGTCATACGAGAAGCATGTTCTGCCCACAGTTGGTTGTGTCGCACTTATTGAAGAACTTCGGTTCTTGTGATATAGATCGCGCCCCAACTAGGAAAGAGAAGAAATTGATAGATAGCTTCTCCGCCATCTTACGAGATGCCGTCTACGACAACCTCGACATTGAATGTGAAGAAGGCAGCGTCATAGAAGAAGAAGAGGCTGACCCGCTGTGGGAAGTAGACGATGAAGAAACACCAAACTCGTCTAGTGGGTCGTTCGTATTCGGTGACATGGAGGTCTCTGAAGAGCAGGTATTCCTTCTGTTTCCCCGACACAGTTACCTGTAAGGTGACATTACTGTGATCCAGGTGGAACGCGCCATCATGTTTTATCGCTCTAGCGCAAAAGGAAGTCGTCCGCTCTCGTCCATGAACTCCTATTTCCGCTTCATACGAAGTGATTACCACCTCTTGAAGTTAAGGCAAATTGAGAGGGAAGGTGAGCCTTAACATTGGAGAGCATTTCTCATTTTGTAGTAACTTATGGGTATCTGAAAATAGGTGAGGTCCGCGAGAGTCGGCTGGGAGCTTTGCGAACGTTGGCAGACCTTTTGAAGGAAGAAGTAAACTCAAAGCTTGACCTGGGTGTGACGTTGCATGATTGCGATGTACGTCAAATGGCTTTGAGGATAAACAAGGAGAGGTCACTAGTAGCAGGATTCAAAGCTGGACACCGATGGATCCAACAATTCAAAAGGAGGTGTGGGTTGGTCTCCAGACGTATCACCACCTTCTCCTCTAGAGGAGTTTCATGGACAGGGAGCGTATTTCTTCGGAAGCTCAAAACTTTGTGAGCGAATTGAAGAAAGGTGGGAACTAGATTATCAGCACATTTCTCTAGAGTTGACACCTATTTTGGGTACATAGTGTTGATCCAACATTGCCAGTTTCTAGAGATGGAAGGATGGCCATGAGGAGCAGTGTGTAATGCTGACCAAAGTGGTTTCATAAGGGAAATGCATGCACAGAGGTCAGTAGCAGCAAAAGGTTCGAAAAGAGTTGAAAGAGTAGTGCAGTCTGTTTCTGCCACTACTCACTC
Source organism: Haemonchus contortus (assembly GCA_000469685.2). Taxonomy (NCBI): domain Eukaryota; kingdom Metazoa; phylum Nematoda; class Chromadorea; order Rhabditida; family Trichostrongylidae; genus Haemonchus; species Haemonchus contortus. The sequence goes on from LS997563.1 coordinate 836,991, forward strand.
GTTCACCGTTCTGCCCTGCCTTTTTGCTGATGGTCACCTGGGTCAAAAACTCTTCGTGGTGATTCAGGTTTGCTGTACAAATATTTCACATTACTCTAGGTTTTTCAACCTGACTTTGATAGGAAGCTACTGGAGAGTATCCGAGCCGAGGAATCTTCCGTGCGCAAAATTTGGAGGTACGAGCGAGTAAAACGCATATGATGAGCAAAGAGTTGATGCTGGATTGGGTGCGGACGTGCGTAGCAGCTCCGGACGCACCAACATCGACACTGTTGATCTTGGACTCCTGGACATCATTCAAAGACCACGCAGCTATTCAGTCCGTCCTACCCCCACAAAAACAGGTGAAAGTGATGAACATCCCTGCTGGACCTACGAGGCTTATACAGCCGCTAGATGTTCATTTCTTCTTGCCTTTCAAAAATATGGTTAAGCGCATCACCTCATATGTGATTGCTCATGATCTCAACTTTAGCGTGTACACTCGAGACTCAATTCTTCGCTTACTATCGCTTGTATACTTTCAGTTCTGTGCTGTCAGACTTAGGAAATTTCTCTCTTATTCATGGCATGCCGCCGGCTACTTAAGCTCTCACCCGGGTGATTTTGAGACGCCTACCCAATTCTGTTTTCTCTCTGATTTGGTAAGTGTTTGTGAAGCACTAGACTGTGACGAGTTCTTTTTCATCCGCTGCTCCCATTGTGAGAAGCTTCTTTGTTTCAAGCATTTTGTACTAGAATATCACATTTGTTCATAAAGTGGTAAAAGTAATCCTTCTGTGAACATGGAGTGCATGAGCATGCGAGTAAGACTGAAGTATTACTATATGTGGATAAATACCAGCAAAAGTTAATAAAACGCCTTAAAATCACCATGAGAGTATTTCCTGGTCCTTGAGTGAAAAATTCTATATAATGCAAAAAGCCAATCCCCCATAAAACCCGAACCCTGGTCTCTCGCATATGAAGCGTCACGCTTACCACTACACCAATCCGCCACTGGGAGGATTGGCACATCCAGGTAATTTAAGTTTTCTCATGCTAAACTCCCTGAGACCACCCTCATAACTCCGTTCAGAGAAACGCTCGGCAAATTTGGAAAGCAGATTCGAACTCAGCATCCGAAAAAACCTCTAGCAATGTAGGTCTCATTTCGAATGGCCACTTCGACTTGGGATCCTTCCCTTAGCTCTAAGGAGTCGATGATCAGAACCTCTGCAGAAAGATGGTACCACATCAATCTAGTAGGCAGCACTTCTTGTTCGTTTGTATGTGGTCCAGTTCAACATGAGTTGTACCGTATTGAGACTCCCATGTCCAGTGGAGATGATCTCCTTTCTGGAAGAAGAGTTACCATGGAAGAGTCAAACCGCTGATGGGAGTCCTGTTAAAATTTGTCCATTCCCGCTCCAACACTCCAATCTCCTCCCTTGTGCATCGCTGAGCCTAGCCTCAGCCTAGCGTCGAGATCTCCAACAACGAACTTGTAGAAAGACTTTCCGTCGTAGATGATATCCTCAAGTTGGTCGTTTCGAGCTTTACTTCGTCAGCTGTAGAGTGTGAAGAATAGCAGTTCATGATTGATATGGGAGTGCTGTCGCGGTCCGAAATCCAAGGGCTACTGCGCAACGCGAGATTTTTAGCCTGTAACCGATTGCCCTACCGTCTGACTCCCGAAGACGACTGGGCTCAGTTTGAGGCGTACTGAGGCTATTCTATTGCTGTTTTAGCAAGCTTGCTTCCTGGAGTCTCAGCACAGCAGGGCCAGTGTTGAGTGTTCATCATCGTAGCGATAGCCACTGTGGATAAGAGGGAGCTGAGGTGGCCTACTCTCAGCCATTCAGACATAGAGACGGACCGTTAAACAATTACTTATCTATAAAAACATATTTATATAAACATTAATGAAGACAAATTGTGAAGACTCCAACGCAAAACAGAGTCGAGTAATAGGCATTGTAGGCGAGGGACTTCGGACAGTACAAGCCGACATCTGACGTCAGTGAAGAAAGCATGTTGCAAGACGACATGACGCCTCCCCTTCGGTAGGAGCATATTTCCCCAAGCGAAATCTGGTCCTTAATCGAGAACGCGATGATTGGGACCGTAACATACCGGGGCTAGCTGTGGCTACCACATTTACTCCATACAACATTAAAGGAACGTAATTCAGGGATAACTGATCCATCGTCAGCGTCGACATCATTCGAATCCAACACGGACAATAGTCCAGCTAATGGCAGCGGTGAGACGAAAGCACGGGAAGAACCGGCTCAAAAGAAACGTCTTCAGTACAAGTGAGCCAATTACCTAAGTAATTTCTTTCTTTATCCAGTGGGACGGTCAGTTCTTCACAGTTCTTTACATTCCCTATCATTTTAGATTTTTTGAATTCCGTGAGTGTTTTCCATAGTGGTGTTGGCGTATAGAATTCAGCGACTCCTTGCATACGGAAACCTGCATCTTCGAAACTTCTTCGTTAACGCCTCGCCTACAACGCCGCAACCACACTAGTTTCGTCCGATTTGATGCGCAAATTTCACGAGCTTTCAAGGCCAGTAGTAGCATCAAGCAACCAATAGTAGTAAACGCATTATTAGGGTTCCATAGAGGGGGGGGGGGAGGGCGTGGGTACATTCGCCCAATTCTGGATGGACGGGCAAACTGCGCGGCGAAATTCGATTGGGTGAATTTAACGACGTGAATTGAATTGCCTATCATCGGACACACGTTTGAAGTAGATTGGATAATTAGGGCCAGCTGATGCAACTCTTTTACTTACTTGACTACTTTACCCCACTTAAATTTGTGCAAATAATATGCGCCAGAACGCTTGAATCACCACGAATATCGCAGTTTACCGCGCCTATCCAGGACTGGGCGTATGTTCCTTCCCCGGGGTTTGGACCCCAAATTGTGTGCTTCTTACACTGCAAATTGCAAGCGAAACGTGTTTAGTTTCAAGTTTCTCTGATAAGAGACGTTCTGAAGAAGTTTCTAATTACAGGCGTCTCATGTATTTTGTTGTTGTGTGAATCGAAATATCGCTTCGAAATCCATGTTTTTAAAACCAACAATGAGCTCGGCAGCAACAAGGAAGGGATTAAGTTATTAATACTATAGGCTATCGTGGAGAAAAAACCGTCCTATTAAAACTACGATCGACGCACCAACTTCTATCAGAGAATCACACCGTAGTGGACACCAGGAAACGTATGTTGTGCATGTTCATCTATCCCCTTATCTCCTTCCCGTTGCATCTATGGAAAGCCGTAGCTGATTATGATTTGCAAAACAGTATTAACACCCCCGACATTTTTTTTTCGATGCCTACAGACATGATGAGGAGACGGTAATCAACTCTCTATATAAACGTCGGTGAAAACTATCTTACATTAGGCGTTGTCCTTAAAAAAGAGCCTCCTTTTTGTTCAAAGCTCAGGTTGCACCAACCAGGTCAATGACCATCATAATACATATAGCGCGCTCACATCCACCTGTGGGTCTGTTTATTTGTTTGCACAGAAATTTTGGATTACCTCAAGAAGAGCTCCGCCTACAGTGGGCAGCATCAGGGGCAAAACTTCCTCATCATCATTCGTAGTGGCCCAAGGGCCGGGAAAATAACAAAGATGAGGGGTGGGTCAACAAGTGAAGCGATGAGGACTCAACAATAGAGCCGGATCGTCCTTGCGGTAGGCGGTTCCTTCCACATCAGTTCAAAACGCGATTCAACGAAGGTCAGAAGTTTACAATTCTGTTCAGAGACGTTCTAGTACGCGAGGAAAAAGTGATTAGAGGTTGCAGTGTAATATGGCAAACCCTTAAAGTGGGTGGAGTTTACAGTGCAATAGGCGGAGCTAAGACCAGGGATGCATAACTCTGCGCAAAAACGTTCTGGGATGCGGAGAAAATGTTTAGGGGCAGCTAAAAGAAGGGTGGTCAAATTTTCGCCGAAGGAGGGGCTGGCAGTGGAGCGGGCGCGGTCAAGATCGAGTATGAATAATTCTGCTCGAGGGAATATATCGAACAGAACGCCTTCAAAGTGGCTCCACAACGTGAAAATTAAGAGGGAAATATCTCATTTTCGTCCATCACACCTCCTCTGAATGATTCTATCACAGATGAGCGGTCGTGAACATATATTGCACGCGTTCGCGTGCGAAGCCAAACTGGTAGAAAAGGGTCGCTTGATGAACCACGACTTTATTCTGCTGTCAGGATACACAAACGATGAAGGTATAAGGTTCTGGTGTAAACACTTCCGTATCAGATGGGCCTATTCAACTTTAATTCAAAATCGCAGTCGCGGTTTGGATGCGTATGCGGCTTGCACATGCCTTTCAAAGGTCAGCTGTACAGCTGATGTACAACTTAGTGCTTCTATGCTCGCAGGCGACGGTGTATTAACCGACCCTGGAGTGTTGGAAAGCTCGGTCGGCCTAGGCGAGTACCGATCCAATATTCAATCCCTGGACCATGTGTGTGCACAGTGTGCCGCTTGCCACTACACCACTTCGTAGTCTTCTAACCTCCAGCGAACCTTATCACGAGCAGGAGGGTTGGAGTGGCTGAAATGGGAACCACGGTAAGCTGAGTAAAATAATGATGAAAGTTATGCGGAGTAAAACAACCGTGGATCTATACTTACTCTGACCAACTAACCGTAATGGGCGCTAGGCTTGTATGGGAACATAAAAGCGTCTACATCAGACGGCCACCGAAAGTCATCGTATAGGGCAAAACAAGTATTCAAGACGGCAACACGTTTCTTAATGGAAATGGAATGTGGGGGCGCACTCCAAAAACGGATTCCATTTCAATGCTATCAGTGTGATTCATTTCTATTAGGTTGGCAAATAAGTCCTGCGACAAAATGGAAACCTCTTCTAAATCATTTCTAAATTTTTTCATACCAATCAATTTTCGGAAAAATATTTACCGTAGAAGTCAACAACCTTCTTTTATTCTTTGAGCCAATCACTTATGCCATCTCTTCAGGAGTGAGGGAGCTGTGATTCGAAGAAGTAATTGACTGCCGTTTTTGGATCACATTAAGTTACGAATTTCCTCTCCTCAATGGGGTGCTCAAAAAGGCGGAGCACATAGTAGTTAAAAGGGGGAACACTCCAGGAGTACGACTGATGAGTAACCTGGAACCAAGCGGGATCGGTGAACTTTTGGCGTGAGTCTAAAGCGAATTTTCGACGTGCGTTCTCCCTCTGTGGGGACCTGATTTACGGTCTGATCGTCCTTCTCTAAACCGGTTGGCCAAATAAAGGGGATCATAGTTGCAAGCGATACCTGTGTCCAGCTACTCCACGTATAGCATCTCACAGCGGATGGATTCCTTCAACTTCCAACAAATTAAAGGGCGATGCTCGTGTTACTCCAAAGGCTGGTATTTCCTGCAATGAAGCGATCCAACCGTTTGTTGACCGTCGATCGGTGGGCAGTGCTGGCATCGAATAGATTGCTGATATTTCGAGCCGCTACACCCGCGTTTTTTCCTTGGCGTGCTTTGTAGAAGGTGATGATACGAATTGGGTGTTGTCCATTCATTGACCGTAATACTGTGAAAGCCCACAGCCCAGCTCATGTGTTGATTGCCCGGGGAATGTCCTTCAAGTTTATCATCGTTGCTACCGTGTTCGCACTGTTGATGCAAGTTTTCAACGCTTCAAATATTTTGTCGCAGGACTTATTTGCCAACCTAATATTTTAAGATAGTATTCAGTAGCAACCTATATCGAGCAGTTGAAAGTCTTTATTGACTGCAATTGGCAATTCCTGATTCATAAGATCCATTAATGTAATTCTCTACAATGATTGAATTCACCATCGCTAATTATTCAATTGTTACCCCATATCTCGCCGATAGAGGGAATGGCTGCTTATTCTACATTTCTTTGAGACTCGTTTCAAAGTTCAAAGCGGAATTTCCAAGCAGAAGAGCGGGCTACTGGTACGGAACGAACACTTGTGAATAAAGGACATCCTGGTAGCAAAAAAACTCATTCGCGTGTATTCCTTAATGGTGCTTAGCCGTTTTGGCCTCCCCCAATTCAGCTTTCTATATATTCCCTATCTCCCCTCGGCACCCATTCGCTCTCCACCACAAAGTCGGAATTGCGACTTACATATACAAGTTGTAGGTTAAAGTGGGAAGAAGAACAGTTTAGTAAGGAATCACGGGCCTTATGCACTAAAAACACGGTAGGGGAATGAAAAGTGACTCCAAGAAAATTACTGCAAAGGGCACGAACGTTTAAAATTTCGAAATTTTGTGCGTGGGCATGTCTCAGATAAGTGGCGGTGGAGCAGAAATTCGAGAAAACAATCCGAAAGATCGATCTCGAAAACTTGTTGTTACAATTAAATAAAACAAGATTCGAAAGGAACGGAGAGCTTCATCTAGGGAAGCAATTCGACGGATTGGGCAGGAAATAATCCCAAAAACAATCAAGGAAATCTCAGATGATTGTGGGGGTATTTCGAAACGCAGTTGAAAGGGTGTGCGAACTTGAGTACGATCATTCAGTTATTGCATTAGGTGCAAATGTTTTCTTTACTGTCCGATATTGTTGATGACGAGATGCCGACATGTATCCTATCCTACTATCCTACTTTATATAATTCGCCAATCTGTGTTTTTGTGTGTGTGTGTTCCATCGGAAATTCATAACTCCTATCCCCGTGGACCTAGAGCGTTCAAACTTGGTAGGAGCACGGAGGGGGAAAAGGGCAACAATTTCGGTGGGTGGCACGACCGGAATCCGCTCACAAGGGGCGGGGTTCGGGCGAAATAAATGTTTGTGGAGCAAATCAACACTCCTGTCTCCATGGACCTAAAGCGTTTGAATTTGGTAGGAGTATGAGGGACAGGATGGGAACTTTGGTGGGTGGCAGGACCGGACTTCTTACGCAGGGGATGAGGCGTACGCGATAGCAATTTTGGGCCACAAATTCACAACTCCTGTTTAAGTGGACTTAGAGCGTTAAAATTTGGTAGGATTACACTTTGCGTGTTAAAAGTGGAACCTCGGCGTTTTAATAAGTGATGTAGGATATGGCGAGATCGTAGGTACTCGGCTACAGGAACTGATAATAACTGATAAGGGAAGATAAGGATTCTGAGAAAGGCCACCTATTAACCTAATCTCCAACGTCTGGTATTTACGATATATTAGGTTGATGCATAATTATTGCGAATTTTTTCGCGGCTCTTTTTCTCTTGATAGAATTTGGATATTGAGTCCAGGTTTTTTCTAGAAATGACCTACTTGATTTCCTCTGCAAGAATATACTCAAAAAACCATCCGCATATTCTCAAAATTGGGCTTTACTACTTCGTGAAAGATTGGAAGGTGGCACAGTCATTCCGCGATCTCAGTGACTTTTCGGCGATCGTTCATTAGGTGATCTAGTGAAGGTACACATGATTTCCTGGCGGTCAAACACGATTATTTTGATATCTTCTATTTCCCCTACATTTTATCTGCCCATATATATTAGGTTGATGCATAATTATTGCGGATATTTTCCAGCTAATTTTACTTAAAGAAACTATAGAAATACTAAGCAAAGACATATTCAAATGATTACTCCGGAACTTATTCACCATCTACATCAAGCACTGCTTTCCATTGATTAGTCAGTCGGATCCCAAAAGCGAAGACGTTTCAATCCTTACGGACGATCCACGCCTTGACATCGGCCATCAAGTCATCCAAATCGACGTAACCTCTCATCTCTAGCCATTTTTTCGATGAACGGTTGACAAGATAATCCATAAAAGTTTTTGCTGGTGAATATGGCAGATTTAGGGGCAGATCCAATTTCTTGGTTGGCTCTGGCTGATTGTTCGATCGCCGAAAAGATACTGAGATCGCGGAATGACTGTGCTACCTTCCAATCTTTCTCAAAGTAGTAAAGCCTAATTTTGCGAATGTGCGGATGGCTTTTCGAGTATATTCTTGTAGAGGAAATCAAGTAGATTATTTTTAGAAAAAATCCAGACTCAATATTCGAATTCTAACGAGAGAAAAAAAGCCGCGAAAAAATCCGCAATAATTATGCATCAACCTAATAGTTTTGACCGTTCAGCATAATTCATTCGGTAAGACAGGATGCTATAGTGAGTGGTCAGTGCAGTGAAAGGGACCCTCTAGCGGCATTACGATAAGCAGATGAAAATTTCGTTCATGTCTTGGAACCGCTCACCGCAAGTAACTTAACACTCAACAGTATGCATTACCGTTTGCAGCAACTCAAAACCAGAACGTATTAACCAGAAGAGAAAGGGAGAGTAAGCGCTTGGACGAGTAAAGCAGTGAAATGCTCTACCTGATTATCGGCGCACCAACTCAATCCAGGAAGGATTAATCCCGCTACCATGGGAAAGGTTGCTGTCGCGAGAATCACCCTTCCGTGAAATTCGCGGTAAAGGACGCAGAATTCTACATAACGCAACAATCGAGGGCTGTTGATCGTTCACTGTTTACGTGGAAAGTTAACACGCACGGTGTTACGTGCTAACGTGTTAAACCAGCGCTCTACCAGAGACGAAAAGGAGGTTGGGCGCCAAATTGCATAACCTGGAATAACACGTTAAACCGCGTAAATTTCTTGTTGTACCACGCCGCGTTCCTGAAAAACTAAAATGAAAAAAAAGACAAGTTGGAAGTTTGCGCTCTCTTCAAATGCCTGTGATCCTCCCTTTCACTTCCTTCAGCGTTATGCGTGCGGCTTCCCATGCCCGGGATAGAGGGCAAATAACTCGATATTTGTAAGTTAGCTTTCGTCACACAAATTTGACAAAAATCTTATCCACAGGCTGTACTTTCACCCGAAGGCTGTAGACTGTCCTCAGTTACAGTCAAAACGAGTTGTTTGAATTTTCCTCATGTGTTACATTCTTATTGTGAGAGGGACTTAAAAAATCATCTTCACCCTTGAAATTTTCCATCTTTTGGGTGGTGGGATTTGTGGCCGAACTTCCATTGTTGCCCGCACAAACGTGATGAATTTTTGGCAGTAATCTTGCGGAATCCGCAACGAACGTATTCATCCACTGGAACATTATAGCGACTAAAAGTTCGGAAACAAATTCGCGCATTCCCACATTTTCCCCGAATTACAATATCATCACTGACGCAATAACAGTAACAACTCGATGGCAAATGGTCACATCAACCGAGGCAGCTCCCAAATGGATCCGAGAGTGAAACGGATGAGCAACACGTGAGTACCTGCCCTCCAATCGATGCAGATCTAATCCATGTTCACTTAATGAATTTTCAAGAATTAAGTGTTTTTATTCTGCACAAAACTCCTGAATATGCAGTCTACCGCCTGGATGGGAAGGCGCCACCATCGGCTGAGTTGACCTCCTATCAAAGCGCCTGCCTGCGCTTATCCTACCATCAACCACTTGGTTTTTTCTTCGGCCTGAGTGGTCTCCCTTAATTTCAAATTTCATAGTTTGTTGTTTTTCGTCAAATTCTTTTTTACCTCGCAGATATACGAAAAACAATCTTCAGAAAAAAAAAACTGAAGAGTGAAATATGTAGTTCTATTAGGTTGTCGGAAAAGTCTTTGCGCCTTTTGCCATTTTTTTTAAATTTTTTTTCCTTCACAATAACTAACAATTATCAAATATATGCACCATCATTATCGATAAGCTATTGCCATTCATTAGGCAACTTGTGGTTCCTGCTTGCATAGAATTCCTGAGGTTTCGAGGAGGAAAACTCGTCAATGTACGTCTCGAGTTGATTCACATTATCGAACTTCTTATTTTTCGGATGGTCCGACAGCGACAGGAGCAGATGATAATACGTTGGAGTTAGGTCTGGTGAATACGGTGGGTGGGCCAGAACATGCCATCTCAGGCTTTGAAGCTTCTCCTGGGCCTCCTTCGAAAAGTGTGGGCGAGCCCTGTTTTGGAGAAAATAGACTTTCCCGAGATTCTCTCCTAGAGCTGCAGCAATCCGGTCCACAGAGCACACTGGGCTTCAGTGCTGACAGCGGAGCTTGGTGGTAGAAGGTTCCAGTGAACGATCCTTTTGAATGGCTTCATACGCTCGGCATTGCCTTCTGAGGTAGGAATTCTGGATTGGAGGTCGGGATTCCATGCTCTACGCATCCAAGCCATTGGCGCTTCCTCGTGTGGTTTAAGTAGGGAACACACTTCTCGTCGCCAGCGATTAGGTCTTCCAGCCATGCGAAGGTGCGTCGGAAAGTCATCAAGTTTAGGCATGAATCCCTCTTCATTTTGAGGTCGTGACCACCCAGATCAAAACTTATCCATATCTCCGAATCTCCATGTCTTTCCAACGCGATGCAAATGAACAGCTTTTGTGTCGTGATGGCTATGAACTCCTGTTTCAGCTGATGGGTACTAAACCTGGAATCTTCTTCAACCAGCTTCAGGAGATAGTCGTCATTGAGCTCAGCTAGTCTCCTAGATCGTGGTTCTTCGGTCCAATCAAAGTGGCCATTTTTGAACTTCTTGTACCCACTTCTTGATGTGCTATTAGGGACAATGAATGGTCCTATCGCATCGCATATTCCCCCTGTCGCTCAATTTGGATTAACGTTTTTTTTCTGAACTTATAAAGCAAAGGCAGTTTGACTCGCTTTGGGTCGAGAGCGATTCTTGCAGCCATAACCGTTGCGAAATGCTACGGCAGATATGGTGTGGAAAGCGCATTGACCTGCACTTACACATATTCCGCAGTGGAGGTTCTAGAGCTATCCCCAAAGATTTCACAACATGGAAACCAAAATGCGCAAATACTTTTCCGACAACTGTGACTCTAAAAATGTTAGTTCCGTTAGGCGAGCCTGCGGATGTTGGTACTTCTATCCGAATTTCCACGACAAATAGCAGTGGCTTTGAAGCAAATATCGTAAGATCTCACTGGGTATTCAAATTTTCCCCTTCATGCCAAAAATAAAGATGCATTCGGTGTAGGAACCCACATCCGTTTCCACGTCTCTACCTGCGTTTTCTCAGTGAGAGAGTAGATACCCCACTGAGCAATTTCTCTTCCATTCCATCTTTCCGCATTGAAGCAGCAATTTACAATCCACGGTGCTCCTCCCCAGGTGCGCTTTGATGCTATGGTTGTTTGCCACACGATTCGGGTAGCGCGCGGCACGTGAGATCGTCATCTCGACTGCTATGCAATGCTTCAATTCGGATTATTTTCCTGCGTGCGGGTATTCGAATGCAACCTAAAATGCGCCACCAAAAAGGATCGACATCTGTTTGTAGAAGAAGCAAAGTGGAAGTAGAATGGGGGTGTCGAGTTTTTTTTTTCATGTAGAACGCGTCGACACACATGTTTCTACCATTTCTGCTCTTTTACCATGTGGAAGATGGAGCACAGGGAAATAGGGGAATTTTACAGAGGAAAATAAAGGAATATGAAATAGAGGTAGTAAGGTGGTGACTGAAGAAAGTTCCCCACTGAAACGTGCAGAACCGCAGCATCCCCAATGTTGCATTCCTATGTCCACACGAGGGAAAACTATTCAAACCAGGATATCCTCACACGGTTCAAACGTGTCCATTTCCAGATTGCAGTGGTCTGCGCCGCGCGCGACTGTGCGGGATGAACTAAGCTCATCGACGACAAATTATAATAGATCCCCGCTCTGACCTCTTCGTGGGGGGAAGGGGGGTGTGGTGCGATTCACGCGCCGATATAATGAGGTCATCGGACAAAACACGCTAAAACATCATTCTTACCATCATAACGGAAGTTATAGGAACTTATAAGTAGAATAAGTAAAGAAATGACCAACTATGCCCGTTTACAGATGGATTGCAATTACTAGGATCGAAAAAATTAAAGTTATTCTTATTTTGAATGTTTGACTAGTAAATTGTTGACCTATGAGGTGAATTCTCAGTCTCGAAGGGGCTTTTTTTGCCATAGTAAAGAGATTTGCTCTATTCATGGTGAAGCCGTGAACTACTGCAAATTTATTTGGTCCATCTCAACAGGAAGGTACTGAAACGGTGCTGCGTGCGCGATGACCTCATTATATTGGCGCGTGAATCGCGCGCCCCCCGGGGGAAGGGGGGGGGGGGAAAGTGACCATAACTCGCAATAGCGATGCGTTATTTTTCGCTCTGATAGAAGCAGACGCAGAACTCAGCTAGTTCTCACCTGTCTATACTCACCGTCGAAATTTAAATCTCACAGTTAAAAATGGCCATGCGATTTGCGGCAAGCGCAGCGCGCTCACGAGATTCGGGTACGAGATCCCACACCTCTGAATTTACAGAAGGGTTGCTGAGAAACGGGAGCCGCGATGGGCGGGGTCACCCCGCCCAATTGAGGCGGCGCGACTCCGCCCATCGCACCGTTCAACTCGTTCAGATCGCGTAATCTTCTTCTCTCCTCTTCTCTATAGATGATGGATTGGGCTTCTATCATCTATAGAGGAGAGGAAAGCGGAAGATTACGCGATCTGAACGAGTTGAAAGGTGCGATGGGCGGAGTCGCGCCGCCTCAATTGGGCGGGGTGACCCCGCCCATCGCGCCAAACGACATACACCCCTGAGAAACATGTGGTTGTTGGCGGTGGCAATATCCTGACAATTATCCGTTACCAACATGAGACAAGCCTATCTTGGTGGCTAACAATGGTCCTGTGCATTCGAGCATTGCAGTTAACACCAGTTGCTAGGGATGCGCTTCATTGCGCGCGTCCTTCAAAACTAGGTCACGCCGCAACCGTCGCATGCGGCGGGTCTGCCCGCGATACTTGAAGGACGTCGCAGTTGTTAGTGGGGCATACGATTTGCGCTTGGTCCATGGCAGTCAGTCAAAGAAAAGATAACACGGCTCAATGCAAATCATTCGCTCCACTGCCTTTTGGTGGTACTGCAATGTTATCTTGAGACCTCAGTGGGGTGCGCCGCGCGCGAAGTGGGTGGGGGGCGACGTATTTCCAGCGGGCTCGTGCAACGGATTTCCCCATTTGCTAGTGGTTACAATCGAATCTTGCATTAGCGATTTGGACGGGATATCATGCTCGCAGGTTCGCCTCGGGTAGACGCAGACCTTCTAGGTTGTTAAAATCGGAATAAAAACAATGCGAATTGGAAAATGAAGAAATGTGTGAATAGCTTCCTGAAAATTCTTTATTCGTGTTATGGATTAGATGTGTGATCATAAAGACCTTACGTGTTTCGTAGCTCATCTCTCATCTCTTAGTCCAATTATTCGTCTAGGTTACCGAGTAAATCCGGCCGTCGTCTCACGCTCCATCTGCCTGTAGAATCGCCGACCCGCCGCAGTTCTTACGAAAGCGAATGGTCCCAAGAGCCACGCGGCATTTCTCGTCGACGCGAATCGTTTCCGGCCGAGTCACGTTCAGTGTCGCAGTGCACCCTCTTGGGTGACCGACACAACTCTGTCGCAGTGGACGACTCACGGCGCCAGTCGCGTGATTTCCAGGATTTCGTACGCGACGTACGACGACATTCACGCCATTCATCTCATCGTGAATGTTATTTGAACAACTCGATGCGACGAGATTTGGAAACACGTTGGCTTGACGACTACATTCGTGACTACTACGCGGTCATTGAACAACGACAAAAATGGCAAGACATGCTTTACGACCTGCAAAGTCGGCGACTCCTGCATGAGCTGCTGCTCCATCCTACGATGGAAGATGAACTGTCTGCTCGACGAGGACTGGGTGTGCCCAGCGAACCACGGATCTTTCATGGCATGGAAACGCTGTTTGAGAAACACGAGCACTGCCGAGCTGGTAGACGTCTGCGAAAACCTTTCCTTCGTCGCACCGCCTTGTCACATGACGCAGTTTTTTTGCCGCGAAGAGTGGAGAAACAGGACGATAGGTACAGTGCCTTCACCGTTCGATCCATGGCAGTGTCGTGTCAACCCTAGCTGCTACGGAGTGGTTGTCCATACCTTTTGTTGCATGTTCCGTTGAAGGGTTAGGTGGTGGAAGACGAGAGCCGAGGAAGACCAAATAGGATGGAATTTTCGACAAAAAGACGAGATTGAAAGCGAGCAACGAGGCGTTCAGAATGGGAAATTGCTGGCTGATGAAAAGCTATTAATTCTTAGAGGGACTAGGGACGTATCCTCGCATGCCTGTGGAGGTGTTCTTATCATGCTGTCCACTGCTAACTTCGAAAGGTCAATATTGTTCACCATCATGTTTCGGGTAGTTCAAGAAATTTCATTTTATCGGTGTTACAAGCTATGATAAGTTGTATTATGCAGAGTAATTGAAGTGCATTAACAAGATTCTTGGCCGACTCCCAGGCTTTACAGTTGCTTGGATGGTATGTCCAACCCAAGTTATCCCGTTGAAGTTCTTCCTCGAATCCATCTTTCCTATCAAAGGCTTGCATGACGGTCCTGAGTCACATATTTCTCATATGTCTGAACTGGTTTTGCTTTCATAATTCAATTTCAGGTCAATGTTCCTTCGGCGGAAGTTTTTATCAACAGGCGCTGTATCAAGCCGTGACAGCACGAACTCGACAGAGTCCAGCGCACCGGAGGCGATCTTTGGTAGTAGTGTGGACAGCGCAGGCGATGATCTCGGTTAACATTAACTCTACATAAATCATTATAATAATATTTGAATTGGGAGGTTGCTTTGGCCAGGTGAAGTTGCAGTTTGCTGTCCGTATGAAATAGTGCTGCATGCTAGACGAGGATCAACACAATCTATTTGCTTTTTAACCAATCGCTACAATCTCCCTTACAATAAGGGTAAAAGAATTTGACAAAAGGAATCTCTCTCCCGGGAATGCCTCGCATAAAGTCAGTTGGTGGCGATGCATGATTGTGAAGTGATAAACGAAATTAAAGGCACAGTTCACGATAAAAATGGTTTCTGAGATTCCCCTATAGTATGATTTCGAGACTCCCCCTTATACTATTCCTGCCGTTGTAAAGTCGAAAGACGTCATGAATAGGGCACAATAAGGGACCAGATATTTTATCGTTTGAATGCCTCACCCATCGTGGACGAGTTTCAACGGCGTTGTAGAGGCTGCACTATTCAAGAGACTACCATGTAGAAAATCCAAACAACTTGTCATAATGTCAACTCTAAATGGCGACAGTGAAAGGCAGTCTTAGATTTGCACTTGATGTAGTCAACTTTGCGCAACTGTGACAAATGAAATCTCGTCCGAATACCCCTTCGCCATTTTCGCTATGGTAATTTCGTACAACCTCCATTTCCACTACTTTTGAGAAGCCTTTTTTTGCGAGCTAGGCTGATTCTTTCACTGCTTCGCACCAGATGCACTACTCCATAGCAACACTTCCCCTTTCGAACTTAAAATGGTTACCTCGAAATAATCGTGAACTGTGCCTTTGAAGGTAAGATGAGATGGAAAATAGCGCGGTGAAGGCGAAGGAACTGCATGAATAGGTGTTTCCAAAATGAAAAAAGGCTTCGAAAATCTGTCGAAAAGGAGCCTCGACGTGAATGAGACCAGAAGAGTAGAAAAGAGTGGGGCGTTCGGACGAGCTATACATGCATTGTGTTTCACTGCGTGCATGTGGGTCTTGGTGCGAATAACAGGCTATGGTAAGCAAAAAAATCATTCACTTATAAGCATAAGTACACAAAAAACCCTAGTAACAGCAAAAGTAGCTCACCTTTTTCAGCCTCTAGGACTAGGAAATTAAATAAGGGATCGCGGCAGCAAAAAGATTAACAGAAGAAAAAAGAATGGAAGAGAAGCATCGCCTAACCACTCGGCGATCAACTGAATGTGTGTGGGTCCTAAAGCGAATAATTGCAATCTGTATCGCCTCGAAACTCGTCTGACGTGACATCGATCGAGGAGCGGAAAGCCCCTCGAGCCAGCAACAGTGAATTATCGTGAACTGTGCCTTTGAAATAAACGTTACCTGTGAAAACAGTCCAACTGCAATATTCCAAATTCTCGCCAGTTATACTAAAAGATTTTTGTAGTGTAAAGGTGCCAGAGTATCGGAAGGTATCACCAAGAATCCCACTGAAAATCGGGTTGTTGAGCCGAGCGTCCATTCACCAATGATTTCTGCCGTGATTTAGATCAAGCAAAAGTGTTCGATCGCTGGATATTATAAGCCACATCGCTCTCTTTTTTTAGAACATCGTCGACGTTCGTTGATGAGCCGACTGGCGGCTGGCAGTGTTCCACAGATAATTTCAGTGCCGTCGATAGCAAATATAAATCCGCTCCGAAATTCCCAACGACTACGACAAATGCCTGACAGAGACTTCAGGTAGGAGTGCTGTGCTTGGTCTATGTACCTTGAGTATCTCGCAGGTGCATCCACGCATACGTGTGTGTAGAGTCTGCAAGTGCATTCAGTATCCTGCCCATCGACATTGCCAAAAGGTTGCATTCAAGCTACTAGGAAAGGCGATTGTTGGAGGCGATTTGAGGCCGCCTCCAGAATCAAAGCGACTTTTCCACCTAGTGATAGTCTGGCTAGCTACCCGAGGTCAATCCAGCCTCTACGCTTAGGCCTGGCAAACTACCAGTAGATAGCCATATGCTAAAAACTAAAATAAATTGGCTTGTTTCCCTTGAACCTGAGCGAGCCCTTCGATGCGGCACCGTTGATCAACGCTTCCATCGCAAGCGTGTACGGCGATTTGATGATGCAAGCTAAGAATATCAAGCACGACTTCATCAGACTGACGGGGTAAAGAAGGCATTGTTCGCTGCACGCCGCATTCGGGACTGAATAAGAATTATTCCTCGGGACATGCGATAGCAGAGGCTACGGCTGCGCAGGTGTGCTCGTCGATGCACCCTTGTCCATGAGCATTGTCGTACGGAAGTTCAACAACACGAATAGGACGTTTGCCTTCAAATAGATGTGCCTCAAACCCAGCTCTGACAATCTTCGTTGCCTGCGCACCAACATCAAGTTACGAAGAAGTGGAGCTGGAATCGTTTTCTATGGCTCTGGAGAAGCTACTCAGAGAGGACCACACTTTTTTCGTCATCGTCGGTGATTTCAACGCCAAAATTTTAACAGAAGAACGGCTAGAGAGTTACATACATATCAGCACTCACGAAACTGAATGGAATGAGCAAGGTGAAAGGCTGTACTGAATATCAGCTCACACTGTCCGTGATAACTCGCTACTCCAGAAGTCCTCTCATTTGTGATGGACATGAGAGTCAGTCACCTGATGGACAATTCCGTTGAGTAGACCACGTTATCTTCATTCGGAAGTTTCGCCTGATTGCCGTTGCTGTTGTTTCGAAATTCTACATGGGATCAGACTATCATCTTCTCTGCACTAGATTGTGTTTCTCAGTGCGTGAAAAGAGAGCTATGAAGTTCAGAAACGAAGCCCTAAAACTTCCATCAACTGGGACCGCCTCGCTTCCCTTGCGAGTGGATGGGAAGATTCCGTTACCGCAACATCGATGAAGAAGACAACCGGCTAGTCGAGCAACTTCACGAAAGTGCTAGGAGAGCAGAATTGAAGTAGTCAAGGGGAGTCTCTCTTCGAAGACTTTAGAGTTGGTACGCCAGTCTTTAATCGCACGAGCTACAAGCAGTCATCAAAAAATATCCGGACTAGCGAATCTGTGCAGAGAGGTGAGGGAGGAAGATCTGAAAGAGAGAGAGAGCAGCAGTTCTCGCCGGAGCCGTCAAGGCCAGATGGAGTATCGGCAAAGCCCGACGAAGCTTCTTCATTTACAATGAACCGTGATGACCTCCCTTGGGGACGGAACACTTACGTATCTCGAAGGGCAATATATTATGTCATCTGCGAATCCTGCTCGGATATCTTCGACAGCTACGTTTACCTGCCCACCTACCATCTTGGGCAAGATGCGATAACATGTTAAGTTTCATCTGATGGAGCAATATATCGCTCCTTTGGGTCTCCCTTCCAAAATTCAACATGTTATCACGTCGATGAGGAATTGCCACGCCAGGTCCAGACAGGATCAAACCATAAAATCTAAACAGTCTATTACCGTTTGTCTCGTCAAAACTTTTTCGCGGCTCTTCAGGTGGTACCTGTCGGGAGGCAAAGTGCACACGTCGTGGAAAACTTGCAAGGCTGTCGTTATATAAGAAAAGAGATCCCGACGTTATTGCAATTATCGCAAAATCTGCCTGCTGTGCGTATCGAAAATTTTCACACGCTCCAGGATTGACAGATTATTATAAGAAGGACATGCATGTGAGCGAGCAGGATGTTGGAGAGGGTATAGTACAATAGATCTCATACCCACACTTGCAGGACTCATTGAAGTTTCGCGAGAATACAGGATGTCGTTCATCGACTTGACGAGAGCCTTTGATACTGTTGAGACAGAAGCGGTGATTGAAGCCCTGGGCACGGTGTTCGTGATCGGTGCATGAGGATGCTTCATGAGCTCTACCACAATTTTACAACCAGGATTTTGCCATTTCTCAGGAAGTCATTGTCGACGTGAAGAGAGGGGTTCGGAAGGGCAACACCAATCCGCCCAAACTTTTTAGTGCCGCTCTCAAATACATCATGCGTTATTTGGAATGAGATGACTTGGTAATGAAACTTTACAAACGACATCGTGCTCATAACCCAAACATAGAGCAGGTGGAACGAAAGCTGGCTGATTTTACAGCGCTTCTGTAGAGATCGCCTTACGAGTACACTCAAAGAGGACGGAACTCATAGGCAACGGATTGGTACTCTGTGCTCATTTTACGCTGAGCAGAACGAATATCCCTGGCTGCTCCAGCCGCGTGTATCTAGATGGAAATTCCACAAGCGCGTGGGGAGCACTCACGAATATCGAGGGACTAGTGAAGTAGACAGAGAACATCTGGCTATGAGCACCCCTTTTTGACACTGCTGTCCTTCCTGCTTTGACGCCTCGGAGACTCAGAAACAGGATGAACATGCTGTCAGCGTCACTCAATGCTCTGGAAAGAACGACGCTTGGTATTCCCTATTCACGCAAGTGTAGAAGGGAATGTGGAGTTCCAAGCACAATCAAGGTACGGAGAGCAGGAATGCCGTTGCTTACGCTAAGAAATCGAAGATCAGGTGGGTTGGACACCGTTAGATGTTAATGGAGGCGTTGCTGGCACCTGCTCAAGGAAATCGATAATCAGCGGGATGAAAAGTGATACGGGTGATCCCTACTAGGTAGATACCAGTGCTTTTGTTCTTTACAGCATTATCATGACTTTCCCTGAATGTTTTTGCAATGTAGATCCTTTTTTTCTTATTTCTCAAGTTTTTCCATTACGACAGCTTACCAATCAATGCGATCACACGTAAAACGTTGCAGCGTTGATGCTCAGAGCGACACGTTGTTCCGAGAATGGAGCCGAGTGGATCCCGCCTACGAAAGACGTGATGGACGGAATCGTCGTGAAGAGAGACGGCGACTAGATAGGGGCGCCTCTGAAGATCAGTCTACTTTTCGGTGA
The DNA here is from genome assembly GCA_000469685.2 of Haemonchus contortus. NCBI lineage: Eukaryota > Metazoa > Nematoda > Chromadorea > Rhabditida > Trichostrongylidae > Haemonchus > Haemonchus contortus. The sequence goes on from LS997563.1 coordinate 856,457, forward strand.
GAAGTTCTTGCCAAAATTCGTTGGTGTAGTAAGTCAACAAGTAGGGAGAGAATCAAGGACAGTATTATTTTAATAGAATTGGTCACTATAGAATCAAACGCCCAGTTAGTAGTGATTTCTTGTACTTTTATTTATTATCATAATTTCTTTGCGATCCTTAAGAATTGTTAGTTGAAATTTTAAATGTGATCAACCTCCATAAGAATTGTACGAACAATCCTTTCCAGGCGAGGCGGAGTACGTTTGAATTCTCGTCAACTGACTACGAAGTCAGGGAGCAGCGTCATTCTTCCGTACATCCGTTATCCAGACGAGGCCATCTGTGGCCGATGATCTGATATTAACGGTGCAGGGCTTGTCATTATCTGTCTGTTATTCTTATCAAACATCCTTACACAACTCGCTTCGTTTGCATTTCATAATAAGATTATGGCCAAAGCTAGAGTGTAGGTTTACGAAGTTGACTTCGTCACTCTACCTTCCCACTTCCTGCCGTCAAATCTTCATTTTTTGAGCTAAGTCAGCCTCACTAACTTGCTGTCATCCTTGTAAGTTTTTCTTGTAGTTCTTGTAGTACTTCTGCATATCAAGCGATCAGTACTACGCTTGTTGTTGTTTAAAATTGCTTTGTTTTGACGCTTCATTTTCCTCTTTTTTTTTCTAGTCACCGTTATTCTATTCATCATTCGTACATATGTTTCATCACTTTGTCATTATTTTTTTTTATCGATCGATGGCCCACTTCCAAGTGTTCAAGCTTGTTTTCTCTTCGGAAGGTCTGATGTCTAGTTGCATTCCCCAAGCACAAGAAGCGCGCGTCACAAGTGCGCAAGTGCTCCACGGGCGGAATAATTACCACTGTACAATCTGTCCTCGTTTGATTCAGTTGTGTGAACACAAATGCAAATACCTCTGTTCAGCATAAGTTGGAACGCCTCAGAGAAATTCACTGGACTTTCTGTCAGAGTAGGTGCAAGGTATTTTCAGCAACAGACTTCGTAGTGCAAAAAGTGAGGTTTCAGTAGATTAGAAGTTTTCAACCAATCGTCTATCGCTTTAATTGTAATTTTACTTCAAAATAGGGACAAATTAGTGCTTGCTGTATTTCGTAATAGCCTGCCAGAGCTAAAATGGAAGGAGCTCTATATGGATCCAATGCTATTGTATTTGTCTTTTTATCATGTATGTTTGATAAAAGTGCTAATAACTTCTCGCGTAATCTTGGAAACGGGTCTTGTTACGTCCTGCATTGCGTTCTTAGTAACAATAACACTTTTGGATTGTCATGGAATTACTTTTTAGTTGGAAACAACGATCTTTAGGTGAGCCCAGGGTCGTGGCAGGAATCGCTGATGTCGATCGACGGACCAATTCCTTCACTAGAAAGTTGGTGCTCATGCCTCATGAAGGTCGTTATCTCTGTTATAGGTAAGGCAGTCATGGAATGACTTCATCAATTTCTTATATTGTAAATGTATGCGGCACAGTGTTGTGCTTGTGACTAGAAATAGAAAGGAACAACAACACGGAACACAAAGCATTGCTGCACGACTGCGAGAAGTAATTGTTTATCTTTCAGCAATCCTAACTCTGCGACCAAATTGAAATAAGCGAATTTCATGGTAAACAAATGGATACCTTCAGACATATATAGATGATTATCTAGCTGCCTAATAAAAGGCATTGTTGGTTTGGATGGTTCTGTAGTCTACAACACGTCCAAGTCGAGAGATCATGTCCCAAATATCAATTGCGACTAGATAAAGAACCAAATCTTTCATGCAAATCAATACTGTTTGGCATTCGTATTCGCTGCGCTCTCGTATTCGACATCCATACAGAATCTTAGCGGCGTTTCGAATGCATGTATGGCCTATGCAGTGCCTCCATGTGTGTCCAGATGATGTACAAGTCAGTGCTTTTCTTCTCCCAGATGAGTCAGGTAACAATTAATGGACGCCAGAGGGATGGAGGGCTTGATTTAGTTGGATATTATTACAGGAATTCATTCCCGTAAACATGAGTGTGTGGGTGCTATTTGCCGATACACTACCGCCACCCCTTTTGCAATCAGATATCAATATCACGTTGTCTGAACTGTTAGGGAGTTTTTATGCATTTTCTCCACTGTAATCAAAGGCCACTTCTATAGGAAAGTAGGCATCAGCAGGTGTGGTGATTCTTACCAAACTGGAGGAAATTGAAGCTCTGTTTATATCCTGCATACTATCTTGTGCCGTATCCCTTTTTTCAATGCCTTGATTGTTATCGATTCCCTGTTGTTTTTTTTCAATCAGTTTTTGTTTTGTTACACTCAAAGCGCTTTGCCAGGCCCTGTAAGAAGTTGTGACAGGTTTCTTTACTTTGCGCGGCTAGGAATTGGCACGTACAACCCGAAATTGCCTCGAACGTCCCCAGAACTTTCATAATAGAAGAAAAGTAGTTCTTGCGAAAAGTAAGGTGGAAGTTTTCGGCTTGCTGCATTGATGTTAAGTGGATTCCGATGTGTTTTAATTTCCTGACTTTCAGCATTAACATTACGTAGCAAAGTGATATTTTCATCGGAAGAACTTGTACCTAGGAAATTTTTGTCACTTTTAATTACTTCTCCCTTGTATTTCATCACGGGCGGAGGTGGTGTAGTGGCAAGTGGCGCACTATATCACACGCACGGTCAGGTGTTCGAATCCTGGATCGATGCCCGCCTAGGCCAACCAAGCCTTCCATCCCCCGGGGTCGGTGAATTGGTACCAGACTCGTCTGGGAGGATAAAAGCACTGTCTTGTACATCGGCTGGCCACCGCAAGTCATTGTATAGGCCCCATACGCACTCATTACGCCACTACGATTCTGAATGGAAGTCGAGTGCGGGGGCGCATCCCTCAGACGGGATTGATTAACGCCAAAAAACTTTATCCTTTATCCTTTATATTTCATCAAGTTGAGATGAGCGTGAAACTAGGCTATGGCTGATCAAAACAACCAAGTTGTCACAACATCAGAATACTGCTGAAAATAGAATAACTGTATGGAATCGGAGAGGAATGATGTACTCGGGTTGCGCAGCACGGCAAATCGAAAGAAGCTCACATTTACACAGCATATGACGTCCGCACCTCCGTGGACGATTCATCGAAATCAGAGCGGCAGCCTTAGGCCTGGGTTTCATTCGCAGAATTAAAGTACAAACACAAACTGCACTTCAAGAATGGTGAGGGCTGTGTTCGAGTCTGTACCTACCACAGCACCTGATATGACAATTAGAAGTCATTGAATTTGGGCGGAACCTTGACGTGCGAATGCAAAAACTATTTGTTCGTTGGTGGAAGATTTGTTCGTTTAGACAGGGGACAGTTTTATGAGTTACGTGCAAAAACTCTTATGTGTTAGTCGTCGGTGTACGAAGCGAAAGATAGGTGCAGGACAGCGAATTACACTCATGCATGCCACCAGCTAAATTTGATCGCAGTGCGTTTCCTTTCGCAAAGATCCAGTCATCATTCCCTCACTTTTGCCAAAACACGAAACAAATACGTGATTCCCTGCCGTTCTCGAAGCGGCCACAATGGAATGGGCTTTGCACTACGATTACTTTGTGCGAAAGTACAACTAGAATTTTTACAAAAGCGATTGATTGCTATGTTCCTTGGGCTAGTTGGGCTTAATCGTAGACACTTCTGACAACTCAGCAGAGCTACGGTAAAAAAATAGGTGTTTCCTTGGTTTAGTCGTATTTGTGTGTGTGTGTTTGTGTGAAAGTGTCCGACCGGAAATTTATAACTCCTGTCCCAGTGGACCTAGAACATTCGAATTTGGTAGGATCACAGGCGGCAGGATGGGAACGTTCACGGTGGGAGGGAGGACCAAAGTCCACTCATGGAAGGCGGGCTTCTCGCGAAGTGAATGTTTAAGCTGAAAATCATAACTTCTGCTTTCGCAGACTTGGAGAGTTATAAAATTTGTAGAAGTAAAAGAGGCAGGATTGACACTGACGACACGGTGGAAACACTGACGATTTAAGAGACTGGCGACACAATGTAGTACTGACGAGATAGGAGGCCTTGGGGAGCGAGAACCGCTCACCAACTAAATTCTAACGTCTTTGAAGTGTAGGCGCAGTGATAGGAACGATTTAGGGTACTTAATGGCACAGTTCACGATAATTTTGGACGAGATTTAACTAGCTCCCATTATGCAAAAAGCTGTCTTCGTCAAGCCGAAATCGTCCCAAGCTGCTTTTCAATGTCGCCATGTGTTATGAAAAGTTTGAATTTCCTACATGGGAATCTCTTGAGATAGTGCAGCCTCTACAAAGGCGTTGAAAATCGTCCAGGATGGGTTTGCATTCACACGATACAATCTTTGGCCCCTTATTGTGCCCTATCCATGGCGTTTTTCGACATAACGGCAGCTATGGTATAAGGGGGAGCCTCGAAATCATATTTAGGGGAAATATTAGAAACCATTAATATCATGAACTGTGCCTTTAATTGTAAGTAGATGAAAATTAGCCCATTTTTTGCTATTAGCTTACGATTGCTCCCAGCAAAGTTTGTGGCTCAATGAAGAAACACGGTTTCTTTTTGCTTCGACATCATTCTTGGCAAAAGTTATCCGACCGCTAATAATCTCAGATTTTCGATGGTGTGTTCGCAGGGAAAGGAAGCTTTTTTGATAAAGACATCTAACAGTGGTCGACAGTAGACAGTCGATAACATTTGTGAGTACCATTCGAGACTCGAGACTTTGGTTGCCTACCAGTCGAACCTTCAATGGGTCAATATTTTTAATATGAACAGCAACAGGTCGAGACTTCTAAACTTACGCATAAGCATCGGCACATTTTCAATATCACTTGCATGCTCTGTTAGTATTCTGTCAAATTTCCGAAAGGTATCATCTGTTCCAATAGGGAGCGGCCGGTATGCCATTTATTACGACTCTGTCATAAGAAGGACGGAAGCTCGCTCGGCGTCAGCCGGGTGACACGACTGGTAAAGGATAATGAGCTAGAGCTTTCAGATCATTCTGTGGCTGTTCTAACCGCACATCCCTTGAAAATAACTCCCACATAAAAGCGTATGTACTCTATGCTCATCCGCGAGTAGGAATCGACCTTTATTGGAATCCATTTTTGCGGAAAGAGTTCGGTTGTGAGGTGTTGTGCTCCTCAGATTCCAAAACAGGTAATCACTATAAAAGTTGGAGGTGGACGCCGTTCAGTATTCCGTAGGGTTTACGACTCTTAATGTATGTAAGTTAAAAGCGTTCCAAACCTTCAAGGTGTGCAAGGCCTCCGATTTCTCGCCACTGGACCTACCTGATGTACTTGCATTTAAGTGCAAAAATCAGAGCTTTTGTACTGCATGTTATCACCACAGTACGAGATTGATGACAGTTTCAGGATTGTTGGCGTGACATAGACTCGATCCCCTGGTCATGACTGGGGTATGGACAAAGGTGCAACGAAGGCAGAACAAATAGAACAAAATTCCGAAGATCAAAAGTACAGGGAGTATGATTGGAGAGTAAGCTTGCATACGGGCAGGAGAGTTGAAAGAGACAAGATTTAATGTCTCGAAAAGGAATTCTCTCCTCCAGAGTCCCATTACGGTCGTGTCGTGGCTCACGACAACAGGTGTAGATCTGAATCGCAATGGGTTGCAGGCCGCATGTGCTGCTTGATCCCATTATGTCCGCCTTGCAAACGCAGAACAGGCGTGAATTTGCATCAGAAGGACGTGAGGTGGTTGCCCCATCGCCACACAAGGTAAGGATAAGATTTGACTTCTAGTGGATGATTGCGGTAATCGCCACTGAACCGCTACCGCGTGCGTGTATGCGACTGTAAGAAATGAAGTGCAAAGCCCATCATCCCTAGGATACCTCCACGCGGTTTGGACAGATTCAGCCTAATTCTTGGGTACAAATAAATTGTCCGCTCATCAGGAATGATCTTTGATTGGGTACATTGGAGAGCAGAGAAGCGTGTCTGCAGCATAGTCAAAGAATGGTTTTTGTTTGTTCGCCGCTTGATGAACAGTTCCGAGAAGAGCACCACAAGGTAACAAGTCAGCAGTGGGAGCCTGCGACACATCCCTATTAAGTAGAATATGGGCGCTCAATTATTTCCCAATCTCCCCTACTTTATTCATTTTCGGTCAATGATGGTAGTTGCTTTCCCTATCAGCCCTTCCCTACTGAGCTTTTTATTTTCACAAACATGACTGCGACCCTGTACGTGACTCTTAAAACGTTCTGTGACATCTTTTATGCAGTCAATACATCAATTTCATTAAATAGTCCATTATACAGTGACCGAAACCACGGGAGTTGCAGACATTTTCCAAAACCTCACGGAAACCTTCTGTAGGCACGTGAGCCCCTTAAGACTTCACAAGAAAGGTAGATTCATTTTACAGCTGGCCTCGTAAGAGCTCTGTTATGTGTCACGCAACCTCTACATTTCGCGAAAGAAAAGAGTACAGAATAGACATATGACTGAATCAGTTCATGTGGACGAGATTTTTTCGCAGACTGACTACTCTACACTAGCTCATTCATCTTTGATTCTGTTATGCAAACTGGAACTTTATAAGGCAACATTTTTTTACAGAAAAAATTGCACAGTGGCAATTTACAGTATCATACAAATTGTGTTGCTACGTGTTGGACTGCCCTAAAATACTATGTGTTGGACTGCCCTGAAATTTCGGCCCTTTTCTTGGCCACAAAAGCATAACCAAGTCGTATCTTCAGAGCCTACCAAAGAAGATTGACTGATGATCTACTCAGCACAATTAATCGTATTGATACATAGCGATGCTAAATTTGCAAACGATGCTGAATATAGCTGATTAAATAGGGATTGTCCCTCAAAGTAGGAGAGAAGGAAAATGAAACATTTTGATTCAGGGTAACCCTCACTCGTGTCTCGTGTAATATGAGGACAAACTCTTCTGAAATATTCAAGAAACTCACAACCTCTCGCGATCTATTCAGACATGTGAAATGATTCTCAGAAGAATAAATCCCAGTAGCATTGTATACCCTCGTAGATTCCTTCCTAACCGAGGCTACGTACATCACGTTCCATTGCCGCTAACGTTGAAATACGCAATTTACTGGATCATTTCTATCTTTGGTTATCCGAAACTTCTCTGTCTTCAAGAAAAGTTTTCCTGGTTTTCTTCTTCAGCGTCCGATGTATCTTGTATGGGAGAAATAACTCAGCTTGCAGCTTATTCACTATGCTATATGCTATTACCCTCGCATATTGAAAGCGCTTTTCACTATCACTGAACTATTTTTAATTAAATAACGGAAGTGATCGCGCAGAATATTGGATGCCTCGGTGACGAAGAAAGCCAGGAAACAGCCGAACCTGAAAATGGCTACAAAAGAATTGCCATTTTGGAGGTAGTACGAGATTGTGACAAAGTGGCAGGGGAGTGTAAAGCTGACTGCAGGAAACGGAAAAATGCCTTCCATGTCACCATGGGTTTGGACTGCGTGCAATATGAATTTTGGGAGCTTTACATGTTATTCCCTTGTTTTCTCTGATCAGCCACTCAAATTTTAACATATCTGCTCCATTATGAGTGACACACCCTGCACAAGGTTCCTGAAACAAAACCCCCTCTGAGCGTCGCATCCAGTGACGACAATTTTCGAGCCCTTCTACGGAACCATTCTTGTCGTGAACTATTCCATTAGATGGAAGCTGTTCTCACACGCATCTCGGTAGGATCTCAACTTCGTGTACATACATACTATTTCTCATCGACCCTCAGTGGATCCCCTCTTGAAGTTTCCCAGTTCCGCTAGCTGTTGGTACATTTCGTTTTAATCAATGTCGTTTGCGCGAAGAAGTACTCAATAAGAGTGGGTCGGTGTCGCTCTGGAAAACTCATGACGGAACGCACGCAGATGGAAAAGAACAAATGAAAAAATGTTCACAAAGCGACTCTACTAGTTCCGGTTTCAGAAGTGAACGAGTGGGTTTGAAGGGCCTACCATTGGTGGCAGTAAGATGATCGGGCTAAATCCAGAACTCTCTGAACAGGCTCTAGAAAATGAGATGATTGTGTTTACTGAGGTACAGACTGAGTCTGTTAGGTATTTGAAGCGGATGGAGGTACTTGTCCCTTCGCCAGAGACGCGGAAGTTCTTGGCTCGTCAGCAACAACATATTCGAGTGTTGGACGATCGATGATCGACTAGCACTTGCTGCTTGCTGGCATCGATCGAGTGGTTGGCCAGATATCGGCTATCACTACGTTTGTTATCACCTATCACAACTGTGTTCCGTTCCGTTTTTATGAGCTCGTCTCGTTTCAGACGTTTTGGAACCTGCAAAGATTTCTGCAATCCATACCTTTTCTCACTACAAAGTCTTCACTCTCTAATTTATGACCTTCGTACATTGGTAAATATTTAGGTTCTAATTAATGAAGTGCTCTCATTCAAATACAAGGGCCCATCGAACTTTGGAGTAATATTGACTAACATTTTATTGCGATGGTCCGTCGATCTTCCTAAGGTGCTGCTCCTCTAAACAACTGGGATGGAATTTGCCCCATTCCCCATTTCCTTATCGAAAGGCAGGAATGAGTGACCAGAGATCGATCAATTGCTCAGTATGTGGGTGGTGTTTTTCAGCATTTACGGCATTTCGGTTCAGGAACAGAAGTACTCAAGAATCAATTTTGTCGTAGTACGTACAGTCAGTTATTGAATTCACAGGTGGACTAATTCTATATCAAGGCCATAGCAGTACAGGGACAAAAATGCTCCTCATGCGTTATAGGTGCGAAAACTGAGAGTCCCATCCCTACCAATCATTCTGCACTGCTGTAGCCTTGGTATTTGGGTCACCTTGATATGACTCACATATAGATCTATTAACTCTAACTTGGATTGACTGTACACATCACGATGACATTGACTTTTAGGCTCTTTTCCTTGTGCCAGTGTCATAGCATAGGCCTGATTTGCATTGCGATTACTAGCCTTGAGCGGGTTACTGAGTCCCCTGAGCACTTCCTCGAGTATCGACTTGGAAATGATGAAATAAAGGTTTTCCTCCTCTCAACTGCATTGAAACATTGCACAATGCATTGAAAGGCATTGCTCGCTTCACAAATGAAACAGTGCAGTGGAGATGTGCTCTTAGTTATGCCAAGTAGACGCTATTATACGACGACTTATCGAAGGCGACTTTTCCCTTGTTTCTTGGCCTGCCTTCAGGACCTGTAACGACATAGCTTGCAGCTAGTACTGCAACATAAACGTTAGAATTCGCTTATCTGCTAGAAACGACTATTTTTTGGAATTCTCGAGAAAAAAGAATGTGAGAATCTGACGGCTACCATGAAGAGCTTTCATGAGTAAATGCAAAAATTCCCATCATTTCCTTACCAATCAGGCATTTTCTAAAATGATCGCTCTGTCCAAATGCATGTTTTCGCTTCGAAAACGAAATCACCGACAATAATATTAACTTTTTTCGTTGTTAGCACTTTGTGATAGCACTTTGTTGGCAGCATCCTGCGATAAGATTTCCAAGGTACGGCTTGTAGGTAAATATAGCTGAAGTGAAAAGGAACGGAACGGTAACGAAGAGAACATTTTGGAAATAAATCGGAGTCCCAATCGAACCCACGAACGCACTGTTTCAAATTTAAAGCCTCTAATTTTGATCGATCACATCTTATGCTTCATTCAATTAGATCAGATCAGATTCATCAAGACGCCCTGCTTCTCGATTATCAAGAATAGTTGACTCCACTCTCTTTATCAGAAAATTAACATTTATCTCTACCACAAGCGCTAAGCGCGTTTCTTAGCTTCTTGCATACTATGGGACATTCTTGCAAACGATCGTAGATTGAAACGAGACGAACTCTTTTCACATTTTTCATTTTTAGACAATAATTTTTGGATTGACATATCTATGTCCTGGGTCCATGTAGGCAACTATGACGAAGATTGTCAAGTAATACTTATGTCTTTTGCAAAGCATAGTGGAAAATGTTCATACATACAGCAGTTCAATTCTATGTCATTGTCGTAATACGGTCTGCTCGTTATATTAGGTTTCATTTAGATGTAATGTTCTTCCTAAAAAATATTTTTCAATTTTATTTTGGCTGATGAATAGCTAGACGAGGAAAACCGACTTTTACGTGCAACCGAGAAACGGAATTTACTACCACTGAACAGTCTCCGGTCAGCACGCAGTGTGAGCAAAGATTGACTGAAATCAACAGACGACGTCAGCGGCTAAGTGTTCACTGGAACCCTTTAACTTCGTATAACTCGTTATTGTTCGTGGGTCAGCATTGCTGGTTTGGTTTTGCGGCCTCGAAACCGTCACCAATAGGAGATCAAATGTGTGGATTTTCATACAAGATGACGAAAGCTTTGTGGGTGCAATCACTTATTCTTGCTCGGTCAAAATATGGAATCCAGTAGAGAAGGGACAGGGTCAGCTGTATAACCACGGAAGAAGACATGAAGCCGCAGGATGTGGTTATTTCTTTTCGAGGCTCAACTTGAAAATCTCAAGTTTCTATGACAAAGCGAAGTAGCAAGGATAACCGCCCTCATACCGGTATGCCTGTACTAGAGTTATCCAACATTCTACTGGCTCGAAATCATTAGTTTTTATGAAGTTGATGAAGTCAATGCCCGAATTAGGTAAAAGAAATCATACCGTGTCCACCAACATTTGAAGTCAGACTTTTTTCTTGCTAGCATTGAAATTGCCTAATTCGAAGACAAGCTTTTGGAATGTTAAATTATCCAGAGCTAACCTATCAGTCAGAAGAATTTTCACCTACCTCTAGGGTGTTTGCCAATGTCATGCGCGCTGCTACGAAGCGGAGAGTGAGTGTCATATGTGAAATAAGGTGAACAAGTCTTGATCATAGTAGCGTCTTTCATCTCTCTGAAGTCGGTCACGTGTTACTACCTCCGTTCAAGCCATTGAGCCGAGTGTGCACAGCATCTTGAAGAAACTGATCGGTAAATTCTAGATCCTTCTAGAATTTTCACTCACTGACTTCTATCCTATCTATCTGTATCACCAGACAGAATGGAAAATGTTACTGGAGTGTTATAAGTAGTAATCGACAAATGTTCACTTGTGCGGCTGACGACAACACTAAAAGGGCCGTCGACGAATTACGGAACCGGTATATCAGTGCTGATATGCGCCGTCAATTCTCCCAGAAGTCACGTAAGCTCGACGAACGTTTACGTGACTTTCGCAAAGATACAGTCTCACCACGCCCATTGCAATCATCTGGACTGCTACATAAGGCCTCCCCAATAGAAGATGCATTCGTTGACAATGTATTCTTACCCATCAGCACCACATCGACAGACTTCTTTGTAATAATTACGTACCGCAGCCTGGCAACTCTCTCCACTTTGCTCCGACAATGTATGCCGTTGAGGCTGATGTCGAGGCTTTCAATCTCCGAGTTCTCTCTTGTTTTAACCTCGGCATTCGTTTACGTTGTTAGAATTCTTCTTCCGTTCGAAGTTCTAAAAGGAATACTTTATTAAGTTAACCGCCTAATGTTTCGACGTGATCGTCGTCTTCAAGAGCCCTAAACGCAATTCGAGATGTTTTACAATATCGATAGCGTTCGACTCTTGGGTTTCGGTCGTTTTTTGCTTGAAGTCAAACGCTATCGCACATGGTAAAACATTTCGAATTGCGTTTAGGCCTCTGAAGACGACGTTTACGTCAAAACGTTAGGCCGTTAATTCAGTGTGTAAGTATTCTACCAAAAAAGCTCGAACGGCAGAAGAATTCTAACCATGTAAACTGAGATCTCAGTTTTCCTTTCTACGATTAAAGTTCTGGAAATCATCAACAGTGGTAGAAAAGTAGCAGAAGATAGTTGTGGAAGTAAGCAATAGAGGAAGAACATGATGGCATTAAAAACCTTCACTAGCAAAGTATGTTTTCACCTTTGTGATTCTCAGACTATTCGGTCCTCTTCCCTGTTATTTATGGTACATTATTCATTCTTTCGTCTCTACAAATCGAATTTTCTGAATGGCAATGAAACCATTCGACTAATCTTTCCCACTCTTCGCTCTTCCTTCCACCGTGTGTTCTCCTCATACTGGGTTCCGTTTTACTAATTCCATCTTTATCAGTACCATCCGATCGATCTCAGCGTCGTCTGATGATCGATAGGCTACACCCATTGCGTCACGCCATTTTTTCCAGTCGAATAGTGATTGCAATTCTGAAATTGCTGCGACACGATCACATACATACAAATGGTGGTGGTAGACCTGTATCGCGAGATTCGAGTTCCAGTTCTACCGAATGAGACCTGCCTGATGTCCAGCGTTCAGCAACTCATCTCTGAAGACTATGTCTGGGCTATGGTCCCTATCGTCTTGTGGATTTCCACTGTAGGTTCATGAGTACGAGTATATAAACTTGAAATGAGAATTAAAAAGTTTCTGACCACAAAAACAGGTCCAAACGTTCTGACTTATGGGAATGTCTTCAGGTGATCTACGGCACATTCAACGCCGCCTCCGTTTTCTCGTCATTGAGCCTTCGTCGATCGTTTAAAGAGCTGACGATGGAACGTCATTCACAGCTGGACGTGCTGGACGTGTTTCGAGTGGTTGCCATCATTTGGGTGATAGTCAATCATACCGGTAGCGAAGGACGAGTCGATATTCTTGATCGGTTACCCTCAGCTGAGAAGTTCAAGGTAAACAGCCAATCTGATTTACGGTGAAATGGACACTTATTTTCGTGTAATACTTCTGACTGCGAGTGAGTTCACAAAATTAAAAAAATCGTCATGTTCTCCATGGACCCTAAAAAACTGTTACTTAATTAACCCATTGCGTACCGCGTGCTGCACGTGGTGAAGCACGCTCTCTGCCTCTGCGCGCCCGCATTTTCGTCCAAAATCACTCTAGAGTTTTGACAAAGTTCAAACAGCCCATACTTTGCGATTCGCTGAAACAACCGCTATGTGTGGCTGAGTGCTGCATGCCGTAAACCAAGTCGCCCGCGTCATTTTTGAAGGAAACGCCCTGCACATGCGGCAGCTAGCGCAAAACACTGCGGTACGCAATGGGTTAAAATAAGCCCACGAATAAATCGGTATGTCGCCACTTGCATCGTAATCTCTAGTACTGCATATTGCGTCATCAAAACCTGACTTTTGAGCGATCGCTGACAAAGTTTCGTGAAGCCTCCGTCTCATAGTGAAAACCTTTCCACAAGTACATCAAATCCATTTATGACAAGTTCGTTGAATGAAACTCGTGGTGAGCTTGTTCCCGTAAACCTAAATTGTCCAGAACGGCAGAATTACAGGCGACAGTATTAGAACATTAATGATAGGTGACTGAACTAGACCCCGTCCACAGGGGCGGAGGATGAGCAAAAATTGTCTAATTGGAGCCAGACCGCTCACATTTGGTAGGACCACGCATGACACTATGAAGGTACCGGTGATGGACCTCAGGACTAGACTCCGTGGAGCGTGCGTGAAAATTTTTATTTGGGTACAGATTGATAGGAGTGCAGATGACACCATGGCAGTTCTGACCGTAGGTAGCGCGACAGTACTCCTCCCGCAGGGGGCGGGGCGTGCACGGGAATCGATAATCTGGCTATAGAGCTGATTGCAGGCGGCAGTATGGAACCGTTGATGGTAGGTGGTACGCCTAAGCTGCCCTCTGTAGGCGGACATTCCGCACAAATTGTTCACAAAAAGGTGGAGAGCCTGACCTTAAGCGGGTGATCCCACTTGTCAGAGTACATGTTAAAGTTTAATGCAGTACAACTGTAACAAATGCGATTCTCCGAAAGTACATGCAACTGACGCACTATCTCACACGCATTCTCCAATTTCGACTCCCGGATCGATATCCACCCAGGCCAAGCAAACCTTTCATCTCTGTGAGGACTTCCGGATCGAGATCCTCCTAGGCCAGGCAAACCTTCCACCCCTCCGGGTTAGCTGGGACCAGACTCGTCTGTGAGGATAAAAACACTGACTTGTACATCGGCTGGCCACCGCAAGTCATGTATGGGCCACGTACGCATTCATTACGCCACTTCAATTCTGAATGGAAGTCAAATGCGGGGGCATCTTTTAGAGGGGATTGATTACGGCAAAACTTTATCCTCTGTAACCTGGCTGCACCTAAACTTTTTCCAAAATATTACATAGAATAATTTTGCGATTATCATCTAATTTTAAATCCATTTTAAATAAATTCCCATTTTTCATCTCACCTTAACTAAAATCTAAGGTAAAGTTTAGTTCAGGATGTACCACTTTTCCATCGTAAGCGCCAGAGCACAAAGACGAAGAGGTAGCCAACTTTGAAAGTCCATAATGATGCTTAGGATTTTTTATGGCCTAGAAAATAGTTTTTCCTTTCTAAACCTTAGAAGAGATGGAGCACCGGGGTGAGTGACCCAATTGCATGTTTAAATCTTAACCCATCTCGTTTTTTGCACAAAGTTGCCATCCCACTTACTCCCACGCTCCTCCTCTCTAAAGGCTTGTATAAAAACTATATTCCCCTGGCTAAAAAACAGCACAGATTAGCGAAGCCGGCTACACATCCTCTCTGCGCTCCAGTGCTTAGTTTCGGGGACGAAATATGGTTACTCCCCGAATTTTATTTTCTCCAGATTTCCCTATTCTTTTATATCGACCTGTGCACTTCGTGGCAGTACACACAAGCAAACAGATTGAAGAAGGGGATTTTATGTGTAGTTTTTCGTCGATAACCGGATGCTTATAGTTTATTCTGACCATAGTGACCAGTGGATTTGCGATTTTCAGGAATCCGTGCACAATAATCCAATATTTGGTGCGCTGCTTGGCAATTCTGCCCTTGGTGTCGAGATCTTCCTCGTGCTCTCTGGGCTGTTATGCGCCCGGTCATGGCTGAGGAGAGCGGATCAACCGTTTATGAGACACTACACGACATTCCTCATAAGGCGTGTGCTTCGACTGATTCCATCGGTTATCTTCTTCATCTACATAGTAGCTGGTCCTATCACGAAAAACTTTTTGCCAAGGTGAGTACCGTGGAAGTCAGTTATTGATATGAGCGGAAACCCAGGAAGATCTCAAGAGTGATGCTTTTTTGATAATTGGCGCTGTCCATTTCCTGTATGCAAACCGATGTCCATTACGATAACCTCGGTGCAGTTGTGGTTGCGAAGAGGTTGACGCTTTTCCAAAATTCTAACATCCTTACATCCAAGTTGTATAAGTACTTAATGAGCGACAGCTATGTTAGAAAGCTGAAAACAATCCCAATTTTACTCCCCAATTTCCAGATTCCACTCGACCATGATCTCCGCATGTGGCGCTACAGGAATCGCTGCTCATCTTACTTTCCTCGGCAATTGGCAATCTACCCCCACTTGCTTAGGATATTTGTGGTATCTCGGATTGGATATGCAACTATATATCATGGCTCCATTTCTTCTGCACACACTTTACAAACGACCTGTTGCGGGAAAACTATTATGTGCAGTGTTAATCGTATTGTCAATGATCATGCGAGCAGGCTACTGTACCGCGTATGGTGTCTGCCACAAAAGTGATGTAGACATACCGGTGAGTAAATGCGCTAGGGTATGCTGGCTGTTCAGAAACGCCAACACCAGCTGCGTTTTTACGAACGGATACAGTTGCTTTCGAAATTTTCATCATTTCAGTTCATTTCGTACCCAGGACAAGACCCTGCAACGTTAGCCAGCATCTATGCTGGTTTGTGGGAAATGTATGGTCGACCTTACACCAAATGTGGACCATTCATACTCGGACTGCTGCTCGGGACTGCAACTACGAGCATGAAGCCCAGTTTGAGTCGCCACAAGTCACGTTGTATCGCCAGCGCCTTCTTTGCGCTCTGCATAGCTGTGATCTATGCAATTCTGCCGCAGTACTGGTACGGCGACTATCTGAAACGCTACAATTTGTATTACACTGCGACTTTTCGAACAGTTTTTGCCATTGGTATATGTGGAATGATCCGGGCATTCGTTTTGCGGTTAGAAAGGTTAGTACCAGTTCTTGCCCTTTTAACTTGATGTTACATAGGATTTACGAACATCTCCGTCTTCCGAAACACAACAGACTAAAGACCAGACCCAGACGTAAATGAAAACAAAGTCGTTTGAATTGTAGATAGTAACGTGAGATTCGCCGGGAATCATGACTTTGTGGCCCTTTATACAGATTGATAAAGACCACCTTCATGTAGAATACAACGCACTGGACGTAACTCTGATAATAGATCGCTCCCTAAATTTGGAAAATACAAATAAAAAGAGAAACAACGTGGAACATGTCGGAAATTGGTTACATGACATTCCATTTCAACACTAGGTAGCAGAAAGGCGCGCGGGAGCGCTCAATGAATGAACTGAGTTTAGGCTACTTCCTTTTAGGGCTCCTCTTTTCAAAAATCGAAATGCTAGATTCGGAACTTTGTAATATACATGAATTTCCTGTTGAGGCATTGAAATATGATAAGCTTTTTCCAGCAAATCAACTTCAGTCGTATGGTCAATACTGGCTCGCCTCACCTACAACACCTATCTCCTTCATATGCCTGTCATATACCTCTTCAACTACTCGCAGTATCTTCAACAGGCCGACGGCGCTACAGAACTGGTAGTGGTCGTTCCTTTCGTGGCTCTGTTAAGTTTTGCTGCCTCTGCGGTGTTCTACTTCTTTGTTGAGGCTCCTATCGGATACGTAACTTCTTATTGGGTAGAGCGAATAGATAGCAATCTGGTGCGTTTCTCCAATAACTTCAAAATAACATTGAGGAACGCTCTTTCTCGTTTCGCACTTTGATCTTTGCTCTCTTCACTGAAGTGGATTGCTATTCAGTCTGTCTAGTGAGTAATGATCTACAGTTAAAGTCCGGTAGTTAGACGTTCCTACCACGGCCGAGACTCTATTAGTAACACCGTGACTGTGGAAGCATAATTGCATGTACATATACAGACTCCGATCCGGTTGTATTTCTATTTTTTTTTTGTATTTTGTTCCTCATTGTTTGAAACTGTCATTTAATGATAGTGTCTCCGACACGAAAAAAAAGTAAAGAACACGGTTTGATATCGTAAAACACGGTGTGACCGTAAACATACGAAGTCGTGACTCTTTGAAATTTTTTTGCTCCGTCATTGTGCATGAACGAAGATGAATGAAAAGATAAGGTTTTGGCTTCGATTCACTGTATGGGGGCGCCATTTGGTTTCTGAGCGGGTGGTTCGTCAGCTCGTACATGCCTCATGTGAAGGTCTATGCATCCTCTGGGTGTGCGAACCTCTGCACGATTGAGGTCACTTCGCATCTCGGCTCTAGTCGGTCTTGCATAGGTGTTAAAACTATTTCATTATGCTATCTGCATATCCTACTTATCATAATCCGCTAAGTGTGTCTGTTGATGTGATTGTGTGTGTGTATGTGTGTGCGTGTGTGTGTAAGTGTGTATTTGTCTGACCGGAAATCCATAACTCCTATCCCACTGGACAGGAGTTATGAATGACAGGAGCGGACCTTGCCTGTAGAGGGTAGGTGCGCGAAATGTGTGAGCGAAAATTAATAGCCCCTGATCCCGTTAACCTAGAGCGATCAAATTACGTAGAAGCATAGGAGACAGGATGGGAACACCTATGGTAAGTGGCAGGACAAGTCTCTGTCCGCGGGCGGAGCGTACGTAAAATGAGCGTAACGTCAGTGAATTTGCACTATCAAGTTGAAAAAAGGGGGAAATTAACCAACTTAATAAAACACACATGAGATGAGCAAAACTCCGCTCATGACAGGCGGAAGCCCACGAAGTGTGGGCGTGTGTTTACCGAAAATCCTTACCTTCTGTTTTATTGTATCGGAGCATCCAAATGTGAAAGGGATGTAGGTGACGGGATATTTTTCATGGAGGAGTGCCCGCCTAACGCCGGGCAAGCCGACTGGTCGATAGTAAGCGAGTAAAAGATGAAACCTTGAAGAGAATGGTAACAATAAGAAGGTAAAGCAACATGAGGAAATTATGATTTACACCGGAAAAAACTGGCTTCTTTCATAGTCCACTATTTGGCCCCCGACCGGTCGCGAGCCAAATCGTGGACTATGAAAGCAGCCAGAAAGTAAGATTATAGATTGTATTCATGTAAATCGCAGAAGAATAACTATATACATAACAAGCAAAAACGTTTGAGTAAATTTAGTTGTCTATTACAAGTTTTTTTTTCTTTCTTATGTAATGTACACTATACATTGCTTTGCCTTCATTTAGTAACGGTAACAGAACTTTTGATTTTAATGAGTTCAGCTGTTGTGCACGGAAATTACAAAGCCAATGGCACACATACTTCACTTGCTTGAAATCATTTATTTCGAAATGCTTCACTTTACTACCCTTACTGTCCTCCCCGTTCAGGACAGACATCAATTTGAAATCAGTCCCCCCACTGTCTCATGGAGGTGCGAGGTAACATTTAGAAGTAATATTGCACACCATCTCCATTTATTCACCTTTTACTAGCTTATTATAAACCATATGGTGAACATAATACTTAGTTGCGGGATTTTTGGTACGTGGAAACATAATGGCTTCAACGTATCAAAGTTTCCCCATTCAGCCTCCGTTGCTAAGTTCCCATCTCTTGCAATCGTCGTAAACAAGTTTTTGCCTTGCGTAATTAACCGTAACCTTTCGGGCTCGTAATTTTTTTTTCAATTCTTATCAAAGGTAATCGTAAATGCAAAACAATTAAGCACCCTCAAGACACGCACACGAACCAACCGGCTAAGGTCGCCTGTAGCATGAATTTCTCCCGAGGTGATTCCTTTTCGTGCAATGGCCGTACAGCCAGGGAAAATGTTCAGATAATCTTAAATAGGCTCTATCACATTGGGATGGAGGGTGTAGGCGGACGGAGGGGAGAAGGGAACGTCCGTGCAATGAGTGCAGAAGTTGAACAGGACCCCGCTCATGGCGAATGGGATACGCACTAAATGTGTTGGTGTGTGTATGTTGTGTGTGTAGTGCATGGGTATGTGTGTTTGTGTGTGAGAGAGTGTGTGTGTGTGTGTGTGTGTGGGTTGCGTGTTCGGAATTCCATAATTGCTGTTCTCCATAACCGGTCCGATTATAAAGGGCTGCAGACGGTGGACCGATTTTAACTCGCAAATGAGAGTGAACCACAAAATCAGCGAAACTGACCCATGCAGTTCACCACTCCATGAGGAAGGCCGTGTGAAGTTTGGTAGTGCTGTTCGTTATAGGCGTGCTGCAAGTCACAGCCTGTGACGGCTATACTAATATGGTTGCTTCCGTTTCTTTGAAAAAATGGCCCTGGAAAGGAACAAAGTTTCGGCGAGCAAACTTCATCCACGTATCCGTGACCGTCTAACGAACACTGTGAAGAATTGCTGTTCGAACCTCGTTGATTATTATCTCAATTCATCCCTCGTTGTAGGTCACCGCAGAGCAGTTTTGCTCTACAATATGGCCACATTAGTGAGCAAACAACTTCACCGCCTGCGCTTTCCTCATTACCGCATAACCACTGTATAACCATTACCACTGCTCAGTCATTGCTCTCTCGCCTGCGTCATCATCTGCCTATCATATTGGTATACAGGGTGGCTGAAAAGTATAGGACGCGCCGTTGGACGCTTGCTGGCACCCTGCCAATGGGTATTTTCAGAATCTTGTTGGACCATTAGAAAGCTTGGGTTCTGTACAAGAATCCGTATAAGTCATTCGAATGACCGTTTGCCCAAACAATCGCTACAAAAGTTTCTGCGCACGACCCACCATCGAGAAGCTGCTCAGAGATGGTTTCAGGAGCTGCGACATTGCGAAACGGATCGGTGTTTCCTCCCTAACCGTACGAAATGTTGCTGCTGCTCTCAGGAATCGAGGACGAGCCTCTGCGATGCCAAAAAGGAGACGACCGAGAACAGTGAACACACCGAAGATTTGTGACACCACCAGGAAGAGGATCACCCGCAACCATGGAGTCAACATGAATCGGATTGCTTCGGATCTCAACATCAACCGTCAAACTATCCAGAAAATTGCGAAACGCGACCTCAAGCTTAACAATTATCGGCTCCGTCGAGGACAATTTCATTCAGAGCAGTCCAAGCAAAGTCGACTGATAGAATGCAAAAAACTTTTTCGAGAGCTCAGTGCGCGCCGCATCTCTGACGTGACCTGGACCGATGGGAAAATTTTCACAGCAGAACACTATCCAATCCGTTAAAAGTTGTTGTCAAAAGCTGACACCAGGTCCTCAGAACGTTGTCCTGTGCACAGCAGGCTATCTTCCAAAGGTGTTATGGTTTGGGCCGGGATGACATCAGAAAGCAAAATACCTTGGTCTTCATCGACAGAAATGTTAAAAATGAACTCCGAGAACCACCAGATGGTAGTTTAATGGACGCTCTGCTACCCTGGGTCATTGAACACTTTCGTAACCGATCATTCGTCCATCAGCAAGATTGGACCTCTCCTCATGCCTCGAAGTCGACAAAAGCCGTACTGGACGCGCACTTCCCCGGTTACTGAGGTAAAGACATCTGACCTTCCTCTCCTCCAGATCTCAACTCAATGGACTTCTCTGTATGGGAGTACTTAGAGCGAAATCGCAGGACGCTTCTACTGCACGTTTGACGCACAGAAGTTGGCGCTTCAGAAGGCGTGGGACGATATCGACGTCGACTACCTGCGGCGTACGGTCGATTCAGTCATCGAGAGTCTGAAGGCCTGTGTAAGAGCAAAAGGATCGAACTTTGAACACCTGCCGTCCTGAATGATCTTGTAGTTCTACTCTATGCCTCATTAAGTTTATTTGTCTCTCTGGTCTCTATCTTTGAAGTTACGCTTACGAATGCAGCGTCCTATACTTTTCAGCCACCCTGTAGAAATACATTCCATTGTTCCTGTGTTGTGTTACAGCCGAATTTTCGCGGTATAGTACTAAATACTTTTTGCAGAATATTTTTGAAACTTTCTCCAACCGAAATCCACTAGATACGTCTACAACACGGGAAGCACCTTACATAAAAGTGAGAATAAATGTATAGAAGTAAAATTGGTCATAATAAGCGTAAAAGTAGTGATATGCAGTGCAAAAGCTATGTCACGCCTTAAAGTAGCATAGTTCAATGTTCACAAAAGTTTAACCAGAGTAAAAAGCTGCCGTCAACTTTTTAGTAATTGACAGCTGAGGGATCCGTTACCGTCAGCATGAATGCAGATGCATTTCCAAATTCTTCCCTTTACATTCTTCGCAGTGTTCTATACTGTTTTGTCGTACAGGTTTGTTAGCTGAACCGCTTACTGGTCAGAGATCGCTAATGATGGAGATAAACGATCATTAGTGATCTCTTGCTGGCTCCTACTAGTAAAGTTGTGCTATCACTTCGATTAACGACTTTGACGTGCTAACAGACAGAAAGTGAGTGATGAATTCAATGTGTTTTCCAATTGAACAGTCAGCGATATATAATAAATTACTGACAAAAACATTATGTTATGTAAA
The DNA here is from genome assembly GCA_000469685.2 of Haemonchus contortus. Lineage (NCBI taxonomy): Eukaryota > Metazoa > Nematoda > Chromadorea > Rhabditida > Trichostrongylidae > Haemonchus > Haemonchus contortus. The sequence goes on from LS997563.1 coordinate 878,055, forward strand.
TATTTGGAAACAATTTTGTAAAAAAAATAAATAATTTTGTTGAAGGTAAATCACCCAGGCTAGGACTTGTGGAGGTTAAAGTTGTCTTATCTCGAAAAGCTTTCAGCTTTAGAGCTTCCAAAGTATGGATCCCAAAAAGACATAAAGCCGCTGGCTACGGTACCAGTGCTAAAGACCATATTATCTAAACATTTCTTATCAAAATCTTCATTGAAAGCGGCATGATACAAGCATGCTAACATTCTATTCACAATGACAAATAATAAAGTTGGGAACACATTAACATTATTGCAGTAGCTCTGAACTTGTTATCTCAACCGGTGACAATGTAGCGCAAGGTCACTAAACAATCGCCTTCGGCGCGCATCACTGTCACATTCTCTCAACTCATAGAAAAGTCGCTAACCCACAGGGCGGTTGGCTAGGCGAAGCGTAGGGTGAGATTCAACGAGTCATGGATTGAATATGGTATACTCCATTAACTGACGAGATAGCGAAGACTGATTCACTCTTCCACATCGAAATTACCTAAAGGCATAAAACATCACATGACTCAAAAAGTGACATTTTTCTGTTCTATCAGCTCATTCCGGAAGATGTGAAACATTGAGGTGATTTGTTTTTGTTACTGTATCAGTATTGACGAACATCATCAGACATTTGAACTTTTATTCCTGCAGGCCCGACGAAAAACATGCGTGTTCTGCCGCTTTTACGGATAATGTCACAGTTCTTCAGTGCGCTGTATAATTCGTCCTAAAAAAGGTAAGCGGGCAATAACTGGTTGAGTTGTAACTCGTAAGAATTTTCCATAAGAAGAAACTCACTCTTGTTGTTTGCTTAAGATAAACCAGCTTATAAAGAAGCTCTCCACTAAAGTTGTTTGACTCTGCAACATAAATACTGAGTCCTCCCCTTTGTTCCATCTGTTTGTTCGTGGGATCTTTGAAAGTATTTTCTGTCCTTAAACATTTTACCATTACGATGATTGAGTTAGCTTCCGAAACCTCTTTTTCCAATTAATATTTTAATATTCATCAGATGTTCACAATTTTAGAACGAGCTTGCAGTAATGAAACGTACCCATTATTCAGACAGAAAGGGAACATGTGTACGCACTGCACACTAACAGGCAAGCCCGAAAAAACTCAGTCAACTATACCTGAGTCTTAGTAAATTGAAGGAATTTGACATCACATCCTTACCTGCTCTTCAACGTAGAGTAAATGCAATAGGCATGCGACCTCTCCAGACCCATAGACATTAGTTCATCAGGCGTTAATATACTCAATCCTTGCAAGGTGAAACTGCAGAAAAATATAAAACCAGTTTAGGAGGTTATACGTCGTTAATCATCTACGAGTTTAAACAAACAAATGAAATACTAGAGTTTTATGTTGCAATGAGAATACATTATGTTGTGTTTAGAGCTTTTCATATACATATTTTCTATTATTCTATCGGAACTGAACCGAGCTTGTTGAAAAAAGCATCGCAATCGAATGCTTATTTTTCACTTTTGTTTCTTTTTCTTATAACTTTTCCTCATATGAGTCACAGAATAACCCTCGTGCTGATATGGTACTTGCTGAGAACTCGTCAACCTTCGCCTATAGTCAAAATTGCGCGATCCCCATTTAATTGGGAACAGGCTTGTTGGGGCATCCGATAAGCTTCTCTGTAACAAGAGCTTCCGAATGAACGTAGGCAAAAGCGTCGTATTCCTTTACAAGGCTACACACTTTCAAAGAGAAAAAATACAAAAACGCACAGAAAAATGAGTACCCTGTAAATCTTGCTTTGTATTGGTCCAATTCAAGAGACTCAAGGAATCTGTGAACTTCTGACGATGTAAGGTTTGGGCTAAATTAACGAGTATATGGACTGGGAAATAGTTCGAGAATGGAGGAAACTTACTGAATAGTACTTTTGTTCACTTCCTCTGGAACCACAACGTTGAGTATTTCTACAGAATTACTTCTACTATCCTTTCGCACATAAGAAGAAGATAAAGATGGCAGAGCGCTATTCGAAGTGTTTGATGAAACATGCTCAACAGATTGCTCTGTACTGGAAGCGATAGATCATTTCGGCGACAGAACTTTTACCAATGCCATCTCCTACCCCTCACCTATTTTCGGTAACCACAGTCGCATCGCAGACTTTGCGGCGTTTGGATATCGGAAGAGACGTTTTACGCGCCTGAAATGGCATTTCTGTGCATTGCTTCAAAAAACAGAAGGATACAGAACATTAGATTGTCCCATTGCCAATTTTTTTTCCAGAAACAAAACTGTCTACTTCTCAACTTTTGTTCATTTGAAATAGTAGGATGCAGCTGCCATTGAAGTTAATCGAGAATTAATTATCTGCTATGTTGGTTTTACTAGGTTGAAGGGTGTGGTTTTCTCGTTCAGGCATATTAATTCTGTCAGTGCATTTCAGCGCAACTTGTTTTTGTAATTAGATTCAAGGACGGTTTTAGACATCCTACTTACTATGAAGCGCTTCGTCTGTCGTTCTGTCGTTCTGTCTTCGTCTGTCGTTATGTATGTCTGTCACGGAATTCCTTAGCTCCTTTAGATCTGGCTGATCTGATTTCAAATTCAGTCAGAAGACAGCTTCAGAACTGGGGTTTGAAGTTGGTTAGAGGTGTGCACTGGTAAGTTAGATCGAACTGGGGAGACCCACCCCGATGGGCGGGGCGTTCTCCAAAAATGCAATGCTTTATGAAAACATGTTGGAAAATCATAACTCCTATCCCCGTGGACCTAGAGCGTTCGAATTTGGTAGGAGTGCAGGCGGCACGATGGGAACACTTATGCTGGGCGGCAGGACCCGACTCCGCCCACAGTCGGCTGGGTTTAAGCGGAAATTTTAGTCCTGTTCCTGTGGACATAGAGCGCTCAAATTTGATGGGTGGTGCAAGTGGGGAGGTCATTTTGTCACGAGAAATAGAGGAGCCCAGCGTCAGCCGGGCGAGCCGACTGGTGCTTAATATCTGCTACCGGGAGGAAGTTATATACAGGCCGATTTGCATGGAGTGATATTGTTAGCTTACTGCCAGTCAACGGTAGCCTAACATGTTGGGAAGATTTTCATAGACAACCCGCTGTGTCTAAGCATTGCCTATCTTTCCAAAAAAAGTAGGCGATTTGTAAAGTTGCTGTTAAGCTATAAACTACTTGGTGGCTGGTACTGTTCGAGACCAGAACACTGAACAGACCTAGTAGAAAACAGCAATTTGGCTTCTGCGATCAATAGTGATTCCACCATCAAAGACTTTATTTTGGCGCACCCAGCTCGTTGAGGTCGAAATTCGATTTCGATTGATAGCTCAATGCTACCAATCGAAATGGAAATGGAACTATGGCCGAGGCAATGGTCCCTCAGGCAATGTTGGATACGATACGCTGCAGTCGCCATAGCTTCATTACTGAGATGTGTTGTTTTATTCGAACGAGCTGAGAACCTTGAGGTCGAAGCGTTGATAACGAATCTAACGGATTCAATTGATTTTTAGGGTTATCGAGCCTTCATACGATTCAGTAATCATGGTAAAGCGTGTATTGGTAAGGATGCGTGTAAACGGCCGGTAGAGGGCACTGCATCTATCTCTGCCAATTCGATGACGTCGTACTATATCATCGCCAAAATTTTGAATAGTACACGGTCTCATCCGTCACCGATTCTGCTCCCCCTCCATTTCATCCTTTCCGGACCTCCGTGAGAATGAAGAAATACACCACTATAACCTTTTTTGGGGATCGCTTTACCAATTTAGAAGATGTATTACATATATGGTGTAGTGTGTACTGGCGCGTGAAAACCTGTCTGGTTCTAGGTGCCCAAATGACCACTACGATTAGCAGCTCTTCCCTTGTACTTATCCATGTAATTAGATTGCCTATAAGAACTAATGATATTGTCCCTCTGACTTCTTTTTTTCGATTCTAATCACTCTTTGTTGCTGCATTGCTAAGTATGTCTGCAACGGTATATTTCAGTACCCCAAAAAGTTGTTCCAACTGTGATTCTGAAATGACAGGAACAGTTTCACTGATAATAGCTCTTCATTTGTTCTCATACCTTTTTTACAACGTTGCTCTGGCTGTTGCTCTTAAAAATGGTCCCCGGTTTCACCGCACGGCGATTCTTTTCCACTGTTTTTTTGGATCGTTTGCGTGCTGCAGCTGGAAACAAACCGTTTGGAAGAGGATGCACTTAAAACAGCTGTAAAAATGTCAAACCTCATTTCCACCTCTGCTCTGTTCACATGACCTCAGTGAAGCTTACAAGTACAGGCCATTTAAAATACCGCTCGTAAACTGCGCAGTTTTTCTCCTTCAGTCGACTTCGGACCAAAAAAGTGTGGAACGCTCTTTCAGCCGTTGCGTACTTAGCGTCCATTTACAATTAAGAGAAGGCTCAACCTCAACAACCCTTCCGTATAAGATGCCCCTCTGGAAGGCGCGCGCCGGCTTTGCGCAATATTTTGGTGCGCAACAGAAACTGGTTCAAACTGTGGAGCATGCCAATTTTACAACGACATTTCATTCATTCTTGAGTTAGAAGAATGTCATGTACAGAATGACAAAAATCTTTCCGAGTCGATCCACTGCTATTGACACGTCAAAAGAGTTATTTAGATGCAAAATCTTCCCCAATAAAATTATTAGTTGATTACAATGGCATATCTAAGCCGTCAACTCTTGCAAACAAGCAAGGGAATTTTTAACGCAAAGCTCTGGTGATTGGTTTTAGTTTTGACATGCAGTAAAGTTTACCAACTTACAGGACTTTCAATTCTGAATGATTTCGGTTAATTTAGGGTATTGATATACAGAATTGTTTCATTTATGTCTTTATGGTGCTTTTCAGGAGTGTAGTGCTACGTGTCGCATCAACCGAGTCGCGCATTTTTAACAAATTTTGAGAACGCTGCAGTGACGCGTATGATGTGTCACATGCATAAGAAATCGTTATACCATGAAGAAGGGTTGAATTAGGAAAATTACGCTAAAAATGTAGTCTGAGGCTATCAAACTGGATTTCTAAGCAGCGTGTTAGGACTTTTCATGAAATTGTGTGGTGAACGTCAATGGTGGCCTCTATTTCCATTGTAGTCGACCGAATGAGACCCAAGAAAATTCAAACCAACAAACCTCTCCCTCGTGCCGTATGATTTTCAGCAATCGAAGTTTCTTCTCCATTGCCTAAAATTTTGCATTTGCACGGAAAATAAAAGCTCATCTCGCATTGAAACAAGGCCCACGTCTCGATTTTCACATTATATCTATACGGCAAAATTTAGTGTATTGAACGAGCCAAACAACAATTCAAAGTGAGTTTTTTACAGTGTTACAGAAGCGTTCTGAATTTTTTTAGTGAATGAAATTTTCTAAGTGTAGGTTCCATAGCTCCATGAAAACTGAATCGAGGTTGGCTAAAACTTAATACTTGATATTTTATTTTAAATCTCTCGTATATGCTTTCAACAATTGGTGCTCACCATGGGCCGGCTCATTTGGAGGTCTTGGATTGGCTGGTGTTCTCTTCCTCTCCGACGCTTTTGTGCCAGATAATCTTGGCCTTGTCTATGAAACCAGCCTTTATGCAGGGCAAGAAAACACTGAATGGAAGCTTACCTGATTACGCAATCGCTTCGCAATTTCGGTTTCTGCATCTAAAGGAGTGCACAAATGATTAGAATGCGGGTTTGTGATGAATTCGTCCCCAATCACCTGAATGAATGAATTCAAACAACCAAAATTCATTGCAGTGTAGAGCCATTGCAAGGGGACCTATACGAGAAACTATTTTTACATAATAACTAGACTATACGCACAATTCCCAGCTAGAGAACTCGCTGTGGGGACCTAATGGCAGTCTCGATCATGAATACATGAAAGTTGACTGATTTTTTCAACAGTAAACTTTGATAAACTTTTTTCGCTGAGTCAAGTCACGTTCGCTCCCTTCGCATCCTCAAAAGTCTACAGAAAGAACCCTCAAGATACAAGTTTTGAAGCGATTGTCATGCTGGTTATGACTCGTACCTACGTCATCTAGGAAAGTTTTTTGCGAAGGCATGCGGAAAGGTGGACTAGGCAATTACGCACATCATACACAACAATCACACAAGCATGTCAGTTATCAAATTTTAGAATTGCGACAGCAAAAGAACGTTAGACGCACATCCATCTCGTACCTACATATAAGCACACATGCGTGGCCGGTTTTGAGTGAGCGAACAACATGTTTTACTTAGCGGTGGCGACAAACTGAAGTCTACGCTGACCTTGTACCGGAAGCATGCTCCTTTAATCTTCTTGCACTCGTTGCACGTATAATAGTCGAACTGCGTTTTGGACTGCAAGAAACCGAAAGAGTAACAACTGCCATCGGGCAAATGGAAGATGAGAATGTTAGGCTTTCCATTTTTGTTCGTGTACCGCTGTCCAACGAACACATTTTCCCTGCTGGGAGATCGTTCTAGCGGAGAAACAGCCATCTCTTCCGTCGGCGTCATAGCCCCTTCAAGGAGCATATGAGCGTCGAGTGGAGGTGTAGTTGAGTGCGACGCAGCTGGGGGCAGTCCCATAATAGCAGGACAAACTTCAAATGCTGCCATTGGCTCTTCGTAGTTTGGAGAAGGTTCCATCTGAAACTGAACACATCAATTTGTTATCACCGAAAACAGTGCTTGTTGGATACCGACGTTCCATTTTTATATGGATGAAAGAGATTCGTCATAAATAGGGAATAAGTGAGTGCACGAAACATACTCCCATAACTGGGTGTTATTCCGAGTTGATGTACGGTGAAGTAGTGTGATCTTTGCGTAACCATCAATACCCTTATTCACTCACTAAACACATACGAAACTTTTGATTTTGCGCTTTCGGGCCTTCTGGAATAGTTGATAAATGGTGGAATTCGTGGATAAAGCGAGTTAAGTGTCGCAGTCGTATAGCTGAAATGCGTCATAGGTTTGCGACGACCGTTCACAGGCAATCGTGTTAGGACCCTCTAATCTTGGGCGAGCCGCGGCGTCGCGGAAGAAGCGAATGGGGTGGGCAATCATGATGCGGCTGCTTTGTGGTCTTAACAATGAAGAGACCTAAATTACGGACCGTCAGAAATGCAAGTTTTTAGATTGGTGGCCATTTCGACGTTATTTTTCATTTTCATCATTGCACTCCTTCCAACTAAGATAATATACTAGGAAATGGGCGGGAATAGCGGTCCTCAACTAAACATCTTGAGCGAGGTTTCTGTGAAGCAACAACCGCAAAATAAAAAGTATTCATCGAAAGAACTGGAATGGAAACTGCAGGAGATAGAAATCGGATGCGGTTCTAGCAATATTGTGGAGTAACGGCACTTATCTCGCCGTATCATACAACACAGCACACACTTCCCTTTATACAAAGTTGCATTAAACTATGCAGATACCATGCTTTGGCGGAAATTATATGGTTGGAAATCATCCTACTGTATATAATTCGCTAAGGTGTCTGTTGGTTTGTCGGTGTTTGTGTGTATATGTATGTGTGTCCGACCGGAATTTCATAACTCTTGTCCCCGTGGAACTTGAGGTTCAAATTTGGTAGGAGTACTGGGGACAGGATGGAACACTTATGGTGGGTGGTAGGTAAGAAGTCCGCTCACACGGGGTGTGCGTGATAGAAATTTTGGGCCGCCAATTCATAACTCCTGTTTTAGTTACGACCGCTACACAACAAGGGGTGATATGCAATGAAGGATCCTCTTCGGCCAACATAATTTGCGACAAAACTTAACCGACGCCAGTAATCTCTTTGAAGTCTCAACCTACCCTTTGACGACAATGGCACCGGCATCTTTCATAGTCCACGACCAGTCGCGCGACCGATCGCGCGACCGGTCGCTCGACTGGTCGCTCGACTGATCGCGCGATCTGTTCGGGACCGTCCACGGCGGCACCCATAACTAGCCCGGCCTCCTCGACCGATCGAGCGACCAGTGGCGCGATGACTGGTCGCCAGTCGCTAGCGACCGGTCGTGAACTATGAAAGATGCCACCCATCGGTGGGTGCCACTGTGGCTGCCGCATGGTACAATGGCACCCAATACAACGGCCACGCCGGCGCGCCGGCTGGCCGGCTGGCCGGCTGGCCGGCGGACTATTAAAGCAGCCTATTAGCACGCCAGGTCGAAATCCGCATTGTTGTCAGGGGGTTAAGAGAACAGCGGACCCGCCGCATGCGACGGCTGCGGCGTGACCTAGTTTCGACGGACGCGTGCAACGAAGCGGGGTAACGGAACTTCTCCCGATTGCGGCATTCTCCCTTGCGGCATGCGGCAAATGTCAACTACCGTACTCCCCCCGCCTCCCCGCCAATCGATAAGACGCGAAATTTTTTGTTGATTGCCCTTCTTTGTTATTAGATTTGATCTTTTTCTTTTTTTTTCTTTTTCTTGTTTTTATGTTTATTGGACTTGATTAATTAGAATGGCTCGTCCAATGTAAGCGACGATCAAGACTGCATTGAAATTGAAGAGAACGGTCAGCCAGTTCAAATAATTAAAGGACTCCCTCCCTCACAAATTGCGCGCTCCAATCTGCCATCGCAATCCTGCGGTACGCGGTGGGTGCGGCGTGCGCGACGCCGTCTTCAGGGAGAAGTTCCCGGACCCAACGAAGCGCACCCGTGCTTGCTTAGTTTGGGATATGTCACGCCTCCATTTGTATTAGAGGATTCGGGGCTTAATTCATTCGAAAGGCACTAACACAGAGACACTAACCAATGTGCCTCCAGTCCTATAACGTTTACTTCTCAACAGGATGACATCTATAATAAATTAACAATAGCTAAAGACGAACGGTCGAATCAGCCAGCTTCAAGCCCTTTCACTGGCTTACTTCAGCCATTTTCATCTAGAATGGTCAATAATATGTCTGTTTTGCTGTAGGTCGATATATGATCCTCCGTACCATCACATACAGATTATAGATAAGTAAGAAAAGCATCTGTCAGAGTGCAATCAGAATGAATATTTGAAGTCTGAAAAAAAGTCAAACTTTCACATAAATGGTAACAGATCTGAACACAAAGGAAACTATCAGTGGCTCTAGAGATTATCTAGCTCACTACGTCCTATTCTGCTCTTGTTTTGATGGGCAAGCAAACCCTACCATATTTCCCCTTCAGAGCTTAGGTTTTTCTATTATTTCAACTCTCCGTCCACCTCAGGCTGAAATTCGTGTGCCTCGAACCTGTACCGATATAACATTCCCTATGATTTCTGCACTGTGTGCGTGAAGAGCAGCATTTTCCCGCTTTCAGACCAATTTGTTATAATCGATTGGTCGTGCGCATGAAATATTTTATTCCCAGGACAGGACCCAAGCCGGTACTCGTTACCTGAATTTAATCGCGAAAGCAGTCCGCAATTACAGCTTCGCCCCACCTAATACTCGAGGGGGACGGTACATTCGTGCGATTTGAACTGCGCGCGGCAAATTGCGAGGCGAAATTCATAGCTATTTTGACGACTTCAGCGCCCTTCATTGTGGCCCAAATTTCAAGTAGCGTAGATTAGTAGTATCAGCTGACTCTACTTAACTAATCTGTTACAAGTTTGTGCTCCAATAATAGGCCCTAGAGTCGTTCGAATCGCCACGAATTTTGCAGAGCAATTTGCCGTGCGCAGTTGGAATCGCACGAATGTACACACACCCAATACTCGAGTGTCTTTGCCCAATGTCTTTTTTCTCTAATATATATGTACCAGTCGGCTCGCCCGGCTGACGCCGGGCTCCCCTCCTTCCCATACTGAAATGGCCTTTTTTCAAATTTGAAGGCTTTGGTAGATAAGAAAACGAGCTATTCATTCCCCGCTAAACACAAACAACCAGCTCAATTCATGCATGCCCCGTCCGCCCATGAACAACACTCCTTAGGTTCTGTGTGTTTGAGTAATTCGATTTATTTCCACTTATTCAACCTTGGTTTCAAAAATTTGCTTCAATTCTGAATTATCATTATCATTTTTTTGTCCACTCCTCGACTCCTGTGAGCGGCGTAACAATAGTGCTACTAATTCGTGGTCAACCGACGGTTTGCGACGGATTAATCCTGTCCTCCTACGAAATTTGAACTTCCTATGGCCACGGGGACATGAGTTGTGAATTTCTGCTCGAACCCCGCCCATTGTTGACGGACCCTGGTTTTGCTACCCACCATGAGTGTTCTTATCTCGCCGCCTATACTCGTTCCAACTATGAACTTTCCAGGTCCACTGGGACACGAGTTATGATTTTCCAAAATGTTTTCATAAAGCGTTGCATTTTTGGAGAACGCCCCGCCCATCGTAGGTGGGTCTCCTTAGTTTGATCTAACTCACCATTGCACACCTCTAGCTACCTTTACAGCCCAATTTTGAAGCCGTCTCGTGACTAAATTTGAAACCATGGTCCTCGGTTCAGTTCATTTCGATGCACGCCACGCCCACTGTGGGCGGGGCTCCGCCAGGGTGGCAGACCTCTTTAAATTGTTCCGCTGCTTCAAACTGCAATTATCGTATCCAGTCCGCCCACTCTATAAACGATAGGGGTGTGGTGCAGTAGGATCAAAATTGTCGCTTGGCGGCGACAGGGACACCGCGTACAAGAGAAGAAATACATGAACAAAAGAACTAACGGTAGAATCATTCCTGAAGTAACGATCGCATATCGATCGAGCTGTATGAAGAACGCTAGAGCTGTAATAACGACGAAGCGAATTTACCGCAGCAACCGTATGCGGCGAATCGTTTACATAGAACCGATCCATTAGAGGGACTTTAACGTCCCGTGAACGTGTGATACAGTTACCCTTTAGTGCCGCACCCAAATACATTCGTGGGACGATTAAATCCGTCTTGTACCCCAACTATAGGGCCCTTCTTTGTTACTTGCTCTGCTTTTCTGCATTGTTCTAATTGTTTTCTCTATTTTTTCCCTGTTTTCGTGTTCTCATTATTCAATGGTAAATGATCAATAGAGGCTTCACAAGGAGAATAAGATTTAACACGGAAAAACTATGCTATCAAACCATCCTTCATAAATTTGACTCACACATTGCCTGCTCCAATCAACAATCATGTTTCTGCGATTCGCGGCAGGTGCGACGAGCGCGACGAGCTATTCCGGGGAAGTGTTCCACACTGTGTGGTGGCGCAGTGCTTTAGTCGTTTTCTATTCTTCTCTTCGTTAGGTGTCTCTCCTCGAGGGGCATGGAGCGAGGCCGGAAGAACTCGTCCTCCCTCGTTGCCTATTACTGTTAACGGTACCATATAATACATAGCGAACGCTACAACTTGTCGGATCAGATTGGTTCTTTGTTACTGCAGATCTTTGAGCGATTTCGTTGATCTCGGTATTCACTCATATAAAAAAAACTAGCTAATAGGTGTAAAGTTCTGATCTGCAATGCCACATAGATCTTTAACAGTGTAGAGACTCTATGCAGTTATTTTATCGTTATTGTGACAAAGATCAGATCTTTACCTCTCTCAGAGTGCTTTATCTGATCAACCAGCGTTAACTTTTATCGTGCTACAACACACTGATCATTTCCTAAACCTTCCCTCTTCATTTATCATTTCAAATTATGAAGTCTTCGTAGTTAAATGAAGTATCTCTTTCCAACCCATTTTTGACTGCTTACCCGTTCGCATGCCCTCTCTTGAGGAGAGAGCTGTGTGGAGGAGAGTACGGACGACGAGCAAACACGCCCCCCTTCAGCGGGGGACGGTCAAGTCGTGCGTCCGAGGTCGCGCGCGGCAAACTGCGCGGCGAATTCATACCTATTCTGACGACTTCAGCGCCTATATTTGGGCCCAATTTTGAAGTACAGTAGAATAGTAGGATCAGCTGACCTCACTAATCTACCCTACTTCAGTTTTTAGCCCCAATGATAGGCGCCGGAGTCGTCCAAATTCGCCACGAACTTCGCCGCGCAATTTGCCGCGCGCACCCTCGGACGCACGACTTGACACCCCCCCCCCCCCTTCAGCTGGTAGACACAGCACGCTGAGGCGGCTTCTCCTCAAGAAAGATTTGGGTTGGCACCAGCCCTGTAACATTGTGTTTTATCTTGGTACGCAATTCCAGTCCGCTGCGGCGAGTAGAAATAAACGTGAGCCGACTCTCGTGATTGTTGCGGTTCCTTTGATTGTTTCAATGGATTACAAAAAAATTGTAGCTTGCGACTTGGAATTTCATACTTATTGCTACGGAAGTATGATGCAGGTCCCTGATATAACGAGACTTCTCGACAGGCGGATTCGAGTCCCGTGAATGTATTACACAGTAACACGAACACACCCTCAAGCGACTCCAAAGGCTGCTTTCATAGTCCGCCGGCCGAGGGCGGCGTTTGGCCCTTGTTTACAACTGAATCTTGATCGATACCGCGGGACGAGTAGTCCTGCCGCCGGCTCGCGCACTTGTGGGCCGGCCGGCGGACTATACAAGCAGCCAAACCTCTGCCACATATACGACATAAAAAAGGTACCCTGGGTGAGGCCCACGGAGTGAGTGATGGTGCATAGAAGTGTTTCTGTATCGCACGCTCACGGGACCTCAGATCTGACTTAAGACTTCTCGACACGGCCCAGCTCGGCATCCGATGGGGTGTTGCCCATTCATTCCGGCTCCGTCATCGTGAGGCCTCCATCCTCCCGACTTACGATAATGAAAAAACGATAAAGGGATTTCTTTTTTTTCAGATGCTTCAGTTTGCTAGGTCGAGATTAGTAGTTTTAGACCCTTTAAGTCTTCATAATACGCATAGGTCTCAATGTCGCGGTTTCAGCGCGAACTAGGACCTAATTCTTGGTCAAGCATTGCGTAAGGTCGTTGGTAGCACTTGCTATGTGTTTTCCGTCCTGTTGTAATGTCTAAAATTAGGTCACAAATGCTGTGTGCCACGAAGGCAGTTTTTATACACTATATCAATTCGTGTGAGTGTTACCACAGCACCCAGGCTTCATATGGTTTGACCTTTTCTGTGTTTTCCTACATACTGTTGAGCCTAACACATTTCTAGAGTCGTGGAACAAATTTCAAAGGACCTAGGGCAACGTCTGCGCTGCCGCTGACGGATCTGTTCACCGGAAAACAACGTGCTCCAGCGCAAAGGCCGTCAGAGCGGCGCGGACGTCAACCAACAGACAAATGTCCAGCGCTGTCAACGTGTATTTGGCAACGCTGCTTTCAACGTACGTCGTTGAACTCTAGGAGTTTCCTTGGTTTCAAAGTCATTTCCTCCGCTGAAACCACAAGCTGTGGAGGTTTTTCATGCGCTTCTCGTCATTGCTTCGAATAATTATTCGAGGTCCCAAAGGTCAATCTGTTTGGAGAGAAGTCACTGAGCTACGTCTTCCGAAAGGAGGGAAAAAACTTTCGTTTAAGCAGGTAAATGCTTTTCTAGCGTTTTATCGTGTACCTGAGAAATTTTTCCTGCGTGGCAGGAGATCTATTTTTGTTTCGTGTTTCGCGCCCCGTATGTGCGCTGCGATGCGGTAGGAGAGTTTTGTGCAACGACAGACTGTTATTTCTCAACACAAACAGCACAACACATGATATAGACATTATGATGGAGGTACTGACGCTGCCACACATAAAAATAGTTGCTAGACCATTGGTAAACAGCCTGTTTTGAATTTTGATTTACACTGAAAGGCGAATCATATTCTTTTCTGGAAATCAAAAAACACTGGTTCTTCCACTGAACACTAATGAATTAAGATATCCAACGTCGTTAGATTTGGTGTTGTTATTCCTTCCATTATGTAATGTTCTCGTATTCCGCTCATCGATTTATACTTAGCCATTGCACAACCGTGTCATCTACAAGAATGGTGGTCATATTCTGAAAAAAAGTAAACCTCAAGATAATGGCCCCAGCAGATCATCCTTTCCATGGTTCCAATCAGTGCATTTCGGGCTTTACGAGTGCCTCCTCATAGGATTTGTCATGTTTCCGTATAGTGTTTATGTTTATGATTCTATTCCATTTACGTTCGAAGAACCAGGCTGTACACCAAGTCACCGTATGGGGCTAACAAGAAGACCAGTGCGTCTATGTTCAAAGCAAGTCCTGAGAATAACTCTGGTGATGTCTTTAGTTTCAATTAATGAGGTGTAAAAACGAGTATGAAAGTCTAATCGGGACAGTATGTGTTTACTCGGGTAGTAGTCCAAAAAAGGGGTTCGCAGTTTTTGATGCATATCAACGGTACTCCACTCTTAAACATGCCAGTGCTTCCAAATTATCCAGTGGCGCTGCTTTTGCGTTATATTTCGAAAAACACAGCAATCTGTGTGCGATTGGCTTACATTGTTCGAAACCTCTGACGTATTTACACTGAATTATGCCTTATGTGGAAGCATTTTAAAACAACTTTCTCGTCCCCTTTTGCAGTATTACCGTGGAACACGCGTTCGGTTCTTCCTTTTGTCGTTGACTTTTAGTGTATTTTGAGTTTTTACTTAGTGAATTTTTAGGAAATGTTCAGCACAATAAGGCGTTTTTTAGAATTCTCTTCTCGTCTTCACAGGTTTCCTGTTCCTGTTCGGCTATTGCTGTATTCAGGAAGAAGTGAATCCCGATTCCAAGTGGGCAGGTGATTATTGAAGTTTCTACGCTTCTACCCTTCGAGTTTATGATTCATTTGCATTGAAGTTTTCCTTTCTTTCTGAATATATTACAGAATTTTATCGAACTCTAACCGAAGAGCCTTTCAAATGGTTGGAGAAGGACAAGACAGCGGAGATAAGGCCAACCCCAAGCCTCTCCTCCCATCTGAGGCATGTTCATCAGTGGTAGTTCTGGAATTCGTTTGATTCACTTCAAATGCCCTTAGAACGGAAGAGGGCTGCTTTCGCTGCAGAAAAGTTCATCTGTTCCGCGTATTCATTGCAATCCATCTTGCAATTTATACTTGTTTCACCTATTTTTCAAAACCTTGGGCAGATCCCGCTGATCATTCAACTTTTATTGCGTGCGCTGCTGCTAAGTTCCCAATTGCCCGGAAATCAGGCGCAATACCATTGAGCAGCGGAGGTTTTTCTTTCAGAAAGCGACTCCTCCCACTGTTGGCCCTGGGTCCTCCTTACTTTCTTTCCTTTTTCTTCTTATTGTATTTATACTGTATAGGTTCTGAACTCGTTAAGTTCGTTGGTTTCGGCGTAGGTTACATAGTTTCTACGGGTACAAAGGCTAGTATGAATGAGCTCTGCTTGAAAATTCCATCAGCATTGCTCAATCTGGCCAATTTGCGCTTCTAACAAGGAAGGTCTTTCAGGGCGTGGGACGCTTTTTGAAAATGGTTTTTTGCATGGTGTAGGGGCATGAGCACTGAGTATATAACTATGGTTCATTTCCGCTAAATGGCCTTTTGAATGCCAAAAAAAGGGTGAAAAAGATTTTCCAGAAGTTGCCGTTTCAACCCACTGAACGTCCTTCGTTTCAGCCATGGCGTCGACTGTCCGCACAGTAGAAGGGGCCAGTGGAGGCGACAATGAAAATAACGTGAAGGTAGCCAAAAAAGGGAACGACAAGTTGAAAAGTGCTGGGAAGTTTCATATAGGCTCTCCACGGTTGACCTGCTGGCAGCGACGGATGGTCTGGTGGATAGCGATGTGGACTTCGAGGACGGACGACTAGGACGGGTTGGTGGTTCGGGTTCCTGAGCCTTTGCCATTTTTGCATTTTATGCCGCCACCTCCAGATTGGCTCCATATTGCACCAGGGCCAAAGCAAGTGCCTGACATAACCTCTCCAAGCCGTTAGAAAATGTTGTGTGGAGCGCCATCAGTGGAGGAGCTTCCAGGCTTCACACCCCCAGGAGTATAGAGGTGTCTTCTAATTTAACACTATATAAGTGTTGTAATGGGGGTCCAAACCCTATAATATGATTCCTATCCGATGGAAGATGTCCTCGACCTCGTACGTCAGTGCAAATACAACACTTTTCACGATTCCGACCTTCCTCTGGGCTTCCACGGCGGACTCCTGTGGGAAAACGAATCAGACTCTTTTTCAACTTGTCTTCTTGCTGAAGCATCCATAGACATTAGGCTTGATATAAAAAGCTATCAGCTCTGAAGGAAATCATTCTAGCGCCGGATGACTATATTAATGACTAGATGAAGGGTTTGGGCGATACCCGTCTTCAACCTACGATCCTCTATCTCCGCGTCCTGCTATGAGGGGCTGGCAGGACACGATCAAGAAGGACATTGCTGAAGTCGAGGAGACTGCAGAAGGTGAGTGACTGATCGTGAGGAGAGAAGGAATTGGAGATGACCAACCAGAACAGTGGACAGAAAACCTCCAACGGAGCGGTCAGCTAGGGTAAAAGACGGTGAAATCATCGAAATTAGATGAGCCTTTCATCAGTTTTGAAGAAGTTTGGTCGAAACAAAACAACAATCAAACCATTACTGTCCAAATCATTCAAAGAATTGTAGGGACTGTGCAATGTCCAAACAATGTCCAAGGACCAGGTGATGTGATATCGAATTTTTCGACTACCAAAATGATATCATACCATTTTATCAACATTTTTCCAAGTGAATGTGCTCTTGATGTGGGAGAAAATGATGAAAAAACTATGTGAGGAAGTTGGGGGGGGGGGAGGGGAAGGGGACTCCTGGGGTGTCCTCCACTGATAGCGCTCCGCACAACAAATTCTAACGGCTTGTAGAGGTTATGTGCCTGGCTGGTCCTGGTCACGACCATGACCAGTCAGGCACTTGCTTTGGCCCTGGTGCAATATGGAGCCAATCTGGAGGTGGCGGCATAAAATGCAAAAACGGCAAAGGCTAAGGAACCCGAACCACCAACCCGTCCTAGTCGTCCGTCCTCGAAGTCCACATCGCTATCCACCAGACCATCCGTCGCTGCCAGCAGCTCAACCGTGGAGAGCCTATATGAAACTTCCCCGCACTTTTCAACATGTGGGTCCCTTTTTTGGCTACCTTTCACGTTATTTTCAATGTCGCCTCCACTGGCCCCTTCTACTGTGCGGACAGTCGACGCCATGGCTGAAACGAAGGACGTTTAGTGGGTTGAAACGGCAACTTCTGGAAAAATCTTTTTCACCCTTTTTTTGGCATTCGGAAGGCCATTTAGCGGAAATGGACCATAGTTATATACTCAGTGTTCATGCCCCTACACCATGCAAAAAACCATTTTCAAAAAGCGTCCTACGCCCTGAAAGACCTTCCTTGCAAGTGTAATTGCAGTTACAATATATTCAGGTAGCTGAGCTCATTGGTGAACCAGCTCCAGAAACGGAAGGGTTCTATTTTCAACAGACAATGCTTCGTATCAAAGATCCAAGAAAGTCTCTTCCTTTCTACACTAAGGTGCTTGGAATGAGGTGAGTGTTAGATCCATTCTAATTCGTCTTTTTTTTACAGTGCCTTAGACAATTTACTAATTTTAAGCTTTTCATTCGAGTACTTCTGTGCATTCGGTTTTACTTTCACTGGAGTGTTCTCCAGAGTGGTGAGGTAGAGAAACGATTCAAGTGGCCATTATTATTTTATTATTTATTATTTTAAGGCAGCGCTTTAGAAAAAAAAAACCAAGCACAGCATCCGCTGAGAAAATAGTAGTTTTTTTTATTGGGTTGTCCGAAAAGTTCCCGCCGATTTTTGATTCATCTTTGAATGAAAATTCCTAGAAGAGGAAATCCATTGATTGAACAATGTATCCTCTATTCTGTTCAGTAAGGATTCGCCCTGTAGGTTACAGTTCCCCTCTTCCATAGAAGGTTCCAGACTTAAAAACGAAAAATCCACTCAGGTGCTTTTTGCAGTCCTCAAGCGAATTGAACGATTTTCCATTCAGGGAATTTTGCAGAAACCGAACAAGTGGTATTCTGATGGTGCTATGTCTGGACTATGTGGGGGTATGGTAAGACATCCCACCCGAGCTTTAGCAACTTTTGACGAGTTTCCAAAAATACGTGTGGTCTGGAGATACCCTGTTGGAAGATTACGCCCTCACAATTGGCCACTTCGGATCGCTTTGGTCTATCGCTACCTCCATATTTTCTAGCTAATTATAGTACCTTTCCTAAGTTATCTTTTGATTGAGCGACAACAGCTCATGGTAAGTGATTTCCCTGAAATCCCATCAGCAACTCGGCATGGTCATCCGCACCTGGAATTTGACTTTTGCAGCGGTCTGTGACGGCTCACCAAGGGCTGCACGATCGTTTCCGCTCCTCATTGCTAAACACAATCCGATCTTCGTCCCTCGTGCTCATGCGTGTCAAAAACGGCTCATTTTTATTTCGTTCGAGCAACGAGTCGAACATGGAGGCGCGGTCCATCGCATTGCGCTCGCTCCTTCCGTGAGATATCTAAACATCAAGGCGCTTAATAAAACCAAGCGTTTGCAGGTGACCATGGATGGTTAATTTCGAAACACTAAGCCCTTGTCCTACTCCACGAGCAGTGATGTGCCGATTTGCTTCGGTTAACATTTTGAGTTGATCGTTTACACTGATGATAGTTTCCCTAAGGGTTGCCGGTCTTCGAAGGCAAATTCACACTGTTTGGATTCCACAAACTAGTCATGTACTGTACGTTCCTCTAGGGCATGGTCTACGCAAACGTCATATATCTTTCATGCGGCTTGAGCCGCATTCTAGGCCTTGCGGTAGAAGAAATATGTACTTCAGATGTCAAAAATGCGCGCAGTGGTTCTCCATTTTCATACGAGTCCTGTACAGAAAAACTTCGACAAATGTTGACAGAATCTTGACAGGAATATAGAGGAGGATCTACTCTTTCAAAAAACATATAACTTTATTAGGTTGGGTCCTGATCTTTTGTACAACGGTTCATAAATCCGGGGTGTCAAAAACGGCGGGAACTTTTCGGACAACCCAATAAATGAATAGGAAATCGCAACAGGAAGCAGAAACCAGGATAGTGGCATATTTTGGCGGGATTTGGTAGGGTGGAAATTATTTCAACTATTCTCTGTTGCCTTCTGGGACGCTAACAGTTATACAATGATCGTCGCTGCGGTGCATTGATGATATATTCGTCCCACGCGGTGATATATGGGCTTACTCTCCCTCCAGCGTGCAAGTTTATGCTAATGTGCTTCATTTCTGATAAGGAGTTGTAATGTAACTGTCACATTTCAAGTAACTGCCTCAACTTAACTTTCAACACGCTTATAGTGTTCGCTAAAGAAAGGATGACTGACATGACTAATTGTAAGAGCTGTAGCACTATTACTCCAATAACTTCGAGTAATGCAAATGCGAATTTAATTACCGATCAAATCCAAAACATCATGCAAAGATAAGCTAATTATTGCTATCCTCGAGCTACCAGGCGCTGTTCTATTCTTAGGGTAGGAGGAAAGGCAGAAAATTCGTTGTAGAGCAAATAATATGTATATGCATTATCGCTGGGCTCTTGCTGCGGAAGCGTTATTTTTCCATTTCGAGCTGACACTTGCCTACGTTAATAAATTTCTGCCGCTCCCATAGATATTGTAAGGCTCATCTACAGATTTTAGTTTCCTTATTTGTGAACATAGTTCTGTTACGATTGAAAAAAAACCGAATAAGATACGTCATGATGGGCTTGTTCAGATTGCTCAAGCAAATGGATTTCTCTGGGGGTCAGTTTTCGTTGTACTTCATGGGCTACAGAAAAGCTGATGAAATTCCTCAAGACGAAGTGGAAAGGAACCGCTTTGCACTTTCGGCCTTGGCTACCATTGAGCTGACTCAGTATGTTTTGAAATTCTTTGCTTTCTACTCTTTACAAACCAAAACCCTAGGGGAGGCGATTAGTTAGCTGTGTCTTAGTTGTTGTTTTACAGCAATTGGGGAACAGAAAATCAGCCTGAGTTCAGCTACCATAACGGTAACAAGGAACCAAGAGGGTTTGGTTGGTCTTTTTTGATCCCTAAAGCATGTCGTCCTGAGTAGAGATTAAAATCGAGTTTAGGTCACATTGGAATTGTTGTGCCAGACGTTGACAAGGCTTGCGAGCGTTTCGAGAAAATGGGCGTGAAGTTTGTGAAGAAACCGCAGGACGGGTCAATGAAAGGGCTTGCGTTCATTCAAGATCCAGATGGCTACTGGATCGAAATTTTTAATCCAAAAAATGTTTGCTGAGCTAATCTGGTCCGTTCGTCACTTGCTTGCTCTTGTCAACGAGTTTTTCGTATACATATTACGTTTACCCTGTCATTTGTTGTGCTAGTTTTTATATTTCTTAGATGAAGATGAATAAAAAAGTGTTGCTTAATTTTTAAAAGTGAGGGACAGTGAGAAAAATCTAGATATTAGGTTGATTGAATAACCTTGATACGGTTTTCACTTTTTTTTATTTTTTCGTTTAACAAACAATTGGAATCAATGAGCAATATAATCAGAATAATTAGTCATCACAGTGTGCACCCACTGCGCACGTCTGCGATCCCCTTTTCCCAGAACTGGGGAGACTGCAAGCCGATGGAGTCGGCGACAGCGACAGGGGACAAAGAGTTGTCACATGTAATAATCATAGGGGCTACATCAGGACAGTAATGAGGATCAGGTGCGGTTCCCATCCTAGCTCCTCAATTTTTAGAAAGTAACTTTAGCTACATTTGCTTGGCCGTTTCTATGGAGGAGGTTCACTAAAGCTCATCTCGGACGTTATTTTCCGAATGGCTTCCGCGACTTTTGAATCCGAATGGCGTAAATGGAAGCGGTGCCGTGCGGCGGGAGCAGTTGATAGTAGAAGTTATACAGCATTCCCTTCGAGCCCCAGAGTTGTAGTGGTAGAGGATCCGTCCCTCATCTCACTCAGTAGTCAGGATCCAACCCTTCTCTAAACTTGCGATGCGAGTGAGAAGGAAAGATATGCATACCCGGGTACCATCCGGCAACGCGTGAGGGAGTCACCGAGTCAGCAGTTTTCGGTGATCTAGTGCGTGGAGGTGTTTAACCATATGGATTGAATACACCCAGCCTTGTCGCAAGACTGCGGGGAGCGGCTTCCGGACCCTCTTTACAGCGCCGAGAACGGAGGAGTTTTCCATTGCATGGGGGCGTCTCGGCCGTGGTTTCGAAGCTCGTGTCTCCTTTTGCGAAGCGAGCAGGTACTGTGTCGTGATGGTAGTAATCCCCTCTGCCAATGCGCTGTTCATGTTTTGGACTGCTACTGTCGCTTCAATGCTGCAACACCACTCATAGAACATGATGGTTCGAAGGTAGTCCTGTGACTTTGACATCATTTAAAATCAGGTAAGCCATGCGTCTTTACGAACCTTTTGCGGAGATCTATTATGTGATAGTTGTAAAAAATTATAGGCTCAATTTTCGTTTTCCCCGGAAAGGAAGGCGAAAAAACTGAGAAAATCGAATGATTATTAAATATTCAGATTCTTCACGAGAAGAACTTTCCAATGATTTTGTTGGTCAACCGACGGTTTGCGACGGATCAATCCGTCGGTTGACCATGAACTAGTAGCAGTATTGTAGTTGTGGCGCCCTCGGTGGGGTGTAATGATAAATGAATAAATATCAGCGCTACAGTGTCGCATGAGTGTGGAGAGATGCCCGATGAATATAGCACTCTACTGCTCACTGCTTCAAACTTAGTGGTAAGTTGGTTGCCACTGTTATTCGCTCTCATGCACCTGACTTGACCAGTCATGAAGAAGAATGAATGAATTTCAGTATAAAGCAGTTATGCATCGTTTGCGAAAACTTGCAGTCGGGCGATGTAAATCGAATTCATGCGTCTGCAATGAATGGACGAGTAAGATGAGCCACGAGCTTGAGGGAGTCGACAGCACGAGGAGGAGTACTATCTGAGCTGAAGTCAGGTCTCACCATAACTTTTCGTGCATTCTTTTTTCATCTACCAAAAAACGGATAAGCTTAATTAGTAAAGAGCGATGGCAAGTTGCTACTATAGCCCCCTGTCATACCAGATCGCCCGACTCACGCCGGTTTATCCTCTTTCCGTGTTGAGTTGGCCTGGTGTTTGCACTTCTTCCGAATTTGGACGCTCTGATCCAGAGAACCAGAGCTGTGGATCTGATGGTGAGGTCAAATACACACACACACACAGTCACACACTTCATGAGCGCCCCTCCCGTCACGAATGCAATCTTGCTCGAGTTATACTTTTTGAGTGACTTGATTCGGCTATAAATCGAGTTGAAGAATTCGAAAGGTTAAGTTAGTTGTATTGGAATAAGGATTGTCCTTCATAAGTAGAGAGCTTTGACTTCTTCACGAAAGGGGAAGAGCGCTGCATGAAACGTCTTTCTGGTAGAATGATATCTAAACCCTTATTAAAAGGTAGTTAGTTGGAAGTAATATTCATTTTGAGTGATTCACATTTGCCAGTTGGTGAAATTGTATCTGTAGCTGAGCTGTGAGTTTGCTTAGCTTCCTTGATCTGCCCTGGTTCTTAACGCTGCATTGAACGTGGCTTGCTCCGAAAACAAAAAGAACAGAAATTTTCCGGTTCAACAGAGATCTTGAGAAAATTGATCTAACACTCGTTAGAGACGTAAGCATTGTCTTAAATCATGAAGAAAGAGACTAGTTTAGCTGCATGCCACAACTTCTCTGCGCATTCTGCCCCGCTCCTTGGTGGTCGTAAATATAATAATTAAGATAAATCAGTAGGAACTGTGCTAGCAGCTGGAGGTTGAGGCTTGAGGCTTCCTCTGGAAAATTCCTCCAGTTATTCTTCTGTTGCACAAAATCAGCGTAAACATAAAACTCCCACTGTTCTCATCCATTGTTAGGTAATGCTGCGAACTTTGCTATCGCGTGTGTCGCTACAGCTTCGAAGAGCCAGTTCTGCTCCTCCGGCCATTAGTAATGTTGAACCAAAGTTCACCAAAGTAAGTTTGCTTGTCAAATAGAAGACGTTGTTTCTCGGAATGATTTCCTATTTGGCCCTATTCTTTTTAGCTCTTCATAAACAACGAGTGGGTTGATGCAGCTAGCGGGAAGACGTTCAAGACCTTTCATCCAGCTACCAACAAGCTGATAACGGATGTTGCTGAAGCAGATAAAGCAGATGTGGACAAAGCCGTAAAGGTCAGGCAAATCTCGCTATGAGGCGAGAAGCGTTTCAAGCTTTGGTTGTGTGTCCCTGCATCTGAGCATGTTTATGAGTAAGATTTTCATGGCGCTCTTAAATACATTGAATAGACTGGGTGCTAAAATCCTAACACACAGCACAACAGGAACGGCAATCCATGTTAAAGCGAAGGAAAATAAGGCAAAAAGCGTTGGAAAAGCTAGTAGATACATTTGAAGTGATCACATACGTACATAGTAGAGTTGGCAGGATTAATATGCCAAGATTCACATGATCACGATTCATATGTATGTTAGAGAGAATGTGTAAGATCAGTTAAGGTGCATTCCCCACCGAATACTCTTACGAAAAGGCTCTTTCGAAGAAAACTGGAGCGAACCCTATCCCTAACCCGAACATCGTTTTGAACCGGGGGCTTGGTCGGAGTAGGAACAAAGAACAGAATCGGAGCTCGACTTGTATTTGCGCACAATATTTCTGAAAAGGAATGCTTGGAATTGTCTGGCAATACAAATTTGGCGCAGCGCTCTTAACGAAAGTAGCTCGACATAAGAGGGCAGTGCAATCGGAATGTACCCATGTTTGGTGATGGGTACGCTTATAACTATGAAACCTCGATCTGATTATCTTGAACTCAACCACAATCACTTCCCGGATTTCAGCTCCTGTCACCAACTGTACGCACCAAAAACCAGCTGCCCTACATGATGTATCCTATCTGATAGTGAGCCTTGATGATGCCATTAGATAAGTTCCAAAAAGGAAGCATCTAATCAAAGAGAACGCACCGAACGACCACTTTGGAAAAGAAGGAAAGGGCTATTCCCATCCTGCCGCGTGTATCATTTCCGAATTGGAATCTCAAAGTTCAGAAGAACAGGAGTCGAGTGAATCTCCAGTCAAATACTCACTCGACATAAACACACTGAGAAACCGATAGACACTTCCAGCGAATTATAAACATGAAACGTCTCAAGGCAATAAATGGGTTCAGCAGTAGTAAAAGGCAATAAGTGAGATAGAAGTAATAGAGAGGTATGCAAGCAAACGGTCAAACCAACGTCTCGTCTTACCACTGTTTGCGATAGGTAGCAAACCACGCTTTTGAGCTGCTTGGACGCCGTATCACTTATGGGCGTCCCTAGCTTAGAACGTCGTCTCACTATAGACGTCACGGTCGGGGTACAACAGGGATCAGCTCTGAGCCCGGTCCTCTTCCCGGTGACAATGGATATCATACCAAAAAAACTCATGGATGGCATCACTTCGAAAGCGGATAGCAGAGAAGGACTCCAGGACGGGCTGCAGAGATGGCAGAAAGTGTTGGCACAGAATGTGCTCCAGCTGAACGTGAAGAAGATCATTTTTCTCAGTTCCGCGGAATGCCCGAGATCAATCATAGACGGGCATGGGGAAGCCATGAAAAGGGTAAACTTCCGATACCTGGGGAGTGAGCTAGCTGCCTATGTTGGCTTCAATCAGCCTTGGAGGCTTGAATCAAGGCTCTGTGGGAGAAGGGAGTCCAGCACTACCCTGTGCGACCGACACTGCTCCAGTGCCCTCAAAAGAAATGTATACAAGACAGTAGTAAGGCCCACAATGCTTTACGGCAACCAATGCTGGTTATATGACAAGAACTATAGTAGACGATTCAATCTGCAATATGAGGATGTTGAGATGAGCCTGTGATTGGCTGCTTTCATAGTCCGCAGGCAGGCGCGCAGGCGCGCTGGCGCGCAGGCAGGCGCGCTGGCGCGCTGGCGCGCAGGCAGGCGCGCTGGCGCGCTGGCGCGCAGGCAGGGGCGCAGGCAGTGCTAGGGGGGAGGAGGGAGGCAGACAGTGTAAGGCTAACAGTCCACGCCCCTTCGAAGGTTGTTTGTTTTCAACCCCTCGAAGGGCCGTGGATGTTTGCCTCACACTGTCTGCCTCCCTCCTCCCCCCTAGCACTGCCTGCGCCCCTGCCTGCGCGCCAGCGCGCCAGCGCGCCTGCCTGCGCGCCAGCGCGCCAGCGCGCCTGCCTGCGCGCCAGCGCGCCTGCGCGCCTGCCTGCGGACTATGAAAGCAGCCATTGGGTGCGACTGGACCGGGTGACAAAGGAAGTAGTCAGGATGGTCAGCCATGTAGTCAGCCACGTTGAACACGAAAGAGAAACGCCTTCGTTGGTATGGACCACTGAGAAGACCGGATGAACACTTCTCAAGAAAACAATGAAAGTTGTCCCACTTGTGCATCAATCAGAGATTCGATACTTAGAACAGCATTAACATCGTACATCAATGTCTGACCCAAAAGAGTCCTGACTAGACCATCACTACTCTCACCCAGTACTCAAACTTCAGTTCTCACTTCTTGCTGATCTTTTCGCGCTAAGCTTCTTTCACAAGAATTTCCAGGTGCGCACCTGGGTGCCGGTCTACGACATCCTACTTACTACAGGGTGCGGCAAAAGTTCTGGCAATGGTAAATATGATCGTAAAAACGGTCAAATCGATCGATACATGATACTACACCAACAGCATTTATCAACAGCTATATAGATCACAAAAACAACCTAGATCTCGAAATGGCCTCCTTTTGCGCGAATACAGGCTGAAATTCTCCTAGGAGATGCGTCGACGGCGGTACGGATGTAGTCTTCGTCGAATCCCATGCTTCAACAGGGATTGCACGTAGAGCATCCAAACTTCTATGCTTAGTAGAGCAGGCTTTCGTCTTAAGAACTGACCACACGGAATGGTCCAATGGATTTGGGGCTGGACTGTTTGGGGGCCAATCGTCCGACGAGATGAGGTCTGGGAAGTGCGTTCCGCACCAGTCCTGTACCACTTCGGACTTGTGTGCTGGAGTTGAGTCCTGCTGATAAGTCCATGTCCCATTGCGACAAAGGATTTTGCCCAGGGGAGCACCTCCTTCTCCAACGCGCCATTTAAGTAGGTCTCTGCTATCAATCCTGACCCCTTTCTCCAAGAAAATCGGGGGCATCTTGCCGTCCGATGTGATTGCCCCAAAAACCATCAAGACTTGTGGTGTACAGATCGCTGAGCAATCCCTCCATGTCGGCTGGCTTCTGCAGGGGTTCCCGCCGTCATCCTAACGTTTTGGGTGTTCAGGAATTGATCTGTTGAAAACATGAAAAGGATGGTGCTGTGCCGTGCCTGCGGAAATCGCTTTAAAATCTTCTTACATCTTTCTAGCCTAGTTTTCTTCACACGCTCAGTCAGCATGTGAGCTTTCCTGATCTTATAAGAGTAAGGTCGGAGGTGGCAGGTGACAATCCTTCCAACAGATGGAGCAGAAATACCCACCTCAAGAGCCATTTTTTTCTCGGACCTACGAGGGTGGCGGCGGATTTTCTCTCGAATGACTTTCACGATCTCCTTTGTCGTTGCACTCTTCAGTCTTCAATTTTTGGCTTGTCCTCCATAGTTCCTGTCGTCTTGTACCTGTTGAGATTGTTGTACACGGTTCTTAACGAAATCTGGAGCTGTTTGAAGATGGCCTTTGCCGTGCATCCTGCCAGATGGAGGTGCAGGATGGAATGTATGGAAGAGGATTTGCAGTTAAGAGTGGCGCAGATCCTGTCGAGATCGAAGGCCTCATTTTTTCATAGAGAACCTGAAACAACCTTTGCCTGAACTTTTGCCTCACCCTGTATAAAGCGCTTCGTCTGTCGTTCTGTGTGTCGTTATGTACATATGTCTGTCACGAAATTCCTTAGCTCATTTTAATCTGCCTGTAAAGACCGGGTCAAGCGTGGGATTGGTGGGCCATGTCCCGAGAATCTAAAGCACACATCAGCTTTGCGGGGCCCCGCCCACAGTGGGCGTGGCGTGCATCGAAATGAGCTGTACTGAGGACCATGATTTCAAATTCAGTCACGAGACGGTTTCAAAACTGGGATGTAAAGGTGGCGAGAGGTGTGCATTGGTAAGTCAGGTCGAGCTAGGGAGACCCACTCTCGATGGGCGGGGCGTTCTCCAAAAATGCAATGCTTTATGAAAACATTCTGAAATTAAAACTCCTCTCCCCGCGGACCGAGAAGGACAAACTTGGTAGGAGTACAATCGACAGCATGGAAACACTTATGGTGGGTGGCAGGACCGGACTCCGCCCCCAATGGACCACCGCCTCCTGCCGCGCCGCGCGCGGCCCCTTCCCCCACCTACTTGGCACCAAAAAAATCAAAATAACAACAAAATCTGCAACTAGCGGAAAGAAAAAGAAGAATGATCATCCCAAATAGTCATCTTGCAGCATGAGTCACCGAATGCGAGCTATTGTTTTGTGATGTCGTAGACTGGGCACCCAGGTGCAGGAATTGGCACCTAGTATAAATGGCTGCTTTCATACCTCGACGTGCGTGCCGACACGCAGGTGGAAACGCAGGTACAATTTTGCGTGCGGCATACGAGCGGCTGTGCGACGGCGGCGATAGAGAGGTGTTGACAACATTGGACGCCGATGGACTACGTGCAACTGCTGTCACACACTTGGATAGCACCGCCGTTGCATAGCCGCTCGCAAGATTGTACCTGCGTTTCCACCTGCGTACCGGCACGCACGTCAAACTATGAAAGCTGCCAATGCGTCCAGCCCGTATACCGTATCAAAGTGCTAGCTTTTCGCTGTGGAAAACACTGGCACTTTGCCAGGGGGGTTCCCACAGCCAAAAGCTTAGCAATTTGCCACGGCCGCGCCAGAGCAGATCTTGCGGCCACGCGCAAGCCGAATCTTCGTTCCTGTTCAACCTGCATAGACCGATGACGACATTCATTGGAACTGTGTTGTATGTCCTCACTTCTGAAAGATGGGTTCATACTCTTAAACACCCATTGCATTTCTGCGATACGCGGTGGATGCGGTAGCACGCCGTTTGGGCTCAAATTCAATTCAAACACCCCTGTTATTGATTGGAAGCCATGAAATGGGAGTAGGTCGCAGCCTTCAACTTGCTAGCGGAGTTGAACGTGATGATTTGGGGAATGAAAAGACTAAGGGAACACACAAATAACGAAAGGGAACCCAAAACTGTTTATTGGTGGTTGACTTGGGTGTGGTGCGATTCGTGCGATTCTGGGTGCGCACGGCAAATTGCGCGACGAAATTGGGTGCGATTCGAACAACCCTGGGGCCTACCATTTGGGTCCAAATTTGGATTCGAAGTGGAGTAGATTAGTATGGTCAGCTGATCCTACTAATCCACTCTGCTTCAAGTTTATGCTCCAATAATAGGCGCAGGAGTTGTTTGAATCGTTGCGAATTTCGCCGCGCAATTTCCGGCGCGCACCCGGAATCGCACGAATCGAACGTCCCCCCCCCCCCCCCCGGTTGACTTCACTTTCTTCATCTTCCTTGATTCTGCAAAGCCCCAAACCTCTACACAATCACAATTATTACTACTGGTTGCTACACAATTATTTCTACTAGTTGCTTCCCTGAGCTCATGTTCCCGCGTTTGCATTGCTGTTAAGCTATTAGTACTCCTCATTGTTTGGAAAAACTCGGAATCCTCGAATATTCTTACAAACAAGCTGATATTCTTTAAAGCAAAACCCATGGTTTCCCCTATCCAGACATGTTGTTTCTCTGTAGAAACTACCTACTATCTAGCTCACTGATTCAGGAGGAATTTGAACGCAGTCTTTTACTTACCTTATCCGATCTAATCAGAAAACCCTTAATTTCAGGCGGCTTCAGATGCGTTCCGCCTTGGCTCACCATGGCGCCGTATGGATGCTTCCCAACGCGGTGTTCTGATGAATAAATTGGCTGACTTGATGGAGCGTGACAAGGTTTACCTTGCTGTAAGTGTTTTTTTTTTGTCTGACTACATTTCCTTATGTTGGTCTTCTCATCCACTGTCATACCTCTCAAGGTACTTTCAGTCTCTGGAAACACTCGATAACGGGAAACCGTACGCTGAGTCATTTTTTGCTGATGTGACATTGGCAATCAATTGCATAAGGTAGACAATTTTCGACGACCAATCATCGAAGTCATTTTTTGATCATTTGAGAGCGCAGTGATGCTTAGAGTTAAGCTATAAAGCGCCTCGGCGATTATACAGACATGATTGCCAAGGGAGTATGTTCTACTGATCTTTCACACATAGGTAGATGTTGACAGTCGCATATCATTAAGTCCTCATAATCCTCGACCTTGATCTTTTAAATATGTAATTGTTCAGAGCAAAATAGCATCATACAGACTCCATCTAGCACATAATCAGAAGGTCTTCTTGTGCTCCACCTTCCTTAGCATTTTAGAACGGTTAATCTTGCGGTCTTCACTGAGCCAGTAACAGATCTGTAAATTGGTATTGAATCCAAAAATTGCTTTTTAAGGTACTACGCAGGATGGGCGGACAAGAACCATGGCAAAACCATTCCGATTGGTGGCGACCATTTTACTTACACGCGACACGAACCTGTAGGAGTGTGCGGTCAGATAATCCCTGTACGAGCATTTCATATTTATCTCTCCAATTACATGGTCGAGGTGTCTATGAACTTTGATATTCTTTTCTCTCAACCTAGCTATAGCTGACATACAACTTCAAGTGTGAACACTGGGTGACGGTCACCTCGTGCGTCCGGCGACGCGCGCAGCAAATTTCGCGGCGGAATTCGTGGCGATTTGTACGATTCTGACGCCAATTTTCGGGCACAAACTCGAAGTAGAGTAGTTTAGTAGGGCCAGATGACCCTACTAATCTACTTCACTTCATATTTGGTTCCCAATGATAAGCACTGAAATCGTTAAAATCGTGTCGAACTTCGCCGCGCAATGTGCCGCGTCCATCCTCGGACGCACGAGGTGACACATACCCGTGAACCCTTGGTGCGAATACACTTATTGGGATTCGATTTCCACTCAGGCCACTCACTTACTCAAAAGTCAGCTCTCCTCCTTCGAGAAAAAAGTGTTCGTTATTGTGCACGTTAGTTGTGGGATCTGTGCTGCATCTGGATCATTATTATTCTTTATAGGTAGAACTCTTTCTAATTACAGTGGAACTTTCCTATCCTTATGCAAGCATGGAAACTCGGCCCAGCATTAGCAATGGGCAACGTTGTGGTTATGAAACCAGCAGAGCAAACTCCACTCACTGCACTTCATGTGGCCAGTCTTATTAAGGAGGTTTGGAAATCCTCCTGATCTTTACCTAAAATGTAACTGAGACGTCACTGTTTTAGGCAGGATTCCCCCCAGGTGTTGTAAATCTTCTGCCAGGTTATGGGCCGACTGCCGGACACGCGATATCCAGCCATCAAGAAGTGGATAAAGTCGCCTTCACCGGTTCTACAGAAATAGGGCGAATTGTAATGAGAGCGGCAGCGGAGAGCAATGTTAAAAAGTAACTATCGCTAATATCCTCGATTCTGTTCCGCAGACGGATAACTCGCGTGTTCGCTTACAGAGTCACTCTCGAGCTGGGTGGCAAGAGTCCTAATATAATTTTTTCTGACGCCGATCGTAAGTAACATGGGTATTGTTAGTTTTTCTTACAGGTCGTATTTCAACGCGAAAACACGTTAAGGACAATCGGTCTTTAAAGCGCACAATCTGCCATACTTTGTTGTTCGATCAATTCTTGCCTGGAGTGGCCTCAACTTCTTGAGCATTTGTGACCTCTGGGTTTTCAGTTGATAGCGCCATCCATCTGGCTCACTTGGGCATATTCTTCAACCAAGGACAAGTGTGCTGTGCAGGATCTCGAGTTTTTGTAGAGGGCAAGGTGCGCGTCCCTCATTTTTTCGAATTCACCCGAGTTCATCTTTTTTTTATCATTTTAGTCACCATTTTCAGATTTATGACGATTTTATTGCACGCTCTAAAGAATTAGCGGAGAAGAGGAAGCTAGGTAATCCGTTCGATTTACAAACGGAGCAAGGACCTCAGGTACGGATTGTTTGATTGCAATACGCAATGGAAGTGTTTCTTGCTTTCTATTCGGTGTGATGATGCTGAATCTGTGCCAGATAGATGAGGAACAGCTGAAAACAATTCAACGTTATGTGGAGTCTGGTAAAAAGCAAGGGGCTCAGCTGGTCACTGGTTAGTTACTTCCTTGTTTGGGAAAAGTACTTCATAAACAGTTCCCAGACTGAACTGTCTGTATCCTTAACACTAAATTTTTCCTAGGCGGAAAAAAATGGGGCGACAAAGGTTTCTTCTTTGAACCAACCATATTTGCAAATGTCAAGGATGAAATGGTAATCGCCCAGGAAGAGGTACATTTTAGAGAATGTCTTGTTTCCTAATTGTTGTTGTATGCCGTGAAATTGAAATTCGTGTTTATATTCCCGCATACGCCATTGTATTCCGAGCGCAGCTCAAGAGCCGTTAGATATTTTGGTACTATTCCACTATTACAACCCCAGAAACTCAAAATTTTAATTTTCGATGAAACTTCGCCTATAGGTGTAATCCGATGCCCTGATGACGAATATGACCTTAATTTTTAGCGTTGGCGCCATATGGCGCCAATTTGGCGCCAAGGGTGTTCTCACCAAATTTGCTGAAAACTTGCGTTTAGGGGTTATTTGAGGTCCTGATAGCGAATATAACATCCATTTCTGTGCCCTCAAACAACGAATAAAACTTCTATTGACCCACATCGTCTCCCCCACAACCTGTATGTCTTGTCGTCGCGCCAAATAGCCTCAGCGCGTAAAATGGATGGTATTTTCGTTATCAGGACCTCAAATAACCCCTAAACGCAAGTTTTCAGCAAATTTGGTGAAAACACCCTTGGCACCAAATTGGCGCCAATTGGCGCCAAATCGCGCCAGCGCCAAAAATGAAGGTCATATTCGTTATCAGGGCATCGGATTACCTCTATAAACGAAGTTTCATCGAAAATTAAAATTTTGAGTTTTTGGGGTTGTAATAGTGGAATAGTACCGATATTTTCGTCAATAGAATATAATTTTGTGTTGTTCAAAGGCTTGCCGTCAATGTGATCGCTCTTAAGATTTTCGGACCGGTGATGAGTGTCATACGGTTTGATTCCATGGATCACCTTGTGGAAATAGCAAACAATACAATTTATGGCCTGGCAGCTGGTGTTGTGACAAAGGATCTTGACAAGGCACTCTATGTCGCCAATAACATCAGGGCAGGATCGGTTTGGTAAGTGTTTGTGTTCGAGTAAGTCAATTTGTGTGAGTTGTCAGCTAATTTCAGTTCATTGCCGACACGTAGTAGGAAACGAATTTTTAGTAGTGGGGTATATAGGGCTAAAGTCACAGCACCTAGAGCCATATTACCCATTGCTGAAAATTCGACCTCAAAAATACGCTGTCGTTAATAACAAGCTTAAATCAGGGTTAACTGCTACCACGCGTTTGATGCTGCTGCTCCTTTTGGTGGATATAAACAATCAGGTAATACTTCTTGTATAGCTTTTTATGAATATAACGAAACAAAATGTGTTCATCTAAGGAAGTAGTCAGGCGTGCAGTAACTAACGTAGATTGTCGCGTTGAGTGCAGCGTGTGCATTCCCTGGAACATTTTGGACATACTACAGTTTACTGTTGACAGCAGCCGAAACTGCTATCAGATAAGTGAGCTGCAATGTGTCTGAAGTGCGGCTAACACCAGTTTGTCACGATGGTTACATTGCCACACGGTTTCTCCATACAGTATTGTTTAATTTCGTCCTAAATCAAAAAATTATTTTCATATATATTATGAGAAGCCTACTATTACAGGCATTGGGCGTGAGCTTGGTGAATATGGTCTCGAGGCGTACACGGAAGTGAAGACAGTGACCATTAAAGTTCCACAGAAGAACTCTTAAGAACTACTTGTGTCAAGCTTTATCTTTCACTTTTAAGTGAACTCATTGCGAAGTTCTATGTAACCTGATCGTACATGACTGTAACGCATACTCGCTACTTCCAAAATTTCTTGGGTTTTTAGATTTACTTGTAATGTGTACATAACTGAGTTTCACAATTCATTTCTCACTCTTTGAATGATAGAATAAAGGTGATAAGATACTTTTATTCCATTTCTCTTGTGATTTTTCGTCCAAGAACGATCACACATATTTCTGTGGGAATGCAGACGATTCTAAACGTGTGCGGTGCATTTGATCGGTCGATGTTGAGCTCCAGTGAAATCTCTAACTGAATAGGCATTTAACAAATATGGGAAGGATCAGGTCATTGTCATGATTAGCAGCTGTCGTAGAAAATGGGTTTTGTCTCCTGTAACTCATGTTCTCATCTATCAATTTCTGTTCGGTTTTCTCATATCAAAGCTTCTATTCAGATTATGTTTGAAGATGTTCTTGTTTACTCATCTATCATGCGAGTGTGTTCATACCAAGATCTTGCAATCATTGATCATCAACCAGTCAGCTCATCCTTGATAGTTTTGCTCAATAATAGCTGTATTGGCCAGTAAAAAAGGCTGAATTGTGGTGAGCTCACGAACCGAACGCTGACCAGTTCAAGTGCCCGCTTCCTAGTTGAATTTTACGTCCTTCAAATGAGACCCAGTCACGCTGTCTTTCATTCTCAATGAAGTAATACGCTTATTTGGTGGCACTAGTCAGCTGTAGATGAGCACTGAAGGTAACGAAAGACATTGCAATAATTGCTTGATACCCAAGAGTTCCCCTTTATAGAGAAGTGCTCTTTGAAATGCGGACAAGGCAGTGGCATGGTTCCCATACTGCCGTTTGTACTCCTACCAAGTTTTAACGCTCCAGGTCCACTGGGACAGGAGTTATAAACTTTCGGTCAAACACACACACCGACACACACTTAGCGAATTATATATAGGATATATGTATAAATATATGTACATGTATAGATGCATATACATATATACCAGGCGGCCACGCACGCTGTCGCGTGCGCTAGGAGCTCTAGCAATGAGGGACGAAGCCACATGATTTTCATTATAGACCTTTATCGGACTTATGAGCTTTCGCTCGAACCCCACCCTCTGTGGGCGGGGTCTGGTCCTGCCACCTACCATAAGTGTTATTATCCTGTCGCCTGTACTCCTACCAAGTTTGAACTTTCTAGGTCCACGGGGACAGGAGTTATAGTTTTCCAAAATGTTTTCATAAAGCATTACATTTTTAGAAAAGGACCCACCCCCGATCATTGGGGGTGGGTCTCCCCAGGTCAATCTAGCTTACCAATGCACACCTCTAGCCACCTTCAAAACCCGGTTTTAAGCTGTCTTGTGACTGAATCTGAAATCATGGTCCACAGTACAGCTCATTTGGAGCCACGCCCACTGTGGGCGAGGCTCCGCCAAGCTGATGTGTGCTTTACACTTCTCGGTACACGGCCCACCCATCCCACGTTTGACCCGGTCATTCCAGGCTGATCTAAAGGAGCTAAGGAGTTTCGTGGCAGACATACAGACAGAACGACAGACAGACAGACAGACAGATAGACAGACAGACAGGCAGAACGATAGACGAGGCGCTTTATAGCTAGTAGGATGCATGTATGTGTGTATGTGTCTTTTAAGTTTTGATTCCAGGCCTCATAGATGTGGTGCTGAATATTGGAAATATTCGGTTAGGAGACGGGCCATAGGCATGGTCAGAAACCCGCATCCGCAACAGGACGATGCAGAGTGCGAATCAGGTTGACAAACGGATTGAAGCAATAAACTTGGAGGTGAAGGCAAGGCTCCACAATTTCTGCTGGTTAGTTTTTCGCAGTTCTTTTATAATTTCAATCTACTAGCGTTTTGTTCCTCTAATTTGGAAGCTTTTTCACTGTTGCCTTTCGCTCCGATCGCTTCAAAGGATGTGTTTTATTTGAATTTATGAGAGTGAGTGGAAGAAGTAGTGCTGCGAGATGAGCTACTTACAATTAGGGTAGAAGATTTATCTTATCTTACAAATTTAAGCAAACTATTCGAACCACTTAAGTGTTCTTCAATGAAGCCTGGCCAAGATATTACATTATTTATTCGGCTAAAAGAAGACGATTCAAGGCTCTGACCAAGGAATCTTGGCCGAGGCTTCAGAGAAAAACACATAGAACGACACTATCATGCCAAGATTGAGTGAGAGTCGAACATGGTTGCTTTTATTTGAATCACGTTCTGTCTAACAATGGATCTTCTTTCACAGCGTTCTTCCCAATAATATGCTACCTGGGGCAACGTCTCGAGTTTCTCACAGGTTGCAGCTTTGACGGTCAAGATGCCGTTGAAGAATGGTGCTGGAATAGCGATCATACTAGGGAGGTCTCTATTATGCATGTAGTTGGTGTACAGGGAGATATTTCGCACACATATCCGGCTGACGATCTTAGCATGAGCAATATGTTCCATTCCATCGAAGCTATGCATATTTTTCGCCACAAGGTTTCCATATCTCATAAACATCGAATAAGTTTTTTGACGTTATTGTCCCATAAGCAGTTTTCGTTAGTCTGTGGGTGAGGCGAACCCTCTACTGCTACAAATATGAACCTAAACCGCTATTGGTAGATATGTCAGGTTTCTGCGATGCAAAAGTGGACACGAATTTCAGTGTAACAATTCTTATCAATTTGGGGCGCTTCCTCATGATCGCGGCCACATATGCATTGGGAAATAAAAGTAAATTCCGGGGGTTAAAAGCGCAAGAAACATTTCTGATGCAATGCTTGCATACGCGTATCGTTGCATTCTCACCACAAAATGTGTAAGTCTCAATCGTAATGTTCGCAGGTCAAGAGTGTGATGTGACTCCATTATCTAAGCGATAGAATCGCAACACATTCTGTACAACCTAACGCACGCTACCGACGAACAACCATTTATTGATGTTTTCAATGCACA
The DNA here is from genome assembly GCA_000469685.2 of Haemonchus contortus. NCBI lineage: Eukaryota > Metazoa > Nematoda > Chromadorea > Rhabditida > Trichostrongylidae > Haemonchus > Haemonchus contortus. The sequence goes on from LS997563.1 coordinate 913,998, forward strand.
CGCAAAACTCGCCCGATCATCCAGAAAAATTCCCGAACGGTCCATCAATTGGATAAAAAACAGTCAAATCAACCTGCCTCAATCAATCAAATCAATGCTTAAGATATTTTCATATCCTACTTCCGAGCTCCAGGCATTATAAGCGAAATATGGCTTTCCGCTATTTGAAAAGCGGAAAATTTCTAGGTCCGTCAAATGCATCTCGCCATTCTCATAGTTGATCGTTGATCTTGCTGGGTCGATATCATTGAGAATGTGCGTTCGCGTCATTTGTTTACTGGTCATACTCAAATAATTAGTCTTCTACGTTACATACTTCGTCATTTTCTGTCTCAAATGCAGTTTCTCGAACGTCTTCGATATTTTAGGTTTGTTTCAGTCTACAGCTGTAAGTGAACTTTCTCAGTTTCTCTACAAGTTGCTCATATCCCTTCCAGTTGATTTATCTAATAAAGATTAGCTGATGTTAAACCTAGGGGAGAAGCGATGAGAAGGACCTTTTAATGCCATTGAGTTGCAGTTGTCTATAGCAAATATGTTTCATCTCCTGCAATCAAATGGTTCTAATTTATCTATTTCTATCTATTTCTTCTATTTGTATTTTTCTCATATTTAAGGTATTTAATCAGATTATGCTCTGAAAGGTGCTCCCATTTCTCATCCATCATCTAAGGATGAGTATACCGAGTAACACACAATGAGCGCCAACTAATGAGACATGTTTGATCGCACTGAACTTGATGGAGAGGACGGCAGTAGAGAGTTGTAAGTAGAGTTGTACCTATATGGGTACGCCCATATGGGTACAACTCAGCTTCCTTCTTCCGCAACCTTCTTCGCACCTCCACTAACTCGCCTGTAAGGTGACCTCGCTCGATAAGATGGCTGCTGACTTCTCTACCCGACCAGATTATTCTGTAACAATATCGACTGTATGAGTTTATGAGTTTGAGAAATCGCGTTCGACGCGTCGTATATGTGACGGGTGAAAATTTGCCTATTAACATGGGTTGGATTACTGTGAGAGCCGCAAACCTTCGAGAAAGGTGTGCACTGCCTTTGCAGAACTAGAACTTCCATCGCACTCATTCCTCATCCGTCCTCCCTTGCTTCATGAGCCTGTGTGGATCTCAACTGTTTGGACGGGGTCGCTCATTCCAGAGCAGTCCACAATCCGTCACGAACTCGTCGAATTTCTCCTTCGATTTGGATGTCAGCTCTGGCTAGGTGGATGTTAAGGTGAGTCCTCGTCGAGACGGGAAAGGATCCGCCATTCACTCAGAATAGGCTTCAAGTATAAGGTCACGGATACCATCAAACCCAAAGACCTACGCAGCTCAATGCTCACAGTGAGGGATGGACTTATTGTAGTCAGAGTCCTCAACTTGAACCGGTTCTGCCTCCACGTTGCCAGCACCTCACCCGTCCCGGTGGTTCTCTCTTCCCGAGCCTTAGTCAAAAATTAAACTCTCCAGGCAAACATCCATCCCAAGCACTATCAGAGGCTTCCGAGACTGGTGTCTCATCCTCATGTGCACTGTGACACGCTTGGTGTCAGGATGCAGAGCCTCCCCCCACCCCCACCTTCAACTTCCCTAACTACATAATCACTTAAAATATGCAACACTGAAAGCTGTAAAGTGATGGTAAGGTTAGGCTAAAGTGATCATAGTAAAGAGGAAAAAATTTACTGAATTGTGGAAAACATTCAATCTCCTAATGCGCCTGCAGACAAGTTAGATGACAGAGCATGTGTATAACGTTTCACACCTATTTCGACACCTTATATCGTTTTGTTTGGGCGCTTCATGAGGCCCTTGACAGGTGTTTGAGCGTATGAATGAAAACATTTCGAATCACCTCTGTACCGTTTTTGTCATCGCCTGGGCACAATGTCTGACTTGTACAACTCTGAATAGCGTAGATGTGGATTTTTACATTTTGTTACATTACATTTTGTTTTGTTATTCTGAAATGTGCATACTAATAGTAATAGTAGTACAGTTCCTGATTCATTAAGTCAATACTAGTACATATGAGAATGGCAACCATTGAGAAAGGTCACCCCACCACAGGCGCGTGAGCGGAGGTGCCAAGAAAGTGCGATGAACTAAATTCGTACCTAAATTCCATCTTCCATGGTATCAGCATGCTAATTATAGTTATGTTTCTATGGTCGAGAATGGTCACGTGGTCGGTAAAATTCACTTGATTTCGCTGTGTGATAAGGGAATAACCTGTTATCGTAGTAGGTCTAAGACAGCAGCCAGCCTAATTTCTTGCGGCCCTATCTTTCAGAATGTCTACTAAGTCTATTGGGATTTAAGCTGTGTTCTTTCGGTGTTACTGCTTCGGTTTTTTCTGCAAATACGTTGCGCGCCCTCAATGAGCTATGTCACAGGGTTTTTGCGTTTTCTCTATGAAGGCACCTCGTTGTTGCCAGAAGAATCCGAGTCACTGAGTCGCTTTCATTTCCTTCTTGGTGTGGTAGAAACGTTGACTGGTACCAGTAAACTAGTGCATTATCACAAAGTCTAGAAACAACTTGATCTTCCTGCTTCCTCGATGCAGAACTGAAGTAGGCTAGGTTCGCATTTCGCATTCTTGAAGTGATTGTGAATAGCTGAACGGTCGTTTGAAGAGTTGTTTTTTAATCTCCTGTGCGTATGGCAAACGATTGCCATACAAAGTTTTTTTATCGCAACAAGGAGTAATTCCATAGGGACCTAAAAAGAGCTTGTGAGAAGATCACTTTCATGTTCCCAAATATTCAGCTTTGAATCCTGAAGGAAGTTTTGGCTTTCCAACGAGAGACCATTTCTTTGATCTCTCAGAGCGCCTCATAATCAGTTCCCACGTTGTTACAGTGTCGATGCTACACGGCGATAAGCCGCTTTTCTGACGCTGCTCAAAAACGCCAGTCTGATCACAGAATGGAACTTTTTCCTCACATATTTCTGTACTGGATCTGTGCTCGCTGCACATTTTCTAACCCCATCTCAATTGGTTTCACCACGGGCAGCTTTATGTAGTACTTTTCTCAGACTATAACAACGTTTCGAACATTCAAATTTGGGTTGCTAGTTGAGGAACTCGCAAAGAGTCCACTAGTGCTAGTGGTTGTCAATCCTATCAGGACGTCTCATGTACTCATTTTCCATTTAAGATAACTGTTTGAATTAGTATTTGACCTTTGCAGATACTGCGCGCACGGCTACAGACCACGACCCAAACCGGTAATCGTGTCAGAAACTTTTGGTGGCTGGTCTGGCATTTTACCAAGCAGTTGGCCTGTCGTGGTAAACCAGACTTTCTACTCTGACGCTGTATGTAGTTAACTTCACCTTTGCCTAGAATCTATAGAATTAGTCATCTCTTCTTAGGATGGCATTTGACGTTAGTTTTTGTACGACATCTGTCAGCACTGTAACATCTGGAATGATTGCTACCGCATGTAAGCCAAGCACTGTATAACTCGAAGAGTCCAATAAATCTACCGCTGCACGACCGTAACATGGCCATACCCACTATGCCATACCCACGCCAATTACGAACCCTTGCATGCCTTAGACCTGACTAGTCGGATCTGTACTGGACTGTAATTTGCTCGGGAAAGGAAGTGAAGGTGGCTGCTAACCAGGTTGTTTCGCATACCTATATTGAAGACCATATAATACAGAACAAATGAAGCACTCACTTGGATTAGTTGGCTACGAAGTTTTAGAGCAAAGCACCGATTGTTGTTCGGGATCTTTCGCCAATATCACAGCTTTTTTCTAGACAGTAATCCTTCAAACTCAAGAAGATGCCTAAAAATCCATATTGTCAATCTTCATAAGTCCATATTTTCACTGAATCACATTGCGTATTTTATTTGTTCCCTTTTCAGGGTGATGGTTAATAATGAGCCTTCGATTGGCTTTTGTGTTACCATAGTGTCACTGATTGCTACTGTAGTGCCTCTTCTCTCTTTAAAAAAGCATGAATGTTCTCATTGTTAAACTTCGCTGGGCGGAGGTAAGGTGAGCGTCGTTATTCCCTCCCGGATTTCCATGCCAGGCTGCAGTAGTTTCTAGGCAGCCACTGTCATCTTTCACTGAGGAATGAAAATTTTCCTCCTCATAGCGCGCGATCGTTTGAGAGAAGAGTTGTTGACTTCCGCAATTGTGCAAATTGCAAGTGGCGCTATAAAGCAGAGGAGGGGAGATGTCAAGCAAGAAAAAATAGACGAGCAGGACTTGTTGGTGCTGTCTTGAACTGCTGAAAGCCTATCATTAGGAAGAGTGATCTTCAGAAGCCCAAGGTTCTATTGTTTGCGAAGTACTGCTTCGAGCACGACTAGTATATTTCATCTCTGCTCACTTCAACAGTTTTCGCCATGTCTTGTTACTCGTAGACTCATTTTTTATGCGCGCTGCCGTTGATTTAAAGTTCATGCCACTTTTAAAGAACTTCGCTACTTCGCCTACTTTGCCTGTGTTCATAGCTAAAACTTTTTCAGCATTCGTGAATACACATATGTATCTGCAAAGTTCGATCTTGAGTTCGAGCAGCTCTGGAATCCTGAAGAAAAATTACTTCCTTTCAACGTTCATGTTTTAGGTAATGCTGCGGAAAGTGTTTCCATGCGTATCTGCTCAGGTTCGAGCCGCCAGCTCGATGCCCCCGCCTATAACCAATATTGAACCCAAGTTTACAAAGGTAAGTTCCACTCATAAGTTCTTTCAAATGTTTTTGCTTTTATTGGTTTCTCTCTTATGACTGTTTCACCTCATATTCAGCTTTTCATAAACAACGAGTGGGTGGACGCCGTTAGCAAAAAGACATACGAGACGATTAATCCAGCTACCGGCAAACGGATAACGAGTGTAGCGGAAGCTGATAAGGCAGATGTCGACAAGGCAGTGAAGGTTGGGTGATTTTTCGCTGCGTGAGAAAGGAAGTGGTCCACTGGGTGCGAACTCAAAGCTATGACTAGATTGGTCACTGGTATAATAAAGCATAATATTTCGGCAAACTAAAAGCACTAGGCTTCAGAATTTAGTATACTGGCGAGAGCGTAAGGAGGTGACCAATCGTCGAAACTGAAAACCAAAGTATGTAAGAGTCGCAAGAGAGCACTATGGTATCGACTAGTAAAAAGATTCCTTCAAAGCTTGTGCACTAAAATAGCCCTTCTTCTTTCCGTCCAATTTGAATATTCTACTTCCATGTACCCCCGGCGTCAGCATTTACTATGAGGGTGAACATTCCTAATTCCACGTCTATGTTTTCGAGATAACATCCTATCTATCACATGGCCAGTTTGCTCCTGGAGAACAGACATCCTTTAGGCTGTTGCAACGCTAGTAAAATCTAATCAAAAACAATACCTACGGTTTTAGCCGACCTCGTAGCATAGTAAAAAGTGACCTATTTAAAGCTGGCCAGGCGTTCTTTTGAAGTTGGGATACTTGCCAAGATGAGCATCGTCATTTGGTTTCAGAACAGCTCACTGAGTTATTTAGAAACCAGGGAATGAACACGGGTCGGTGGATGATATGAAGGTATCTCGTGTGAGTTTGGTTTCTTTGACGGGTGGTTCTTGCCACCAAATTTCACCACTTGGTTCGAGGTCAGCCTGAAATCAGAGAAGAGTCGGTGGGAATGAACGGTGTCTAGTTTGACAGGGACGAAATTAATTTCATGTCCCATCTAAGATAGCTGGAGAGTGCACTGTAACGTTTGCTACAAAAGTGCACGTAAATTTTTTTTTCGACTAGGGAAAGGTAGAGCGGGATTAGTGAAGTAGATAAAAGCTTACAGTGGACGAGGTGTGCCCCAAGATGGACTAAGTTGGATCAAGCTGTACACTTAGGACTATTAACTTAGTGGTTAGCAGATTAATGGCTCGATGGCGTGAAAAGTGTGTCGTGTAATCGATACTGTTCGGAAATAGCAAACGTTAGCAGCAGGCAGGGTGTCGATGATCTAAGGTAAAAAGGATGGTTCCTGAGAAGCACAAGTACGGGTTCGAGTTCCGAGGCCGAAGTTTCGCCCACAAATCGCCTCCATGTGAGATTCGAGAAAGAAAGATGCAGGAGAATTCGATCGAGGTAGGACAGGTTCAATCCGGAAAAGTGCTTTGTTCCATGATGAAATGGTCATTTTGCTCACCTTCATTTACCGAAGTCTTTTCAGGCTATAGGGGCCGGCCTAATAACTCTCTAGGTTCGTTGCATCTCATCTCAAAGTAGTGTGGGGTTGAACTGAGTGTCATTTTAATTTTTGAGTGTCAGGAAGCATCAAGATGTGAAACGGTTTCAGAGCCCTTCATAACTTATCTAAAAAAGTTTTCATCCTTCTTTGTTATTTTGGGCGGCCAAGGATGCGTTTCGTCTCGGATCACCCTGGCGTCGAATGGATGCAGCGCAACGTGGTGCTCTAATGCACAAGTTGGCCGACTTAATGGAGCGGGATAGAGCTTATCTTGCTGTGAGTTTCTTGGATTCCCACTTCCTTAGTGTAATGATCATCAAGATGTGATAATATTTGGTCTTCTCACCTGGTTCGAAACATTTTCTTTTAACGCTTTTACAGTCACTGGAAACTCTAAACAACGGGAAACCATACGCTGTCGCTTATAATGCTGATCTACCTCTCTCAATTAATTGCATAAGGTAGGCCCTATGGTTTTCATCAATGATAAAATCACGTGCGCTAGTCGTGAGATTAGGGCTATTACCGCACTTCTCCAGATATTTTGCCTGCGTAGGCTTCCAAGAAGAAATTCTAAAAAAATTGGTGGAGGAGTGTGGCAATAGGTGCCTTGTGCCTTCGAATTACACCTGGTCCGCAAAATTACATGTAGACGCTTTCATTCAACCCATTCCTTAAGGAATAAGAAAGTATTATATTTGGTTACTCAGTGATATTCAGTTAATTCGAGTCACTAGTGCAACTATTTCGGGGAACGTGCAATTCTATCACCGATATAATGAGATCGCACCAGAGTGGAGACAGCAAGACCAAAGTGGAGTCAAATTTCAGTGCAACGGTTCATAATTTTTGAGAGCACATAGTTTCAATCCAGTTACCTAGTTACCTATTCATTAAAAAATAGTGAACAATTTTGAGGCAGAACAAAAACGCAGGACACATATCTGAACAATAAACCATTTTATAACTGTACAAACATTTTTTTTTCAATTTCTTGGGAGAAAAACGGTTTATTCTTTTGAAGTATACGCAGTTACGTGGCTGGCAACACAATAGAAGGCTGGTATAGCAACGGCACAATTTTTTATCGGTAGCATCAGTATTGTGCATCAAAGTGCTCCACTTGTCGTCGTGGGCCGTCTGGGTCAGTCGAAAGGGGGGTCGAAGTTGTCCTCATCGTCGGAATCACCGATTAATGGGCATATGTCGAAGGTGCAAAGGACCTCTTCAATGCTACTGATTAGCAATTTTTAGTTGGTGGTGTGTTTTGTCTTCTGAAACTCATATTGATCCCCATTCATCGTCCTTTTTGAATTTTTCTTGTATTACTAACTACTACTTACCCATCATCTGTGAGTAATTCTTACGAAGAGCACACATTAATCGACAATCTAATCAGCCACATTTTTGATCATTTTGTGTGAAAATAGTTGTAGTGGGTCAGCGAAAAACCTTGAATCGCAGTTAGGTTGGTGACCGCGACCAATGCAACCTCCAGTTTTCCAGTTGAAACGATCCCGAACTTTCTATTTCAGCCGTAAGCTCCCTATTCTCAATAAGTTGTTATTGCAGTGTTTCACTCATAAATAGTCTAGTGGTCTAACATAGTGCAACCTAACGATGTGAAGTCGGCTGTTTTGCTTTGTGCCATCTCTCCTATTTATTAAGCAGTAATTCGGTGTGTCGGTTTGTGTGTTTGTCGATTTTTCTGTCTTTCCGTCCGTAAGACTTTATGATCACGATAAGGGTAGTAGTATGGAAAACTAAACTCTATCCTACATTTCCTCCTTATATATAAAGTGGTAACTTGGTGGTGGTTAGGTTGATGGAGTATAGTGAGCAGTGTAGTGAAGTGAGTAATGTGGAGTGAAGTGTATACTTCAAAACCGATTTTGATCTGCGCTTCGTGACATCGTGCTATGTATGTCTATACAAAAATCGGATGTGATAATGTGATTGAGAAACATTGAGCGCTAAAGAGCGGAGAAGGAGGTTAGCTCACAGTTGTGCTCAGGAATGTTTCTTAGCTTAATCATACAGTTTTTTGACCTGAGATCCCAATGAAGGAGCACCGGGGTGAATGAGTCAAATGATTATTCACATACCCCATCCTAGCTATTTGCACAGGTAATCATCTCACTCCCACCCCGGCGCTCCTCCTCTCCTGAGGCGTAGGTAATATATTCCTTCGCATAAACTTTTCTGCACTCAAGCCCTTTCAGCATAATTAAAGCGTGCCCCCCCCCCCCCCGCCACCCGGCGTAAGCCGGGTGACCGGGCGATTTTTATAAATAAGAGATAACAATTAGCCACTAGTCTGATAATATGAATAGAATTCAGAAGAATTTTCATTCAGGTACTACGCTGGCTATGCGGATAAAAACCATGGCAAGACCATTCCGATTGCTGGTGACTATTTCACCTACACACGGCATGAACCAGTTGGAGTATGCGGTCAAATAATCCCTGTGCGTTTACTCGAATTATGTTTTGATCTACATTACAAGGAAATATTTATTTTGATTGCCTTTTTCATTTCAATCCGTGCACAGTTCACAGCGCAAGCATCCTCACAGTATTGATGGGTTCCTGTTCATCCAGCTCCACAATGCCCTTTCGCTTGGGCAGGCTCTGTCGTATAACTTTAGTCCTTGAGGCATCAAGTGCACTTTTACGAAACACTCAATCTCTCATGAAAATAACCACGAAAGGATACTAAACAATGATCGAAACAGCCATATATGAAGTTATGATAGTTAGGAAAACGAGCGGACCCTGCTGCGACGGCGCGGTATTAACGCTAGGGAGAAGAAGAAGATAGTTAGGAAAACGATCGAGATTGCCTCTTTTGGAATAGAAATGAATGTAATGTACTAAAGTATTTCTATGGGCTCTACCCAAAGGAACATCAGGATAAGTAAACATGTGGGCTGTTGACTTCTACGCCAGAGCTGGAGTGTTTTTTTTTTTTTTTGAAGGAAGACTGTGTTTATCATAAGTAGCTTTGAATTTCGGAGACAACGTTGTGGTGTTTCTATGCTTGTAGTGGAAACTGTGAACCTTTGGATTTTCGTCTTATTTTAGCTGTTGTCTAGTTTTTGTTTGTGTCCCGTTAGAGAGAAAATAATTGTAAAAACATGCAGAATTCATGCAGAACCTGGTCTCCCTATTTGTCTCTATCCATTCGCTTTCCATTTACACTTGTTTTTTTTAAGTGGAACTTCCCACTTCTAATGCAAGCGTGGAAATTTGGTCCAGCACTGGCGATGGGCAACACAGTAGTTATGAAGCCCGCTGAACAAACCCCACTTACAGCTCTTCATGTTGCCAGTCTTGTGAAAGAGGTATTTTCAAGGGTACCATAGATTTTTATTAACAGCAGAATAAAAATTTCTGTATCAGGCAGGATTTCCCGCTGGTGTAGTGAATCTGTTGCCAGGCTTCGGGCCAACCGCTGGGCGTGCAATAGCCAGTCATCTTGATGTGGAGAAAGTAGCGTTTACTGGATCAACGCCAGTAGGTCGACTAGTAATGCAGGAAGCAGCGCACAGTAACATCAAAAAGTATGCTTCACTCGTCCTTATTTGATTTTTTTCTTTTTGTTGGCGAAGTCGTCCTTTTGTGCTTTTAGAATCAGTCTCGAGCTTGGTGGCAAAAGTCCCAATATCATATTTGCTGATGCTGATCGTGAGTGTTTGAAAAAGTGAAAATTTTAATAGTGAATCCGTGAGTAGGACATGTCTGTAAAGCATGCAGTTGTTAACCCTCCGATATACCACCTCGGCCACTTTCGTTATCAGATTTATTCGAATATAACGCGATGATTTCCAGTTTTTCAGTTAACGAATGTGTTCACCAGGCTCACCACGGTTTATTTTTCAACCAAGGTCAGTGCTGTTGCGCGGGATCTCGAGTTTTCGTAGAGGGGAAGGTATGTTTTATTTCTTTTTGCCTGCTATTGCCTTGTCGTTCTCAGCTACCATTTTCAGATTTACGATGAGTTCGTTGCGCGCTCAAAGGAACTTGCTGAAAAGAAAAAGCTTGGAAACCCGTTCGACTTGAAAACGGAACAAGGGCCTCAAGTATGGGCACTCTGTTCAAGATATCTCTAGAATGCTCCCGCCTTTTACGATAGTTTTGTTTCATTGATGTTTCATTATATTCAGATCGATGGAGAGCAATTGAAAACAATCCAGCGGTATGTGGATATAGGCAAAAAAGAGGGTGCTCAACTGGTCACTGGTAAGTGTGCTTTTATCTCTGAGTACTGACTTCATAGTAGGTATTAATTTCGACTTGTTATTAAAGTAAGCCGAGCTCAGCCCATGTTTAGCCTTTGACAGATCTTACTTTTTTCTAGGAGGAACTAAGTGGGGAGACGAAGGATTCTTTTTCAAGCCGACCATATTTGCTAATGTTAAGGACGAAATGACTATCGCGCAAGAAGAGGTTGTTTTTGAAAAATAACTATTTTCTGTTTCGAAGCGTTCAGGAACCCTTTCATTGATTAATGTTATCTTTTATGTTTAACATGATATTAGGCTCCGATTAATAAGCTATACTCAATCTTGATGTTTTCCAATTAGTAGTGTTTTCTTTTCTGCTGGGATTTTGATTGCTCTCTGCTAATTAGAAGGCTACTACTATGGGTTACAAACATAAGTTTTATCATGCGGTCGATGCAGGCGACAAATCTACTCAAAGAAAAAACAGAGGAAACTGGTTCATACTCACTGAATAAGTGATGATCCAAGTAAAGCAAGAGCTGTCTACCCAAAATGCAATGTTCGCTGCATGATGGAACTTGAAGGTGTACTTCATTACGAACTGCTCGGAACAAACAAGATATGTCACTATACTCTTCGCCTGCGTAGGCTCAATAATTAAGCGAATACGATTAAATCATCGAGACGTTCTCTTTCGACACAGGCCTTCACAGGCATCGCCATGATGACCATGGTCGCTTCGACAGAGCTCCGTTGAAGACTTCCAACGGAAATTTATTTTTTTTGTCTAGCGTGAAAGGGGACGAGTTTGGAGTCCGGATGATCTTCGAAGCTATGTGAATGCATAAAACTTGGGAAAACTGCTTTGAGTCTAAATTTTGCAACCGTTCATTCGACTACCACGGAGTCCTCCTGGAAGACAAAAAATCAAAAAAAAAGTAGTTCCAGAGCCGAACAGTCTAATTGCTGGACTATCAGAAGATATGGTGGCTGAGTACCGGGTACTGATTATCATTGTAGACAGTTTTGCCACATGAGTGCCCCATTTTGTAAGTTGATTTATTTGTCACCGTTTGAGCCGAGCCCTCTTTCAAAGGCCACTACAAATCTGAATGTAAACGAACGAACGCTAGACCTGCACGTACATAAATACTGGGATAATCGTATTCGACAATCCTTCTTGTTCTTATCAATTCGCTCTTTGTCACTTTATAATAGATATGTGTGCAACATAAGTGAATGCTAACATCTTTGCTCTCAATAGATCACTAACTGTCAACGCGCTTTTACAGATTTTCGGACCAGTAATGAGTATCATACGCTTCGACTCGATGGAGCATCTTGTGGACATTGCCAACAATACAATCTATGGCCTGGCCGCTGCTGTGATGACAAAAGATCTCGACAAGGCGCTCCATGTTGCGAATAATATCAGAGCTGGATCCGTCTGGTAGGTGGTGGAGAAAGTCAAAACTCTTGCATCCGTAGAATAGTTTGAGATCAGCCCAAAAATACCTTGGAATACACGTTTTCATGGTTTTCACTCTCATAACTCATTGATAGAAATGATTTCAGGGTTAACTGTTTCGACGTTTTTGATGCAGCTGCGCCGTTTGGTGGATATAAGCAATCAGGTGACTTTTTTATGTATCATTATGACAGCCTCTGCAACGTATCTCATTGGCTGCTTTCGTAGTCTGCTTGCCACTTGTTTATAGACTGAATCTTGATCGATACCGCAGGCGTGCGCGCTCGCGGGTCGGTCGGCTGACTATGAAAGCGGTCATTGCGTGTCGCATGTGTATCTAGCTGGCCTCTGGCGAATTGCTGAGAATGTTGCAGACGTCTGTAAGATGTTAGCTTACACCAACGAGCTCTTTACAAGCTTGTTGGCCGTAATTGTCATTATCTTACCTGTCTTCAGAACTTCATTCAGCTGATGGGCATTTAAGCAGTAATTTCCTTTCTAGGAATCGGACGTGAACTCGGCGAATATGGGCTGGAGGCCTATACGGAAGTCAAGACTGTGACTATCAAAGTTCCTCAGAAGAATTCGTAGATTTATTTATGCAAAGTTTTATCGATACCTCATGGTGAACTCATATTCATCTACCTCACTAAAATAAACATTAAAATCTTCCTGGAGTTCTTTTCCTTGGATGTTCTTTTCATTGTATTCTTCATTGAAGTTGGTAAATAGTACTTGGTTGGACAAATACTAGGCAATTCTGAATCGCTCAACATCGTCTTGTTGAAAAGTTTAATGGAAACGAAAATTGCAACACGTTTCGCGAAGTTTCGTTCACGTCAGAAAATCCGACCAATAAACAGGACAGCGTGAGGACTCAGTAAGTATTCAGTTAGTTTATACAACCCATGACACACCGTGTACCCAGCTTATTCAGAAATGGTTCTGTGGAGGGAGGTCGTACAAGTACGGCTCCTTCGATAACACTCTTTTGCGCCTTTGGGTTGCGAAACATTGAAAACATTTCCCATTCGCTCTGGTTACATTTTTCAGAATACTGGGCATATCTACAATTTGTTGAGGTTTGGAGATACCTAGGTTGGCTTCTACATAGGTTGAGCTATGATAGTTAGCGGCACTTCTTTAGACGTAATGATGTCCCTCATAACTTCTCTTTGGAATGTACGGCATAGTTTACGGTAGTGCAAAGGAAGTATCATATGATTAACCCATTGACGACCACGTGGCCCGCCGGCGGGCCACACCATATAATGCGCCTGTAGTATTTATATTACTTATCAAGTGTTCTTGTAATTTTTTTTTCATGTTTTCAAGTATCAGCTGAGCTCACAACCTTCTAGAGAATCTTGAAGCATCGTGGTCCAGGAATCATTCACTTCCAACAACAGTTATAAGAGAAATTAAAAGTTAATGTAAGGACAATACAAAAGGCGCCCTTCGAAAAAACACCTTTACAGTTGCAAAATTAGAAGTTTCTCTAGGACCACACTGTATGTGGTTTCATTTAGGCCTGATGTAATGTTTTGAAAAGAAGAATTGAAAGAAAAAGGAATCTTAGATGAATAAAACAAAAAAATACAACTGCAGTCCACATGTGGACTGCATGGTCGTCAATGGGTTAACAGTCCCAAAAGCGATAGATATTACGGCAACTTACTAAAGTTCAATAAGAATGTTGATCCACGCATTGGTGTGAGCGGGAGATTTATTCAGTATAGTTATTCGCCTCAAAACTATGACTTCTCACAATCAGCCAAGTATTGCCACCTGAACAACGTTTCCCAAATGGGATATTTCTCTAGGTAAGACACACCATTGATATATGATCTTCCTTTGATTGGGAATTCTTGAGATTCGTCCGGCAGTTTTCAAATATTTTTTCAATCATTGGACTTTTGCTGAAATTGCCTTATTACCTATCGTATGAAACATTCAAACCAATCCGAAATGGAGGAAAGGATTTAAAGGAACAGGCCTTTCGACGCTAATCGTCTCACGGATGCTCCTCTGCATTCGACTTTCATTCAGAATCGTGGTGGCGTAATGAATGCGTATGCGGCTTATACAATGATTTGCTGTGGCCAGCCGAGTTCAACTCAGCGCTTTTATCCTTCCAGACGAATCTGGTACCAATTAAATGACCATGGAGGGACGGAAAGCTTGGTTGGTCTAGGCGGATATCAATCCGGGATTCTAACCCGTGACCATGCGTGTGTGATAAAGCGTCCCTTGCCACTACATCTCCTCTGCTCCTGAAATGAAATAAAACAGCAAAGGAAGGTAGGGATTGCTGCTATAATATAACATAGTTGGGAACAGGATTGACGCTGTAAAATAGCTTCCTGTGCGAGTTGGGTTGGAATTTTGGAATTTTCCATTTGTTTATTGTTAAGCAGCTTATTAGGTGAGAGGTAAGTCAGCTTACGGGATGAATATGTAGTTGAGGGGTGGGGCACACTTGTCTTTAATACTACGTCAGAGGGCAGAGAGTAAGAGGTAACAGGTTTCGCTAGCTGCTGCCCATAGTGGTGCTAAGGAACGTTTCTGAGCAGTATATAGTTTTTTACTCAGCCCTTAGGAAGGAAGAAGCACCAGGTCGGGTAAGTCAATCGAAAGATCAGTTCTCACCCATTCCAGCTTTTTGCACGAAGTAGTCACCAACTCACTCCGGCGCATCTCCGCTCTTAAGCCTCACGTGAAACTGTATTCCTTTGGCTAAAAACCGTACCTAGGCATGAGGAATATGCACGAGACCTGTCGAGAGCTGCATGCAACCAAACAATTGCTACCAGCTCTTCCTAAACAACCGTCGTGAATTGTGAACTGTTGGTTATAAGGGGTATCAAGACATGCACAAATCTTGCCAAAGTGTCTGGATTTTTTCCTTGTCCCATGCACCAGTCATAGTGGAACCACCGAGGGTGTCATTCGTAAAATGGTTAAAAAAGGTTTTTAAGCACCATCAAGGCTCGCGAATCGGCCAACCTTCTTTCATTCCGCCCTAGCGCTAAATGTTGAAGAAGGGCGATTCCGCTCTCCTCAACGCTCTTATCCAAAAAACTGTAGTGCAACTTCCTATCTGACCGTCTGAGGTGTGAACTTTTCATCATCTTTCTACCGATGAATACCTGCAAAGCCTTTCAAGTGAGACATTCGACCGAATTGGTGCCATGGAGTTAAAGGGTAGTATGCTAGACGCCGGAAGACGGTATTTTTGACAGAATTCCCACAAGATGCGCCAGGCACGCAGCGAAATTGGGAGTCGGTGGTCGCTGATTTGAACCGTAATAACTTCAATTAGCCAGTAAACCGCGTCGCATTCATTAATATCTGGGCAGGTCACGGGACTTCTACCAGCCGCCGCTATTGACGTATTTTTTGTTTTCTCTCCATCCTGTTTTCCAGCCATCCCTCTTCAGAAGTGTCGGAACGGAGAAGCAAAGCCCGACATACATACTACATCACTGCAGCGCTCCAAATGAACGTGATTATCTCACAAGAATATCTCCTGGAAGTACTGTCAAAATAGAGGTTGGTATGGCAACCCGTACTTTTATGCGTGCCAAAATTTGGTGGGACGAGTGGGGCATGGTTATTCAGTGATATACTTGGAAAACATTTCGATCCATTTCCTTGGCAATGCGCCATGGAATTGTAGCAAGAACCACACCCTATACTCGAATGATTTCTCGAAAGTACTTGAGGTGCCAAACTTCCATCTGCAAACATCTCTTTGCCATTTATTCTTTCACTCTCCTTTCAATACTTTCAGCTGAATTCGTGTAATCCGTTGTCGGTAGAAATACATATGGTTTTGGAGATTACTAGCGGGAGAAATTTCGGTCCTGCGGATATGTCATTTGGGCTTTGACGTCATATCGCTGAACCCTTGGCAGAGGAAGGGAGGGACGAAGTCGTTCAGAAACTGGATGTGATTCTACCTTGTTAGCAGACGCAGCCTCATACCGGTCAATGTGATGAGGTGGCGGAATTTCTCCCTGAATTCTAACTGCCAGCGACAGTGTTCCCGCAACGACTGGGGGGACGGAACATTCACCCAAGACTGGATGAACGCGGCGAAATTTGAGGTGATCAAAACGACTCTGGCGCCTATCATTTGGGCACAAATTTGATGTGGGATAGATAAGTAGCATCAGCTGGCCCTACATGTCCAATCTACTTGAAATCCTGCCCCAATGACAGGCGCCGAAGCCGTTTTTAACACCACGAATTTCACCGCGCGGTTTGCCGCGTCCATTCAGTTCTGGGTGAATGTACCCATACCCACGACGACTGTCGTATCCTTCCTCCAGGAATTCATATCGTTCCCTTCATAGCGAGCGATCGAGTGCGGCGAGCGCGACACGCCGTTCGGGGAGAACATAGCAGACCCAGTGTGATGATGTTAGTGACTCCTGGAAAGCATAGTCTTGAACCGCATAAGCGATCTGTAATTCAAACAGTTTGAGGAACGAGATACAGCGCGAAAATCGCGTGAAAAAGCTTAGTGCCGATTCTTTGAGAATAAGGTTATCTTCCGTAAACTTTCTTTCCTCACTATTCATCAGGTTTTGTTTCATTTCATTTTCTGCGTTGAGAACTAACGGAATCTGCCTAGTCAGCTACGACGTTGGCTGGTTCTCAGCACACGAGGAGAAACTGTTGCACTCGAAGTAGCACAACTTCTGAAATTCTTTACAATCCTTCCAGGACCAGTCGTACAACATCGCTCTTCCGGACTAATATGAACGATTGACTTGGACTATGTTCAGTCGTTTGGGATTTTGATTTCGTTCTCCAGAAACCACTTGACAACTTACTTTAAAGCTGCCTTAAGACCTGTATCTGGAAATCTCACATTATTCTTATGTTGTAATCCCCCTTATTAGTTGTGATTTAACTGCACTAGAATTTTGCAAAGAATTTTTGAGAGTTACGAAGTTTACTCTCAATAAAATATGGAGTTATTTGCTTCTAGCAGCGATGATGTTACAACATTTTTCAGCATCGCTATCTCTACGGTTACTTGGTGAATGCGATCGGGATGAGAGAACAGATTTCTTCGAGTAAGGATTTACTCTGACATTTTTTTGAAGAAGTTCCGATTTCTATATCCTTCCTTAAAAATACATTCCAAACCAGACCTTGCTGATCTATTTTTGCTTTATATCCTTACACTCACTCTTTAGTTTCATTCTGTGAGGTTTTTCGAGAAGGTTCCATTCTATAAATGGTTGCTTGAAGGGCTCACCGATCGATTCTCCGTGCCGCTGCGATGGCCTTCACGATCGTCCGCGCTTTCATCCCTCGGAAGCTTTCAGTGTGTTTTGGTACGTGCTTTACCCTCCTTTGCATGTGTGCTCTGCATCGATTTCCACCTCTCAGTCTTTGTTTTTACTACGATTTTGGCCTTTCCATGTGTTGTGCAGAGTTGATGGTAGCGCGTCATGCTTTTGTTTTTGTGTTTTTCCTGACTGCTTGAGAGAAATAGCTTTCGATTAGCCTATTACTGCACGTCGTATGCGTAAATCCTAACCAGTTCTGACCCTACCATAAAGCGGAAGTGATGTCTTTGCAGTAAAGTTTAAAGGAACGCGTGGACGCCTCTGACAAAGAAACCGATCAATTTTGTCCTTCTCGTCCCAAGAACGTTAGCGTAACAATGTAATTTTTCCGATCCCTTACTTCTTGCGTAGTATTTGTTTATTATTGGTTTACATTGATCTTCGAAGAAAGCTTTTAAAATAGACAAAACCGAGGCTCTACAGCGGCAACTTGCGACAGCCTAGTTAAGGGTTTTGTTGCCTATGAAATGCACCCATCACCGACAGCGCTGTGTGCAGCCTCCACAGAGCTTGTATGATCCGTAGCGCCAACTCGGTGTTGCCCTCGGAGGTCGGTCCATGTCGCAAGTCGATAATTCAGACCACATTTCAGGCCCTTTCAAGCGTTCGAAAAGAGTGAAAACGTGCTTGGAAACGTCTAGGCTTACCCTGTTATCTCATGGATTAACTATGCCGTGTAAATTTGAAACTATAAATACTGACTATTGGAATCAAATTATAAAAGGAACAAAAAACGTTATGCAACCCAAGTTGCGCCCATCGAAAGCTGCTAACCAATCAATGTGGAAGCTCTGGTTCACTAGAATATGCGAAACACTGAGGCAGAGCGCTTTTTTATGTTTTGCTATTTTTTTTGATGCAGCAGCACTCATCGTGCCCGTTATCGATCATCGTCGGCGGACACTAGCGTCGATTGGCGATCGATATCCCAGTACTATAGCTGCAAGCACTGTCGGATGTATGAAAATCTTTTGAAAAATATAGCATTCTTCCCCTGCCTCGCCATCAATATTAGTGATAACGTGACGGGAAGTATGTTACTTTACAATGACTAGGAAAAGGAGCAAATTCCCATGTAACTTCGTATGGAGACCTGGCGATATTAAAAAATTTTGGGATGCTGTCAACATATCGAACATGATATAAAACAAGCTCAATAACTCTGCCAAACAAATGTCAGTGTTCAAATATTATTTTAATATTCTATTTGATCGATAAATATATGTGTCGTAGTGGTAGGACTCTCGCTCATCAAGCGGAAGATGTCGTTTGTCCCATGTCAATATTAAGTTGCTTACATTTCGATGATGCCTTTATTGGATTTTTGACATTTATTCAAATAAACGACATTCAGGCTCTTATTTGCGCTCATCGTAGTTATTTAATCAAAATATTTCTCATGTGAATTGTTCGATACTCTTTTGTTCTCGATATTGATACAGAAATTGCCTATGATACGCGTCAAAAGCGCCGGAATGACATGTGCAACTCATATCCTCTGCCCGAGGAAGGAGAGCATCGTCTCTACGCAGATAGCTATTGTCGCCGAAACAGCTGCGCATTTTCATTCAACGCTATCTTTCTTCAGGCGAACTTAAAGCGTTCATGTTTTGTTAGGGCAGTTCATTGAGCATTTCTCATTTTTGCATTCGTGGACGACCTCTCGAAATTTTTCGCTATTCAAATCGATAGCATATTCGCAGTAACATGAAAATTTAATCAGTGGAACAAGTGGAACCAGCGAAATTGTGATGGCAGAATATCGGATCTACAACGTAGCTTTTTTGCATTCTCATGTTACGTGCGAAATGATGAACTAGCCTATGCTTAAACTTTAACCTCCACTAGTAGTCATTTTCCACCTTGTTCGAATTTTTCTTCGGAATTCGTAACCTCTTGGAATCTGGTATTCCTGCTGAGCCCGGTTTGTCTAGAAGTTCCCTTGCTCGACCTGTTGGTTTCAATTGAGTTTGTTGGTTTATGTCTTAAGGAAGCGCCCTAGCATCAAATCCACGAGAGCATAATTCCGCATGTAAGAATTTCTTCAAAAAAGAGCATCAGAAGTCATAAAAAAAGTTTCTATTTTCGCTCATTACACACAATCGTGCTGTCTATCTACATTGCTTGCTTACTGCTGAGGCTCCCTTTAGCCAATGTTTAGGAAGACCGCTCGATTCCGACATCAGAGATGAAGGATGAAGCTTTGCCGTTAATCATTTCCTTTTTAGAGTGTGCCCCCTTTCACAGTTACTTTTGTTCACGTACGATTAGTGCTTTTTTACTCCCGGGCAAGTATCGAGCCGGGTTTCGATCGCGGACCTTATGTATGTGATGAGTTAGCACGCCACTTGCCGCTACCGACCAACTCCCCGCTCCTCACCCAGCAGCACCTTATCTGGTTAGAGGTTCCATGGAATTCAGCCCTACAATTGATTTTCTACAACAAGATTGTTTCAGGTAATTTTCTTGCCACTTCATTTTTCCACCTATATTTTGGTCATTCCCTATATGTATGGGATAGAAGATTCAAGAATTTTGTACAATTTGCCTATTCGTTAACAAAATGTGTCTATTCTCAATCTTCATTGATTTCTGTCAAAGTATTCGCATCTCTTCATTGTCTCTTGTCTTATCTTTATCCTTTACTTCATGACCCGCGCACCTAATACTTCAAACCATTGCTATTTTTGATATCTTTCTATCTAACTCCTAAATATGAATTCTTGAGTACATGGGGAAATATTAGCAGCAGAGCTGTGGAAGGATCTGCAGGGGTGGTTCAGTGCATTTATCATTTCTTTGTGTTACCTTCACCCGCACTATTTGTTTAGAAACCGGGTGTATGTTATGTCATCAAACTTTCGTTGTGTTATTTCGCAACTCCTCCAATTCAATAGAAGAATTACTTTGAATAACGGCTACTTTCCGTATGTGAGTCAGCAAGAATGTCTAGGAAACAGCAGGAGTAGCGAATCTGTTGGTGGATGTACATTTCACGCAAAAACGCATTTCATCAGTGCCTAGCCACACTGGCATTTTTTCCTTCGAATTTCTAGTATTAGCGATGAGACAGTCTTTGGGAAATATAAGCAGTGGCTTCAATAAGTGACAGAGGCAGTAAGCGGCTCAAGAAGCCCAGCGCTCTAAAAGAAAAAGTGAGCTGTATATGTGAGATCCTTGATAACGCCCGGTTTGAGCGTTCTTTGCCCTGAGATTCGTGAGAACAGTTGAATGAGCGAGGGCCACAGAAGATTTATATCAATATTTTTCTGCAGTGCTCTGCATACAGAGGATGAGAGGCGAGGCTCATCAATCCTTCGATCAGAAACTTATGCGTCATCGCAGCTTTGAGAAAGCTTTGAATCACCAGCAGGATCACGATGTAGCGTTCCCATTACATCGACCTCAACATTAAAATTCATCTAAACGTCTATGTTTTTTTCTTAAAAAAAGTCGCGAACCTGCATTCCATCTTTGTGCAGCTTCCTAGGTTTCGTTTCAATTTTCAAATCCGGATCCTCTCAGATTTCTTTACTTTTTTGAAAAAAAATTCTTTCAATCTCCGCCGCTCTTCCACTTCATTCTCCGTTTGTCACATGAACTGTTCCTGCAAGTTTTCCTGAACAGTCACATGTGTGAAATGAGGGGCTGGGACTAATCGATTTTTCATAGAAACCAAGTTCTGAGTACTTCCTAACGGCATCAAATTAGCAGGCTGAAGTGTTAAGTATGCTGATTGTGTGCAATTCCTGGGCGGTACAGTCCTAGTTCATAGCTTTCTAGCTCATAGCTAGGAGTGAAAAACGCCTGAAAGACCTAGACTACGTATGGTGCGAAGTTAGCCGAGTATACACAATCCATGGATGACTTGCAATAAAACGGTGCAACTTTTCTCATTGATGTGACACCTCTGCCTTGCGGGATCACTGATATAGTCTGTGCAGTTCGTTTTCATCGTTTTCTTCGCAATATTGGAGAATTTTTTTCTCCCTTGATGGCTATTTAAAAGCCTCAACTTTGGCAGAACGACTTTTAGTGTAGTGGACCGTTCGACAGAAAACCACATGAGCTGTGGCACATATTGTTTTATTGATTCTCTGTTAACTAGGCTTTTTTCTTGGACGAAGTCACGATGAGGGTCCAAGGGCTCTCAGTCATTCCTCTATGGCCTACTTTAATCGTCTTCGAATTTGCTCAGCCATCTAGAGTAGGTTCTCTCCTCTACACTTACATTCTAAGCGATAGATCTGTGCTTCATCCAACTATGAGTATTTCTCAGCGAGGCTGGGTGCACTGCTAGCGGCTCCATGTCACAGGTAATCTGTTCCTAACTGCCCGGTAAGTGCGTTACCTGATTTGGCCACTCACCCGTCTGTTGATCAAAGGTTGAAGAGGTCCATGACAAGATCTCGCTTTTGCATTTGTGTAGAACGGAAGCGGTTGCACATTCAGCTAGAATATGGTTAAATCAATATCCTCCGCTGTTAAGATTCAGCATATAATGCGGAGACTGGGTTAAGAGGGCGGCATGGGTTCGGTGGGCTTCATGTCGTTTTGTTTTGGCGCTGCGCTGTTAACCAGCGCCAATCCGAGAGCTGTTCTGCATTCGTCAACGCGATTCCTAGAAGGCGAACGAAGTTTGTGAATTCCAATCGGAACTGGATCGCTCATTTTGGAGGGAAGTTTCGAGAACTGATATCGCTTCCACTTGAATGATCGTGATTTTCTGCTCTTGAACCGTGAAATGTTCAAGCTTTTCCGTTGATCTCGTGACTGCATTGATCACCCATGGTTAGAATTAGTGCATTGTATAGTATACATTAATTTGGTTATTGAAATTGGATTTCACGCACGGGTGCTATCCAATCACTCTTTAAAGGCTCTTAAGTTGTCCTTCAATAGCTACGGAGAATATGGGTATCGTGGGGAATGTATCCACCAGCTCATAAGTCTACATATTTCTTACAAAGGCAGAATGTCGTTGTGCAGGGGAGCCCTACGTTATTCTAAATTTGGTCTGTTCTGAATGAAAAAGAACCTCTGGGTACGGGTGCTCGGTGCAACAACCCTTCCACTGAAGTTACAGCAACCCGGCTGGCCCTGCTAATCTACTCTACTTCAAACCTGTGCTCAATATCGGCGCCAGAGTCGTTTGAATCGCCACGAATTTCGCTGCGCAATTTGCCCATGCGCCTTCAACGGCGAACGTTCCATCTCTCTCCCCCTTATTATATGGGTGAACTATTCGACGACCCTTGTTCAGCATCACTTTTCGATGCACCGTATATGTGACGGGTTGGAATTGGTGTAGCCAAATAGGGTTATGCCACGGAAAAACCCTACGTCCCTTGCATTTTATTCACCGTAAGGTCTCTGTAAGAACGGAATGCTTGTAGTGAATTTTCGTTCCCGTCGTAACCGGTGCAGGATTACGTGGAGTTTTCAGCGTTTTAATAGGTTTCTTATGCTCCGTTCGAAGTTTCCAGTCGTGCGATTGACCTGATGTGAAAGCTTCTCATCTAACAATTTGAAAACAGATTCTGGATTGGATTGAATTGGATGTTTCGTGCTGCGGTTTCGAAAGCTGTTCAGTTGCTTTCTACGACATCGGGCCCACAACCTCTACGAAATATTGAACCGAAATTCACAAAGGTAAGAGAAGACCATAATTGAATGTTGAAAAGTAACTGTACTTGTTTCCAGTTGTTCATTAATAATGAATGGTTAGATTCATCTACGAGGAGCACTATAGGTTTGTTCAACCCAGCAAACGAAAAATTGATAACCGAAGTTGAGGAAGCCGACTTCAAAGATGTGGATATAGCTGTTCAGGTAAGTCGTAATAAGGTTTGTTTAGATTTCCAAGAAATTCTGCGGCAAGAAGTTTTGGGCTTTCAATATTCTGTATAAAGAATGTGAACACGATGGCAAGAATGGCAAACTTGTAGGACATCTCCTGGGCAATCAACACTTGAGTAAATAAGTGCGCGCACGTGGGCTTTACCACCAGCGCTTGGACAACACCAGATTTGCACCCTTCTACTTGGCACGTCAGGGGAATGACGCAAGTGTAATGGCCGAAGTTACCAGCAGCCTATTCGCTGGGAACACTGTTCACCGATCAACGGAAGACGGTTGAACCGCTTCACTGCGGAAGTGCTAACCTTCGAAGTAACGCAAAAATCGTCTTACAATTTTGCTGAGCACGAAGGGACCCATCCAATATGAATTGCTAAACACAGAGTTAACAGTCATAGCTGTCTCTTACTCCTATACCTCCTTCCTCCTACACCTTACAGGTTCTGTCCTCGTCCTCCCGGAGAACTACCTTTTTTAATTGCCATGGGCTCCTCCTTGCTCCTCCTTTTCAGACACTCCCTTGTGGAAGAAGTTCATAACTCAGTATGAGATGGGAACGGTAGTTAAAAACTTCTTTGAGTCATAGCTTCATGACTTGTGAACAAAAGGCGCCAGTGATTTGCTCAAAGGATGAGGGAAGGCTGTTGTTTTCTTTGGTGACTATATTTGTAATGTTCGTTTAATTTGATAAAGTCTGGAGATGAGTCCGAAATGAATTACTTTTTGTTTCATTCTTTCTCGCCAACAATTAGAATGTAGACATTACAAAAGGTTTAGTTATCCGAACATCTGGTCAGTTGTCGCTGTCGCTTTTCTGTGTTATTCGAAAAGTTTCGCTAATATTTCCCTTGGCCTTCACTTTTTTTTCTACACTGTCATAGCACAAACAGTAACAGAGAGGCTGCTTTCATAGTCCGCCAGCGCACTGACGTAAAACTAATTAGTTCGTATGTAAGAGATCTACGTCTGTTGCATTTTTTCTCAGAACAGATCAGAACCGTGAAATGAAATGCAACAGACGTGAATTTCTTACATAAATGATTCGTTTTACGTGACGTGCCGGACGGCCAGCCGATGCTACGTAAAAATCTGGCGGCGTCTGCGAAATTCGCTGTGGGACCGTAATACCATAACCCGTGCTCATGTGCTTAGTTGCAGATGGACGATTTATGGACAAACCTTGCGAGACTTTCGCTTCGCGTACTGCGGCGTTAAAACAGCAGTGAAAAAACATCAAGTCAAAACAAGTACTAACATGTAAAGCTTACAGCTTAACAGTTCTGTGCTGATATTAGCCGACCGGCTCGACACGTTGTACGTGTGAGTGCTGATAAGCTATGGCATATAAGCCATTAAGAAAGCGAGGGCAAGCGGGGTCTCGGTAGTGTAAGGGATAAGAGCACGGTCCCCGGAAAGGACAAGTACGGGTTCGAGTCCTGTCCGAGACTGAAGTTCTGTCCATAAATCGCCACCCTTAAGCGACTTTCGCTTCGCGTGCTGCTTCGTTAAAACAGCAGTTAACAAAACATCAACTCAAAACAAGTACAAAATATTAACATATTTAACAAAATTTAGGCCAGCTGCAACTAAGCACATGAGCGCGGGTTACGGTATTGCGGCTTCGCAGACGCCGCCAGATTTTTACCTAGCATCCGGTCAGCCGGCGGGCTATGAAAGCAGCCAGAGACAAAAATCGTATAAAACTCCAAAAGCATGCTTGTGCGGTTATAAGACAAGAATGCATAAGTGGATTCTTCAGCACATTTAAAGCACACTAGCATATTTCTGAGCTCCTGCTTTTTGCTTCTGTCAGTATTTTCATATTAGGCGGCGAATGCAGCCCTCACCCCAAACTCTCCATGGCGTCGCATGGACGGAGAACAACGTGCTCACCTTTTGCTAAAAGTTGCAAATCTCATTGAAAGGGATAAGAATATTCTTGCTGTGAGTGCATTACGTCGTTGCTACTCGAAGGCTTTGACCAATTCAATGTGATTTGTCAATGTCACTACACACTTCGATTTTAGTCACTTGAGTCACTTGACAACGGGAAGCCGTTCATGACAGCCTACGAAGTTGATCTTCCGTTATCGATCGAGTGCATCAGGTATCTTTAATTAAATTGCTGTTTGTATACGATATACGATAAATCGATTTCTGGTCGACAAGGGGCTATGGTTCTGCTCCACTCTCACAATGATATTTGCCCACCTAAACACTATTACATATATGATTATACAATCTTCTATTGTACGCATCACACTGAGCACTCAATAACGATTATAAATTCCATTCGGATCTCTTGGCAAGTCTTCATGCCAGTAGTGGAGCACATAGGAGTGAAATACATATTTTTAGCCTAAAAGAGCAGCTTGAACTACTGTTGATATCCACTCCTTGTTTGTTACCTTCCATTCAGGCATTACGCAAACTATGCACGCATGATGGGAGATGCACCGACAGCGCCTAGAGTATGTGGAGAAATCATTCCGGTGTGTATTTTGCTGATCTCAATATACAGTGCTAATGATCTCTGTAACTGAGTAATATCGTGTGGGTCGGTTCGTGCGATGTCAAAAACCCTAAAGCCTAGGCTTGATCTTAGTTGCTTTGCCTGGGGGAGGGGGAAGAGATTTTGAGGCACCGCGTACAATACTGAGGTGGGGGAGCGATAACATTGGTAGGCGGCTCAACCGATCCTTTTTTCCTTATTTTGATCGCTTCGTAGATTAATGTGAAGAAAAAGTGGCTTCAACTAGGGTTCACTATATACAGTTCTGTTATTAGTCATTTTCTGAGAGAACAATCAACGTTAGGTGTGGTCTTTCAGATAGAGATCCCAAACAGTTGACGGTTCAGTAGGGTCTTGGCGTAATCAGTACTTTGAATTAATGTGTAGCTGTCAAAAAATCAGATAACATCGTTTGCTGTAGTCTCGCACAACTTTATGTCTTGTATTTAGTGGATTTCGCCTTTACTTTCACTTACCTGGAAGTTTGCGCCAGCTCTAGCTACGGGCAACGCGGTTGTGATGAAACTGCCAGAGCGAACGCCACTGTCTGGGTTGCATGTGGCCGGCCTAATACGAGAGGTGAGGTCAGTTTGAATGATAATATAATTGTCTGAGTTGCGTAAAAGTTTTAGGACGTTTGCAAGTCTTCTGAAACTTTCGCTGGCTAGTTATTTAACTCCTACAAATCCCCAGGGACTTGCTGCAGCTATCGCTCACCTAGGTGGCCCCTATAATTGAAAAACACAGTTCCGTGCCCAACCTTGGCCATAAGATTGGCACGATACACGGCAGTTTGATTTCATTTCGTGTTGGAAGGGCCATCAAAGGTGGTGGTAAGCTCACTCGGTCTTGATTACGATTTTTCATTAATTTGTTCACATAAGGTCGACTTAAGGCCGACTTTCCTGACGGCGTTTTCAATGTAGTGGTAGGCGTTCGTGCAAAAGCTGGTCGAGCGCTCGTCACTCATAAGGGTGTTGACGGAATGGCTTCCATCAAGTTTTTAAGAAAGGCCATCGAAGAAGCCTCTCAATCCTCGATTAAAAAGTACGTGTCTGTGTATTCAAGCCAGTTCACTTTGATTCTGCATATTTCTTTTAAGTTCCTATGTACGTGTTTGTCGCAACAGTATTTTTAGAGAATGATTCTGTCTTCTCTTCACTGTCTTTTTGGGCATTGAAATAATTCGGCTTTATTTCCATTCAGGGTCCCCATAGAGGTCAACGCCCGAAGTTCATGCATTGTGTTCGCTGATTCAAATTGTGAGTAAATTTTCGGAAGAAATTAAAAATTTGAGGTGATGTTTCGTGATAAAATTGTGGTGAATGAAAAACAAGTTGATTTTGATTCGATAAAATTGGCATCAGAGGTTTTGTGGCTTCAGTTATCTTACGAACTTATTGTAATGATAGTTTGGGAGATCATCAAAAAGGTCTCAGAATCTGAAACTTCTAAGGCTTCCATTTAATGACAAAGTGTATTTCAGTGAAGCTCGCCGTTAAGCAAGCTCACTACGGCATATTTTTCAGCAATGGCCGCGGATACTCTGTCGGCTCAAGGGCGTTCGTCGAGTCGAAGGTGTGTTGATGACTTTTTTCTTTTATTATTTTGGCAACCTTTTTAATTGTAATCTTCTTATCCATGTTTGAATGAATCATTATATTTTTTACACTATTTAACCCATTGACGACCGCGTGGCCCGTATACCGGCTACAACCAGGGCCACGCCCTGCCGTGCTCCTGGGACCGCGTGGCCCGTATACGGGCCACAGTTTTATTTTCCATGTATAACATTCATTTTCGATTTTTTGACCCTTTCAAGTATCAGCGGGTCTATGACCTACTATGGAATCTTGACGCACAGCGGTCCGTACAACGTTTACTTCTGACTTCAGTATTAACGGAAAACAAAGTTACTTCTCAGGGCATTGGTAAAAGCGCAAAACCAAAGGTGACCAAATTTATGTGGAAAGGATGTAAAGGGACATTGCTGAGGTATTCGATGATTCGAAACATGCCATTCTTATCTTGTCTGCTTCCTTGTGTCTAGACAGAGTCGCATTTGGAAATGATTTGGTAAAAATTCTCACTCCCTTTGAACAATCAACATTAGATGCCATGGCGTAGCTAAATAGTGTGTATGACTTATAACCTTTACATGCCACATTTAAAAAACTTTTTTATCGACTGGAAATGCTTACGAGAAAATTTACTTGTTCCTAGAACCGTGTGGCCTGCCAGTGGGCCACAGCAGCAGCCCGCGAAAAGCGCGCTCGGTCCCACACGCCAGACACGCTAAAAAGGCGCGGTCGTCAATGGGTTAAGTAGTGCTAAATGTTGAAGCAGCGCATCATGGATTTTTCAGAAATTTTGCCCTTTAAATGTGAGCGTGCTGCTCTGTAGCGGGTGAGACCAACAGTACAGTACAAGATCAGTTAACTGATTGAACTCCCATCCCCCCCCCCCCTCCCTCCCTCCTCCTCCCCAAGACCACAGTTTTGGACGTTTCACAAAACAAGAACCTGCGCTTGTTGGTCACATTATTCGTCAGCCATTTGGAACAGTTATTTTTGTCTAGCTATATTTGCTTATTTAAGGAATTTTCTAGGGAGTCTCAGCTTCTTTTTGCTTGTTGTGCCCATTCATTCAGTGCTCTTGTTGTGATCCGTAAATATATATATATATATATTTTTGTTTTATAGGTGTACGACGAATTTGTAGATCGATCAAAAGACTTAGCTGAACGATTAATTGTTGGTGATCCATTCGAACCATCAACGCAGCAGGGACCACAGGTAATAATAATCCTCGAACGTTTTGGATTCTTTTACTGATTTATCTACACGTGTAGGCCTATTTTTTATCTTGTTTTTCTTTTCCTGTTTTGTCATTTCATTTTATAACCAGATAGACGGCCATCAAGTAGAAGAAATTCTGCGACACGTTGAGAGCGGAAAGCGTGATGGAGCTCACTTGGTCACAGGTTAGGGAGTATGATGACCTCCTTGTAGTAATCAGTTAAGGATAGTGAATAATATGAGCTTTTTTGAAGGTGGAACAAAGTGGGGTGATCGCGGTCATTACGTCTTGCCAACGGTTCTAGCTAATGTTGATGATCACATGGCCATAGCCAAAGAAGAGGTGCGTTTGACACGTATTTCCTTATCCCACACGATTTCCGTTATATTCATCGATTAATTTGCTTCATAAAGGCGGACAAAATGTGTTTCGAATACGTCTCCCACTATCCCGTCCACGAAGTCAGTACTCCCTCTGGTTGCGATGAGTGCTCATCACATCTCAAGTGCTACGGCACAGCCAGCAGTCGTTCCCCAGCGATCCCCTACATACAGTTGTACAGACAGAACAACAGTTGTCAGTACAAACATCTGACTTATTTCCAACTGGGTGAGTGCTACTCGGGGGAAGTGCAATTCCATCGTCGAGCTGATGGAGTCACATTGCAAAATGTGGGGTGTGGTGCGATTCGCGCGCTATAACATCATGCTTACAATCATAATGAGGGAAATAGAAACTTACAAAAGACAAGTAAAAAATTATTAACTACGACGTATACAGAAGGGCTGCATTCATTAGAATCGAAATAATTTGAAGTTGCTCTCATTTTGAACGTTTGACAAGTAAATTGTTGTCCTATAAAGTGAATCCTTGATCTCGAAGGGTCTTCATTGCCGTAGTAAGGAGCTTTGCACAACTTCAAGGTGAAGCCATGGACTAGTGCAAAATTCATTTGGTCCATATCAACTGGAGGGCATTAAAGCGCGGTCGCATCGAAACACGTCTGCCAGTGCGTCGAGTGGTGTATGGGAAGAGCTCTGATGGGGTCGCGCGTGAATCGCACGTCCCCCCAAAATAAGGCTCGCAACGCATTACGAAGCAGGTGCGAAAAACAGGTTGAAACCCAATTTCAAATGAAACAAGTTTTAATAATTTGAACCTTGTCTTCATCGCAGCTAAGTTATGCATTGGAGTATAGGGAAGCCTTGAAGATCAAGAAACGCAAGAAACGTGTCTGAAAAGTAAGCTTACTTTCGAACCGAATGATTGAAAGAAAAAAGATCCAAAATCCTAGAAGGAAGCAAACTCACCTTTGGAAGTTCCACCATGGCGTATCGTTGCATGCCCACGACAAAAAGTGTAAGTCTCAGTTGCAACTGCGGCGTGACCCCGTTATTTCGGCAATACAATGGCAACACACTCATGCTGCACACAGCTGTTTTACCTGTAAAATCTAATATTTAGTACGGCACGTTAATCCTACAAAAATTTCCCGTAAGATAAAATGATTGAACGCAGAATTTCACTAACAAGACATTCCCTTCACAGCATAACCCTTTTTGAATACACAAATCTTTACACGTAACGTATGCGACGCATCGAGAAGAGACCTTGGGAGACGGGCAGTAGGAACGGTTTGGTGTAATCGATCCGCCGCACGCGCTGTCGCGGACCATTTGTCTCGTTATAACTGTTCTAGCGTTCTTCATACAGCTCGATCACTATGAGAATATTACTTTAATCATGATTTTACGCATTGTTCTTTTGTTCCTGTGTTTCCTACTTGTCGCTGCTGCCCCTACATCCCTTCGCGCGCGGCGTTTCTTTCGCTGCGACGCGACAATTTCTTCCTACCTCACGACACTCAGGGACTTGAGCAAGGACACGGGCAGGTTGGTGGGGTGGCCAGGGGGGGCTTTGCATCACGCGCACTTGCTCGAGTCAGGACCCATAGCTGGGATTACTGTAAGACTAAAATGCCGTACTGAATATAATGTTTTATATTACTCGAGCTGTTGGTATGTCTTGCCTGGGGGGACGGTCAAGTCGTGCGTCCGAGGGTGCACGCGGCAAATTGCGCGGCGGAACCCATACCTATTCTGACGACTTTGCGCCTACTATTTGGGCCCAATTTCGAAGTACAGTACAGTAGTGGGATCAGCTGCTTACTAATCTACCTTACTTCAGATTTGGGCCCCAATGATAGGTGCTGGAGTGGTCCAAATACTCCACGAACTTCGCCACGCAATTTGCCGCGCGCACCCTCGGACACACGACTTGAGACACACCATCTTGCCTGCAGTAATTGATCCTGCTCGCGCTTCCCCTAAAAACTCGTGGGCAATTACACCGGGGAGTCATAGGATTGGTCTCTTATTGCAAGCTGAAGTGCAGTTCACTTTTTACTGTACATTTTTTCAGATCATAGGACCTGTTATGAAGTTGATCCGTTTCGATTCGATGGAAGATCTACTGGTAAAGTACAGTGTCGCACAGAACTCTCAGCCTGTTGTGGTGATTACGAAGGACGCGGACAGGGCGAGATTCATTGCCCAACATACTTTGTCTGGATCATTATGGTGAGTTCTAAGTTTCTCTAAGGAACTCGTACCGTATTTCGTCGCACAAGGTGGCTGCTTTCCAGGGTAAACAGTAATTATCAAACTGAAGTCGGCACTGTTCTAGACGCACACAGTTTTCCAGGTATGGTTTAGAAAATCCTTTCATAGTAATAAACCCAAAGTCATAAATTGTAGGACAAAGAGGTCTACAAAGGACGAACGACGAATGGGCTGCTAATACAAATAATTTACGAGTGCTGATACACTGAAGACGACGAGGCGTCATTAAAATGAGCTGGATAGAACCAAAAAACCTCTTGTTCAATTCTGATGGGTATGTACATATCTGTAGCATGGCTGTACATACTCGTTTATTCACTCCTAAAGGAATGATAAGACATTTCGAAATGATAATAATGATCATGAAAATAACGGTGAAATTGTTAGAAATCATATCAATAAACATGTATGTAATTGAATGTGCATATGCAAGTCATAAATACACGCAAACATGTCGTGGTATCTTTCTCACTTGGTAACAAATGTGTACGGTTCTCCTCTAAGTAGGCGGATAATTATTCGATCGATGCTTTAGATCAATGCTAATGCTTCGCAAACTGTAATTGTGTTTAGTTACTTTGACAGAATCTGAGGTCTCACCCAGGTGAATGACGTTGCTGTCTATTTGAATGCTTCAAAGTATAAACGTATGCCAAAGTTCTTTGCTCTTTGCTAAGTCCTTGATCTGTTCTCGCTCAAATTCCCTCAAACATCTATCAATAATTCTAACACTTGCTATATCTAAATCCTCGCGTACAGCTAACAGAATATTTAGCTGACATATTCCCTTCTCGCATATCGTCTGGTATTTCGCTCATGTGATGTTGCAAATCTGAGTCGGGCGTGTTGTTAGACTAAAGAACTTTTAAGCAGGGAATTGAACGGATTCTAGCAGCAACTTTGAATATAATGGGAGAGCAGTCTGTGTTTATTAGGTTCAACCTTTTTTATGTGCTTCTGTTGCTATTTTTGATGTTATCAATAGGAGACCCTCATGATAGAATTCTAACCTTGGATTCACACACAATTTTACGTAGTTACGCTCGTCACGACGTTGACAACCCATATGATCCCTCGCCGTTCTTAAAGAGAAACTGTTCATTGTTATCTTAGTTTGTCGTTGATACGTTGTGCGGCATAAATGACAACGACTGTTTTTGACAGTCAGTAATCGAAGCATACCCGCCAGTCATCCGCCCCTCACGCGTTCTCTGACCTTTGCTACATTTTTTTTGTAAGCGTCCCTCGCACCGAAATTTCGAAAATATTTCATACTACTAAAACATACAAAGGAATTGTTCTCAGATTCAGCTCGTCGAGCTGGGTCAAAAACTGATGCGTATGAGGCATTTTGAAGAAGTGAAGTTTTTCCAGCTTTTTTTGTAATGGTCGCCGCACAAAAATTTCCAAAAACTTGATTCCTCAGATTTCCTATTTAACATGCTGGCTAGATGTATTTTGACGCGCTGAGTCGAGTACAACCAACCAGGCAATCACCAACCCGCCAATTCGTTCGGGTGCGAATCTGCGTGATCAACGATGCTCCAAGGGTACTCTACTATGTAGGTTGAAGACCTGAGAAAGTTTTAATGGAGCACATTCAGTGTAAGCCTGTAATCTTTCCGAAAACAAGAAGGTTATTCGATTTGAGCGGCATCAAAGTTAATATAACTGCGATAAATCTAGCAGTGCATCAGTGAATGAGCCCCCCAGACGATCTGTTTCACTTGATATGCTCTGTTTGCTCCCTTACACTTTCCACCCCACACTCCTTTCTTGCCTCATGGATAGACGCTTACCAGACGGGTAGCGTCATAAACAACGCCTGCGTGCTGCAAGGAAAGGACCCTAAGGAGGGATGAGGTGCTCGCTTACCTTGAGACCGCAGTGTGGGGTGTACGGAGCTGTAGCAAGAATTTTCAGCAAATTGTATGGTTTACTCGTGACAATAGCAGAAAATTCGTTGAGCTGAGTTTCAGCCTCTTCGCCACGCTCGAATCCAGCTTTTCGACTTGCCTTATACAGCTTTTCTTCACTCATGTGCGAACACCGGCAACAAGCCATTCGCTTCTGTCTTTCGCGATCACCATCCACGATAGACTCAGAATTCGACGAAGATGACGATGTGAGAAGTCATTCAGCTGCTGTCGCAGCTGTTTTACGTGATCGACGAGCACATCCCCCCACCTCGCAGCAGGTCTACCCTCAGGTCGTCAAGATCCTACGGGAGGAGCCCACTCGACTGTCCTTCTTGTCCATCTGTCATCATTTCTCTTCTTATTATATGACCGGCCTAACGATATTCTACGTTCTTCATGTATTCTACCGGATCGCGAAGTCGGGACATCCTGCGCATATCAGAGCTGCGGAATCCGGCAAGAGCAATATTGAGTTGGTCGAACCTCTCTAAAGACATCGCTCGAGCGTTACGTGACGTGTGCTCAAAGCCCATGACGGGGATGCCCCGGACTCCCAAGTCTTCAACCCGTACCAGAGTGCAGGAACTCTGTGGAATTAAACAGATTAGCGCGAAGTCCCGGGTCAGCCAGATGATTGGTGATTTTCACGGTCCGAAGGCCACCCACACTGCTTTCTATCGTCTCACCAGTTTTTCCCTCATGTCGATGACCATATTCATGGAACGCCTGAGGTAAATTTGACCTTTGTCAGCCGAAACATTCTTCACCAACTGTGTCTTTGTTTGGTGGATCCACAGCCCTACCTTTCCTGCTCTATTAGGCTCAGCAAGCATAGTCTTAGCTTCCGCAACGCTGCTTGAAAAGAGAACGATGTCTTCCGGAGATTCTCAAAGCGGAGATTTGAGAGGAACCCTCCATCCACAGCGCGGCTGTGAATAGCCTCGGCGAGATAGCGTCGCCTTATCTCACAACGACCTCTCCCCTTTCCTATGGGAATGGGAGAGGTTGTTGGAACAGCTTCACCGTCGCGCTGCAGAGGCTGCTGCAATCAGCTAGTGTGGTGTTCTTATGTAGGGAGGACCCACTCTTTGATCGAGCACTGCTGACAGTACCGCATTCATTTCGACGCTGTCAAAAGCTTTCTCATAGAACAAGAGGCATTCGGAATTCTCGGCACACTACCAAGACCTTTTCGACTCTTCAACTGCAAAGTTCTCTTTTTAGTTGTGAAATGTTGGAAGAGCCGAAAATGGTAAAAGGCTTTGAGGTGGATGGCTCGCGAACCGGGCAAGCGGGTTTGTACCCCAGGTGAAGACGTTTACCAAACCATCAACGCATTACGACATCACTCCACGTGATCAGCGAAAGGAATTCGTTCACCGTCCCCAACAAGTCCCTTTCTTTATTGCCTTTCCAGGAGAGATGCTCACCACGCCTGCAGCATTATATATGACGCATGTGTTTTGTACTTGTGACCATTACACCTGTAAACTGTACACGAGGGGCATGAGCAAGGAATGACAAAAACTCGGAAGTCTAAGGCTGAGGATCCCTGTAAAGGCGGAGCGTCGAGTCAAATTCGGCTTCTTCGCCACCTCGGAATTATCCCCAATTCTCTCGCATCTTTTCAGTTTCAGTCAGTTCGTTTTCGGACCAGCCGGCTTAATCACTGACGAAAGCACCTCCAGTAGTGTGTCAAGAAGCATTTTCCTGCACAGTGGCTTGTCTCATTCAATACTCACAGCCTTACCGCTCCCCATGCCGGTAGTACGCATCTGTTGAGTGCCCCTTACCTCCCAGGAGACGCTCACTATTGGTACAGCATCGAATTCGACTTGCTTGTGTATGGGAGCACTGAAAGGATGGCTGCTGTCGGCAATGTAATAGGTAGTCTGCCTTAGGGGGGACGGTACGAACGTGCGTCCGAAGGTGCGCGCGGCAAATTGCGCGGCGAAGTTCGTCACGATTTATACGACTGCAGCGCCAATTTTTGGGGCACAAACTCGAAGTAGTGTAGTTAAGTAGGGTCAGATGATCCTCCTAATCCACTCTATTTCAAATTTGGGCCCAAAGATAGGCGCCAAAGTCGTTCAAATCATTACGAACTTCGCCGCGCAATTTGCCGCGCGCATTCTCGGACGCACGTTCGTACACATACCCCTGCCTTAGAAGTGTGGCAATCGGTGTGCATAGCACGTGGGATGGCGTCCGAGCGCTAAATGGTGCTTTTCAATCCTCATTTGTTCTGTGATGTTTTATTGTATTTGAGTACAAGTTTTGTTGTAATTTCAGAGTCACTTGAGAGTTCTATTTGGTTATTAAACGTTGTTGAAGAAAACCGAAATGTTAAAATCGCGTTCACTAACCGCTTGGAATTTCTTGAATAGTGGTTGACTGAATCAAAAGAAACGCCTCAGAACAGATTGAGGTTCTTAGAAACGTTCTAAACTAAACGAGTGCGTAAATAGTTGCCGTCAAAGGAGAAAATCACCCAAAAAAACGCTACATGCGGGGTGCTACCTAAGGAGCTGGCGGCGTCTTCGAAATTCGCTGTGGGACCGCAATACCGTAACCCGCGCTCATGTGCTTAGTTGTAGCTGGCCCAAATTTTGTTAAATATTCGTGTAGTTCCCGCCGGTGATACATTTTGAAAAGAAATCATCGAAAAGTGAACTGAAAGCCACCAGGATGGGGAATGTAGAGAAAAGGGAAGGTGATAGGTGAGGCGCTTCACTGGACTGATTGAGCCCCAAAGGCAGGTCTGTTATAAGAGCTTCTTTAAAGAAACTATTCACATTAAATTGGAACTTCAGGCACTGCGCCCCAGTTGGGAAATCGTTTGTGATTTGTTCCTTTTAGGAGTTATCATTTATTATGAATCTTCCTTTA
Organism: Haemonchus contortus; assembly: GCA_000469685.2. NCBI lineage: Eukaryota > Metazoa > Nematoda > Chromadorea > Rhabditida > Trichostrongylidae > Haemonchus > Haemonchus contortus. The sequence continues at coordinate 949,855 of LS997563.1, forward strand.
TAGCAACTAAGGTGTGGGTTGTGCTACCCCGGGAGTCATCATCGAGTCCCTGTCACTGCTCATACCACAACACTTTTGCTCCGAAAGTCCTACATCAAACTAGCACAAGTTTTCAGAACTTGAATACCTGTTTGTCGCCCTAACCTTACTGATTATTACCTATTATTATAACCTGCAGCTGACCTAACAAAATTCAGGCCAGCTACAACTAAGCACATGAGCGCGGGTTACGATATTGCGGTCCCACAGCGAATTTCGCAGACGCCGCCAGCTCCTTAGTTAGCACCCACATGCGGAGGTGAATTAGCAGCGGAATCGCTAGAACTACCACCTGTGAGCGCATTTCCTCGTAGGAATCGGCGCGAGTAGGAAATTTTGCTGGAAACATTGCACATGAGGGAATCGCGTCATCTTTTCCCTTTTTATCTCCAAATTGGTGGGCAATCATTTCGATCGATCCTATGCTTCGCTACTGTGATTCTGTTCTGACATGATCTAACGACGTCTTTCTCAAGTGGCTACTTTCTTGTTTGGATGCTTGCAATCACAATTTTAGACCAACAATATGAGCTGATCCGTGTCGCGGACACGGCGATGATATCTACAGTATGATCGCTGCACATTCTAGGTGACCTTTTCTGATTTCGATTTAATCACCTGCAGCTTCCAGTCTTTCAGTTCCTTGAGCTAGTAGCGTTTCTATTCGCTGGACTAATGTAAAATCCGCTCCTCGCTGGAGATTTTCGGAACGATCTTTGGACCGTCAACGAAAAAGTTTGTTCTGTCTATGTCCTCTCATACACAGACTACTGAGTGCATAGGTTTTGCGGGGCTCTTGAACAGAAGATAAACCCCACTTATACAAATGACAATGCAAAACAGATTACACCTCCAAGGAAGCACAGGAAATGAGGGGAGGTATGAAGGGCTTAGGACAGCAGAAGTATAATCTCTCCTAAACACAACCTGAGGCTCGCATGCAATTCGTACCTCTTTTTTTCTTCTCGAAAATTTCAATGATGATTGTTCTTTTATTACAAGTATGTTGCAGATCTATGTATCGTCTGAGACTTGTATTGATGCCCTTTTGATAATCTGCGTTTCCAGATGCACTTATTCGTGCAAGGACAGTGCCGCCAGTGCTCCTCATGAAAGGGATATTGCGAATCATTTCTGCAATATTGTAAGTCATTTCTAACTTTTCTATGAGATTAAATGGATGGCGAGCCCATCATTGCTATGAGGCTGAGCCTTAAACAATATTTTGCGTCTTTTCTCTATGGTTCCTATCTTTTCCTTGTTTAGTGCGCCACTTATGAGTTATGTGTTTAGTCATCACGACGTACTATGAACAATCTCAAAGAAGCAGCCCATGGTAATGAGTACGACGTGAAATTAATCGCCTCCGTTGCTAAAGCTGTCTGCAAGAATGGTGGCTTACCTACGCTGCATCCGGTTGACGTTTGAATGAAGTGTCAGCCAGCAAGGATTCATTTATCTACACCTTCTACATGCCCAATTGCCTTTGTATAGATTCCCTCGTTGTTTGATTCTTTTCAGCATAGAATTCCGGCATCTTTTTCAGTGCCGAATTCTCTTTTTTTCAGTAGGCTGGGCTACTCAGAAAAGACCTATTCGAATTGTGTAACTATTTATTGTTGTTCGACATGATTTAGTCTATCAAAGCAGTTTTCGTGTACATGTCGGGTACTCAATTGAAATAAAGAGTTTGTTTTCTAATTTTTGTACTCCAACCGTATCAATCTGCCTGTGTGGGAAAACCATTGATCCAGTATCAGCGAAAACACGGTATCCAGGTCAAAGTGCATTCGATCCGAGGCCCCATAAATGTTCTTTACACTAGATTTAACACTAGTTTTTGGCGATCACTTTTATCATTTTTCAGTCTGCCGCGTCTTACTTAGTGATTTTCTCCATCAAACCAGCAGGGGATACGTTTCACACACGAGTGGGTCCAGTGCTGATTCGCTTTTTGTACTGTGGTCCGGCATGTCCACTTGGCGAAGACTGGACCTGCATGAACTCATGGATCAGTGGAAGGAAGCTGTGATCGCGGGTCAGTGCGCGATCCGTTGCAGATATATTAAACATACCCAAGTGTAGTCTGGTATTACCGGAATCGGGTAGTTTCAGGCCTGTTAATTTTTTCGGTGGTGTCCGAAGCACCATCGGTCCGGTTTCGAGCCGGTGGATCGCCGAAAGGCGATTGATTTTTGTCCTCAATCATTTTTGATTGATGACGGTTGGTCGACGTAGTACTAAAAAGTTGTCAATCAGTCTGTTGAACAAGGTAGATCTATTACGTATTGTATTTGGGCCGAATGAGCATCATTTTATCAAGTAAACAAAAACTATGTACAGCTTTAGCAGAAGAATGAGCACGGTGGTCCGCGAACCTAGGACGCACGACCACCAACGGCCATACTTCACCTTGAGCCATTAGCTCTACATCACTGGAAGTTTTAAGTTGTGTGATGTTCCTTACATGTGGCAAGCGCTGTAAGAGTGACACTCTTCCCATATATTTCTCGACCAAATGATCATTTCCCATCCACTTTTTTTAGGGATGGCCCTACGATCAGCTTATTCCGATACCTCTTCTCTGATCCCTATGGTTCCTCTAATCCACTATTAGAAAACAAATCGACCGAATTCGATAGGCAAGCCGCTCGAACGCATCCAATGGCTGCTTTCATAGTCCGCAGGCAGGCGCGCAGGCGCGCTGGCGCGCAGGCAGGCGCGCTGGCGCGCTGGCGCGCAGGCAGGCGCGCTGGCGCGCTGGCGCGCAGGCAGGGGCGCAGGCAGTGCTAGGGGGGAGGAGGGAGGCAGACAGTGTGAGGCAAACATCCACGGCCCTTCGAGGGGTTGAAAACAAACAACCTTCGAAGGGGCGTGGACTGTTAGCCTTACACTGTCTGCCTCCCTCCTCCCCCCTAGCACTGCCTGCGCCCCTGCCTGCGCGCCAGCGCGCCAGCGCGCCTGCCTGCGCGCCAGCGCGCCTGCGCGCCTGCCTGCGGACTATGAAAGCAGCCAATGCGAGTGCAGAACTACGGCGAGCTCACTTTCTTTGACGACTAACTCTTCGCAGTGTTGTGCGTATTAACCAGCTCAGCTATTGCACCGCAATCCCAGAAGGGTCTGGCCAATACCCGGAAGATTTCTCGGAAATATTCAGTAACTACTAAGACTGAAGAAATCCCTAATTGCAAAATTTGGTACGTTCAGATAATCGAAGCTCGCCTTCAGCGTCGGTATGGGCTCGTTTGAGGACCCTACCCGCTGCAGACAGACCCGTCGCAATTTTCTTCTCTGTGCTCCCTCAATGGGTGAGTGAATTCGATCGGGTGAACAGGGCCAAATACGATGCAATCTGTCATGGAAAATCGGCATGATCGGTTGCAAATGAGCGAAAACGCTAGCCGGTGTTACCCACATGAACAGCTGATGGGAGATCTACAAGCTGCTGGGACATATGCATTTCAGCGAAGGGATGGCATTGGTGGGAAAGCTTCAGATGAGGAAAGTTATCAAAAAAGTGGAAATAGATGGGGAAACTGATTTCGGGAAAAGGACTAGAAATTGGAGAAAAGTGTAAGAGGCAGCGGAAAAATCCCAAACAGGAGCTGAACCTTTCAGTAAATTTTGGAAAAAAATGGAAAAAAGCTAATCCAAGCTTGAGAGATTGAAGCAGTCAGTAAGTAGAAGCGATAATCGGTCCATACAAAAGGCTGAAACCTCGTTCTCTTGAAAGGCCAACTTTCAGTCCTCTACTGGGCGCACCATTCCAACCATTCAATAATTGGCACGAGTCCAGACCAAGAGACTGCAAGAACTCTCCCTGGTGATATTTGCCATTCACACGACCCTCGCTGTCGATCTTGCAGTTCAAGCTCAGCCGATAAGCTTTTCTAACCAAGCCTGTTCTTTATCGACGTTTTTTTCGATCAACTTCCAATGTCTAGTAGTCGGGGTACGGCAGCCCATCGTCGATTGATCTAATCTGCTCAATGATCAGCACATCGAGCGGCACCGCTCAATATTCTTCACTCCTCTCACGTCCCAGCCTACGTTTCTTTGTACCCTCCAGTCGAAAGAAATTTACAAGGAAAACAGTAAAACATACGATATACTAGGTAAAGGAGGCTTGAGGAGGCCTTTGGTGGGTGGGTGGGCTGGCACCGTCGCCCAGTGCACAGCCATCCGAGTGGGTTGGTGGTGCCGAGCACCCGCCGGCCAGCGGCCGGGCCGAGTGGTCCCGAGGGACGCCGAAGGCGTTCCGAAGGGACCACTCGGCCCGGCCGCTGGCCGGCGGGTGCTCGGCACCACCAACCCACTTCGGACAAGCACCGGGTGAAGCTGGGGCACTACATATTTTGGGGGAGATGCTGCGCGTTTGTCCTTTGGACCAAAGCCGGGTGAAGCTGAGCCCCACCAGGACGAAGAATTTCATCAATTCTGGGGGGAAATGCTGGACACCGGAAGGAAAAAGCTGGAATCACAAAAATAGGAAAACTAAGAAATGAGCAGGAAAGTCGTGAAAAGGATTTCAAATAAGCGAGCAAAAAATAAAAAATGACGAAGACAAGAGCTAAAATGAGGAGGTGGAAAGCCCTGGCTCGGAGCGAAATATCACTTTCAAACGCTTTCTGGCGGATTCGTCTTGTGTGAGGATGAAGTATGGTTGTTGGCAGTATGGATGAAGACAAAAGATCGGGTTGGTTCAGTGAGCAAACGACAAAGCCAGAAGCTGTTCTATCCTAAGTGAGTGGTGGGGATGCGGAAAACCGAGCATTGCTACTCGGTGCGGCGGATATTGAACTGCAGATCACTTGTCGATTTTCCACTCCTCCATGGATATTGATCGCCCCCACTGTTAGGGGGTGTCTATTGATACAGAACGACCGACAACGATAGTGTTGCATTGCTCCCAGAGCCGAAGAGGAACCTACATGAAATCGAATATGCGCGTAGTATTCCCACATATGGAGTTTTCGGAGAGAAATTCATACTCCCATACCACATCATATGTATCCATTTTTGATGCACCTCGACGAGCTGAATCCGTTGGTTCCATTAGAAATGCTTGATTGTGCCTGCACCCCGACATACGATCGTATTTTTGTTCAAAATTTCCCATATGTGTCACCCCATCATATCACTACAACTTTTATTTCGCACTACATATTGGAAACTAATACATTGACGCGTTTTGGGACACTACCACACCCTAACAGTGGGGGCGACCGACATCCATGGAGGAGTGGAAAATCGACAAGTGATCTGCAGTTCAATATCCGCCGCACCGAGTAGCAATGCTCGGTTTTCCGCATCCCCACCACTCACTTAGGATAGAACAGCTTCTGGCTTTGTCGTTTGCTCACTGAACCAACCCGATCTTTTGTCTTCATCCATACTGCCAACAACCATACTTCATCCTCACACAAGACGAATCCGCCAGAAAGCGTTTGAAAGTGATATTTCGCTCCGAGCCAGGGCTTTCCACCTCCTCATTTTAGCTCTTGTCTTCGTCATTTTTTATTTTTTGCTCGCTTATTTGAAATCCTTTTCACGACTTTCCTGCTCATTTCTTAGTTTTCCTATTTTTGTGATTCCAGCTTTTTCCTTCCGGTGTCCAGCATTTCCCCCCAGAATTGATGAAATTCTTCGTCCTGGTGGGGCTCAGCTTCACCCGGCTTTGGTCCAAAGGACAAACGCGCAGCATCTCCCCCAAAATATGTAGTGCCCCAGCTTCACCCGGTGCTTGTCCGAAGTGGGTTGGTGGTGCCGAGCACCCGCCGGCCAGCGGCCGGGCCGAGTGGTCCCTTCGGAACGCCTTCGGCGTCCCTCGGGACCACTCGGCCCGGCCGCTGGCCGGCGGGTGCTCGGCACCACCAACCCACTCGGATGGCTGTGCACTGGGCGACGGTGCCAGCCCACCCACCCACCAAAGGCCTCCTCAAGCCTCCTTTACCTAGTATATCGTATGTTTTACTGTTTTCCTTGTAAATTTCTTTCGACTGGAGGGTACAAAGAAACGTAGGCTGGGACGTGAGAGGAGTGAAGAATATTGAGCGGTGCCGCTCGATGTGCTGATCATTGAGCAGATTAGATCAATCGACGATGGGCTGCCGTACCCCGACTACTAGACATTGGAAGTTGATCGAAAAAAACGTCGATAAAGAACAGGCTTGGTTAGAAAAGCTTATCGGCTGAGCTTGAACTGCAAGATCGACAGCGAGGGTCGTGTGAATGGCAAATATCACCAGGGAGAGTTCTTGCAGTCTCTTGGTCTGGACTCGTGCCAATTATTGAATGGTTGGAATGGTGCGCCCAGTAGAGGACCGAAAGTTGGCCTTTCAAGAGAACGAGGTTTCAGCCTTTTGTATGGACCGATTATCGCTTCTACTTACTGACTGCTTCAATCTCTCAAGCTTGGATTAGCTTTTTTCCATTTTTTTCCAAAATTTACTGAAAGGTTCAGCTCCTGTTTGGGATTTTTCCGCTGCCTCTTACACTTTTCTCCAATTTCTAGTCCTTTTCCCGAAATCAGTTTCCCCATCTATTTCCACTTTTTTGATAACTTTCCTCATCTGAAGCTTTCCCACCAATGCCATCCCTTCGCTGAAATGCATATGTCCCAGCAGCTTGTAGATCTCCCATCAGCTGTTCATGTGGGTAACACCGGCTAGCGTTTTCGCTCATTTGCAACCGATCATGCCGATTTTCCATGACAGATTGCATCGTATTTGGCCCTGTTCACCCGATCGAATTCACTCACCCATTGAGGGAGCACAGAGAAGAAAATTGCGACGGGTCTGTCTGCAGCGGGTAGGGTCCTCAAACGAGCCCATACCGACGCTGAAGGCGAGCTTCGATTATCTGAACGTACCAAATTTTGCAATTAGGGATTTCTTCAGTCTTAGTAGTTACTGAATATTTCCGAGAAATCTTCCGGGTATTGGCCAGACCCTTCTGGGATTGCGGTGCAATAGCTGAGCTGGTTAATACGCACAACACTGCGAAGAGTTAAGTTGACAAATCTACACAAGCTCAAATCGATCTCTAAAAGGAAAGCAATGAGGAGTAATCCGCTAGAGACCAAAATCCGAGCATTATGATACGTGCTGACGAACTGCTTGGAATGCAGAACAAAATAGCCTCCAATGCTAACCTATAACGCCCTTTTTATACTTGACCACAGCTGCGAAATCCGCTCCAGTGCTGCCACTAGAAGCATTAAAATACTCAATTCTATTGAACCCCGATGAACCTTCGAATTCATAACCCTGTTGCTCTCTTCACCATCTGTCCAAAAAGTATTCCAATGCTACCGGATTTAATACCGTTAGCCACCTGTTGGAGATGTTTTCCAGCATGTTGCGCTCCAGTCAGAGCTACAACAGTCGCATGACCTCATTTGCACCCTCGAATATTCTGGGAAAAGCAAATTCTTCATTTTTAAACTAAGCATTTGCCTATAACATGAAGAGGCTATACTACCTGAAGATTCGCAGATCCCCCATGTCTAGTTCCAGACCACAATCTTTCATGGATGCCATGCCACTATGCAGCTGTATCGCCTCATCTCATATCCACCAGACATTTTCCTACATCTTTATTGAAAAAACTGAAAGGCAAAACTCCGTTGCCACTTGTGAGAAAAAAAACATAGTTATAGGATTATTTTCTGTTGCTCTCGTTCACAGAAACCTTGCTATCCAGTTACCCATCAACAGCATTACTTTCTCTGGGACCCTTCTAATATGTATTCTTACCAAAATTTAATCACAAAAAGAAAAAAAAACCGGCATCTAAATCTGCTTCTACAATAGGAACACTTGTGTCGAAAGAGAAAGTGGCTCTAGGGAGTCATTACTACTAAACGCCACCTTCTCTTTTGCACACCACTATTTCAACTTTGACCTATACTGTACAACACGCCCAAGCATACTGCTGATTTAATGTGTTCATGTGTATATGTATATGTGTGTATGGCTGCTTGCATAGTCCGCCGGCGTACCGGCGTGCCGGCCGAGATAGTGCTAGGGGAGGGGAGGGAGGCAGACGGTCGGTCGAAGGGCTGTAAACAAAGAAGAACAGGATCAAAAACCAAACAACCAGGGGCTTGTACAAATGGTTTTTGATCTAGTCTCTTTCTGTTTATAGCCCTTCGAAGGAGCTTGGGCGCGACGCGACCGCGTCAACCGACGGTCTGCCTCTCTCCTTCCCCCTAGCACTGTATCGGCTGGCACGCCGGCATGCCGGCGGACTATGAATGCAGCCTATACGTATATGGGTTTGTGTATGAGTGTGCTGAGGGTATGATACCATGCTCCAAAGACCTCTACTTCACGTCGCACTGATTTTACCTACTCGCACTCTGTAGGTATCTGTACATTGAACGTAGTTCGCGTGCACGGTGCTCGTTTTTTAATAAATTTTGCACTTTTCTTGAGTACAGGCCACAGGCATGTTGAACTGAGTCTTGGATAAGTTGCACGTAGGTGCTAGTGCGTTTGTTAAAAGTAAATTCAAGTAAGTTGCACATGTGCAACTGTGAACGCATGTTGCGGAAACGCTAGGCCTACGGCACAAGTACTACACAAATGAGTAGGTGTTGCAAGTTGCAAGTTTCAAGCTAAGCTGGAACCATATCAGCCAGCTTCTGCTCAAATGAGCCTGTGCCCGACGACCATCGTAGGAACCACCTTTTTGAGGCGAAGCACATGTTGGTTTCTTGGATAGTCAGGTGATATGAGTGAACGGAATGACTAACGTCGACTGATTGCGAAGAGCGTCATGCCACGAGTTTCGCGGCCTAGTGCAAAAGATTTTCTACCCTAAGGTCAGTTGGCCGAGTGCATTCGCAATTTTGTGTGAGTGTTTTGAAATTTCTGACTTTATCCATTTCAGGTTCTTTTCAATACCGCTCTCTAGAACACTATTTGGAATGGGAAGACTTAGCAGTGAAGGGGGTAGCGGCCTTGGAAGAAAAGGTGGGGAATGCTACACTAAGTCGTGAATCAACGTAATGAACGACCGACCTTCGATGCTGAGCAGACGGAAACGCGCGGCATGGGGAGCATCAAGAATGCCAAGGGAGTAGTGAAGAAGGCAAACAACATCCGGCTCACCTATTCGACGCTGCTGTCATTCATGTTTTGACGACCGCCTAGGAGTCTTGTATTCTACGAAAGCAGGATGAGCATGCTGTCAGCGTTATTCGGCGCGCTTTAGAAGAACGATGCTCAAAACTTTTCTATACACTAAAGTGCAGAAGGGAATGCGATCTTCGGAGCTCCGTCAATGAACGAAGACCAGGGATGCCTTTCCCAAGAAATCGAGGATTGGGTGGGCCGGACATGTTAACGATATCATGATGACCTTTGGATTAGAGCGGTTGCTGAATTCTGAACGTAAAACAGGACTGCCGCCGATAGTCAAAACTCTTCACGAAGTTTATTAGTAATAGAAATGATATGACCAATGCTCCCCGGATGACCGCTTTCAGACTTCGATGACCGTTCGTCCGTCCCTTCAACGCGTGCGCGACGGCGGTCGCTTGCGTGCTGCGACGGCGGCACGAGAGTAGCGTTGACAGCTCTAGCACGTGAACTAGTGTTGCCGGGGGACGGAACTTACGTGCATCCGAGGATGCGCGCGGCAAATCGCGCGGCGAACTTCGTGACTAATTAAACGGGTTTAGCGCTTGTCACTGGGGCCCGAATTTGTAGTAGAGTCTATTAGTAGTATCGGTTGACCCTACTTAACAGCTCTACTTCAAGTTTGTGTCCCAATAATAGGCGCCAGAGCCGTTCGAATCGTCACGAACTTTGCCGCGCAATTGGCCACGCGCATCCTCGGACGCTCGTATGTACCCATACCCAGTGTTACCAACAACGGTCAGGCGCCGCCGTCGCAGCACGCACGCGACCGCCATCGCTCAGGCGTTGGACGGACGGTCGAACGGATGGTCGGATGGATCGTTGAGGTCTGAAAGCAGCCAATGAGGACGATCCACTGAACTGCTGTGGCTCGCGAAAAGGACGAATGGAGACGGGCACTCGGAACTCGATAATCAAGAGGCGAGGCGACAGGTGATACAGGTGAACATTAGACAAACATCAACATAAACATTCAACATAAACCAACCAGTGGCTGCTTTCAAAATCCGCCAGCGTGCCGGCGTGCCAGCCGAGGTAGTGCTAGGATGGAGGAGGGAGGCAGACGGTAGGTCGACGCGGTCGCGTCGCACCCAAGCCCCTTCGAAGGGCTGAAAATAAAGAAAAGCGGGTGCTAAGTGGGTTGGAGGGGGCACCACGCAGCGCGGCACCCTGCGCTCTCTCCAACGAGATAGTAGAGAAGGACGAGAAGTCGAGCCCGAAACGGAGTTTAGGGATGTCTCATAGTTTTTTATGTTGTGACTGTGTATTTTTCTCCTAATTTTAGGAAGGGGAGGGGGGGGGGGGCTCCGGGGTGGGTGGGCCTATTGCACGTTCAACTTTTATCTCATCTCAGCTTTTTGCACGAGCAACCTTCTCACCCACCCCCGGAGCCCCTCCCCTTCTTAAAAAATAGTTTTATCGGCTTAGAAGAAGTGTATCCATAATATGCAAGCATATCAATATGTGCCAAAAGTTAGTTCGTTTTGAATCACGGACACATTAGTACAACCTCATCATTACTTCCCAGACTCAGGCCCACTTATACCTCGCTGGAGAGAGCGCAGGGTGCCGCGCCGCGTGGCCCTCACCAACCCACTCAGCACCCATAAAGGAGCTATGGAACGTCCCTAAACACCATTACGAGCTCGCCTATCCTTCCTTGTCTACTATCTCGCCGGAGAGGGCGCAGACATGAAAAGGCGCGGCGCCACCGCGTAGCTCCCCCCCCCCGGAGAACGTCCGTTGCGCGTGTCCGTCGAAAGTAGGTCACCCCGCCCACTTCGCGCGCGGCGCAACACACTGGGGTGTGCGACGTTAGTCTCGAATGACATTGCTTCGCGCCGAGGTGCGAAGTGACCTCATTAGTGACTAACCTCATCTTAATTACGCATCTTAATTATCTTGATCGTGACTAACCTCAACTTACCTATGAAAGTGATGGCAATGATGAGAATAGTGGTAAAATGAAATTCCAAGAAAAGTAGTTTTTAACGTAAAATTTTTATGGTCTTCGGTTTTAAAAGTTCTATTACGATATGGAAAAGGAAAGTTCTAGGGTCATTGAAATGAAGTTTGTGTAAGATGTAAAATTTCATGGCCTTTGGTTTTAAAAGTTCTATAACAATATGGAATAGAAAAATTCAAGGGTCATAAAAATGGAGCCCGTGTAAGATGTAAAAAACATTCTTTTTTAATGACTTTCCACTCATCTGTGATATCAAATAACATTTACAAAAGCGACGTAGTTGTTTGATATTGGGGCATCTCGTGCTTGAAAGGTCATTGAACGCCCGCCGGCTGATCAGTTAGACCATTTCACACTTCTCATGGAATATTACAATAATTCAGGCTAAATTCAGCACATCGAAGAGAGGTCATCAGCTACTGTTTAAGCTGGTGGATGAGCGATTTACATACAGCTATCTTATTTAGAACCTTACGACGTATTTTGACGACACTTTCTACTACTTCCGTGATTACACGGGGTACCCTTCAGCTTCAAAGCAGCTTCAATCCGTACCCCAACCCTTTTACTATGCTACTTCTGTACCGACGCAACCTCCACCAATGCACTCGAAACCGCACCACAACCATTATACTATGCTACTTCCGTACTATACAACCTCCGCTAACGCAGTTCCAACCCGCACCGCTACCCTTGTACTACGCTACTTCTGCACCTACCCAACCGCTCCAACCAGTACCGCAGCCTTCGCTCCAATCTACCCAACCTTCTTCAGATTTTACTGAATTTTTTTTTTTGGAATTTCTATCATCTTGCATGGTAATAAAACTTTTAAAACCGAAGACCATGAAAATTTTACCTTAAAAACTACTTTTCTTGAAATTTCATTTTCTCACTATTCTTATCATTGCCATCACTTCCATAGGTAAGTTGAGGTTAGTCACGATCAAGGGGAGTCGCGTAATTAAGATGAGGTTAGTCACTAATGAGGTCACTTCGCACCTCGGCGCGAAGCAATGTCATTCGAGACTAACGTCCCACACCCAACACACTGAGGTCTCGAGATGACATTACAGCACCACCAAGTGTCATTGGAGCAAATGATTTGCATTTGTCTGTGTTATCTTTTTCTTGGGTAACGGAACTTCTCCCCTATCGCGGCATTCTCCCTTGCGGCATGCGGCCAATGTCACTGCAGTTACGGTACTCGTCCCGCCTCCCACCAATCGATAGGACGCGAAATTTTTCCTTGACTGGCTTGCTTTTTCATTGGAATTTATCGTTTTTTCTTCTGTCTCTTTTTAGTTTTCATGTTTATTAGGCTTGATTAATTAGAATGACTCCTCCTTTATGAACGACGATCAAGACCGCATTGGAATTGAAAAGAGCGGCCAGCCAATTCAAATAATTAAAGGACTCCCTACCTCATATATTGCGCGCTCCAATCTTCCACCGCAATCCTGAGATAGGCGGCGGGTGCGGCGTGTGCGACGTCGTGTTAGGGGAGAAGTTCCCAGACCCCTTTTTCTTGAACTGACTGCCTTGGACCAAACGCAAAGCGTATGCCCCAGTGACAATTGCGACGTCTGTCAAATATCGCGGGCCGACTCGCCGCGTACTACGCCTCTGGTTGTTTGGTTTTTGATCTTGTTTTTCTTTGTTTTCAGCCTTCGAAGGGACTTGGGCGCGACGTGACCGCGTCGACCGACGGTCTGCCTCCCTCCCTCCTAGCCCTACCTCGCGCCGGCGGACTATGAAAGCAGCCAGTGCCTATTTCTTATGATATTTGAAGGGTTCGTGCTAGAAATTCCTAAGAGAGCACTCGTTTCCACTGCTCAGAGTTTATTAATTAGATGCTTCACCTGCATACTTGCACGATCGCATGAACCGGATAAGTAGAAGATACTCAAAAGGTGGATACAAGGAGGTCTGCTTGTATTGATCCACTCAAGCATCCAAACAAGAAAGCACCCACCTGGGGAAGACGTCAGATTCTGTCAGAGTGATTACACACAATCACAGTAGCGAAGCATAGCACTGGTCAGAACGATTACCCACCAATTTGGAGATAAAGTGAGAAAAGATGTTACGATTCCGTCGGGCGCAATGTTTCCAGCAAAATTTCTTACTCACGCCGCTTCCTACGCGGAACTACACTCACGAGTGATGGATCTAGTGATTTCTGCCAGACGCCTTTTCCTCGAAATGACCTCCGTTGGAAACCGTAAGCGAGTTCCTGATTTTTGTGTGATTTTCTCTTTTAACGTCAACCACCTACGCACGCGCTTAGTTCAGAACGTCTCCAAGAAACTCGCTCTGTTCTGAGGCGTTTCTTTTGATTCAGTCAACCACTATTCAAGAAATTCCAAGCGGTTAGTGAACGCGATTTTAACATTTCGGTTTTCTTCAACAACGTTTAATAACTAAATAGAACTCTCAAGTGACTCTGAAATTACAACAAAAACTTCTACTCAAATACAACAAAACATCACAGAACAAATGAGGGTTGGAAAGCAATACATGACGACTACGTATTTACATGATAAGTAACCAAAAAAGGATTAGAATTTTGACAACAACCACATCCTTGTGGGAATAACCACCTAAATAGATGATTAAAACGATTGACACCAGACATTTTTATGGAATAGAAACTATGTAGATTATTGACTAAAACATCACTCGGTACTCTTCTCTGCATTTTCAAAATTGATTACTAAGCAATCTGTAAAACTCAGGCCGTGCCTTCCATGAGCTCAAGCAGTGTGTGCGTTTCGGACTGTCGACGCATTCTAATCAGAGCTTGATACTTGGTCGGTTCAGGTAACGCTGTTAGTATCACGTCCACCACCGTGCACATTTGAATCGTCTGCTCGATCACCGCGTTGTTGCGCTCTTGTCCTCCAGCTAGGGGCGGATTCCAGAACAAAGTCAACTGCGCAGGTGGGCCGTCGATGAAAATAGGATCTCTTGCCATGTCCAGGCGCTAAATATCACCAATAGTCGAAATGGAAGTTTTAGAGGAGCTTGAGGTGGCAGAAACTCACATTCACATAGACTCTTTTTACTACACCATATTTCAAGACCAACACGTCAAACGAAGCATCCATCACGCTGATCACAACGCCACGAGCTTCGATGGGCCCATTTTGCTGAGAAAAGCTGCTTTTAGAAAAGAAAAAAAAAAGAAAATTAAAGGGCTCAAGTGCTCCCTTTTGAAATACTTAATAAAGATCCTAAACGAAAATCATGCATGTTGAGTTGAAGAGCACATAATTTCCAAGAAAATCGAAATTGGCAACACAAATCACCGACTCACCTTCACAATTAAGCCAAAGAACGTGTCATCACTCGAGTCGCTTACTGCCTTAGCCGCTAGTTTTTTATCGTTACAATGTTGGGCCTGATTAATTGCACGGTTTATACACATTCTAGAATGTTGAAATTACTTAGACACCTACAAGCCTCTCCAAATCAGCAACAGTCTTTTCGGTCGGTGGGCAGTAACCAAGAGCGGCAGCCAGCTGACGATGAACAATGATGTCTGCATAACGCCGCATTGGCGAGGTAAAGTGCGTATACCTAGAATTAGAAATAGGAAAGATTTTCCAAGATTCTGCACACTGACTGAATCCATGCCAAGGTTACGCAGTCTAAAACCTCATGAGAGCCAATAAGCAACGGAAACTATGATCTATAAGACAACCAAATTGCTTCCATGGCTTGCATGCACATTCCAGCGCAGTGCATGAAGCTCTCTCAACACCCTGGTGAGTTTCACGAGCTTCGCTGCAAGCAGATCTATAGACACACTGCAAGTCTAACACTTGCTTTTCACCATCAGTTATTCGTGAGAAACGGGCGAAAAGTTCGCTGCTAGCTCCGATTTTATGCTTGAAAGGAATCAGCGATTGGTGAAATGGCGACAATGCTGCTGATAACGGATCTCTCTGCTTCTCTTCGGCTTTACTAATCTCGGTTTACCGATTTCGACGTTAAGAACGACTCTTAAGAATTATGAGGCTGAACTCCACATTAACGCGACACCTAAACTTCGCTACTGTTTAATCATGAGAGGAATAAGGGCGATGGAGTAAGCGAACAGAAAAACAGAAGATATGCAGACGCTCCGATTTCTACATAGCTGCCAAAGATTGTGAAAAAACAAAACAAAATGAAAAGTAATCCTATCATCTGAACAACAACCTCGAACTTACAACGGTACATTTAATGCGTAATGATGATACTCGTCTTTCTTTTTCGCCGATCCTGCACACAGATAATATCCCATTTGCATTGGTTTTGCCAGCAACATCGATAACACCTATAATATTGATCATAGGAATGAGTTGCTTACTTTCATGATCGACAATCAATCAAGAAATAAGTTTCACCTGATTTATGGACTGCAGCAGCGAATTTCCTCCTTGAAATTTGCTTAATGATGAGGCAAGTCGAGCTGAAGATGCCGCATCCAGGGGAAAGCCAATTTTTTCGCATACTTCAAGCTGAAACGTAACGATCAATTGTTTTACAAATTCAGCGATAGCATTGATTGTGCGTAAATGGAATATTACGTAAAATAGACGACTAAACGCATCATCACAAGAGATCGAGTCTTCGAGTGGATCTTCAGTTGGACTAACTCGTTCAAGTACCGTTGTATGTATGTATTAACAAAATAGATAGGAAACCCTCGAACATCTGCTTAGCCGGTGATAGACTTAGAAATGGATTACAATGTTCTTCCACTCTACTGCCCAACTCTCCTTTTCCTCATAATCACAAAAAGGATTTCAATTTTCGCACTGGGTAAAAATTTTGTTCATTATAGTGGATGTGATACCTTAACGGTGATCGAAATGAGGTAGTTCTTTACAATAAACGATGTCAAAAAAATTTTTCTAAGTTGCCACCATAAAGATAATTCTTCCTAAGCTGGATGGGAATGCTTAGCTTCAACACAACAAGGTTGAAAAGATCATTATGCCGACCATAAAAAGAAACAAATGCCTAAAGAATCCAAAACCATAATATTACGCTTTCGAATTCACTTAGTTCAGGCCACCCCTCATTTCTCAAACTTCATTCAATGAAACAGTATGAACCCTGAAAGCTACTACATACTCCAAAACATTGGGTGGACTTATGACCTGTAACTAGTTAGTAACTTACAATACTCAGAACATTTGGCTAACTCACCACTTCGCGCAGCACCTTTTGTTTCGGTGGAGAATGGCGTCGCAGGAATGCAGTCTTTGGAAAGTGAGCCTCTATTTTCGTCGCCACAGCAATGTTTGCCAACAGCATAAACTCCTTCACTAATTTGTGCGAATCTTGTGGCTAAAAATCTAAGCCCCTCTTTTCAAATGACGCCATGGAAGTGTTTTCGTGTTTCCTTTGTATAGAACGATGGAAAATACAAGACCTCTTCGGCTTTGACCGCATAAGGCAGCTTTGTTTCAGGATTCAGCGAAAAGACCAATTTCGGCTGCTCGATACGCAATGCACCATTTTTCACTCGAGTTGACCGTAAACGACGAGCAAGCATGTGCAATTGCATTACCTAAAAGGTACGCGCGAGAATGGAATGTTCGACAGATTATATATAATGATACTACGAAACAGACTACTCCTCATGTGTCAGACTACGTAGCCTGACCAATCGTTGCATACTTTCAACGTCAATGCTTCACCACTGTAAAAGATAGATGACCAAGACTGACTACGACTGGAATTCTTCGTTAATTTTATAACAAATACACTTTTGTGAAGATCTATAATGGTACACTATGCTATCACCAATAACTCCAAAAGATTTAAAAAGGTCACCATAACTACTTGCCGTATAATATCTGTATTTCGAATCAATAAGTAATTCGCAAACGAAGAATGAAATATAATGGCGAAACATGATTACCTTCCTCCTTATTTCTGTTAGAGAGGCTCCATCTCCAACTTTCGGATACTCTTCGTCCTCAAATAACTTTTCTGGATTTTCGATGAAGTTCTTAACAATGTCTTTGATGAAAAAGAAATATTGCGTACAAACAAATAAGGGTTCACACAGAAAATAACGATTCTGCGCTGAAAAACTCGCCACATTTTTTACAATGTACCTGTACATGTTCATAGCCAAGATGGACCCGCGAACGGATGATTGTCCTGCCAAACCACTCGTCGACAATGGTTCCAGTCTTATCCATTTTCCACATCACTGATAGAGCAAGACGATCTTTGCCAGGAATCAGACTGCACATATCTTCAGTGAGCACTCTCGGCAGCATCGGAATTGACTAGAACAGAGGCTTCAAGAGCTTCCACATGATACATGACTGGCGTCACTCTTAGTAAAGCACGCAACTTCAAATAACCTTCACCACTTTACACACCTTATGAACAAGGTTCACAGTACACGCTCTATTTGCAGCCCATGCATCCAATTCAGTGTTCTCAAATACGAAGTGTGATACATCCGCAATGTGAACACCAATCTAGAAAAAAAAAACCGGATAAACTTCAATATAGATTCGGAGTGAACAACCCGCAGAACTACTACTGCCAACTCGTGCCAACCGTCAACACATCATTTCCCTCATAACTAACCTCAAATCCAGGGGTTCCATTACCGTCACAATCGCTTATTTCTTCGATAGACAGAGCATCATCTAATTCGTGTGAATCTCTTGCGCTAATGGTGAATATAATGCTATCACGAAGATCACGGCGATATTTGAATTCCTTCTGAAAATTGAATTTGTCAACATCGACTCCACCAATCACAAAGCAGAAGCGAACGAGCTGCAAATATCTACGGTGAAGGGGCACACGCTTTTGACTAGTACACGATTTCTCTGAATTGCCTATTACCCATATCACCTCGGTACTTCTTCACCATCTGCTTCCGGTGCCTATATTGACAACAGATGCTGAAGAAGTACTGAGCTCGTTACAAGTAATAGAGCAGTTTGTGTCAAAAAAAATCGTGTGCTCACGGAAAACCTCGGCCAATTCCTCCTTCTGAAGGTGCTTCCGGGTGAGGCAAAAAAATGCTAGTTGAAACAACTGGTAAACCTCATCAATGGTCCACTGCTTCGTCTCAAAAATCGGAAGGCAATGCATCACGGACATGGAAAATTCACGTGTGTCGACATTATTGGAAAACAGCAGACCTTCGGTTTCGGCCTGAAAACCTAGATCAGATCGACTGCAAGGCCTGAGCACAATAGATTGAGACCCATGTTCGCTGAAGCTCTGCATTGCTGTTTCATGACGTGTGATGATTCTGTGAGGAATCTTATAAGGAGAGAACTAAACCGCTGACTGCGATAGGATGGTCGGTAGAACGAGTGAAATGCAAGCTGATGCTTATATTTCGAACCATAGAAATAGTATGGACCTCTATGAGAAATGATGGATGGTAGGCACACAACCCAAGAAGGAAAACGAGCTCTACCAGCCAAGGCCCTAGGCTTTCAAACACGCTCACATCCAACGTATCCATGAGAACATAAGTGGTGTATCAGAGTGGCAAAATAAGTGGAACTCACTAAGCGCTGCGGCAGCAAGAAAGAAGTCATTCAAAAAAAGGTCTACACCAACGTGAACAGACAAGCACACTTACAGGCCAGTCCACCTTAACGTCCATTTACCAGCCAACCTTCACATTCAATATTGCGAGATAGCAGTAAAGCAAGTTCTAGAAGGTGGAAAGTCTCATTCACCTCTACATCTCCAGCTACACCGAGCGTACGTTCTAATTTCCCTCGCGCAAACTGAGCAGTTGCTTGCCATTCCACCATTCTTGCGACGAACATGAATTTAGCAAAATCCTGAACATGCATCTTAGCTATGCTATTACTAAAAAAGAACCTACCAACAAATTTTTCTACCTGTGGTCTCTCGAAGAATCCAGAGGGTAACTGATCAGCCGGTATCATCATGCGCGGCATGCGGGAGTCAGTGGGAGAGAAAAGTGCCCAGTTGCGATTTCCGTCTGTCATAACCTTCAGCTGACCCATTGCTGCGCGACAATTCTTCATCTCCATTATGTACATCACCTAGAAATCTCATTTTGAGAAATAAATGCATGTTGGTGTAGTAGCAGAATTTAGCCGTTGAAAAGAATAAAGAGCAGATGAATGGTAATAGAGCTGCTCTTAAACCGAATCGAAAACAGGAACATGATAGCTAACGAGATGCAAGAACTACCTCTGCAGTCTTCTGAAGACACACGTCTGGCACACCCCAGTCTTCGTCGGGCATTTCCGATAGAGTTCGGTATGCAGCTCTCTTCCCACTTGATACAATCTGTGTTCGTTTCGCTACCCCCGGGAGCTTTCTCGCCAACTGTGCGCTTGTTGAAGCACCAAAGTCACCCATGCGACCAATCGATAGCGAATCAATAGTTTTCTGAGAAAGGTTTGTTTATATAAGAATAGAAAATGTTATGACCTCACCTGGACATCTGGAGGAGGTAGGCTAGGATGAACGATAGGCAAAGTGGCTGCAAGTTGGGAGGATAGAGACTCCCGTCGAGCTATTTCGAGCTGAATAATAAAGCCAAAGTTCTACTAGGTAGGCTTATGTCTCATGTTTCTCCGACACACATTTTACAAAGAATGCGCTCCTACATACCTGAGCTCCAATGATGACCATTGCCTGTCGACTATACTTACGCTCTTTATTTGCAGGAATTTTGAGATTCAGGCTCGCCTTTCTGATGTGTGGATCAGCCAGTCCTCCGATTGAGACCTTTCAAAATTTGATTATAGAAGAACGATAGGTGAAAGCAGAGGATTAACTACGGTTCGCTAATTGGAGACCGCGCCTTAGTTTATGTCCGCAGCTGTTGAGTAACCGAACTTAGGACTTCACCAGACACAATCACTACTTCTACGCGCTGCTCTGACAGCAGGTTGAGTACGAGTTGTCATTGTTTAATTCTAGAATTTCCGAAAATGAACTACTGACTCACTTCAACAAGATCGTCCGACTTAGGAGCCGCTACAGGCGGAATTGTAATCGGCTGCCCATTGTCTTCGCGAGAGACATTTAAATGGCCAGCGCGCCATGCTTGGTATAAATTCTCGCGGATCTAACAAAGTACAGCGAAATTTTTCCATTTCTTTTGCACCCATCAAGCTTGACTTACCACCCAGTTCATGCGTTCTTTAATGCGCACAATAACCACATCACCGTGCAATGCTCTATTTCGATCATGGACGCCAAGAATGAGAAGGTCCAACTGGTCATCACCATCAGGATTGTCCACATAGGATTCTTCATAGTTACGCTGATTTACACAAAGCGAACCCTGAACAGATTGTGATGATATGAGTGCAAACTCCAACTATTCTATAGCAATCGAATCGTAGAATATGTAACTTTGCGATTGCCGCTGTATGTTGCCTTAGAACCGAGTAATACTGCGGCATTCTTAAGTCGAACATTTGAACAAGGGAAATATTTTGTATATATTTCATGACAAGATATAATACAACTGTACCAACGCCCTACGATCGACCTGTTCCACCACCCATACACAACATACGATTGGGGAAAAGGCAATAAAATCAGCTCTAATATTATTTGGTTTTGTATAGCAAAGGCGATCTTTACGCAAATGTACATCCGTTTCAAAAAAGTCTCTCATCCCTTACCTCCGCTATCCTGTATCCAAGCTAAAAATGTAAACTGGAAGCTTAAACGCACACCTTCACTAAGTCGCCATTAGCCAATCCTCTCGTTACTGCTTCAAGGCTCATATACGGCATGAAGTAGGGTTTGCGTGTTTTTTGATTACTCGCCACCCCAACTGTCTGACTCGAACTTTGATACAGTGACATACTGGTGCTAGAAAACGAAGCGTTGACAAATGCAAACAGAAAAAAAGTTCTTCGACTTTACTTGGATCTGCTTGTTGGATAAGTACTCGGAGGCCTGTAGCTAGACGAGCTGAGAGAGACGGTTCGCCGGGATGAAGACGTAGCACCATGGTGGCCTACACCTTGTGTGCTGCTCTTGTATAGCAATGGATGACCTGGTAGTAAGTCACAATCAAAATGCAGGCAAACAAAAAAAATAATGGAAAATAAAACAGACTGTAAGGATTCGAATGAGTAGAGTGATGGGATTGTGAAGTGGGCGGTGGTGGCTGTGGTGGACGGCCAGATGAAGTCATGTTTCGATCCAATGGGAACATTGGTGAGAAGTTTACCCATGGCAACAGAAAGTCTGGAGACAGCGCAGCTCCACGTCCACAATGCCGACTATCGCGACAGTATGGACCATCATGCCCTGAAAATCCACAGTATTGAAGAAAAAAAGAGAAAAGAAAGAAGATGTCGGTGAGGCCTAGGGTAAGTTGTGGAACCAATAGGGCAGAACCAACATGAAGGATGTTCATAATGATGGCCGTTTGCAGTAGCACTAAGAAAGTGATCAGTGCTTCAAAAAGTTTCCCGCTTACAACTGATTTATTGTTGTATGTAGTGATTGTACCTTCACAGAATGCCTTTGACCTTTGACATCTGATAGATGCTTCCCTTTTTATGTAACAACCTTTTAAGGTAATAAAAAGCACACATTTCATCACAATAACTACATTCCATTCATTACATCACTTCTGTTGCTAAGCATACTTGCAACAGTAATCTGATTCCAACTTGAGCACGAATCATGAAGATCATTCCCATTAACGAACGCGATTTATGAACCCAGATATTAAAGATAATAAAATTTTGCACCGTGCTACTGAAGTCACTCCTGACAACTAACCTTGGCTTGTAACTGTCTCTGCACTTTTAAGCGCGAGTTTATGAGTAACATAGAACGATATATCAGCTACCAGTTGCGCAATGATTATCTATGGCATCACAGAAACGGAAATTTGGTATGGGCACTCGGCTGCTACAGTCACCCCCTAGTTAACCCATCCCTGAGTTCATACCGACGTCGACGTTGTGAGGCCGACGTTGGCGTCGCACTACAAAGGCGCCCATTGAAATTGTGTCAAACCCAGTTCATTCAAAGGATCCGGCACTGCGTCACGAAAAGGAGGAACCCGACATAACCATGCACAGATCCAAATTCATGTTAATCGGATGCGAAGGGAAATTTGCTAGCATCACCTAGGAGGAAGCAAAAACGGTCTCACGGAATCCACTGAAAATGTCCGAGCCGCACTGCGTCGCCGCTGATGCGTATGCCTCCATTGTGGTCTTGAACAGTTCCGGACGGAACACGGTTGAATGAGGTCCTGAGTCGGGACGATGAGCTAAATAATCGCTATCTGATGTAATCATTATTTCATCACTTGGTTTCCGATTGATTTCATTGGACGGACTAACAAACTTTCTGCGAGACTAGTGAAAGGAGAGACCCTGCATGCCAACCTATGAGAAGCACTGCAGAGCGACTGATCGGTGACCTCGCGCTCCTAGCTTGTATGGAGTTCTACAATTTCCCTAGGAGGACCGTTCGAAAGGGCATATTAATTTGTAGTTACAACATACATAACATATTCCAACAACCAGACTATACATAAGCAGCTTAGCGTTTCTATCGTCAGTCTGTTATATGTCGGTCACGAAGTTTCTACTCCACAGACTGTAGTCGTAGCGCGTGCAAAGTTGCGAGGAATGGACGACTGGACTGGCTGCTTTCATAGTCCGCCGGCGTGCCGGCGTGCCAGCCGAGGTAGTGCTAGGGGGAGAAGGGAGGCAGACGGTCGGTCAGCGCGGTCGCGTCGCGTCCTAGCCCCTTCGAAGGGTTGAAAACAAGATCAAAAACCAAACAACCAGGGGCTTGTGTCAATGGTTTTTGATCTGGTTTTTCTTTGTTTGCAGCCCTTCGAAGGGTTAGGGCGCGACGCGACCGCGTCGACCGACCATCCGCCCCCTCCCCCTTCCTAGCACTACCTCGGCCGGCACGCCGGCGAACTATAAAAGCAGCCTATGCGACAGATGTGGAACTTCGGTGGCGGACTTTAAAGTCCACGACATTTTTTCAACTCAATACACGTGTCCAAAATACCGGCCGGGTTGTTCGAGCTAGGATAGGAGCACTGTGCAGCTGTAGAGCTTGTGCTTTGCCTGGCCACAGTTAGTTCCAAACGAAAATTCGGGACGGACACCCTAAGAACAGCTTGCGAAAAGTGCGCCCCAAAACTCGCTTTTGTAACATTGTAGATTGCAGCGCATTCTTAAACAATATTCATGGACTGTCGACTTCTTTAGAAACGAATTTATCATATTACTGAGAAATTAAACAAGCAGTCTTTATCTATTCCCATGTAGTAGAGAATAAGTATAAGCTATTTTGCATGGAACATGGAGAGATAAATCTTTCAAAAACCCAGAGTGGTAGGACGTGAACCACAGACTATGTATATCTACAGACTACAGACTATATATAGACTATCAGCACTGCCCTATTGCCCGCAGACCTCACCTAAAAATTTCAATCTCCATGAAACTCACTTATCGATGGGAATCCTGGCACTTGTGGCATTTGACGTAGAGCAGCACTAAATATCGCTTCCGGATCTACATTGTTGCCAACCAGACGTTGCAGTATTGTCCGCCCAATGGAGGCGTTAGACTGCGACTTCAATGTGGCACCAGCCTGGCCATAACCTCGGCCCATCACCTCATTGACTGGCACTTTACCAGTACGGACCTACAACATGAATGGGATTCTTTCGATTCTCCACTCTGAAAACAACGGACGACCTTCTTTGAAACTTCATCATGCATAGCTTTCCCATTCGAATCGACACCCTCAGATGGAGAAGCTGATCCACATTTCTTTACGATATTCTTCAATTATAATTGTTATCATCCCGTTCATAAACGTTACGTACGTACTGAAAAATGACAATCAGTAGCTTCATACCGGGTTCACTTCCTTGAGTTTCTCATCGCTCTTCTTTTTACTGTGCCGCTTTTTCTTCAGCGATATAGAGTTTTCCTGAAAAACATTACATTCAAAAGCAAGTTAATGCATCAGAATAAATCTGCCACAAATGTGGTTGTAATTCGGCATAGTTTATCAGAGAGAGAGATGTCGGTCGCGCGGAACATAAGCAGTGACTTAGAACACCAGTTGGAATAGTGGCACGTGAGCTTCTATTCTGTGTTCTAGCTTTTGCCAAGACAGGATGAGAGCAGGGGGATCGGAGAGCCCGCTCAGATTCGAACATATCCCTGATCAACGAGGAATGGGAAAATCGAGAATCGGGTTGGGGAGGCGCTACTTGCGGTGTAGCCAACGTTGTTGCCATGTCGAAGTTGCCCCTGCAATTAGCTTTCACCCTGGTTTCGAAGGAACGACCGATATGGGATCGGCGGGCAGCTGGACCACTACTGCTAGTTTTATCCGATATAATGGAAACTGTTGCTTATCGTTGTTGCCGATGTAGAATTCTCCGCATTATTACCCTTGGTAATAGGCAAGGAAAAGAAATACATATTCCTCAATACTACTCAGTCTGAACGGATGGCTCCACTAAGATAAAAATTCGTTAAAATAAAAGTATAGTTTGCTGTGTGATGTGAATCTTGACCGGAAATGCATAAGCATTTGTCTCGCTGAACAAATTGTAAGATCAAAATCGGGAGGGATACAATGACAGGATGGGAACACTAGTGGGAGGTGACAGGAAGTGATCACAAGTGATATGGGCTGATATGGAGCCGTGGGGAGCAAGAGCGCTAACTTGAAGCTGAAATTATTGAATGGGGACGCGAGGAACGCAACACTCCCCAGTTGATTGCAATGCAAAGTCATTCCCAGAATGGCCATAGTTTTCGCCCTTATTCCCAACTACTCGCTATTGATTGCACCCATTGACTAAAGCCTTAGATGGTTAGTTCAACGCCTTTTCGAGCACTATTGATCGTGAATGCAAGTGCGACCCGATGCAGAAAAGTTAAGTGAGAATGTTGAAGAAGCGCCCAACGATCTTTCAATAAAATCAAGAACTTTTGAGCTGGTGTTAAAATTAATAACCTTTTACCTTTTCTTCTTCCAAATCATAGCCTTACAAATAAAATGATCCGTAAGAAAGGTAAGAAGCAGCCAAAAGGCATCGCTTTTTTTCAAAGTCTAGAGGGAAGTCGTAGACAGTGGAATGCCTTGCTATATTACTTACTTCCCTCGCTGGTACTTGAAAATACCGAGAATGGCTCACTCAAAACCCTTAGTCAATTACCCTATATATCCGGCTTTTATCGATGACTGGACTTATGAAATCAATAGATCATGAACCTCCACCTGAGTACAAGCGCATCACGAAAAGTAGCAACGGAGCGGTAAGATCTGAATTCTAGGCTCTACTTTATTTACGTGATACATCGTAAGCTTTGTTATCCGTCGAGTAGGATGGGAAGCTGGCCTGATTCAATCAATACAGATACATCTCATTTTGGAGCCTTTTTCTCCAACAATCATTTATTGTCTGACAATATTGAAAAGCGCATTACGGCAAATCAACCATAAATCAACCCCTTCCGATAGAAAGAGAAAGGATTTTGTACTATAATACTGGACCAGAAATACTTTAACAAACTCGATCCTCCTGCTGTTAATACAGAGAAATCAGAGAGGAGGCTGTGCTTCTCAGTTTTGCCCATACCCTATTTGTATGGAACATATGCTGTCTATAAAATCTAGCTCTGCACTTCACTCGCTCTATGATATCTCGTGAAATAACGGATTTTCCCATGAAAGCTCAAAGTCTTGGACCAGAACAAGTGGAGAGAAACAAAAGAAAGATCGGACTAACCTTGTTGACAGAAATCGCTATCGCCTCTTTCGAGTCGGATGGTGGCGTGGGGGCGCTCGTAGGTGTAGACTTGGGTTCCTGAAGTGACAATGAACATTTGGCAGAAACTAAAGCATTAAAAAAAAACAGAGCACCTTCGATTTGTTGGGTCGCTTATAACCTCGTTTCTTCCGAGTGGCGGATTGCGAAGTGCTGGACGAGCTCGGCTCGGCCGACTTCACTTCGGTCATCTGTAAGAGATACCACTTCGGAGATTCTCGAAGTATTGCCCATATAAAGCCAGCAATCAATGTCCAAACTCTTTAGTTATGATTTTGAATGCTTAGCTTTGTTGGTTTAGAGCTAAAACCACATTCTGTGTTGAATATTTCACAACGGCGATAAGTCAGTACGTAAAATGAAGCGAAGTTCGGGAAGAAATGAAAACTGCCATAAAATACCTACTATGAAGTCTGAAGAGTAACATCTGACCCGTCAAGGACACTCAAAAACGCGTTACTGTTATGGGGCAAAGGTCGTTAGAAAGCAATTTCAAGACATGAGAAAGTCGTCGGCTCCAGACAAGTTTGCTATCCACTGAATGAAATGGTTTGTCAGTATCCCGTCTGGTGGTCTTGGCGCCCAATATCGATATAGGGTCCTGATCATCATTTGTTGCAACGCCCCTGTGATCTTTCGCATAACTCATTGAAGAACTTCCTTCAAGTATTTCCTGAGAAATAATCGACTTCCCAAGCCTGCCCATAGCACACAACCCATGACCACGGAACTCTGGCTTGATTCCTCTCTTGGAGTCTAAGTGATTTACTGTGAGGAGTTACGGTTCAGTGAAAATGATTCCAAAGTGATCAATCCAGCCGTTTGGTTGCTGAAATAGAGACCAATCGAGTTTCAGACTAGAATATTCCTGCCATGACTGCACTTTAACGACCAAAAAGGAACCCTGTTTATCAATTTTCCCTGGCTGGAACCATAACAGAGAACGCTAATAATTAAAGCGAAATTCGATTGTATGGAATATTTAGCAATTTTTGTAAGACGATTTTTCGCACTCATCAGCACTCGAAAACGCTCATCCTAACAGATATATATGTTATGTATTCCAACTAGCTCAGAATTGTAGGTGATTTTAAGGGGTGACTACTGCTCTGTCAATGTTTGTCACTTGTTCGGTGCGTGGCGCACCAATTGTGATTTGATTTGGACAGACTCCAACCTTCTAGTTTTCGCAGGTTCGTTGTGAGTCTAGGCTCCAATGCTTCTTTGCCACAGTTTGCTTCTTGTGCTTCCGCTTTACAACATAGTTGTTGCGGGGGGATCGCACTCGCATACGGAGTGAAACTGTTTGATTCCGAGTAACTCGACAAATTTTCAGGTGTTTGAGATTTCGCTTTGTTCGTGCAATTCGGGCAAAGCGGAAATCTCCAGTATGCATGCAAGGGATTGTTAACTTCTCTAGTCGTACCATCACTTGGGCGTGAGACAGGTTCTTCCATCCTTCCGGGGTAGATGAAACCGGGGTAGATGAATCATAGAAGGTCATAATTGATGCAGACCGTATGATAAGATGCAAAGCTAGAAATCTCACGGTAGCCAACAGTCCATAGAGCGTATTTCGCTTACGAACCTTCAGAAATGAAACTGAGAAGTGATCCTGCATCTATCGCTGTTTTTCACTTTCGGAGTACAGCGATGTAATGGGCGAAACAACAAGTTTCATAAAGTTTTTCTGGCATGATGGTGGTTTATAATTGCAGAGACTGGGGAAATCGCTGTGAACCACAACATAGGGTCGGATAAGGGAAAAATACTGCCTGGAACGATGTTTCCTTCTAAGATACTGAGAGGTAACTCAGATGTCCTCTCGGGGGGACGGAACATTCACCTAGAACTGAATGGACGCGGCAAATGGCGCGGCGAGATTCGTGGCGTTTCGGACGACTTTGGCACCTATCCTTGGGGCGCAACCTTCAAGTAGTGTACATTAGTATGGTCAGATAATCGTACTAACCGACTCTACTTCAAATCTGGGCCCCAGTGATAGGCACTGAAGTCGTTTAAGTCGCCACGAATTTCGGCGCGCGATTTGCCGCGTCCATCCAGTTCTGGGTGAATGTACCCATACCCGTCCACTCGCCGCCCATTGAGGGCACTCAGTTTTGAGTTCTCACTTCATTACATTTATATTATACCAGTTTGTGTAGATGCTCTACTTCAGAAGAGCGCTTGCTAATGACTACCTGTTCAAACACATCACACACAAATCAATATTAGTCGCTTTCTATCAATCGGAATTATGAAGGCAGAGCAGGCACCTAAGTTATGATCTGTGTTGTACAAGTGCTATCAATAACTACACCTCCTGAACTTCCTCCTCACTCTCCTACTCCAGAATGATGTCAGGTTTTCCACTTCCTTTATCCCAATCATGGAACATTTTCTCGAAGGATAGACAACAGAGAACATACAAACCGAGTAAAAAAATTACTGATTTGTATATAGTGATTATGCCAATATGATAATCGAAGTAAATACAGTGGGCTTAAATGATTGTGGAAAACTCTAAAGTGAGAACTGGAAATAATAAATCATCAATTGAAATATGCTTTAGCCAGCATCATCCCTACGGGGTGGTTAAGGTTTCCCGACAAGATATAGTAGATAAGTGACCGTTTCTTACCTAAGAAGTGAGGCTTGTTATGAGGAGGAACAAGTTTGTGCAAAATTTTCCCATGTCTATACTCAAGGATAAAATGGATACCTTAGCATTTTCTCTCTTTTGTTTGTTATGCCTACAGATATCCCGCTAAGAATGGTAATAGCGGATACCACAGCTTCTCTTGGGACAGCAAAGCCATTCAGGGCAGATGCCCCTCCTGGACTCAATAGGTCTTCTCATACATTTCAGACTCATAAAAGGCTTTGCAGATTACTCTATCGAAAATTTCTCAGATCAACGATTTGCTACAATCGAATACAACAGGCTGTTCTAATTGTGACAGTTTCAAGATGATTTTCGCAGGAGAATCACTGCGCAATAATTCCATACGGGGAGCACAGACAACTGCAAAATGCCATACACACACCTGGTTGTTAGCAGTCAGCAGCGCTACTGTCACCAACTACCATTCAAACGCGAATTGTCGAAATCTAATGGTTGAATTGAATCGGATAAATTTAGTAAGAAACATAATGAGTCGGGATTTGAAGAGAACACACCACTTCGGCTGTAGCGATTCTTCCTGTCGCCCACGGCTACACCACGGTTGTGAAGGCGTCTTACTAGGGAGATACAATAGCATGATAATAATGATATGCCGAATGGGGAATGATGGAGCTCAAACAAAATCGAGATATGGACGTGTTCAAACGGGTCAATGACATGTCTGCCAGTGAAACTTGTGCGCTGAACAAGTTCGAATTCGCCAAGGCCAGTCATTTTTGGGAATCGATCTTCGTTTTTCCCATCCCACTCCATTGGTTTCCCGAGATGTTCGCTCTCTGTTTGCCCTGTCACCCACTGTGTTCTCACTGCATCCATAGCTTATTGGCCATATTCGTCACTCTGCTCCTTCCACTGAAATGAAGAGATGCATACTAAACACACCCACGCACACAGCTGTTCAATAGATTTGCCAGTGCAATCGTGTGCAAATGCAAGGGCGCTTCAAGTGCCTGAAGGTTCGTCCTCTTACCGAACCAAACCATCTGTAAGTCAAAGAACTAAGAATGGAAGTGTTCCCATGACTGCTATTCCTCACTTTGTTGAAGAATCTCTGCTGAACAGGCACTTCGGCTTTCGAGAACATTGGGCGGACTGAACATTCTGCATTTTGCATTCGGAGGAGCTAGCATTTGCCGCCCTATGCTCAGGTATTCTACTCAGGTATGTTCATATTCATAAGTTTTGCTGCAAGTTTACAATGAACTAGTGCCCAGGCTCGAAACCCGGATTACGTCACTCTCCATTTCAGTTATTCGGTACTTGGGTATGTAACTCGAATATGCTCTATGGACTGGTGAAACAAGAGGACTTTTGTGTGTAAGCCCAAGTGAGCGCATTTCCTATCAATGGAACGGATACCAACTTTCCACATTCTCGGGCTTGATGAAGTAAGTACTTCAAATTTCAGGCTAGCTAGTGAGTGTTCTGATTTGTGAAAGGCAATTATTTGAGCCAGTATTTTTCGAGTAGGGTACATTGGTACGTTCAGAGATGCACGCGGCAATCGCGTGGAGAAATGCGTGGCGGTTTGGGTGAGTCCGGCATTTACCACCAAGATGTACACAAGACATCGAAGAGGTTCAAAGCTGAAGCTGCTCATAAGTAAGCCTCGATTAGATCAATACAAAGAAATTATGCGAGCATTGATTCACCACGAAATTTGCCGAGTACGTCTCCGAACGCTCCAACGTTCCGTCCTTCCCTCAGCACATGTTAGCATTTGGGAAGTCTTGCAGAAACGTATAAAGTAGGCAGGGCTCGAAGCTGCGCGTAAATTCTACATTTAGCAGAAAAGAAATCGAAATAAATTTTTATTTCTCTAAGATTTAAGCAGTACTCAAAATGGTTTATGTAGAGCCTTTCCAAAACCAGCACGAAGTTCAATTTTGTTCATTATGTGAAGAATCCAAAAAGTCCAGAAAAGTATGCAATATCATTTCGTTACCTCTTTTTCAGGTTCGTGGATAGATAAATTTACTTGGACTCGACAGGAATAAGTGTTTGCTGTTTTGAAGCATCGAAAACAACGTTGTGCAAAACGGTCCCTGTGAAAATACAGTGCGAGTAAGACAACACTCAAATAATCTCTCTCATTTATGAAGCAGAAACTTGGTGTGTCGATTTGTCGGTTTGTGTGTCTGTCTGCCCGAGAAATTTATGATGATGATAAAGGAAGTGATAAAAAAAGCTGGAAAAAATAGCTCTATTCTACTCTTCCTTCTTATATATAAGGCCGTAACTTGGCGGGTAGATTCATGGAGTAGAGTGAGTACTGCGTAGTGAAGTGAAAATGAGTGATGCGGAGTGAAGTGGGTACTTCAAAACTGTGATTTCGATCTGTACTATCACCGTGGCATGTATGTCCTTACAAGGATCGCAGGTGATAATGTAGTTGGGAGACCTCCGCTTTTCTTCAAAATAATTTCAACATAAGGAGGTTAGCCCATAATTGTGCTTATCAATTGTGTTTCTGAGCCGAGAGCATACAGTTTTTTGATCGCAGCTCTAGAAAGTAAGGGTATCGTGGTGGGTGAGTCAACTGAATATTCAACTCATACCCCATCCTAGCATGCTGCACGAGGTAATCATCTTACCCCAATCCGCCGCCCTTGTCTTACTGAAGCTTACCTTGAAACCGTATTCTTTCGTCCAGAACCGTTTCTATATACAGGTCAGGTCGGCCCCTCTTCTGCACTCTAGCCCTCAGTGTTGGATAAAAGGGATGCCCTCCCCCCTGGCTACCCTTTCTAACAAACTGCTTGGTGAAAGTAAGGAATGAGGCCCGGCGTAAGCCGGGCGACACAACTGGTGTTTAATATTCAAAGAGCTCGATAGATTGCGTTTCAAAATGTTATAGAATCGGACGTTATGTGGGAAGGATACACGCAAGTGCAGAAAAGGTCCCGAGTTCAGAGCTCCGTCAAAGAAAAAAATCAGGGATTCCGTTCCTTACGCCAAAGGATTGAAGATCAACCGGACACATGCGATATCGTGGTGACCGTTGGATAAGGGCGGTTGCTGACTGGAGCCCCCGGAAAGTTAAACAAGCAGCACGATCGCACGCTCGAGGAAATCGATGATCATCAAGACAACCGGTGACGAAGTCAGACAGCTGGTCTCTACAGGGTGGCTGAAAAGTATAGGACGCCGCATTTGTAAGCGTAACTTCGAAGATAGAGAACATAGAGACAAATAAACTTAATGAGGAATAGAGTAGAACTACAAGATCATTTAGGACGGCAGGTGTTCAAAGTTCGATCCTTTTGCTCTTACACAGGCCTTCAGACTCTCGATGACTGAATCGACCGTACGCCGCAGGTATTCGACGTCGATGTCGTCCCACGCCTTCTGAAGCGCCAACCTCTGAGCGTCAAACGTGCGGTAGGAGCGACCTGCGATTTCGCTCTCCAAGTACCCCCATACAAAGAAGTCCATTGAATTGAGATCTGGCGGAGAGGAAGGTCAGATGTCTTTACCTCAGTAACCGGGGAAAGGCGCGTCCAGTACGGCTTTTGTCGACTGCGAGGCATGAGGAGAGGCCCAATCTAGCTGATGGACGAATGATCGGTTACGAAAGTGTTCAGTGACCCAGGGTAGCAGAGCGTTCATTAAAACTACCTTTTGATGGACCTCGGAGTTCATTTTTAACATTTCTGTCGATGAAGACCAAAGGTATTTTGCTTTCTGATGTCATCTCGGCCCAAACCATCACATTTTTCAAAGATAGCCTGCTGTGCACAAGACAACGTTCTGGGGACCTGGTGTCAGCTTTTGACAACAACTTTCTCTGGTTTTAACGGATTGGATAGTGTTCTGCGGTGAAAATTTTCTCATCGGTCCAGATCACGTCAGAGATGCGGCGTGCACTGAGCTCTCAAAAAAGTTTTTTGCATTTTATCAGTCGACTTTGCTTGGACTGCTCTGAATGAAATTGTCCTCGACGGAGCCGATAGTTGTTCAGCTTGAGGTCGCGTTTCGCTATTTTCTGGATGGTTTGACGGCTGATGTTGAGGTCAGAAGCAATACGATTCATGTTGACTCCATGGTTGCGGGTGATCCTCTTCCTGGTGGTGTCACGAATCCTCGGTGTGTTCACCGTTCTCGGTCGTCCCCTTTTTGGCATCGCAGAGGCTCGTCCTCGATTCCTGAGAGCAGCGGCAACATTCCGTACGGTTGGAGAGGGAACACCGAGTCGTTTCGCAATGTCGCAGCTCGTGAACCTTCTCTGAGCAGCTTCTTGATAGTGGGTCGATGCGCAGAAACTTTCGTAGCGACTGTTCGGGCGAACGGTAATTCGAATGACTTATATGGATTCTTGTACAGAACCCAAGCTTTCTAAAAGTCCAACAAATTTCTGAAAATACCCATTGGCAGGATGCCAGCAAGCGTCGAACGGCGCGTCCTATACTTTTCAGCCACCCTGTATATCGCTGAAAGTATTCAACTGAAAAGGCAGATGTTGGCGCATTACCTCACTACCGCATTGTTATTGAGCACACATGCTTTAACTGTCACCTCAGCGATACACTACAAAACAGCTTTTGGAGTCGACAAACTGGTTTAAGCCATCAGCCTTGTCAGAGCACTGCATGCTAGGAAATTCTGGTCAGATAACTAGAAGAAAGAAAGGAGATATATATATTTATTACATGAGCTGAACTCATGTGAAGAAGATCAAATTAGCACTATGATACCAACAGGCCAAGGAAAACAAAACAATCAACGAAGCTAACGTGCAGAGAAACAAAAAGTAAACAAAGATAAAAGAAAAAAAAAACTAATCTATAGAACTGAAAAAAAGACAAGCATAAAACTGGTACTCTACGGAACCAAGTGACGATCGATCGAGTTTTTGAAAGCTTGTAAACTTAACGGAAAGGTTATAGATCTAGCAAGTTTGAAATAGTCCCTTCCAGCTCTTGCTGTGAAGAAATGAAATCGTAGGTTGTGCTTAGCTCGCGGGATAAACCGTTTGATGGGAGCACCTCTGGTAACCGTGGGCCGTGCAATACAAAACTGACCAGGATTGAGACCGCAATGACCATAGAGAATTTTGTGAAATAGAATGAGATCAAATTTTCTTCGTCTATGCGAAAGAGTGTGCAGCTGGAAATTTTTATTCCTTTCCTTACTAGGAGGTATACCATCGTATATAAACCCGAGGGCCCTAATCATCAGTTTTCGAGTGAATGAGTTCTGAACTCGTTCAAGAGCTAAGATCGATTTGGCTTTGTACGGGTTAAAAACCGGCGTGCCGTATTCCAAAATGGGTCTGACATAGGTTTTGAAAGCACGTAATAGAACCGTCGTATTTTTCGTAGTAAGGACCCTGAACAAGTTATGTACCATTGTGGTAGCCTTTTGTGCGATATTCTCGCAATGAACGTCGAAGGAAAGATTTCTTGTGATAAGAAAGCCCAAGTCTCTCTGCTGCTCCACCTTCTTGATCGGTGCTCCTTCTATGCTGTATGTGAATTGTTCGTTTTTCAACGAAAGATACAAAACACTAGTTTTCTCTTTCGACAGCGGCAGGCCCCACTTTCTAGACCAGTTACTAACAGCATCAATGGCCATTTGAAGGCGCAAGCAGTCTTCCAACGAACGTATCGGACAATATAACTTCAAGTCATCGGCAAACGCAGTGCATGAAGCACCACACCTAGTAATGATACAGGGCAATTCAAACGTAAAAATGTTAAAGAGGACAGGAGAAAGAACGCCACCCTGAGGCACCCCACTAGGCGCCTTCCGTGGAAAAGAGAATGTATCATTGACTCGAACCATGAACTGACGGTCAGTTAGAAAGGCACGGATCCAGGAAATGATCCGAGAATGCACACCAATCAAGGAGAGCTTAGTAATTAGCTTTTGATGGTCTACTCGGTCGAAAGCTTTAGAAAAATCTAAGTATACTACATCCACGCTAATTCCTTCATCCAGGGATGTGGTCCAGTTGTTAAGCGACTCCAGTAGTGCAGTAACAGTGGATTTTCCTTCTTGAAAACCGTGCTGAAACGGTGAAAGAATGGAGTGCTCCATAATATGCGCTACAATTTTCTTCTTCAAAATTTTTTCAAAAGCACGAGCAAAAATTGACGTTATACTGATAGGCCGATAATTATCCGGACAATCATAAGGCGCCTTTTTCGGTATAGGAGTGACGTATGCCATTTTCCATCTAGAGGGAATTTCAGACCTCATAAAACTAAGATTGCAAATATATTGCAGCGGTCCAACAATGACATGAGCAACGTTCTTTATGAAATGAGTCGGTATCTCATCAGGGGTAAGCGAGCAGGACGAAGGCCAGCGCAGCAAGATAGCAAGGAGGTCATCAGCTTGAACCCACGCGGAGTCGGGCATAACCGGGTACATGTCAAGTCCGGAAAGATCGGTTAAATCCTCTGACGCGCTCGGAGCAAACGCTTTTTCAAAGGTAGAAGCAAGTATTTCAGCTTTATCTTTATCACTGTGGAGTGGCAAGCCGTCATAACCTCTCAAGCAGCCAAGCTTGGGTCTACTGTTGAGCCTTGATCTGACATATTTATAAAATGCATTTTTATCACTGGACTCGATGACTTTCCTC
This sequence comes from Haemonchus contortus, assembly GCA_000469685.2. Classification (NCBI taxonomy): domain Eukaryota; kingdom Metazoa; phylum Nematoda; class Chromadorea; order Rhabditida; family Trichostrongylidae; genus Haemonchus; species Haemonchus contortus. The sequence goes on from LS997563.1 coordinate 985,105, forward strand.
TCAACGGAGCAGTTGTACTTAAATAACTTCCGCTCAAACACAACATTTAACCTGCGAAAGGCGGACCGACTTTCCGGTGTGTCATTCAGAGTAACATCGACCCAGGCCTGCCTCCTCTTGTTATAGAGGCGTCGAAGGTATGACGGCAAATGTAAACGAGATAAGGGAACATGGATTATAGGAACATACAAAGATATGCAATGTTGAAGTATTGCTAGAAAAAGCTCATACATATCGTCGACTGAGTGAGTGAAGCCAAAAGAGGCATACCAGTCAATCCCAGCCAGATATGCCCTGATAGCATTGTAATCAGCATCTTTAAAACTTCGCCTCTTAATGAGTGGCTCGCTGACCGCCAGAAGGTTCAAGTCGAAAAGTATACTATTATGGCCGCTACTACCCAGAGGGGGCGCAACAGTCAGACCGCGAATCAACCCCTCAGTGTTGGTCAGCACTAAGTCTAGAATATTAACTCCTAGTGTGGGCTGTTTAACATGTTGCGTGAGAAAATGAGTTCTGCATAGGTCGACAAATGATTTGGAAACCGCGGAACATTTATCGTTGCAATGGTTCAACCAATCGATATCAGAGAAATTGAAGTCCCCAGTTATGATGCAGCGATGGTCACAGGAGATGAGGTCACTGATTGCATGAAGTAACTGATTAGTGGCCGCAGCTGTAGCAGAAGGGGCCCTGTATACGATTAAAAGACGCAAGGAGACGCTGTCCAAATTACTCAATACATTGTCTACACATAGGATCTCATACGCCTTGGAGCAGCTCTCGCGGAAAACTACAACAGGAGACAGGGCCTTCTTAACCAAGATTGCAACACCTCCACCTTTTTTTGCAACACGGTCGCACCTGATCAGGTCATATTGTGGCCAGCGGTTACCGAGAGAAGACGCCCACTGAACGCCCGCGATAAGCCATGTTTCAGTTAAGGTAACTATGTCAAAGCCGAAATGTTCGATTTGGTAAAAAAGTGCGCGTCGATTTTTATGAATAGAACGTATATTGGCATACAAGCACAACAAACGGCACCCCTGGTTCCGAGGAGCACTTACAAGTTTGACGGACCGACTTGATTTGCAACAGGAGCACTGGTATCAACACTGACATCTGATACATCAACAAGCTCAGGAAAACTACGGTAACCAATCGACTTATCTTGGTTTTCTACCGATTTGAACGACGAAGTGTTACGCCGCGCAAGCCGCTCAGTACGAGCGCGGCTCCTCTCCTCCCTAGTCAGGGATGGCCTTATAAAAATTTTGGGTATGGAAAAATACCTGAGACGAGGTGCACGGCGCAACACTTGCCTTGCATAAAAAGATGACGGCAAAACTACTTTTAATAGTCTGGGGACTGCTGCATTAGCACGGCCCATCCTATAAATAGTCAGTGGTGAACATTCGATTCCAAGATAATCAAAAATTTTTTTCAAAACATTAATGTCAGAGACGAGGCGCTCACTAGGCAGTTGGGCATAGCTTTCAGGCACTCCAATAAGAACAATAGAGCGTTTACGTTCAACCTCTACAGGCGACAAAGGCAAAACATTAGAAACATGAGAAGAAGGCTCAGCGACTTGCTGCGAGGTCAAGGGATTGGGTGTGGCAGCACCAGAAGCTGAGGAGATGCTTAGGAAAATGGATTAAAAGGCTCAAGAAGGTGAAAATGAAAAAAAAAGTCAGGTCAGAAGTCATACAGGTGAAATCAAAAGACCCCGAATAATAGTGGGAGGATTAATTATTCCGCTGTGAAAACAAAAATAGGCTATTTTGAGATTTTCCGACATTTCCATTCCATTGCCTTTTTGATACTTCTGCCCAGCCAGAAAATTTTTCATCATCTCTATATTTTCATCTTCACGAAACCTGAAAGTAGCTACCGCAGGCTTACCACACATACGTTCTGAGATTCAACGCACGTCAGAACAAGCTATTTTCACTCTATACGAAGCTATAAATTGCTAGCGGACTTGTTTGAGGACGAAAAAGCTTCGGCTTGTACATCCGCTAGCTCCAACAAGCCACTTTGGCGCACTATATCACACGCACGGTCAGGGGTTCGAATCGGATCGCTGCCCACCTAGGCCAACCAAGTATTCCATCCCTCCGGGGTCGATAAATTGGTACCAGATTCGTCTGGGAGGATAAAAGCACTGTCTTGTACATCGGTTGGCCACCCCAAATCATTGTATAGGCCACACACGCACTCATTACGCCACTGCGATTCTGAATGGAATTAATAGAGAAGTTCTAGTTAATGTTAATATCTATTGATAGATTAAAGGAAGTTGGAAGTCGAGAAGTTATCTATTGGAAGTCGAGTGCGGGGGCACATCCCTCTGACGGGATTCCTTAACGCCAAAAACTTTACTTTTACTTTTTCTTTACCTTAAAATTCACGGGAGGTACTGGAACTCTAGACATTCGTTTTGAGAATGTTACATTCCGTGCTATGTACCTCTCCTTAGGAAGAGTATTCTTGGTTCTGTGATTTTATATTCTTTCACACGAGCAATTTGTGCCTGTTCTCTTATGAAAGCACAACGCACACAACACACTCAGCCAACGCGTTAGCTTCCAAAGAGACCATTAGAGACCTAAAATCAACTACCGTGGAGCGGGTTCCATCAACAAGGCAATAATCGTGCATATGTAGGTGTCTGAGAAAAACACCAGCATAAGAGGCTATAACAACTAGCTTAACAATTTCTGGTTATCGGTAAGGTTCATCCCCACGAGCAGACTCGGGAGTTAAATGGTAGCTTCTAAACTGTAAAGGTTACTTTGATAAATGGACCGAGTGTGGCATGCTCATAATGGTCCGTGGCAGCCTAGAAATAAAAAGGTTGCTTATTGTCTCTCAACCTTTCTAGTCCGACTCCAACCGTGAAAGTAAAACACAGATAGAAATAAAAAATAGAAAAAAAGATAGAAATTCATTACTCCTGTTCATGCTGAAGCCTGTCAAAACCATACGATTGAATTGAGGGGGTTGACATGCATATAAATGATTGCAGAAGCTGATTGTACCGACTTCTTACCAGTACGTTTTCAATATTTTGGCTGATGCATGAGTACCTGGTTTGTTGCAGACTGCGATCTCTTCATCTTTGATTGTTTATGAAAAGTCAATTAGAATTTGTTGTTCATTTGGAATTCACCTGTTGTTGCGCTCACTGATTTACCACACCATAATGGTGCGAATGTTAGCAATCAAGAGTGAATTACTCCTCAATGATCAACTACCTGTTTAAGGTATTATAGAGCTCGGAAAAGGGTAAAAGCAATTAGGGGCATTCACTTACTATCAGCTGGTTACTACTAACAACCTAAAGTTGAAAAAAACTCGTGCAGCCGTGCTTTTCATTGCAGTAATCTAACATATTTGTGAGACTCAACGTATTTCTTTAGAACTCATTGAATTTTTTTCAAGCATAGCTCAGACCGAGAAATGTTTTACATGAAGTCACTTTTCTGGTAGCGAAATTGTGTGTGGAGACACCCAAAAACGTTGAGTGATACATCACGGTCAGCGAGCTAACCTACATACTTTAGACCTGTAACACCTGATACCCAATCGAGTGCCTCTCAGATTTAGAATTTTAGTCCGCATGGCATGGGTGGCGTTGAGCACAGCATCAAAATCTCAAAGATAAGCAATGAACCAACTTGTGAACAGTTTGTCGTTTTGCAGGATACAAAATGGGTGATCGGGGGGATTGGAATGTCATTGTGAAACCGACCGTACTTCATGCGATGATCCTTACTGACACGTTATGATGTGCTCAACTGTAGCACTACCTTCGTCTATAAAGCAGTCAAGGAAAAGTTGGAGAACCGTACTATAATTTTTTCTGACAGTTCCCCATCTTATGTACATACCTTACTCAAATGCCAGAAACCGAACCAAATTCAGTTCCGGGTAAGGTCCGTTAGTCGAATTTCTGAACGACACTTGCCCAGGACAGTAAGTGTTTCATTCCCTAAGGTCGTCTCAGTAGAAACAGTGAATTGAGTATCGCCTCGCAAATCACTGAGCGTACCTAGCGCAGCTGCGATCCGAATTGAAGCGAACGCCAACGGAGCTTGTTAAAGGCATCAGGCGACCAGCTTTCTGCCTACGAATTATTCCGTGTAGACGTCCAGCCGGTTCATTCTCACCTGCTGCTGCTTGCCAACTACAAATCCCTTCGATAATCACATGCCGTGACGCTTTAATGAGGCGTTCCGAGGAATGGGCGGGGTTGCTTCGCAATTTCGTAGCACTCAGTCGCCGTTGTTGCCACTCATTAGGCGATACGATGCTTCTCCCACCTTAGCTTACAAAACTGAACAAAAACTAATCCGATATGTAGACTGCCTTATTTTACAACATACATATAATCTAAGTCACAAGTTACATCTCTAAAAATACTAACTCGTTTCGGGATTTCCTAGTGAGCCTTTCATCCTTTAGGTTTGGCTGTAAGTTAGTGAATTCAGTGAAGGAAGTCGCTAACCAGTTATGGTAGGCTAGTGCAAAGGTAGGTAGAATTAATGGCGATCACAGTTCTTCCAACTGTCTTTTCGTTACCATGCGGTTTTTAATATCTCATAAATCTGCTCAGGAGATCTCTTTGTGCCAGGCTGTCTTGAACGACATTGTTGCTTAAGTTGCCTTCTAAGCCTATCTTTCCTTTCCATGGCCTTAACGCGGGGTCTCAGCTCTCATGTGCGGGAGGGATGTGCGTAAACTAAGTAACCGCGACCCGATGAAAATTCTACCCTGCATTAAGTAATTTAATTGCAGAAATGGGAGCAACCGACGTTCTACCATATCCAAGAAGACGATCATCCATTCAGGTGAGTTGCCTCCTGAATAATCCTTCTTTCTCAAAATGTCAAAAAAATTTAGAACTGAATCAAAGAAATTTCATTATACAATGAGAATTACTCTACTCTGCAACTCTTATTCTAATTTCTGAGTTACTTTACCTCTGCAACTGCTGTTCCAATTTCTCCTCACGCGAAGCGCAGACTCGCAAAGGGAATTTAGAATAACAGTTACACAGGAAATGCGAGCTGAAACCCCAGGCATCTACTAACACCAAGCAAAAAATGACCATACGAACATTCCAAGAAACAAATTCAGTCTAAGGCACCGTGCTCAAAAGCTGATTACAGCTCGAACCCATCAATTTTCAATTGCCCGGCGAAGTTGGAAACGGAAATATCACAAGCAAGGACCCACTACAACGAATGCATCGCTTGTCGATCAATGATGGACCTCAAAGGTATCGTACTTTCTTAGAGCTCATCTGATATAGATTGAACACCGATAGGTTATTCCTGACAGAAAGTTCGGCAACTTTCTTTCAAAGCTTAGTTGTGTGATTGGAGTGATTTTGGGCACGCATTTGAGATTACGGTTTCACGCTAATTCAAAAATCGCGACTTATGAAGGAATTTGCTGAGATGGAGTGGCGCCGGAGCACTAAGTAAGCTGCGGAATCAAATGATGGGATTCCAAATTCGCGTTTTCTGGGGCTTCGGAACTTCTCGATGAATTGCTACTCCGTTTATTTCGATAATGGTTGTGATTGTCCATGCTCTGATGACCCTGTGACACTTTTCGAACAGCTTCCGATAGAAGCACAAAACCAATAGAGCTACAATCAGCGCAAACTAATAACTGCATTTAGGCCTGGCTTGCCTACAGTTAGGCTTTCGATAACGCTATGATGTTTCCTCACAGATGCTGCATTTCAAAAAGACTGAAAAGGAAAAACAAATCATATTTAAGCTCTCAAGTGGCCCATCGCCGACGAATGCTCGGAGCAGCTGTTGCTATAGGTAACTATTAGGTTGATGCATAATTATTGCGAATTTTTTTGCGGCTTATTTCTCTGGATAAAATTAAACTTTTGAATTTTTGAGGAAATAATCTTCTCACTTTCCCTGAAGAAATATGTCTCGAAAATCATCTTCATATAGTCCACATTATGCTCTATTACATCGATAAATGTTGGAAGGCGGCAGACTCATAACGTGATCTCAACGAACTTCTCGGCGATGGAACAGTCAGCCAAAGCCAAGTAAGGCATGGAATCTGGCTCTACTACATACGCCCTATTCACCAACAGAGACTCCTAGATTATCACGTTGATCGCCCGTTGAGAAAAGGGGTAACGAACAGAACTTTCGACGAAGTGGCCAACGTGGCTTGCTGGCCAACGTCCAGGCGTGATCGCCTCAAAAACTTCGAAACTTCTTCGCCTGTGGAATCCAACCGCCTAGCAAATGGGAAGAGGTGCTTGACGTAGATGGTGGATATGTTCCGGAGCAATTATTTGAACATGTCTTTCCTAGATATTTTTATCGTTTGTTCAAGTAGAATTTGCTGAAAAAAATCCGCAATAATATGCAACAACCTAATATAAATGTTGGACTATTGTAGAACTTACCCGTTCCAATACGCCGTTAATTCTTGGAAGTGGCTAGCAGGGTAGTTAGCACTATTCACACGGATTCTATGGAACAGGCAACCGCAGATAATTAATAACGAAGCACCTGCTCGAAACGAAAGGGTGTGAATTTCCTCGTATTGTTCGAAGGGGATCAGAATTGCGTTCACCAAAAAATGCCCACAATGATTGGCACTTTCAGGTGAAGACATTTCTTGCTATGGCTTCAGGGCTGTAATAGTGCATAGATGTAAGGAACGAATTAAGTTCCGAACAAAAGAGACAACTTTTTTCAAAAACAAGACTTTGCTTAATTTCTATGACGACCGAATAGAGAAAATATGTACCGTACTGGGAACTAGCACCCCATATATATCCTCTCAACTAGGCTACCAAAAAAGAGGATACGGAAAAATTATGGAAGAACTTCAGAAGTATAATGATCTCTTAAAAGGCTGAGGTTTGTGATGACAGGCCTCTGATTTTTTTCAGTACCACGACTTTTTTGAGGCGCCAATGAGACCGTTAAGTAAATTCTAATTTCAACGGTCGTAGTTACTACGTGATAAATGTTTGAGGTTCAAAACAGACCCCAGGTCGACCTTGTCCTCATCTAATCACAATCCCTTTTATAGATTGTGGTTTCAGAAATATTTTTTTCAGCAGCACAAGGGGACCAAAATCGCCACCGATGCTATCTCCACTCAGAGTTGCACCTCGACATGCTTTGTCATCTGATCAGGTCAGATTACTTCATATTACTTTATTCGATATCATATATCCAGGACAAAAGACCTCTAATTTTTTAATCTATTTTATTTCTTTTGCGCGAACAGCAGATAGTAACGTAAATCGTCAAGAATTTCCCCATAGTATATATAAAGACACAGTTCATGGCTTACATACATTGCTTTGTCGCTTCCAAAGAGGTAGGAAGCATTAAGAGTTTTTGGTCGAAAAAGTGCCACATGAATGCAAGGTGGAGCATGTCCCGGTAAGTACAACCAATTGTTTGCTCCAGGCGCGAACGAAACTCATAATAAGTCTAGACACCCCTTTCGTTGTCGTAAACATATACTCTCCTATGGAAGAACTAACCCATGGGGCCAATTCTTTTCGAATGTACGGGAATAGTGGTTGCCACTGCCTTTGACGAACTCCTCTTCGCAATAAACCCTTCACCTCTCACAATCAGCCAAATAAAGGTGAATGTAATGAAAGGTCTTGGGTTTCGAGTGAGGTGACCACACCACATGGGAAGAAACTACCGTCAAAGAAGGCAAGTACTTGAAGCGACCAGGAAAGCAGTCGTTAGGTTTGCTGTCGTTGTCGCGAAGTCGTCCTCACCTTGTCTCCCTATGACATCGCAACTTAGACCTATTTCTTGCTTCTCCCATCTCGAACAACGTTATTTGCGGAACTTTCCAGAGTGAGTGACTTTCCCTTGTGAAAACATCAGAATCGTTGCGCAACTATGGTAACGTGCCTACAAACTCACATAGGAATCGGTGCGCGCTTTCGAAATCAACAGATATTCGGGAATGAAAGTGGCAACTTCTCGATTGCTCCGAATAAGGAACGTAGATCTAGCCGGAAACTGTATTGAATCACAAAGATGATAATCCAAATGTCGAACCGGAAGACGTCATCATAAAGATGATGAATGTATACAAACGGCACATAATTGGCTTCGGCCGTGGTGACTTCTCGGCAAGGAAAAGATCCTGCTCATAGGTTCAAAAGAACGCTTCATGGTGCTCTCGCATATTGGGCTCGTTCAAAAGTTGTACCAGCCCAGGAATCCATCGTTTTTGAAGTACCAGTTGGGCAACGCACGCTAACGCGTGCGTCACATTTCCACAACCGATTTTCTAAGATTTGTTATGGGATCTATACAAACAGTATCGGTAGACCTCCTACTTCATAACTGCTCCCTCCATGTGCCCACATGACATTTCGCACTTTTCATCTCGCCTACGTGACTTTTCGCGGACGGACGCACAAAACGACATACAAACAGATAACAGTTACTGCTTTATATATAAAGAGATATAGAGTGATTACACCGATAGATCTATTTACGTATGACCTGGTCTGCGCAAAACATAAGCATATTTTGAAAAGAATGTATTATTAAGATACTAAAACACTTCACTTATGAGAATTTCCACCGTGTTCCGCGCTGGACTCACCAAGAATACCAGCGATAAAAGGGGAACAATACCGTATCATAAAAATAAGAAAATCATTCAAAAAGTTGCAGAGTTGCCTGTCAGCACAAGCCTCACATACCTGTCTCCGCAGAAATCGCTGTTGGTATTGCTTGAAGACGTAATTTGTCTACAGTGTGAATTCCTGAGTTTTCCCAATGTTTTCCAAAACTTCGAGACGAATAACTCCTCAAGCCTGAAACGGGAGAAAGTTCAGTGACCTGGGTGGGCCTTTAGGTATTATCTGATGCCTATATGTTTGTGCAGTGACTGTAGAATGGCTGGAAAGGAACTTAAATTCGAGGGGAAAACATCACTTCAGCTCTTTCTAACCACAATCTGGTTCTAAACGAAGTTCTCCGAGTCGAACGAACCTTTAACCCCTGTACTTAGCTATTCAAACTCTAGGAGATAGCACCAGAAATCATACAAAAACTTGATTTCGATGCGTGCTTTCATTTTTGTAGAATTATTCCACCATACTCCGATAAGATAGGCCGTGGACTCGATGAAAGACCCTGGATTAAAGTCAATGCTTGCAGGGATTTTGTGTCGAATATGGTCCAACATAAGCGTTTCCACCATCGCGTAGCCCTAAATACTATTAAGCGACATACTTAGCCAGATCGAGCACATCTTACCTTCTCATAAGATTAAATTTCGCGATCAAAATGATATAGCTTGATTCTTCAGAACAATTGCTACGCAAAGATACACAAGTCGAACCTGGACGAAAGTTTTGCCTACTTTCTACTTTCTGCCTTCCATTCCTCTCTGGTGGAACGCGTTAGTTCGAGGTGGCAGCATTTGATTAACGTGGTTAGCGCAGGTTATAAGCGAAAGGGCGGAGAAGGCATTGCTGGACACAATGCCAGAGACACTTGCTATAGGTCCTAACACGGTTCAAGGTGCCGTAGCTGTTTTGTCACGAAAGCACCTTCCCCCGCCTGAATTGCGTGCTAGCGTTCTGGCCATGCGAGTTCGGCTAGAGAAGAAAAAAAGTCAAAACACTAAGACCTCATCAAGGGCTGGGGAATTTGCTATCGCACAGCCTTTGTTCTGTGAATTCAAACCATTTCCATTGCAATCTTGTAACAAAGCGCTCAATTCAGTGGCATACTCAGCTCGAAGAAAAACCTCATTTTGAACTAAATTATAACAAAAAAAATGAATCACCCTTTCCACCTTAATTCAAGATTCCTTGATGCGGTTGCGCTCAACATGCCTATCATCAAAACGGCCCAGGTTTCATTATAACGTCAACAACGAGTGTAGCGAAGCAATCATATGTTGCCATTCTATCAATTTCCCATACTTGTAATTATAGAAACTACCACGTAAACAACGTTACGTTTTCTAGATAAGCTTTTGTCCCAGCCACAACAAGTAAAGCAGGAAACAATAGGAAGCTTGAAACCAATTTTCCCCTTTCGTGAAAATAACTACATCTGAATGTTCAATGACCACGAGGGCTCCTTACAGGGCTCGAGCAAAAAAGCGTCATCATTGCCAAGGGGTAAGGGGGTAAGCCACTTGCTACGTTGTTCGGTTGGAAGCCTTTGAAATTAGGGATCACGGTGTAGAGCCATGAATGGCCGTCTAACTGCGACATACGGCCAAATTGACAACTTTCGCGCAGACCACGCCTGCTGTGGGCGGAGTCGAGTCCTGTCACCTACCAAAAGTGTTCCCATCCTATCACCTTGTTTGAACGCTCTAGGTGCACAGAGCCAGATTTTATGGATTACCGCTCAAACACTCACTTCGAAGCAAACCCCGCCCCTGTGGACGGAGCCCGATCCTGCCAAACGCCTTACTCCCACAAATTTCAATGCCTTACGTCCACAGGACAGAGATTACGAATTTGCGGTCGGACAAACTTACACACTCGCATACACACACACATTAGCGCGTTATATATAGTAGGATATTGATAACAATAATTACATTTATACTTATTTATAGCTTGCATACGTAGTAAGCAAGCTTAAGTTTAAGAAATGTCGTGCGAACAAATCGAGTTCAATACTATATTTCCAGAAACGCTCCCACTCCAGCGAATCTTTAATGCGTGGTCGTTCACAGTCGCTATATCGCTTGGACAGAGCATTGCGAGGAGCTCAAACACGAAGGCCTTCCTGCCAAAACGAAAGACCACACGAAGCCAGGCGTCGTGGGGGCTCCGACAACGACGAGACCGCCGCACAGTTCATTGAAAGGTTCCGGCAGGATCTCATGTCTCAGCTGCACCGCCCACAAGAACTCGATGTCGTACACTCGCACCCTACCCGTGTCTGATCGTGACTGAAAGTTTTTATTCTTGGCATACGTAGTATTTCTTATTTAAAAAAATCATGGTGTGGTCGAAAAAACATCAAATCACATGTACCACTTCGAACCAAAATATAGGGGGGGGGGGGAGGACAAATGTGATATTTGTGGGTGTATGTATTGGGTTGTAACATAAGTTCGTAGAGTTTTGTGTTAGGGTCATTTTACAACGATTCGCTTTGTTTTTTGGCAAAGTGTATATATTCATTCGAAAGAGCTCTTTCTCCTCTATAAAATGGTTTTATTCGTTTTCTTGAGTAATCTAGTTGTACGTCTTTTTTCTGGCTCAGAATTGGAATATCCAGGAGGAGAAAATCAGCATTTTCGACATCTGCTTTTCATCGAGGTCAATAAGCAGCCGAAGCCGCTCGGGACATATGCAGTGTGTACGAGGAAGGTGTCTTAGGTGTGTCTCTGGGTGGCCCCAGGAGAGACACCGAAGCCGAGAGTCAAGCAAGACCTTCACTCAAAATAGGCCATGATTTGCGTTTGGTGAGACTGGAAAGGTACGGTGCACTGGGAAATGCTCGAACGAAATGCTACTGTCAACAAGGAGGTCTACATTGCCCAGCTAAACCGTGTTAGTGTGGCTATTCGGCTGAAAAGACCCGATAGACAAAGTGAGGTCATCTTGCTCCACGACAACGCCAGGCCCCATAATGCCCAAGTCGTCAAAACAGCACTCCAAAAGCTTGAATGAGAGGTTTTTCAGCATCCACCGCACTCTCCGGATCTTGCACCTACCGACTACCACCTTTCCGCTCTCTGTCAAACCAAATGAGGAGTGTTACCTTCGATGGCGAAGAGGTTCTTGAAAACTGGCTCAACAACTTCTTCGACACCAGTCCGGCCGATTTTGGCGAAACGGCATCAACAATTTGGTCGAGAGATTGGAGTAGGTCGCAAACAGTAACAAGAGGATATATCATTGATTAATTTATTATTATAACTATTGTTTTTTATAAAATAAATCTTTGTGAAAAAACTCTACGAACTTATGTTACAACCCAATAATTTACCTTGTAGGTAACTACCATTCCTAGACTGCAAACGTGAAGCAAAACGTCATTGAGACATGTTCCGCAGTTTTTTCTATCATTTTCCTTGATGGTTGTCATGGAATGGAAATGTTCTGCCTTCACGGTCAATCAAGAAAGTATTATCAAATTACACAAGCGAAATCTGTAGCTCACACCAATTTGTGATACTAAATATGGTGATCGTGAATGCAAAATTTAGTGGTCAGATTTTCTTTGAAATTGCTACAACACTTGTACATTTGTTGCAACTCAATAAATTTACGTCAAAAATATTTATCAAAGAGAGGAGTAAGGAAGGCATGCGTGTATTCTATCACTGTTCTACCATGAGTATGGGATAACGTCACATGGTTGCGATCCCTGATGTAGATCTCACTGCTGAGATTAAATCCTAAATTGATGCACGCCCAATCGACTTTCCTTCGGAACCTCAATATCAGACTTATCTAGGAACCATAAAGAACGGACGCATTTCTTGGATCACGCACCCTATTGTACAGGCTATAGTATATGCTCTCAATCGAAACATTCCATGAATTGAGAAGAAATGAAGGAGTTCCAACCGACAACCACAAGAAGGCAAAGCCAGCTGCTAAAAGAATCTAGTTGACATGTGAGAGCCACTGCAACGAAATGCCTGTTACCCCTGGGATTTTTCAGGTAGGGCGTTACCATACAACACTGGGAAAAGTCATAAATTAAGGACACCTTTAGAAGTACTTACTATTTCTTCAGCATCCATGCAGTAATAATGAGTATTGATACCATTTACCCGACATAGGATCAACACTTTCAGTAGTTCAGAATGTCAACGTGTGCCAGCTGTCTGTCACCCTGACTGGCTCAGCCCTTCAAGAGTAAGAACTGCTTCAAAATTCCTATTATTCCAGAAAAGAAGATAGTTGAAAAGGCAGAAGTTCTCTGAGCTCTGGAAATCTTATCGTAGCTGTTAGTATGTATACCCCTTTCCATAGGATATTCCCTTCTTCAAATGTTAAATTACAACGGCTAGTGGTCATACGTACACAAGACATACAGGGTGCGCCATAAATATGGTAACAAAAGAATTGGGCTACAAAAAGCGCAGGTTATATTGAAACATGGTGAATTCATGTGGGCTATTTACTATGCATCACATCTACAAAACCAACACACGGTCATCTTATATAACCGTCTCCTGTACTAATTATAGCTCAAAGACGCTTCGGCTATTCATCGACGGTGGCACGCTGAGTTTCCTTGGAAACACTAGCCCGGACTTTTTTCATTGATTTATCAGAAACAGCATCTGTGGTGCGTTTTGAAGCGCAGGCTTTCCTCTCCAGTATGGACTATATCCAGCTACCCATCACGCTGTGGTCAAGGAAATTCAGAGGAGGATTGGAAGCAGGGACAAAATCGCGAACATCCACTCAGCACCCATCTTCTCATTCTCCCATTCGTGAGCAAGTGCGCCGTAGCTTTCAACTGTATCCTTGAAAACATTTTTGACCCTCTACTGCAACCTTTCAAAAAGACCGTTCCTAAAGAGTTTTAGATGAAATTTTGTACTTTTTTCGAGCATAATTTAAGATATCGCTCTGATGGTAGAGATTCTAACAAAGACTATCATCAAAGAGGGTATTCGGCTATGAGAGGCGATCTAACTCATCTCAGTGGCTACAGCACTCGAACTGTGAAATATATGTATACAATGAGATCTCAACATTTCTTTCACGCTGAACACACTGTAATCAAAAAAAAAAGGTTTGTCGAACGCGTGCCGCGCACAAGTAGCGTACGGCATTTGTTTTTTCTCTCTGAATTCTTCTCGTCAAAAAGCTAATAAGGCTTTCAAATCTTATCTGGATACAATTGTATTCACTCGCGGTAGACTGTTCTCATCGGAGTAGAACATACAAACAAATCAGCAGTCATATTTCTCGCATTTCTGCAGGTTTTGCAGCGTACTCCTTCCCAAGCAATTCTAGTCGGAAAAAGGGTTGTTGTGAGGCAGGACGACCGTCTTGGGGTTTGCCGCTGAGCTGTCCACGCATCGCAATTCAAAGGACTGTCAGTGTAGGAAATATTGAAACGAGGAGCGATTCCGGAAAGGGACTCACCAAAAGCGCGCAAAGACGGAACGGCTGGTGGATGTCTACGAAGGTCCACCGTTTTTCAAAATCTAACGAATTGAGAGCACTAAAATAAATGTATAGTCTAAGATATATCATAAATATAAGGGGAGGTGCAGATTTGGAGAAACCCTCTAAACAAAAAAAATACGAACGTTCAAAAAGTTGTTACCATATTTATGGCGCACCCTGTATACTATCGATACCAACTAAAGGTGGCTGCCGAGGAGGTTGAAATAAAAGAAGGGGGAAGGAATCCGACTATGAGAGAAAGGAATTTCTTTCAATGATTCAGGTCCCTTAAGCAGACGGCAGACGTGTAGCTCTTCTTGATGGTTAGCTTTCAGCATGATGTGATGCATCCAGTGTTTTCATAATTCTTCTTGCCTTTTGGACCCATGTAGTAAATGCATGCAGGACATCTCCAGCGGAGAATGTTCTGTTCTTAGATAGGAACCTGAGCGTACCTTGTTCGAAGAATTCCTAGGAGGATACGCTGCGAGAATGAGCAGTTCCCCATGGTCTCATTCAGCCTGGAGAACGTCCGTTGCGCGTGTCCGTCGAAAGTAGGCCAACCCGCCCACTCCGCGCGCGGCGCGCCCCAACTGAGGTCTTGACGTGACATTACAGTACCACCAATTGTCAGTGGAGCGAATGGTTTGTATTTGTCCGTGATATCTTCCCTTTGACTGACTGCTGTGGACCAAGCGCAAATCGTATGCCCCACAGAGAACTGCGACGTTTGTCAAAGATCGCGGGCCGACGCGTCGCATGCGACGGCTGCGGCGTGACCTAGTTCGACGGACACGCGCAACGAAGCGCACCCCATTCAGCCTAATTTGCACGGCTCCTGCTTTTCTTTGAATCATTTTTCTCTAAGTCCTCAAAGCGGTTTATGAATATGGCAAACGGAAGTCGGCAAATTTTCCATATATGCAGTATTAATAGACAAAGCGGGGAAAACCCCACGGTCAATGCCTCCTGAGATCTCCAAGGAATGTTCAGTCTAATGAAGACCCCGTGGAATCACGTGAACAACGGTTAAACCATCATGATTTTCTCTAGTACGAGATTACAGTAGCATCAGTCGCCCATGCCGCCATGATTTCCGTCAGGTAGCATAACATTGTAATAAATAAAAAACAACTTCTACAGAACTTAATTTCGATGGACAGGAGCGAAGCCCCCGAAGCAAGCAAAAACATTTGATTAGCTGTAGGGAATTCTTTAGCCTGTTTAACCTAAACAGCTCTGAGCAACCTTTCCAATCATTAATGGAATTCAATTGTTACTGATGTCATAGTTCTCAAATGTGTAAAAAGGAGAGGAGAGGTACAGTACAATTCGAATTAATAAAAAAAAAACGTACCCGCAAATGAGTTCGTCGTCGGGTTCCCATACGCGTCTATCGATTACTTCACAGGAAAATCATACAGGGGTAGGCTTCACACTAATTGCCTTACACATCAAATTGGATCTCTCCGAAGGTTGATACAGCTACGGGCGTTTCTCTATCAACAAACGACATGATTAAAAAAAATAATCACCAGATCACAACTAAAAAAAAGCGGCATTTGCAAAACAACGAGGTCAGTAAAGACCCTGACAAGCTTCAAAAATGATGAATACTTTAAGTATTTATTCTTTTCAAATAAAAACGCTTACAAATTCAATGAAGCATGCGATCTGAGTAGTACTTTGAGTGTTCACAAGCTTCGTTATTCCGTTTGAATTGGTTCTTTCTTGAGTTGTCGCATACTCGGCAATTCCCCGGGACAGCATTAGTCTGCATAGCGCATTGTGTGAAACCAAGAAACGGACATCCTTCTTTCTTGACAACTAAAAATTAATAGAAAAATATTATGCTTCTAGATACACCTAAAACTGCGCAATCGCTTCACGTACAAGCTTCCATAAGCCTCGGCATGACTCTTTCTTGATGTAGCTCACGTCTTGACTCCAGTGAGGCTTTTATGTGAGCTTTATCGGCTGATGTTTTGGGGGTTGCGTTCTTTAGGGCATGAAATGGATCAAAAAACCTCATGAGAGTTCAAGACATAAATTACAATCATCACTTGAGTTCGAAACAATGGCTGAATACTTTCCGTAGGAATTTCTAACAAAAAATGAACCGCTTTGGCCACCTTGCAAGGAGTTCAAAATGAAGATAGGCGAACTCGCCCCAATTTTTAGTCAACAAAATTAAATTTACTTTCGATTCTTCAAGCTGACAGCGCTTAGGAAAAAACGGAATGGATAGAAGGCAGAATGCAGAAACAAACCTCCAAAACTATCTTGCTTTTGGAAGTTACCGCATTATGATCAAACATGGGAAGCCCATTTTTCACGAAGTACCAGCACAATTGTCACTTAGCCTACAGAAACACTCGTCTGTCACTAAAAAACGCTTTTGACATTGGTGAAATCTTACTACCCGCAAAAAAACATGGTAAAACCACTACCAGGAGAACTAGGACATCAGCAACCAACTTTTATTCAATATATGTACATAGAGCAAGGATATCAAATATGCAAATATACGTGACAAGATTGTCCATAAAGATAAAGAGTAGTGGGAACAACTAATCAGTACAAACAGCAATTCACAGCCCCTAAGTTGAAGAAGGAGATGTCTCAATCCAACTGCAGAACTTCCTTTCACTGTTATATAAATTTCTAAACAGAATGGAATAGGAGCATTGAATGTTTTCGGAACATACAGTAGCGCTCAAAAGTATTCGGCGAAATGCTTCTTCAGTTATAATTTTCAGTCATAACTCCCTTCCTACTGGATCTAATCAAGCGAAATTTCAGTATGTGTAGCATTGATGTAGTGTTAATATTTACCACTATTAACCTTCATTTTAAAGATGTTCCAGATATCCAAAAGGGCTTGAACAAAAAATCAACTGGATTTACGAATGATGGTCCTTCTAGGAGTCCTTTCCTTTTTGCAATGTCTTAGGTGTACGAGCACTAATGTCGAACCCAGAAGAGAAGAAAAACGTACATAAGGTCGGAATAATTGCCGATGTCACAAAGTTGCTTTCAGCCCAGTCTGCAAACGCCTCCCCATTAATATGTGGATGTGGCTGTTGTGCAGTCAAGTAGTGTTGGACAGTGTGAAATATGCTTCAGCTAAACATATCAAAATTTCATGTGATTTGCTCCACGGGGAAAAAGGTTATGGCAAGTTAAAGTTGGCCGAATACTTTTGAGCGCTACTGTATAACGATATATTTTTTTAATTGGATAATTGACAGGTCTAGCTTGATACAGTACAAAATTGCATCAAAATGTACAATCCCAAACAGAATAAAAAGCTCCTAAATTCAACGGGCTCAACAGGTTCCTGTTTGCTCCGAACTTCTTGAACCTTGTCACTTTGACTATTACAAAACCCGCAACCTAAGTATAGTTATTTGAAGCGACCTACACTTGTTTCACATCGATTGCATGCGACTCATTTCTCGATTAAGGTTGAAACAGTAGAACATCCTCTGCTAAACTGTAGCTCTAATTGACACTTATGGAATTCCGGATAGACATTTCAGAAATAAGGATAAGGCATAGAATTGTTCTACAAAGGGGCACTTTGCACCCAAAAGATCGATCTGGAGCAGAGAAAAAGACGACTCTCTAGTCAACTACCTCATGAAGCAAGAAAATGGTTTGAATTAGAGGGATTCGATAAATTTACATACGACCATAAGCTAAAAGTTAGGTCAAGTACTCTAAACAAACCCTAGATGAGTTGGTTGTCGCATCAGATCAATGTGAACATGGCCATGATGTCCGATTGGTTCCCAGCAGGAACTAGAAGTTTCTAGTTGTATGCACCCAATCGCAGTTGCAAGTAAGTGCTTCATCCAGACGCTCGTTTCTTGAGGAGGTCGTCAATTATCCTTGAAACTGCTTGGAACAACGCCGACGACGTCTCACCGTACACTTCGACACCAACTCCGCGTGTCCTAATTAATAGAATAAATCAAAAGCAAAGAGTCCTTTCTAACTATTCATCCATAACAACCAACGTAAAACCCTCAAATACATCCAATACAATGACATGGACGTGCACAGCATTTCCTGGAAGACGACACCTACGCTATGCTAGTAAAAGTTTTTGTAGCGGGCTCACCTGTAGTAATCAAATACTCGATTTTCGGTCTGTTCATGCAGCTCCAGCCTATGTCGAACGGTTTCAATAGCATCGTCATCTCTTTTAATTAACGGCTCGCCCGTTATATCGTCTTTTCCCTAAAAGAGGGCTTTGAAAACTCAGAAAAATTAATGAATATCCTGTGAGACTGCTGCAAAATTATTTTTCCACACTTCCTTACCGCAACTTTCGGAGGATTATAATCCAGGTTGTAGGTTCGCCCTGAGCCAGGATGTACAAGCCGTTTGGAGAGTCGTTCGATTAAAATCTCTTTTGGTACCTACAGCCAAGAACACACTTGAGTGAGGTAATTACGGTAAGCGACTGGAATCAAGAACATTGCTGTGAAGAAAAATTTATTTCTTCGAGAAAGGGCGTTATTTGGGTAATGGAGCACAGCGAGCATAACGATTCAAAGAAGGGAGCAGACATTTATTCGAGAAAGACAAATGCGAAATTTCGAGGAAATTCAAAGGACCATGGATGGTTAAAATATTTATGTTTCGGTAGAAAAACAATTGGTATGAAAAAAGTAAATACAACTTGTCGAAAAGAACACATACCTTCAACTCTACGACCAAATCTAAAGGTGCAACCTTCTCGAGCAACGTCACTTGACACATTGAACGTGGAAAACCTATAAACTTGTTCCATTCAGATCATGCCCGCGTAAGCTTTGCTCTTGAGCCCACATTTTTAAGGATTTCTCCACTTTTATTTGCAGATTTTGTTTGTGTAACTTGTTTGTAGCACACATTCATCGATGCAAGAAAGATATTTCTATTCGAACATGAAAGCTATTGCAGATTTTGGAGACTGTTGCCATTTCCCTAGGCCCACCCTGCCATTCGGACACCACCTGAAAATTTAACAACTAGGCACCCCATCAGTAGCGCCACCAGATGACAGTTGGGGAGCCCATACATAAAAGAATCGCGGTGGGGTTGGCCTCACAGATCAACCGATTTTTTTTTATGGGAAGGGCTTTCATGCAAAGGGATTCTATAACAGCTGGTTAAGATGGTCCAAAAATGGTTCGTTCGAAGAGATGGTATGCATTTTGGTAGCTACCTATAAGACAGTGTTGAGGAACTAAGCAAAAAGTTGGCCACTTCATGTAGGACGGTCGAAATGATCCCATCCAAAATGCCATATGGCATGACCGTTACATATGACGTAGCAATAAAAGAAACCAAGCAGAAAAGCAACCCTACCATTTAAGATCAATTTGCTTCCGGCACGTCGCACCTCTCCAAGGAGAAATGGATCTACTATATTGTCTGGTATAAGTTCGCCATTGTGCACAAACGATGCAACTCGCCGCCCAAATTCTAAATAAATGGCCGAGATCAGAAGGAGAGTGTAGTCTGAAGGATGCAGCGAAAATCGAACGCATTTTTCAAGACCTGGAAAATATCTAGAGAAAGAAATTGAGAACGAACCTGTTCCTCGTTGGATGTGGTCTCTTATTATGTCCCCGGCAGAAAAATACCCAAAATATTTGAATTTATCCAACAACATCATAGCAATCGTGTTCTTCCCACAGCCAGCTGCTCCGCTAAGCAATACACGGACCATGGTCTGAA
The DNA here is from genome assembly GCA_000469685.2 of Haemonchus contortus. Taxonomy (NCBI): domain Eukaryota; kingdom Metazoa; phylum Nematoda; class Chromadorea; order Rhabditida; family Trichostrongylidae; genus Haemonchus; species Haemonchus contortus. The sequence continues at coordinate 1,005,002 of LS997563.1, forward strand.
AGGCGAGGAGATCGCAAAACACTCTTTATGTTTACGAATTGTTCCGTATGACGAGAAATCACAGCGCAGAGGTTTTGCTCGGAAATGGGATTCGTGCCGAGGTTTCAGTCTCAAGCACTAAACCTTCAAAACTCGGTTCCCTGAGAAACCAGCCCGACAAAACGGATAATGACCGATCGTGATCAGGAACAAAAGAATGTGTGAAATTCTGTTCTCGAGCACGATCGGTGAGTGGCTCAGTTAGGTCAAAGTGAGTAAAATAGAATTTTTCCATCATAGATTTGTCAATATTTCAATTTTGGGCGACGAAGATCAAGCAGAGCAAGGGTTTAAGTCCGAATGGGTGGAGAACGGGAATGGGTCAGGGTATGGGTCCTCGCTACCAGAACTATGTCGCTGCGCGTACAACAACCTCGTCTAGTTGTGGAGAGAATACACAACTCTTACAAGATAAGAATGACACGACCAGCTGAGGTCGCTGCATGGGTGGCGACCTGCTTTCGACAAGGCGATCGCAGTTGCGCGTCCCAATCCTTTCCTAGGAGAACGACTTAATGTGAAATCAATTAAGTATGCGCTAAAATCTTAAATCGTTAAGTGTAATTGACATGAAAAAAACAAAGCGAGTCGTGGACCACCCCTTTATAAAGGCCAAAATGAAGAGCTTTAAAGTTTGAGTGGGAAAATTATGATCAAACCTTACCGATTTGTTCCAAATAAAATTTAATTGACCTAGAGTCCTGAGCAGTTAATAGGGAAAAAATGTAATAATGAATTGGGAATAGTAAGCCGACACTACCGCTTCATTTAAACTCTTCGAGAAGTGAATTTTCCGCATATGAGGGTCGATCCGGCTGTTAACTGAACAAGTTTTCAAAAAAAACGCCACGCAATTGCATGGCGTATTTGTTCTAAACTCGAACAATAACTACTTGCTATGATTGCGGTGATGAGTATATTGGCGAAACAGCAAGTACACTCCATGTGGAGATCAAGGAGCATGTAGACGTTATAAAGCGAATGGGAGAGTCTACTGCATTGGGGAGTCACCGAATTCAGAAGCGTAATGGAGGCGTTTACGAGGTCACCATGGAGGTCGCGGGACAGCAGTCGCAATTGTGCGAGAGTAAACCCTCGAGGGATTTTGTGTACAGGTCACCAATCCAAAAATAAATCGTAGGAAAGAATACCTTGCAACCACTTCCAAGCTACGGCGTTATATAAGTTGGACCTACAGAGGACCCACAAAACTACGGTGAGTGGTTCACCTTTCAATCAACTGCGTGCCGAGGGATCTCGAACTTCAGTAGCAAAGGAGACGTTTGATTGAACAGTCACCAACCGTTAGGGTCCTTTCAGGCTCTAAAGGGGCGGTTTCACTGAGACGTCACCTTAAGGATAAAGGATAAAGTCTTCGGGCGTTGATCAACCCCGTCTAGAGATGCGCCCCCGCATTCGACTTCCATTCAGAATCCTAGCTGCGTATTGAATGAGTATGTGGCTTATACAATGACATGCGGTGGCCAGCCTATGTACAAGTCAGTGCTTCCTCCCAGACGAGTCAGGAACCAATTAAACGACCGGAGGAAGGCATGGTTGGCTTAGATGGATACAGATCCGGGCTCGAACCCGGGACATAAGCGTGTGAAGTGCGCCACTTGCCACTACACCACCTCTGCCCCAAACGTCACATTAGCAGTGCTTATACGCAAACCTCGTGAAAAGTTCAAGAAAACAAATCAGTAATCGAAGAACAGGCATATGGGATTGTTTACTATAAATCAATTGTTGAGCTTATTAGAAGAAAATTCAAAAAATAAGAAAAGGAAATACAAAAGTAAAAATATCGGGATCTCACGCAACTCCGATTACGTTCGCGGCACTCGTCGTGTATAGATGCAGTTAATCGCATAACTTCTGTTCAAACAAATTTTTAATGTTACATGTGTATTCAATCAGCAAAAAAAAAGACAAATAAATAATGAATGACTGATATCAACTAATAGGAATATTAAGTTATTTGCAATTCCCGTGTACAGCGGATGAAGGAGGAGAGGTATTGGACAGTTTTAATTATCACGAAAATGATTTTTTTCTCTGAACGCGAGCACTTATCCTGGTTGTGTAACAAATATGGATACCGTTAAGATCAAGAATAAGTTTGATTACAATAATTCAGTAATGACTGTAATCAGATTAATATCACATATGAAGACAAAATTATCAGTAATTACGATAGAACGTAGTACTCACCTAACTAGCTCGTATTCCGCACTGCAAAACAACAGAAGCTCTTGCGATACTCCAGAGTATAAACAATTTGAGTTACTACGTAATATCCCTGAAACACACTCCGGAGTCATAAACATCAACTAGTAGAAGCTCAGAGTAGATACAAGACTGAAAAAGCTATCTAGCCCCCAAAATTATGTTGCAACAAGAGCGTGGACCACGGATAAAGAAACATCGAGGCATAAATGTGACTGCTCCTACTCTAACAAGTGGGCCTCAACCGTTGAACCGATCGCACCTACCGTCCTTGGTTGACCAAGGTGCACAATAAAATAGCAAACGCCCGACATAAGAGCTTCGAGTTGCTGAAAGAGTAAAGAAAGGGCATCTTGAATAAATGAGGATGCCAAGGTTGAGGAGTGATAACCGAAAGAAGCACAACGTATCCAGTATAGCGCAGCTTGCCGCCACTTCATCGCATCAGGCCGCGAACTCATTCAATGCTAATGTTCAACGCAGCCCAACTGCCAGTGAACGAGGTATGTAGTAGATTTTGGCAACATATCTCACGAGGCAGCACAGCAATCATACAGAAATGCCAAATAAGAAAACTCTGATGCATATCAAAAAAAAAATTGAGAGCAAAATATGATAGCAATATTATCCTTCAGCCAAAAAAAGATTAGACGAAGGTCTAGTGAATATCTAGTTCCACAAGCACGCCTATTTAGCATGCTTCCCGAATCACGAACATCAGCTGATCGAGGGTAAAATATAGAGAAGTCCGCCGCCTAACTGTGGAGACGTTGCAGCAAATTCGAATGAAAATCACTCTTACCAGTCTTCTTTTCTTGAAAATCTCATGATTAGCCAGCACACAAGATTGGGTCAACCTGTAGCAATTTTCCACTGCACCATTATGAACGACAGGGGGCAAAAAACTGCTAGGGATCGTTCTAATCCTTCGTTATGACACGCAGCCCCTTCTTAAACCGAATGCGGCATAATCATCCGTGCCTTGTTGGTCGGATAGCTCCAGTCAAAATGCTTTCTCACACTAAACGAAGTAGTAGAAGAAGGAGCACATCACGATTCGACGCTTTGACAGCTGGTAACCGAAACCTCTTTCTTTTAAAAGTTCCGTATCTATTTTGCGGTCACTGAGGCAATGATAAAGTCAGGAACGACATGGTCGATCAACAGATGAGCTCTTAAGTCAATATGACGAGCAAGAAGCATCTTTGTATCGCAAAATTGCCGATAGAAAAGAGGGTATTCTGTAAAAGTTTGTAAAGAAACTCTGGAGAATCAGGGAGGGTTCTGAGTGAGGTGTCAACCGCAGCTTTTATAAGGACACCTCTCATTTTGTTTATTGCTCCCTTCAAGTTCGAAAGTTCAAACATTGCTCGCCATGTTGACTGTCATCATGTTATCGGCCTATTGCTCATCTCTAAGCGAAAGAAGCTCTCACTTCGGTGAACAGGTGACGGACACCAATGTCCCCTGGATGTCGTAATTTAAAAAATTCAATGTCAGCTGTTTAGTGGAAGCCTCTACAATCTACAAAACTTCTGCTTTTAAATGGTACGATTTGCCGCCTGAGAGACATAAGCAATTCAAAAAAGACTCCTTACATATTTTATCGAGGAGGCTAGGTGACGTTCCCTTCTCAAATTTGAGGGTAATGGGGAGTGGAGATTGACTTTAACGAAAGGATGGACTCTTCGATCAGATGAAGTTCTTTACTCCTTCACTCTTTCTTGCTTTATTTCCTTCTTTTCATTTCCTTTCTTTCCTCCCTTTCTTTTCTTTCATTCATTCTCCTTCCTTATGGCAATAGACTGGATCAGCTTTAATGCTGAACCGTACCATGCAATAAGAGAGTGGACGATAATCTTAGAACGCATCGATTGCGTTCAGCACCACTCTAAAGCATACACGGGTCATTCGTCTGGGACACGCCACACACTTCACTATTCCTTACCACATGGCCGTTTAGTTATTGTCAATCGTCCCCTGCACTCAATAAGTTCTCAGCCTGACTTTGTTGCTTAATCTCCCACAGACAAAAGAGCTAGGTGCTTGTGTAAATGGGCAATGTACATTGAACAAAATAGCACCGGGAGCACGTGAATTGTTTGCAGCAGAAAAAAAACGCATCATACTCATCGCTCTACACAACTGACAGCTCCTCTTGCAGGTCTACCGATCAATTCAAAAAACAAACTGTCCTTTGAAACAAAAAGATGAAAGTGATAAATAGCTTAGAGCTCATTCACACTATAGAGGCAAGCAAGAACCTAGCCCCATCAAAATAGTTTAGGTATTGGAACAGCATCTGAACGAATGAGCGTCTTGCATAGGTTGAGTGGTGTTACAGTTAAAATTTCCCGTTTTTGGCCTCATAGGCAAAGGACAGGCTATGGTCGGTGTGCGGGCAGAACTTTCAAAACAACTATTGAATAGCGTCACTGTTCAAAAATAACTTTTTTATCAAAATATTATTACAATATATTTTCGTTCGAAAACTTCAAACCAAGTTCGAAGTCTTCTCTTATACTTGCTAACACGGCTTACCCGTAATGGCACTAAGTTTCTGCTCACAGAGCACTTAGTTTCTCCTTAGAATTGAAATCCAACTGCTAGCTGACTCAATGGTCAATAATTATCCGAAATAGTCATTTGGGCTTCTGTTTTCAACATTGTTGCCTTGTAAGGGTCACAAATAAGGCTCTACTTTTGTTAATACTGTACAACTTCATGCTTCAATTTAGTTTCGTCTTCAATGAATTAAAATGGTGCTATATTTTTGCACAACCATTGTTACCCGCATTCTCTCACCCACACCACTGAGATTCACCCCAAGCAGACAAATCAAGGAAGTGGTGTAGCTTGCTTCTCCGCCGAACAACTTTTACGAATACATTTTTGTTGAAAATGATATTTTAAGCACCTGAATTGTGTTTCAATATAACCAGGTGAGCAAACTGCAGACATTTACACACCTACCCTTGTGTAATTCTGGAGAGAAAACACCATTGCGACAGCAAATCTCGTCCCTCTAGCAGTGGCACGTCAGACCCAACTCTTGTTGAAACTCTTAGGCCCAGAGAGGGGAACAAGTAACGCACATAACACACCCGACCATACTCAGCCCTTTTTTAACGGTCTTCCGAACTTTATATTTCAGTCTTCTTGAGGATGCATATGCATCATGCCACTGATAGCGAATCCTTATTGAGAGAGATCTGACGGTGGCAGTGATTGGCTAAAAGTGCTTAGTAAGGGCCGCTTTGTTTTCTGATAGTTTTCACGATTCGCATGCCTAACACACCAAAAAAGTATTATTTTCGAGAAATACGGCTCTGACAGAAGTCCGCACAACAACTCCATCCCTCATCGCTTCGAGAACCCTTCCTCAGAAATTTCGGGTTGAAAGATTGTGTGAGAAGATGATATTCTTTTTTCATAATGGCTTCTGCAACATTTGACGAAGTGAGCGTACTTAAACTAATCAAGGAATCGCTATCCGCTCTAAACAACTGCTATATCTACGCTCTCCAATAAGCTGAAATTGTCAAAGCTCAGAAATCTAATATATAACACACAAAAATTGCCATTCTCGACATCTCGTTCCTTTACATCGCTGGTTGAAACACTCATCCAGCGCTATGAGTTCCTTGGATGATTCCGTCAGGGTCGTCGACGTGATCTTACTGCCAGCTGTGGAATGTGCTATTCTTCGTAAGATCTGATGGAGCTGCTGGCTGATTTTGAATAGATGATTGGACTAAGAATTATGGACAACGTCCATAATTGGGATTCATTCATGTCTTCCAATAAAGCGTTAGCGCTCATACGCAAAGGCACAGAGTCTGCCGCCCAAGAGTGGTTGAACAAGTTCAAAAAGACGACTTGCCTCCGATCCCAAATGCCCAGTACTTAGTGATCTACGAAACTTGATAAGGGGCGTGATGGGAACAGTTGCCAAAAAGGTAAGATTGGACGAAAAAAAAGACTTTCTTATAAATTAAATCCATCTATCAATCCTATCATTTTAGCCATGTGAGAGTATAATTAGGTTTCAAAAGTTGGAAAATGGACATCAATGAGTCGAGCACAAATCAGGACCTCAGGGAGACGAGCTGATAAACAGTAAAGAGCTTGGGTGAAAAATTTCCTGCTTCGCACAGTACTTTCGGTTTCGAGGGCTCGAAAAAGATGCTACCCTCAGAAGAAGTCAAAACGGGCACAATTAAGAGCACAGGGTTTTTGCGAGAAGGTAGACACGCAGCGCATGAGCAAATCACGTCTACAAATCTTTTTGCATTTATTTTTGCGACTCGAAACCACGGCATTCGAACTCTGGGTTGAACAGCGGTAAACTTAAATACTTCCAAAGCCTGTTGCAGTTAATTTATCTCATGTAAAATTCTTAGCAACTGTCATGGTCAAAACATCAGCAACGAAATTTCAGGCTATTATAGACAGACATCCGCCCTGTGCATCCAATCTCGCTGACAGAAAGGGTGGTACGCATAATATGTCTAGCTGGGAAATCATACTTACCTTTGGGCAGAGGCTGAGGCAACCAAATCTGGAAGTGATACAGGTGACGGCGTGGGGACATCGATGGTTGGTAACAGCAAAAAGAGAACAACTTATTAGAGCCGTCATAAAGGGGTAGAAGGCAGATCTGACATGCCCCCAAGGTCCTTCATTATAAAAAAAGAAGCCCTGGAACTCCAATGTCTCATGCAAGATGTATCGGGATGGCGTGCGTAAGGCGAAAGAAAGTGATCACGAGTGACAATGATCACAGGGTCAAAAGCGTTAGGACACAAGAGAAACCGCATTTGTTGAGCTTTTCATTTTTCAATGGTTAGATTCTACATGAAGCGTTATGTTCTATGGAATATGCAGGCACACCTATGCAGAAGATATGAGATATAAAGTGATTGCAATCAAAAAATGCCAGTGAGAAGCTTCAGAAGACAAGAATTAAAACAAGGAAGAAGAAACTCTTAATTTGTAACTCCTTTGGTGGCGTATAATTTCCAAAATAAGATAGAAAGCGAGATTAGAACGAGGTGCCTACTGTTAGCTGTGAAATTCCGAAGTATTGAACTAACTGTACTGAACTCAGGATTGGCCTAGCTCTCCTATTTTGAAACAGGAAGTGAGAGTGAGCCACGATTCGTCAGCTTCACAATGAATGAAATTAATGAACTGAACGAACTTACCTAATGTGAACGACATAGACGCGGACTGGCTTGAAAGTCTTGTGTTCAACAATCGATCCATCTGACAACCTCTCTGTTAGCAGTCGTGGTGGCAAACTTCCACTTCAGTATAATCAAGTTCCAAGGAACTTGTCTGTAAAGTGCCAAGTCACTGATCAATATAATAAACTGTAAGCGGGATTTAAGTCTCCAAAGTCTAAAAAAGGCTAATAGTTTGGTAAATGATCATCGCATAGCCATTTTTACAGGTAATAAAAAACATACCGTCAAGCCGGGTTTGGCCACAGACGATTCGAATTCCGATATTCTTCGTTCACAGGAGCAGCTGGTTCGCCGTAGGATAGGTTGAGCATTGAACTGTCTGAATAGCTAAGCACATCAACAACCCTACTCCCTGACAACCTCGAATTCACGTTACCCTACGCGATCTTCCATGATGATAATTACTGTTCTCGAAATAATATGGTACAGATGAAAAAAAGATGGAAATTTTGATTCTTCGAGGAATACAAGCAATAGAATCCTAAATGACTTCATGTTTATATTCTTTAGCTTTCAAGTGTCTTCTGTAGCATTGCAAAATTATGCCTTTTCAAACACAATCGCCACCTATTGCAATGCTCTTGAAATTTTGAAATTTCCCTTTCTTCATATTCTTATTGATATTAATTCGATAGGAATAAATACATAAACAAATACAAATACATACACTGGAAAAGAAAACAGAGTCAAGGAAAAATGGGTAGAAAGTGTTCTTGACCTAACAATGGTCGAAGACCCGCCATTTATTGCCAAGGAGGTACGGACAATAACCCTCAACAAAGGAGATAAAAAGAATTTTGGTTTTGGGGAGATCACTCACTTCTCAGAACTGTAGAACAAAGCAAAGGTACCATAACCAGAATAATGGAGCTGGCGGGAGAGACTCGGTCTCAGCAGACTTGCCAGACCCCTTAGAAGAACAAAGGCAAGTAACAAGCCTAGGCTCTGCTGGTGGAGTCTTTAGTACATGAAAAATGACAAGTTTAGAAGAGGAATTGGGAACAGGCTTGCATTTTTCTCACGGATCAATCTAAAAAAGAAAGTGGAGTTGAGGTTATCCTAGGATGCGCGACAGGCTAGGTGAGACATGATGTTGCACACGAGGAAGCTCCAAGGTCCAAGGTGGGTAATATGAAGAAAAAACAACGACTCGAAAATCAGGAAGAGGAAGCACTCAAACTCAGAAAAAACGTCGAGCCTGTTCAAAGAGGCTTTCCATTTATGAAAGGTATAAAGGCTCTCCAAGGAGGTGAACATAGGTAAGGCGTAGAACACGAAAACCTGGAGGACTGAGGAGCGAACAGACTCGTCACCCGCTGGAAAAACTTGACACCGAGCTATACAAAACTCGTGTGACGGCTTCTAAAGGGAAACAAAAGGAAAAGCGAGAAGTTCGATACTCATGAAAGCTGTGTACAGCTAGTTGGCATCAGGTCAACTTCGCCCCGGAAAGGCCTTTACCCGAATTTTTAGATAATTCTCATGATGTAAACATTTACGAGAGGACAAGCTAGCATAACGCACGGACTATACGCGGCCTGACAAAAGTTGATATACCATGGTAGGGATACAAGAATTCTTAGAGAGTATTCCGAACTCTAAATACCATGGGGAGAAAATCTTATGTGTAGTCCAGTGCAGGCCATGCGCCATGCTAGTGAAAGGCCCCGATCATTGATAGCGAGAATACACTTCTGAACCGATAGTGAGATGTAGAGCAACAAGTTCGGGCAGACAATGGTTCTGAATGTCGGCTGAAAAAGACCAAGTTCCTTAACTCCTAAACAGCATAGCCTTGGAGAAGGCACTGACGGAGTCGAGTATTTGCAACTCCTTGAAATCGAAATAGCTACTAGCGGCACCGTGAAGGCGGGAGTAAAAGCTGAAATAAACGTAGCCTGAGTGACGCGCAGATTTACAAGGTACGCTGGAAGGCCGAAAATATGAAAGACAGATTTACTGCACGAAGGTGTGTGGCTGAACGACGTCTGACAAAACCCTGAACAACCCCTCATACGGCCATTCAACTGAACACAGGGATGCAGCTTTTGCGCCCGATTAAGCCCGAGCAAAGAAGAACAGGACGTAATATAATGTGTTGGACTTTTGAGTTCAGGATAACCAATCATAGAGGGACCGCAACCTCCAAGTAAAAACTTTCCATTAACTTTTGTGAATTGCCGGTGATAAAAACAGTGGGCAGCAGACAAGGAAGCAATGAACAATTGTAGTTGTAAGCAATGAGTCATCCAAAAGAAGTTGAAAGGAGTAATAATTATTGTAAACCACAAAAAAAGACATTGGTTCGAACAAATCCAGTTAAGTAAATGATGCAACAAAATGCCTTTTTTTCTGTACAATATCCAGGAAGTACAGAAGACTTCTTGCAAAATATCATAACGTATATTGACTTCTGAGGGCATACAAGCACCCTTGATATTTTTGAAAGCTCTACACATCCAGTTGGAATACTTTACTATTCACAAGTATATGGAAACATGAATACCCATACTATCATCAGTAAATATCAATCTCCAACACTTCCGGCCGGTTCCACAAGAACGACTACGGCCAAAGCGGTCAAAATATTACGACAAAAAATTCATCAGTAAAATACTCTCGAGAAATTTGCACATTCACAATGGTTCACAAGCGACGAGTGAGGAATCAGCAACAGATGTAGAACACTTTGAACAGGACGATTCCGTACGACCAAATAGATCTAACCTGTACATGGTCATGACAATACGATACGCCCAACTACTGAGAAATAGTCGTGGGCGGAAATGAATAAAGCTAGTTTCACTTTCAAAGAACTGATTCATCCAAACGCTCGTTTTTTCAACAAATCGGTTATCATTTCCGAAACGGCATGGAACACAGTGGAAGATTTATCACCAGACATGGTTACGCAGATTCCGTGATTCCTATTTTTAATGAACTCAATAATTGGAAAACATGAAAAACCAAGATAAAAATATGTTTTTTTTTACAATCAGTTGGCCTGAAGAAACATACCTATAATAGTCGACCACTTTGCTTTCGGTCTTCTCGTGCACTTCCAATCTTCGTCGAACGACTTCTGCTGCGTCATCGTCCCTTTTGAACAACGGCTCCCCCGTTACGTCGTCTTTTCCCTAGAATCACATCTTGAGAAATTGATGAATAGCTGAAATTTGGAGAGATGATTCTACGCAACAGCTCTCACCTCAACCTTCGGAGGGTTGAAATCTAAGTTGTACGTCCTTCCTGATCCATGATGCACGAGTTGCTTGGAGAGGCGATCTATTAATACTTTCTTCGGCACCTACAAAAACAGGCATTTGTACAGCAATGTATAAGAAGGCAGAAAAGTAGAAAGTAAAACACTCCAAAATTAATCACTAAGCACAGCAGAGAAAAAATAACAAAAATATTTACCCTTGGATAGCTCTAAAGAAGCAAAATGAAAGGAATGACTGGATCGTACTATGGATTAGCTAGGGTAAAGAAAAAAGCTTGAAAAAAAACAAGACCCATCTAACACATACCTTCAGTTCAACCACCAAATCCAAGGGCGCTACTTCTTCAATCAGTTTCACTTGACCCATTGAACGTGGATAACCTAGAAAAGTAATGCTATTAATAAGGTTGTATACGACCCTGATTCATGCATTCAGGAGTTTTCAGAGCCTGCTCTAAATATTAGCTTTGGAATCTCAATTGCGATTAGATTCGGGGAAAACTTCAAAACGTGCTCATGGAGGATGAGCAAGTTTATTGAACGACAAAAAGAGTATCGAGCGCCTAAAATATGCATCCGTTCCGATTTCTAAGACCGATTTCCAAGTTGAGCCAATTCGCAGGTAAATTTTCCCTTTTCACAATTGCAAACCTTCATGCTAAGTTCAATGAGTCAACCACGAAAGTCAATAACATGGCTTATCCGTGCTCAGGAATATCGCGTGCCCTTTCCTCTCGAGAATGTTTTCGAAAAATTCTCGACTTAAGCAAGCACGCGAACTGCTTTGGTAGGTGGCAAAATTATGTAGGATCTCTTGACTTACTACCTTGAACGGCAACTAGGAATCAACTGGTAGACTAATACTGGTTAAATCTCTAATATTGAGACTGTCTTCTGGAGATAAACAAATAAACAATGATATCTATTGTGATAGTAAGTATTACATACTCCTAGAATTCTGGAATTCATCCTTCGATCATTTGTAATTACGACCTCAACTTTTAAAACCTTAGATGGACGCGCTTTCAAAACCTAAGATGAACACGAGTTTAAAAACGGACACTCATTTGCAAAGTGCGTTATACCACTTTCGCATAAACTACAATATTAGGAGACTAAACTTATGTACACCGTCCTACAGCCAGTCTAAAAAGTTTATATCCAGCTTTCCTTTCATTAATATTCTTCCGCATTCAGCACATCCTTGCTGCACTCGTCACTCTTTCGTTTTACGTGAAAATAGAATATCTGCTGCAGCCCGAACTAGAATTTCGGGGCAGCAGTTGTGTAAAAATGTCACGTGGAGATGCGTGAAAACAAATGCGCTCAAAGATTTGCAAGAGATTCCGGTTCCCCACTCCTCAACAATCACGAGCAAATAACACTGTCCAATTTTGGCATCATCCAACTTTTTCAGAAAACAAAATAGTCTAAAATCTCAGAACAAATTGCACTTTCTCTCATGCCCAAAGAGTAAACTTTTCTAGACTAACAGCAATCGTGTCCTACTACTTCTTATACCGAGTTTATGGAATACATGATATAAGCCATTTTCGCCAACGTGACACCAAAAAAGCATGACCGAGGAGCATTGCTGCTGATTAACATTTTCGTACAAACGGTTGTGGTGGAATGCAAGCTTATGCTTGACCCTTCAGCATTGAACGAAACAGTCTTTGTTTGCAAGCGTGAGCTGGGAATGGAGAGCGGAGTGAGGAGGTGAAACTGCCTACGCATCATGTGCGAAGATACGTAACGGATCCTCTGCCTTTTTTATGCAGGAAAGATGAAAGCGCGTTCTACAGTCGAGTTGGAAACACACATTGGAAATTCTGGAAATACCAACAAGTTTCACAATCAAGAAACTGGAGGTATCTTGAAGAAGATCACAGGTGAATTGAAATAACGACAGAATCTAGTTTGTGTAGTGGATAATATATAGTTGTGTTATGCTCTAAAATTGCAATCGAGATGACAAAACACTGGCAGCGGTCACTCATTTTGAGAACTCAGAAACAGAGAACTCCAGGAGGAAGGGATTAGTTTCATACTTTACTTCACCAGAGCCTAAAAATTTTGATCGACTCAATTTCATATCAACCGTTGTTATCACGACACTATGTTAACTCGGTTAACTTGAACATCACCATCTCAGCTCTCTCTTGTAAGATACTATCGAACTCTCCCTACTAATTCTCCCAACAAACAAGAACTCTTGTTCCAAAAAAGAAAAAACTCTTTCGACGAGATTATATCTGAAACGCGACAAAAAATACGTACCATTTAGTATTAGCTTATTGCCGGCATGACGGATCTCTTCAAGGAGAACACTGCTCACTATACTGTCCGGAATTAGCTCTCCCTTGCGAACGAACGATGCGGCTCGTTGTCCAAATTCTGAATGAGCGGCCATTAGAGAAGCAATAACGGAACGGTCATTTTACGCTCCGCGCGGCAAAAAAAAACGCAGGTATACCTCAAAAAATGGTAAACGAGCAAGACAATCAGTCACGTTCACGGTTCGATAGCGTGCACCTAGTAACCTTGAAGAGAACGTTCAAAAACTCACCCGTGCCTCGTTGAATGTGGTCTCTGATTACATCACCCGCAGAGAAATATCCGAATTGATCGAATTCCTTCAACAACATCTTCGCAATAGTGTTCTTTCCACTGCCAGCCGGGCCGCTGAGCAAAACACGTAGCATGGTCTGCAAGAAAGGATTTTTTTGATCCCAAAGACGATTATATTGCGACGACTCGTCAATGCGCATAAAGGTTGCACTCAGTATAGGCGAAAGGAGAACATGGTTAACTAACGCATCCCTTTGTGCCGATGAGCATGTGCTCCACATACTTTACAAACGGTGAAGAACTTATAATACTGCTATAGATCAAAGAAGTGAATAAAGCCAAAAAAGGCTAACAGTAAATAAAAATCGATGTAGAGTCCAAGAGAATGTCAATAATGCGCCTCCAGGCGAAACGAATTAGAATTTTACAAAACTTTCGGATCGAGATGATTGATACATGAGCTTCCAAACTTTGAAGATCTGAGTCCAAAGAAATGCAATGAATGAAGGCCGCAGGAACACAAAAAAATGATAGTAGAAGCCGTCACAAGATGAGAAAAAAATGACGTAATGGGCAAAAGACATGCGAGCTTACGACGTCGAGGCTGTTGTATTGACTGCATCAGCGACGCTGTCATAAGCTTGACGACAGAATCGCCCAGTACACGCAAATATCGCCTTCACACTTGGCGCTGCCGATGGGCCAAAGGAAAAAAGCGCGTCGGCATTGATCGATACTCCACAGGTCGAAAATTCTGCTCAATATTAACATTTTCACAGCGCTTCAATATGGAGTAATAGAGACAGAAAAAAGCCGAAAATAAAAGTGGAAAGCAAAAACTTGAAGAAAAAAAAAACGGAAAAAATGAAAAGAATCAGTTCAGTCGAGAATAAGAAACTTGGGTGCTAAGGGAGTTGGGGGGGGGGCAAGCGGCGGCGCGGCGCCTTTTCATGTCTGTGCCCTCTCCGGTGAGATAGTAGACGAGCAAGAATAGGCGAGTCCATAATGGTGTTCAGAGACGTTCCAAAGTTCTTTTATGTTATAACTGCGTGTTTTCACCTAATTTAAGGAAGGGAAGGGGCTCCGGGGTGGGTGAGCTAATTGGACGTGCAGCTTTTATCTCATCTTAGCTTTTTGCTTGAGATAACCATCTCACCCACCCCGGAGCCCCTCCCCTTCTTGAAAATAGGGTTTTATCGGCTCAGAAGAAGAGTATCCATAGTATGCAAGCATATAACATGTGTTAAGAGGTAATTTGTTTTGAATCACGAAACACTGCAGTACAACCTCACCATCCCTTCCCAGACTCAGGCGCACTACTTCTATCTCGCTACAGAGGGCGCAGACATGAAAAGGCGCCGCGCCGTCGCGTGCCCCCTCCCAACTCACTTAGCACCGAAACTTGGCCGTTCGCGACAGATCTCATCCAGTACTGAGAGCATGGAAGGACAAATATTCATCATTCAAAAATGCAGAATATGCAAGCAAAAGACATGGCCTTGTATTTAAAAGTTATCATGTAGAATGAATGACACTCATAACCCTAACAGTCATGAGAAAGGATATATAGAGCATTTCTTTCATAGAGAAATCGGATGCGGCCGGACGAATGAACAATAAAGTCTTTACATGTCTGCTGTGTTATGAGTAGGGCTCCTGGCCTCCAACGAGAATGATCTAAACCTGCACTCGGACCTTATAACCCTTATTTCACCGGAACTTCGCTTCTATTCAGGTTGTCAATGACATTCCACACGGTGAAAAAAGTCGCTCTGTTTTTGTTGAATGTGCAATCGAAGGAAATATTGACTTTGGGCTCGAAAGGCACAAGTTCCTGTCCAAGTACCACCTAAGGCTAGTTAGCACTGGTTTTTTGCCAAACCCAGATACCTGTGATGATTTCCACGTAGCAGACTAAAGCGAAAAGTAGCAAATAACAAAAACAAAAACTCAAATCTATCTAGACGAAGATGTCTAGTTAGGAGGGGGAAAGGGGTACTGTTCTTTTCCAACACTGGGTACTAAAGGCATAAAAGATGCGCTAACCGACTTCGAGCCCGTGATGGTGCTTGGGAACGTTTCTTATGTTAATGGAGTGGACTGCCTCTCTCACTCTGCGCTCTTGCCCTCAATGTAAGCTAGAAAGGATGGTCATCCCTCCAGAAGCTTTCAACAACAATCGAAAGTGCGATTCTATCGGCAAAATTTGAGGTCAAGCCGCACACGTAGCGTTAGAGTGCAAGGAAGAAAGGCGGTAGAGTGCAAGGAAGAAATAAAGGCAGAGAGGAGTTTCAATGTAACAATTATTCACAACCTTTGAGTGCACTTCTTCTTCATTGCAGTCACAAATGCATCGAAAAATTGTAACTCTAGAAATAAATGGCGTAGTAGTTAAGAAGGAAGAATGAGCTCGCATTAGAACAAAAGAATTGAAAGAATCACGATCTGGTGTCTCAAAAGAAATAATCCTTTTAAAGTCTCACTACGGTCGTTGCATGCTCACGACGAAAGAAGTTTATGTTAATCTCAATCGCAATGGGTCCCGGGCCGCTTCGGCGGCATGACCCCAACACATCGACGATACAATCGCAATACACCAGCATATTGCTATGTCGGCTTCAATCGAGCATCAACTCCAGCGATAGTCTTTGCACACAGTTTCTGCTTCATTCTCATTCACCACGTATGTAGTATCCTTACTATATATAATCCACAAGTTTGGTGTGTCTGTCTGTATGTATTTATGTATGTATGCATGTATGTTTGTTTGTTTGTATGTCACACAATCCGGTTTTACCTGAAAAATCACCTTTAGAGGTCGGGACAAGTTCGGGATGGGTGGAGCCCAAGACAAAATTAATAGAGCACATACGAGCTCTGCGGAGCTCCGCCCACGGGGGGCGGGGCAAGCGCCGAGATGGGCGGTGCCAACAGTAAAACATCTTATTTTTGCTTCGAAAAAGTCCAGACACCGGGAAAAAATGTTCAAAGGTGGGGATTGGGTCAAGAAACCAGACGGTGGAAACCCACGCACTGTGGGCGGAGCTTTCTCAAAATGGGCGGTACTTTTTAGATGTGTTCATAACTCGATTCAATTAAGGCGCAGAGGCCAAGAAAAAAATAAAAAGAGTGAACAGGGCCTCCTGCGTGCTGGGCATGCATAAGCTTAACGAAGCCCCGCCCACGGTGGGCGGGGCGTGCGTTGAGGTGAAAGCTACTTTTCAAAAATGAGTGTAACTTCGTATTCGGAAACGTTCTGGGATGCGGCAAAAAGGTACTAAGGTGCAAAAGAACAAATGTGGTCAAATTCCAGAAGTGGGCGGGGCTGACACCGAAGTGGGCGGAGCTTAGATCAAAATTTTATAACTCTTTTCAGAAACGTTTTGAGATGCGGCAAAAAGGTATTAAGGTGCAAAAGAACAAATGTGGTCAGGTGCCAGAAGTGGGCGGGGCTGGCAATAAAGTGGGCGGAGCTTAGATCAAAGATTTATAACTCTTTTCAGAAACGTTCTGGGATGCGGCAAAAAGGTACTAAGGTGCAAAAGAAAAAATGTGGTCAAATCCCAGAAGTGGGCGGGGCTGGCACTAAAGTGGGCGGAGTTGACACTAAGGTGGGTGGGGCTAAAACAAAAATTTATAACTCTGTACAGAAACGTTCTGGGATGTGGCGAAAAGGTATCAAGGTGCAAAAGAACAAATGTGGCCAAACCCTCGAAGTGGGCGGGGCTGGCGCCAAAGTGGGCGGAGCTTAGATCAAAAATTTATAACTCTATTCAGAAACGTTCTGGGATGCGGCAAAAAGGTATTAAGGTGTAAAAGAACAAATGTGGTCAGATGCCACAAGTGGGCGGGATTGGCACTAAAGTGGGCTTACATAAAAATTATTGAGTCTCTTCAGATGCGTTTTATAACGAGGGAAAAAGTTGTCTGGAGGTAATAAAAGTAATGCGGTTCGAAGTCTGGAGTGGGTGGAGTTTGCAAAGAGAGGGCAGAGCTATAATCAAAAATTTATACATCCGTCCTTCACACTAACCCTGACCACATAGGTGTACAACTAGGGGATACCCCTAAACTCTTTCAAAAATTAGGCTAAAAAATTTCTAAAAGTTTGTATCCATGTTTCCACACACAATAGTCCCTTCTACCTAGAGCGAATGACTACATTAACTGTAGACCTCATGAAATAAATTCTACAACATCCCCGGCCATACAGGCGCATACCCTGTAAAGACGTGTAAATCCCTACAACTACCGAAAGGGGCCCTCCTTTTAAAGTTAGCGTCCATGGCCACACACAGCCCAAACTACGCAGCATTTCTTCGACTACATGGACTGCAGAGGTATTTGATTTGTATTCATCGGAGTACTCTTTATGGCCACACACGGCCCCATCTCACTTCCCAAAAAAAACGATGGCCGCTACAGAGGTGTCAGGGAAGAGGCTCGGATGATAAAGTTCTGTAATGAAAATCAGAAGCTCATGTGGTTCCGTACCTTGGTCAGAGCCCCTAGCGCACGCAATAGCGTGCTTAGCCGCCTTGTGTAGAAGTAAAAGCAGAATTGTAGTTTCACTAACAGTCGAAAAGTTACTTGAACAAGCAAAAGGAATAAAATCCAACAAGCAAAGACCCATGAAAAAGTGTTCAGCTAAACTAAGGTTGCCGTCTTCATATATTTGGAACGAGGAATAAGATGTTTGGACTTTCTGCATGCTAAAACGTTCACTGGTGAACAGCGAGGATCTGTTCGGCATAGATCACTTTCCTACTTTCCGCTTTATTAGATCTCGAGAGTAGATGGATTGCAGACACCAGACAGGAACGGCCCAAAGCTTACAACAGTACATCGGAGGGGTGCAGTTTTGATAAAGATTGGCCGTCCTCGAGGCAAACATTTCACCGTAAGAATGAATCACAACTGCGTCTAAATACTCCCTCAAAATAATTTACTCACACGTAAAGAAGCATTGGGTGGGGTTTCGAAGAAGCTGGGGCTTGAAATAAATGCATTTCGGTCGTACGTGATTGAGACGAACCAACATTTTTCACTACGTCATCTCCCGCCCCACGTGCGAAAAACCCAATGTGACGTAGTAATCACGGGCACGTGTTTAGGATATTCATAGTTCTGACTCCCTACCGATATTTCAAAAAAATTTGTTTGACGTAGCCTATTGCCGACCACTTGCTCATTAACAAATCCTCCTTACTGAATGAGCCATCCTTTCCAAGAGCTTTGATAGGCAAAGAACTTGTTTATGAACCTTCAACTTTCAGTGGGCGCCTCATCAAAAACAGGAACCTTTTCGTTTATAATGGATGTTAGAAGAGACAAGTAGGAACAACAAGAGCACAATCCTACGCACAGTAATGCATTAATTGTACATAGAAACGAATACTTCTGGCGGATTCACATTAGAGGAAGGGACCTATCATAGGGACGACAGCCTCTTGAACATAAGAACCAGCGCCTGACCATCGTTGATGATCACAGTTCACTCACGTCACTATCTAGATCGTATCGGTTTGTCACCACTACTGTGACGATAAACACTTTTCGGCACATATCTGTGAACATGTGACAGCTAGTAATTAATGAGTCACAACTTTATTAACGTATATCAGCCCATTTTTTGGAGCTACCTTTCCTACCATGCCTTCGAAGCTTGTAGAGTAATCTGTTTCATAAGTGAATGCTTCAAAAAACCGTTGGTCTCAAAATAATGTAAACTTTGCAGCACACCGCCGGAGCTAACGCCAGCGAACATACAATGGGCATGTTTACGCGGAGTATTACAGTGAAATGTCACTAAAAGAAATAAAACTAGGTCTTGAACTCAGCGGCGTAGAAGCAACGGGTCACACATGCTGTTTTCGGAATTTTGTTGAGTATCGAATAACCACAAATTCATTGGATACAGTAATTCCGGCGCCTAGAAAAATGTATAAATCTAGGAAGAATTCCAATTAAAATGATCCATAAGTAACAGGAGTGTTTCTATGAAGCGAAAGCTATAAAAACTGAAAAAAAACGTAGTCTCATCACAACGCCAACGCATGTAAACACAAACATCATGTGAAGCTCTGTTTAAACATCGTCATTCATAATGGTGTTATTTAAAAACAAACACACGTGAGGACGGACCTACAATCGACAATCGATGTCAATGTTGAGTCGTATGCTGAATACTTTGGATAGGGGAATGAGGGAGGTTTCAGAGATTGAATTACAGCTGGGACGGTGGAGCAGATAATTGGCAAAGGGTTAGATGAGTGAAGGCTCAGCAACCTTCAGCGATCAAGGTCTTCACGATGTTCCCTTCTAAGAGCTTATAGAAGTGCGACCGTTTTGAGATGGACCCGAGGTAAAAGCACACCACGTGACTACAACCTTACTCCGCCACCAAGGTTTAGGAGAGTTCACCCCAGCTGGCCAGGATCGCTACTATAAGGATCGCGCTTTTCTGAACACCCACAAGCTAGTCGTAGAGACCGAACCACGTGATGGCCGACGACTGTTGATCTTTCACCTGGTATGTGAGATAGTCTAGCAATTTCCCCTCAACCGTTTCTAGTTGGACCCATGGCAAAGAAAAAGACCATGTGTGAGTTAACTTCCTTCTGAAATCAGTCATATGTGATCACTCCTTTTCCACGCTTAGGGTTTTCTGCATTGGGCTCATTACTATCAGCCAAAGCGCAAATCACGAATAAAGTTGTATACCATACGAACAACCACATAAATTCCAAACCTTTGTGATAATTTTGCCACGACAACTATTCGTAACACCTAATGAGATGACGAGATTGGTCGGGAATGGGGTCGGGAATGGATAGTTCCCCTTTCTAGTGGTTTCGGAAGTATGAGCATTAATACGATATTCATTCAATATCCTTTCACTTCTGTACAAACATATGATTGTGTACTGAGCATCCTTAACGTAAAAGGCTGCCTACGTCCACAATCATGCGCTAATTCTTGAGTTTTAAAATCACATTGCGGCTGTTGAGATGTAGAAAGAACGAACTTCAATTGCACAACTTTACATCAATTATAGAGCCTTCAACAAAAGGAAAATGTCAAAGGAAATGGAAAAGAGGAGGAGAATCGGTTGCATGCGGTTTTTTTCTCGATCGCAATCCGCTCGGAATGATTTTCAACAAACATTGCGCAATCAATGGCTGGCGTTCACAGCTGCATGGAGGCGTGAATGCATTTTTCACAGTAAGGACGGTTAGTAAAAAAAGCCGTTTGCAGGCATACCGGGAAGCGCTGACGGAGATCCAAGATGAACAGTCTCTTATCAGGTCGAGCACGTGGTGCTACCCGTTCTTACCGACTTCCTTCTTGAAGTCGAGAGATAACAAAGGCCTAATTGTCGCAAACAGTAGTGGTAAGTATCAAGGTCACCCACTGGGGAATGGGTCAGTTGATCTAAATATAAAAATTCCAAACGTGCATGAATACTAAAGTGCAATTTACACCCACTATGAAACGTGGGCAATCAACGTTCAAGTCAGTATTTTGGTCTTCTCAGAGCGGAATGATACCATCTAACGATAACGTTAAAAAATAAACTTTTTGATTGGGTCTCCATCAATGTCTTGAAACAGGAAATATATGAGAAGTAAACATTATGTCCGATTTTTAGCATAAAAGTAGTAGGCTGCTTTCCCTTGTCTCTTTGCCCAGTCTGTCAAGATACTTATTTGTGGACACTGTTCGTAAATTTCTAGTACGTAGCTAATGGAGGAGAAAAGATGATTCTAAGGAATAATGCTTAAAAGAATGACAAAATGAAAGCTGGAAGGAATTCAGCATACCGATTAAAAATGAAAAGTGGAACAGCTGGTAAAAATGAAGAATTCAATGTGTTCCATTGAACCATCTGATTATTCAATGACGTCATGCACTGTATGACATTGAGCAAATGGCGTCGAGATATCACGAGGGAAAAATGGGCCGGTCTTACGTCCACAGCTGACGCGGAAACATTTTTATATTCAATTGGGCTGTTGTTGGGAATGAAAATGATAGACGCGTAGTTGCTGTCGTCGATAAATTCTGCAAGAACAAAGGGAAAAAATTACGAAATATGTCATTGACGTCATTCAGCTACAACAACATTGGGAAGGAAGGGTACTAGAGAAACGAAAGGTCTGCCTAAATGTAACTCCCTGCGGGTTTCCTGATTTTGCTACGACAACTAAAGGTGAAAACCTTTCCGAACCAGAAAAAAAGAGAAACCCTTGAACTTACATAGCAACAACTGATCCCCCTAAAGACCTGTGCCGACGACTGGTTCGTAATCGCCTAACGGGCACATTATGAGACAAACACGATTGCATTGTTTTCCGTTTCAATTAACGGGATGACTGCATGAGAGTAGGGGCCACATACGAAATTCGGTGCCAGACCTGCGGTGTTGAGTATAAGAATGAAACAGAGCGCCCCTCGTATGTGAAGTGGGGACGGGCTAGTAAAATCCCGATTTCAAACACCTCTGGGAATGCATCGAATCCTTTGTCATGACGGTAACGAATTCACAATTCCAGTAACCACTCCGGCGCCAGAAACGGAGAAGAGCTAACCGAAGCCTAAAAAAGTCGCGCCCCGAAAGAAAATGCTTAGACTCTTAGAGAGCCTCCGAATCCGTATTCAATTAGTGAAATCTCAGTAAACATAAACTAAAGAGTGTGTAGAATGTGGTGGAAAAACAGAAAATTCTCTCTACATGAGGAATATACACATTTCAATCGTGTGTGTGCACAATAGACATCAGTTCCACACGTCTTTTTTTTGACATGAAACATCACGCGTGTCAAGAAAAAATCGTTGAGAGTGATCGATCGCATGCAAAACGAGAGCAGACAAAAGAGCGGAAAGGTTTGAGAGTAGCGATCATATAAGCACGACATTGCTTTCGTGATTGTTCTCCGCAATACCCTATGATCACGCTCCAGCTAAGGGATTCCTCCGAGGAAACGACTGGATATGTTAGTTTGATAACAGATGAAGGAGAACAACCCTTACCATATATAAAGCGTTCGCGCCTGTCTGCACGGAAATTCGATATCACCTGATAAAGTACCTGCAGAAGTTCTAAGCCTACTGAAGAGCGGTCGTAAACATACAATGCATGCATAAGCATGCATAGCCCAACTGGAGAGATGATAAAATATGTAGTAGTCATAAAGAGTGCAAAAAAGAATCAAAAGCAAAAAAGCTGAGACGGTGCGTTCATAGTAGCTGCATTTTCACGCAGCTCTGTGCGCTCTCACGCATATAAATGCGTGAAAATGCACTATGAATGCTCTCAGTGAAGCCCAGAAATTTGCTATGTATTGCGTTGCAGTGTCAACAGCAGTACCCGAATAATGACGGCAAGGGGTAGAGTTTTCGCGCATTCCCGCCATTTTCAAATTCCATGGGAGAATCCTCCCCTTCGTAGCGCGCCATCGGGTGTGCCGAGCGCACCACGCCCTTTTTGTTATAGATCTCGAAGTATGAGCGAAAGTGGTAGTCTACACGTCTAACGGAATGAACACACGTTCCTTGGTACCAATTGCTTGTTTCTAAGGCTTCTTATCTACTATACGATGAATTCTTCCAAGAAAGTGGCATGAAGTGAACGGTGCGTGGGTACCACTTCAAGGTCTTGCCAGCCGCGCGAAATATGCCACGAAGCCCTTTAATCAATTGCGTTCTTAAATCAGCCTCTGATGCCATTGATGACTGCCATTAGAATAACCATGAAGGAAGTCAAGGCTAAGGTACTGATGGAGACTCTATAAGACCCCTATCGATGATTACTGTGGAACTTTCTGATCATCGATCTTAGTATTTCTCTCACTTAGAAGTCAGCCTTTTCTACTCCGATGCAGGGAGAGTTACTGCAATTTGGTAGACCAGAATCCGAGCCAGTTAGTCTTCATTTCCTAGTACGAGTATCACATGATTGTCTTACGTCTGACTGTCAACAAATAGGAACTGGCGCCACAATTGGTGAGAGGCCTCAGGACTTCCGGAAAACTGAACTCTCTTTAGCATGAGGTCGAATCGGTTGTCTAGACGAAGGGAAAAAGAATAGTCGTATGGATTGTTAACAACAATGAGGTGATACTGCGACTAAGCGGGAGTATTTCCATCACGAAGAGGTCGGTCCTCGTAACGTTTGCTTATTTCGACACACATCCACGTTACCGTATCCACGAATGTGTTTCTTCCAAACCTATTGGAAGAGAAGGAATCAAAATAAACCACTCGGCTACTATACGATGCATTTGTCGTTACGGTACACGCTTGAAGCTGTACAGTGGCCTTATCTTGCACTTCCACCCACGCCGTTGCGGTTGAAAGGTCAAGAACGGCCAGAATAACGAAACGAGGAACGAATGGCACTTAGAACTCGACCAGAGTTTGGTTGGTGTCCAGGACGGCATGAAAGATCCTACATGAACAGTGACGTAAAATAAAAATACAAAACGCAACATTGGAAACCGGTAACAGGTGATTCAACAGGTGGCGATCGCATAGCGGATTTCTCGCAAAAAAAGTATAAAACTGAAGTGGAGCACGTAAATCAATGAGCGAACTCAACAAAATAACAAAAACAGAGTAAAGAAGAGTAAATGATGGCTTGTTTCGCCTCTTTACCAGATGAACCATTCACCTTCCCCTGAAACTCATCAATGGTTTGGGATTAGTGGACAAAGACAATGGATAAATATACAGTGCAAAATAGTTAAATCAGGGATATACGTGAATAAGGAGTTACATTATTGGTAATATTTGTCACTAAATACCTTCACAATGGAGTTTACAAATTTGGTAATGTTCTTGAAAATAGCTTCAGTAAAAAACTTGCGGCATGTTAATCTACTACTATATGCGCATCAAACTATACAAGTGAATACGTATTCCTCTTTATATTCATTTCTGAGAAAAAAAATCCATCATTTCCGTCATCTCTGCGGTGAATACTTAAGACAATAAACAAAGAAAAAAAGCGAGAACAAAACAAAACAGATGAACAAAACATTGAAATGACAGTTTTTTGTGCTCCAAAAATGGGCACAGTGATAAGGACAGTAAATAAAAGCGATGTTTGGGTTGCAGAACGTGAAAATCTGACACAACTCCTATAATCAAAAAGTAAAATCTGACACAACTTCTATAATCAAAAAGTTAAACAGCGGAAAATTAACCTATCCGACTATGAATGGGAAGAACCTTTCGGACTTTATAAAGAAAAATCGGCAAATGGGCACCTTCAGTCAAAATCTCTCAACGGTCACAGGATATCCCCGCTATCGGTCGCAATGGTGGACCATGATGGGCAGGGTGTGCAAACTTTTGTACGATCGCACATAATAAGGTTCACTTCGAAAGTGGGCGCGAAGCGACTTTAATTGCGCGCGAAAACATTGGAGGGATTCTAATGTCCCATGAACGTGTGACACAGTAACTCCCTAGCACCCGTTATTAAGAGACTGAAAGGTTACTGACCGATGAGAATAGATACAGTAAGAAGAGTAAGAGTAAGAAAGGTAAGCTCCTATAGAAGATCGGTTTCTGAACAAAAAAAGTTCCAGAATCATTGATTCAAAGTGATTTATTCTCGTGCAGAATAAATAATCTCTCTCATTTATAAAGCAGAAAATTGTTGTGTCGGTTTATCGGTTTGGGTGTTTGGTCGGTATGTGGTTTGTTAGGGTGTCCGTCCGCAAAACTTATGATTACGATAAAGGCAGCGATATGGAAAATCTTGCTCTATTCTACACTTCTTTCGTATATATAAGGCAGTAACTTGGTGTGTAGGTTGATGGAGAAGAGTGGGTACTGCGGAGTGAAGTGATGTGGAGTGAAGTGGGTTCTTCGAAGCTGTGATTCTTGAAGATTTCGATCTGTACCGGCACCGTGATATACATGTCTTTACAAAAATCGGAGGTCATAATGTAGTTGGGAGACCTCTGCTTTCTTCCCAGCATAATATCAGGTGAGGTGATTCAATTGAATATTCGTCTCATACAACACCCTAGCTTTTTGCACGAGGGAATCACCCCCACACCGCCGCTCCTCCCTACTGAGGCTTAGCTTGAAATCATATTCTCTCGCCTAGAACCGTTTCTAAGCACAGGTCAGGTCGGCTATCCCTTCCCTGCACAATAGCCCTCAGTGTTGGATAAAATTAATGCCCCCTCCCCCTAACTACACTTTCTAACTACTTGGGAAAAGTAAGGAATAAGGCCCGGGTCAAGCCGGTCGACCAGACTGGTTTCAGTATATCCTGTGTCCTACAGGCACATGCTAGTGCTTTCAAGAACTCACAAAGTGCCCTTCGGCTCCAAACTATTCAGTAGTCCACGGTCAATATTTTTTTCATATTACAGAAACTTTAACCAAAAATATATAGTTTTTTTAAGCTGCACGATAAAAAACCGTTGAAACCGGTGATAACATTTTGTAGGAGTTTCACTTTCTACGGTCGCTACTCCTATCACTAAGTAATCGGTTCAACTTGGTTTATAACAATATGCAGGCAGCATAACCTGCACCCTGGAGTCTTGGTATTTGATTAAGGTTCCCACATCCAGATGGGTTACCGCCCATCCCCGACTGTCAGCCAAAGACATGAAGGGTGTCATGAGCGCTAGAATTCTCTTTCTGCAATTAACCTGTGAGAGTTCTGGGCAAAAAGGTGGGTCAGAATTCAAGACATGGACATTGTATTGGTGTCATAAAAATACACCTCATGGAACTTCTTTCCCCCTGATACTTGGTCGAGAAAAACTGATTTTTTTTGGATAATAACTAAGCACCACTATCGGCTCGCAAAGCTGGCTACCCCTCTTTTCTTCCCTGCGCTCTAGCGCTCGGACACTACAGATGAGGAATGCCCCCTGCCCAACAACTTTTTCACCGAGTAGAGCACTGAAAACCGAGTGCAGTGGAATATCTTCCTCATTTTCATTAAAACCGGTAGCAAGCAAGGGCCAGAATGTCGAAAGGAGAGGAGGAACATTGCGCTGGAACACTGGCTTGAACTCGTCTAATACACTGGATGGCACTTCACCTATTCACAAAAATCAGAAAAAATTACAGCAACAATAAGCATAATTTATACAGAATTGCTGAGGCAAATACAACAGGCAGAGGGAAACATGAATAAGTTTTGCAATGTAAGTCAAGCTAGCTATGGAGCATGCATGGTCATCAATTGGATATACGTGAACAAATCTCGAAATTCTACTGATCTCGATCGTTAATCGCCACTAATGATCAACAATATGGTCACTATGTAAGAACTTTAAATACGATACATCGAGAACTCAAAAGAATACCCGTAAGCACCGGCTGTTGTAATGCCTTTGTTCTCGACAGCCGTTTTCGTAGCTTTCACTTCGGCCCATGCTACAGGATCAAAAGTAGGAAAGCACAGAGTTTCACGTGAGGTCGAGTTGTTTGAGCAGCTTCCCTTCCTCTTCCCCCGTGATTTCTATTGATATGGTGTATAAATTTTTACAATTCGCGTCCTTCTACTGGGCGACTGGAGGGGTAAAACCATTAAACCGCATGTACCAGAAGATGAGAAGAGGAGAAGACGAGATCAAAAACCCAACCCTAGCGCGGAGTGAAATTTGACAGCACATCATTGATCTATGTCATGGAAAATACAAAATAAGTTGGCAAAAAGTAATCTCACCAGGATATGCAAAACCAGTGTTTTCAATAAAATAAAGAAGTTGAAGGAACAGAAAAAAAAACAGAGTGATATTGACATAACAGTAATTTTGAACACCGTGCGTAAGGTACCAGCGAGTGAATGCGATGTGAAAGCATTTGTGAGAGGTTAATAAAAACGATCGGCTGCTTTCATAGCCCGCGATTCGGCCCGCGAGCGAGCGAGCAACCAACCGACCGATCGAGCGAGCGAGCGAGCAATCGATCGATCGATTGAGCGAGCGACGGGGGGCGGCGCTAGCCCCTGGTTTACAACTGAATCTTGGACGATACCGCAGGACAAGTAGTCCCCCAGTCGCTCGCTCGCTCGCTCGCGGGCCGAATCGCGGACTATGAAAGGAGCCATCCGCTTACTAGGCAGAAGGACACAGAAACAAGCTGCCTCAATCGAAACGTCGAACAAATTACGGCAGGAAATTTCTAAATAACAATGTACGGCAAATCATCACTGGAACGGATCATCACAATGGGGCAGCGAAACCAAACGACCAAATCACAGCCCACTTTGAGCACTTGAAGAGCAAATGGAACAATATTTAAGTAAACAGCTTGAAAACAATTGAACTGAACAAAGGGCAGTTATAAAGGTGGCGCTCGTAATAGCAGACAGATTCGCGTCAGGTGAACAAAGAAGGAGATTCGCGTTAGTTGAGCAGCAGGCTGCAAGTGTGAGCCAATGATTCGTTGAGCAGCCTAGTTGACTTGAAGACCCACTTTTTTGGGGTTAAAGGGCAGGAGTGCCGATGCAGATTAGGTCACCGGTGAACGAAAAAAAGAAAACCTGCAGAAATCGTTTTAGAACCAACCAATTCTATGCTTAAATGAGGTTATGACGAAGAAACGTGTATTTGGTTGAGGTTCTTCAATCACTGCAGGGCAACCTTTGCTGATGCTCGCGTACATCAGCTGGCTGCTTTACAACAAAAATGTTCTATTTCGAGTGATATCAGCTACTACAAGGTGAGTGAGCCCCATTTTAAGGAGTATGGCCCAACTGCCGACGTCAAGGACGACTTTTGAGCCCTTTTTCCTGCTTAGGCCGCTTTTCGACTCTGCATTGATGTCCCTGCTTTGGCCATAGGATACTAACGACTAAACATATCCGAAACCATTTTCATCGCGATCTTTACCTTCAAAGTGCTAGATACTATATCATGGAGTGTAGTTTTCACAATCAAAGAAAACTCAATGAAACGGAAATGCATGGGACTGGACTTCGAGAGGAGTTGGATTCCTTACGGTATTCTCGCTCCCATCTAACAACAACCGTTCGACTCGCATTCCCTCAGGGTGGAATCCATTATTCAAACATTAAATCTCCCCTTTCTGCGTACTGCCGGGTATTCTCACTAAAACGAGCACCTTTGGCAACAAACAAAAACTCGGGAAAGCTGTTCAAATGTGCTTGACAGCGTGGAAAAACCAATTCGTCTTTGTTGCCCACGAGCCATTGAAAGCTTCATCGAATATCTCCGAGAAGAAAGCTCTCGCTTCTGTCATCATACCATCATGAAATGCTACTCGTAGGGTGCTCTAAAAAAGTTTCGATGAAAAAAAGGCAAGAAAACGAAAGAAAAAACTTGAGGATTGCTAGTAATAACGACTGGTTTCATTTACTCCCTTTATGAAGAACACTTCCAATTTTATACGCGATAGGAAGAGGAACCACTCCTAATGTTACATGGGAGAGGGAGAGAATCTATAAATCTCTTGGCTGAGCGTGTGTTCTCGATTCAACAATTTTTATCCCAACTTGAATAAATATAAGCAGCGGGCAGATACTTGTCAATTCTCGACATAAGATAGCGCTTTTGCTTAAGCCTCATATAAAATCTCTTACCCATCTCACCAAAATAAAAAAAAAAAGCAAACCTTCAGGTGATCTAAATCGGCTTCAGTTGATAGTTCCGGTAACTCCATTGATTGCATAACAGCAAACAGAGATAGAAATAGATCGCGTTCCTCCCATAGCATCATGTATGCATCACAGCAAAGTTTTTTGAATCTGAAGTACTTACACTAATTTGCCAAGCTAGTAACTTATTTTTTTCATCATATTGACTTTTATTGAACTATGTAGCTTGAAGCAAAAATCAAGAGGTTTCAATCACAAATATGAGGTTGGTTGCACTCGGCGAAGGTTTCCTCGCTGACAATGAATCTTTTTAACGAGTGAGCGAATGTTTACTTTGGTGTAGACTCTCTAATTTGAGCTCATGAAATGAGCTAACAGTTGTTGTGGGAATGGGAAGGACAGAGGAAGAAGAGGGCAGTGATTGTGAAGTTATAGTTATAGTGAAGATTAAGAGGGCAATGAATATCAATTTGTGTTAACTGAGAGATCGACTTTGGTTCAAATCCAACATGTCGCTATCTGTCGACATGGAAATTCGGGGTTTTCAGTTTTTGGAGCACTAGGGCATTCAAAGTCCTTTCGATATGGGTAAACTGCTGGTGAAGTATCTATTGCCTAGAGTTGTGCATTCCAAGAGTGATCCTGACTACAACCGAGTGGTTCATACTATTGGATGGAACAGCATAATACTTTCAAAAGCCGAAAACAGACATGAGCAGTTCACAATCACTGTTTTGGCAAAGCAAGAGCAATAATTCCGTAACTGCAGTTAATAATGATCCAGAAACTTGATACCATTAATTACTCTAAAGTCATGTTCCAAGTACTTACTTTGTAACCTCGTGACTGTCCTTCGAGACCGGTCTACCTTGACCAATGACGCACAGAAAGTGCTCTGTAAGAACGAACGGCACACGATCACGTCGAATTCCGAGCTTTGTTTTTCCATGACCCAAAATGTGCCCGAAGTCAATATGGAATATTTTTCCATCGTGAGTCATCATTATGTTGTCGTTGTGCCGATCCTGTGAAACATTGGAAAAAACAATATGAAGAAGGTGTATGCGAAGGCTCTAAAAAACTTTCAGAACCTACCATGATCCCCATAATGAAGGTTCCGACCGAGTATCCAACACAAGACATCAAAAATCTGTCAACACACTCCATATACCTACAAAGCTTCAAATAGAAACAAGGACAATACATGATGTAAAACAATAAACGGAAAATAGCCACAATAAAAATAGTAAGCAAATGTGAACCAAGAAAAACACACTTTCTCGTAGAGCCAGCATTATTCTTGATATATCGATTGATGAATGTTGTTTCTAACGATTTAACTGCCGTTCCAACTTTTCCACCATCTGATTGTATTTCGAAAATCGTTGAACAATTTGGAACAACCCCAATCATGCCATACTAAAATCGCTTTGTTTTATTCTTCTGCAAACAAACACAAAAATAAAAACAATCTTGCTGTTCACAACATTAGAATGTTTCACATTAGCCACATGCCCATGCATGTACTGCTTCAAAAGAGCAAAACGAAAAGAAAAAAATCGAAAAAAATAAATCTCAATAAAAGAATACTTGGGTCAATGTTGTGACAAAAATAAATGCAACTTTTGATAACAGATGAAACGATTACAGCAATGTAAAGATAAGATATCAGTAAAGCTGGCACAAAGAAGTCTACGTCTCTGCTCAGTAGGAGCACAATTACGTTAACTTTATTGATATAAATGCTTACTAATTCAGACAATGAATGCAAAAAAGATAAGAATAGAGGCGTCTACAATAAATTCCATGGAATAACAAAAACTCCGATTAGAAGTACCTGACGCACGAGAAATGTAATTAAAGAAAGAGATACCTTAGTGCCCATAGGAAGAACGGGATAGGTACTCAAACAACAATCGAGTTGATTTCTTTTCCAAATGCTATCCATTAATTCAAGCATTTGTACTACTAACATATCCTGGCGCAGATCTGAAAGCAGCAAATCATGTCAGTGGGATCGCTGAGAGGGATGTATTCTTCTAGGAAACTTACCATCTCCATTTTTGAAAATTATCTCATAGGTCGGCAGGTAATGCTCTGACATTGGACTTCGATTCTGCCAAGAAAGCAGCAAAGGCATCTTCGCACTCCCCAAGACGCGGCATTTGTCGATTCTATAAAAACGGTAGAAAAATAGATTTCCGTGCGTTCCATATTCGCCTCTGTTGAAGCTGCCCCATCTAAAAAACGTGGTCAACCAAAACTGGCTTCGAATCACTAAAGTGTAGATAGATATAGATAGATATGTAGATAGATATTGTAGAAGAGATAAAGATGATTAAAAAAAAACCTGGGCTGCACCAACGCAAACCAATTCGAATTTAATATACACCAATCTAACAATAATATACAACAAAATAAATTATCGCGACTAACCTCAAGTGTCCCAGTGCATTGCTTGGATCAAGGGGAGAGTCAATCTTTTCCAAGGTTGGGCAATTGTTTCGCAGTTCCTCTCGAAGGCGCTGTAATTGTAATTTGCAGAAAAACTCTTAAAAATATGATCGCCTGGTGACAGAAAAATTGAAGTGCGCGGTCATGTTCTTTCAAAAGGCCTATCCTACTGGTTACATGACATCCCAATAGATTGGGGCTGAGTAATTCGCCCGAGACGTAGGTCAGTTTACATACTTTACCCCACCTGCCCTCTCTAGTTTTTAGCATGTACTACGATAAAAACTTCCTTTACGGCTGCACCAGCAAAGGGATAAGGAGATGAATGTCTAGGCCAGATCAGAATGCGAACATACCGTAGTTAACCCAAAATTTAGTTGTGTCAAAAATCAGAGTAAGTACTACCGTAGTTAACCCAAAATTTAGTTGTGTCAAAAATCAGAGTAAGCACAGCTTAGTTACTGGTCACTTACCTCCGTCGCTGCATCTTTTTCGCGGATTCCCTTGACAAGAAGGCTCAATCTATGCAAGTAATCAACCATTTCCACCTACAATAAGTATAACCTAGTCTTCCATAAAAAAAAGGAATCTCAGTCTGCAGCGCTGACCTGTTTCACAACTGTTCGGATATGCTCATCGTTACCACGCAGATATGCTTCAATAATTAAAGCAAATCGCTTATACATTTCACTTATGTTGCCATCCGCATCTCTAAACATGAAAAGTCAGCTTGACGAATATTAGAAGAATGATAAATATCTACGAGAATGTTGTAACACATTTTCTGTATCTTTACGGTTAGGCATTGAGGACATTATAAAACGCAATTTGTTTGCGAAACCAATTCCCTTATGGTCAATAAAATTCGCACGAGTTCAGGGGCATTTGAGGTATTGAAACTGCCTGTAGGCGTAGAAACAGCATTTCAAAATATTACAGGCATTATGGTCTATTGCATGTTTACAACATACCCAACAACGGATCAGTTCTTTTTAAAAAAAATTATGGTATAAAATACAAAATATTCGAAGAAAATTCTGAGAAATGGGTGGAACGAGCACGCTGGCGGAAACTATGCACTGTCAATCGGCATGTTAGCAAGTCTCTTGACCCGCTAGCTGGTCCCTCCGCTGATCAGAAAACTATTAGGTGAAGAAAAGCGATCTATTAAGGAACGTAGTTCTGTTTTCCCAGCAACGTCATGTTTCGCCCTCACCTTCTGCCCATTTACCTTGCTCCCTTGATTTCTTCGATATATGAAGTCTATGGAAATGAATGAAGGTAGAGATCGAAACATAACATTAGGATCACTCACTTGAGATTCGCTAGTTCGGCTCGAAGTAACCAAAACAACTTGTGTCCGATGCGATAGTCAGAGAGAGCCTTTTTCAAAAGCAAACACGACAGCGGATTATAGGACCATGCCTCACATTTCAGCGCCTTCAAAAACCAGAGACTATTCAGAACTCAACTACAACACAGACGCGTCAAAAAGAACTCACGTACTTGAATGAATGGAAGAATGAACAAGGGAAACGATTGGTTGTCCAACATGATGTCTAACTGTGAAACCGCAAAACGACGAATGATGGGATCCATGCATCTGGAAGATTGCTCTGTTGCTCAAAACGATTACTCCCTACTTTTACTACTCAAAACAAGTTAATTAAACTGATTTCAAAAAACGACGCAGGAGCTTATGGGCCACCAGAACGATGAAAAAAAGGAATTAAGCAATAGGAAAATTCCCATTATCTCATTAATTGCTTTTATTTGTAGTTTTCGCTCTTACTATAGGATGGGCTGCAAGGTGCAGAGAAAAAATATCACATGCTTCAAACTGCTTTTCAGTATGGAAAATTGATGTCTTTTCAAAGGTTCGGAATGAGCGCTAACAGTGAAGCAATCATTAAGCAATAGAAACGGTCCAAAGTAGCTTACTTCTTGCTGAGAATGCGAAACGCAGTTCCCACAGTTAGTCGGCCCCAGCTCTCGAGCATCACATAGATTTCAGTAAAGTGTTCACGTTTTCTCCATGTCACTTCCGCTTCCGCAATCACAAGGAGAGCATCTGGCAGGTGCTCACTCACGTAATGCCTATAACGAGGAAAATTATGCGAATTTAGGAGAGAAGGAACCCTGAAATCTCCCAACCGAAACTCTACATGAACCTAGCAATAAGAAAAACACATGTTCCGAACGTAAGAACTGAAAACGCTGAGATTTTTTCCTACGTCAGAAGTTTAGGGAAAACACTCAAGTTCAAGTTTCAGCCTATCCTCACTGTCAAAATCAGATCAGCCTTCTCAGAAAAATCAGACCAGAGGAGCAGGAATATTCCCACATTTGTATCCGATGAACCCTACGAGCACCACAGATTGAACCCCATAAACATGATTTTCGAGCAAAGAGGAAACTATTATTAATCCTACTGATAGTTGGAAGTAGAGCTACTTGAAAATTTTGAAGGAATTCGGAATTCGTAGAAGTACACTTGCAACTGCCACCAAAAATGGTCGCAATAAGTCATGGAAAAGGGTAACGGAAATCATTTTCTGTTGAGGTCAACGGAGTTCAGAAATAAATACCTCAAAAATGGAGCTGAAAATGTTGATCCCGCATCAATTGGAATTTTGTAACACTGTGTTGTGCAATCTCTATACACCTCACCCTTGGTCAGAGGAATCCTATTACGTAGGTGATACTGAGTCAGTCGTGATGTTGGCTACAAGGGATTCGATGTTTTTAAAGCGCGAACCACAGTCTATCTTGACATCTAGTTCCCGCAGCTTGTTGCCGATTCCCTGGCACTTCTTGTAGAGTTTTATGTCACCAACCCCAGTAGCCAACAAGCAATAAGATAGTTCGTTCGGCCTTTTAGGTAAGACTTTTTAGGTCAATTTTTGAAGGCAGTTGCAACTGCACTCTTAGGAACTTGAGATATTCATATATTGGGACACAAAACTTGCTAAATCGATCTGACGTGCCAATTCCCCATGTTTTATACGAAATCCAACAAGCAAAAAAAGGAGAACCAAAATCCAAATTCATTGTCATGAACTGTAAAATTGTTGCAGTGTCAAACAGGTATTATTAGGTTGATGCATAATTATTGCGGATTTTTTCGCGGCTTTTTTTTCTCTCGATAGAATCTAAATATTGAGTTCGGAGTTTTTTTAGAAATGATCTGCTTGATTTCCTCTACAAAAATGTTCTTAGAAAACCGTCCGCGTATTCGCGAAATTAGGCTTTACTACTTCAAGAAATGTTGGAAGGGGGCAGAGTCATTCCGCGATCTCAGTAACTTTTCGGATATGGAACTACCAGCCAAAGCCAACCAAGAAATGAGATAAGCTCCTGAATCTGCCATATTCACTAGCAGAAACTGGATTATCTCGTCAACCGTTCGCTGAAAAAAATGACTAGGGAATAGAACTTCCGTCGATTTGGATGACTTGATGGCCGATGTCGTGGCGTGGATCGCCCTCAGGGATCGAAACTTCTTCGCTTTCGGAATCCGAATAACTAGCCAACGGGAAGCAGTGCATGACGTATATGGTGGATAAGTTCCGGAGCAATTATTCGAACATGTTTTGTTCAGTATTTTTGTTGCTTTGTTAAATAAAATTTGTTGAAAAAAAATCCGCAATAATTATGCATCAACCTAATACTATTGTCCTTCTTCAATCTATATTATCAATAGAAACACTGAAAGAACCACTCAAGAGTTCTGCTTTTACTTACAAACTACTTACATGCTAACAAATGCCAAGGCGAATTCCATTAAACGAACCCAAAATATGGTTAAAGGAATCTGATGTTTTTCAACGGCTCGAAGAGCAAACTTGAAAACTTCTCCCGACGAACCACACGAGTTGATAAAATTGCTGGGAGATGGCTCGAAGCATTGGATGAAAAATATTCCATCCACAAAATATTCCATCCACTTAACTCGCAAAGAGGTAATAACGTAAACATAAGAATAATGAGCCAAACTCCCTTATTCTGATCTTTTGGATATCACGGTTGAGAAAACATGCTCAACAACCTAGTTTCGAAAAAAAAAAGCTTGATCAAACATGACTTACAATAAAAAAAGTTTTTGAAATACAGAAAATTACCTCTGGTTCCACACGAATAATTCCTCTTCGGCTGAAACGACTCCACCAAGTAGACGTTTTCTAATAGTGGTGAGAATCCTATCAATACTGAAGTCATCGGTCTGCTAAAAAATAATAAGGTAGCTAGCATAACTTGCCATGACACAAATAAATAGGTGGTGAATGATATAAAAAAGCTCCTCGAACGGGACATCAGACTTACTATCTTCTGGGGCTCTTCAATTGAGCGAATGAATCGCACGAAAGGCGCGAACTGGCTACTATCTGGCATCCTCACATGTTGCGAACGGTAACGAGCCAGCTCAATGACCAGACGACAACTCGAACCTGATTTTCAGATAATATGCGCCTATTGCTTTGACTATAACAAACCAAATCTAAAAAGGAAATCAAGAACAAAGAAAAGGGAAGAAAATGAAAAGTCGACAGGAGATTTTCATAATTGCAAGGTCGAGAACATGAAGATTAAAAAGGTCG
Organism: Haemonchus contortus; assembly: GCA_000469685.2. Lineage (NCBI taxonomy): Eukaryota > Metazoa > Nematoda > Chromadorea > Rhabditida > Trichostrongylidae > Haemonchus > Haemonchus contortus. Next base: position 1,040,963 of record LS997563.1, read on the forward strand.
GAATCCGATGGCCTATACAGGATACGTAAACAGCTCTTCCAACTCTTACGAAGCAATCAGTGATGAAGAAATAGGGGTACCTATACTCACATGAACAAGCTCATGTATCGAATGCAGGACTTTCCCAAAAGGCGATTCTTTGATTTCTATAGGGTGTGAATTCTATAGGATGAACTTGGTCTTTTGAGTGGTTAGTTTATACATCGATGAGTGTGGTAGCACCCACAACTACTCTCTACAGGAAATGGAGATAATGTGGCATGATAAAGGTCTTGGTGGCATCATCTGTTATCAAAAAAATTCTGCCTCTCCAGAATTACGTTCACTATCCCTACGCAGACCTACTTAAACGAACATTAGTACAAAGACGAGGCCAAATGATGCAGACGAGTGCAAATGAACTGATAGAAAGATATCGCTTAGCCTAAAAGGTTGAACGAACCTTGTTTCTTATCGTTACCTCCAATTCGACCATGAGGTGGATACTGTGGCTCACCACCCCATAAATTTAAGGTCACCACGCCTTGTAATAATTCACCTCTCCAGTCGAATAAACGAATGTTCACCCAGCCAAGAACACGATCTTCTGCCTAAAATATTTGTTTTGAAAACCTCAGTGCTCGATCTGTTTGAGTATGACATTCTGAAAAGGAACAACTCCAACGTACAAATCATGGAATAAGGCTTTATCGAAAGATAATAGATGAAGTTTTCGGTGTTGATACCGTCTTTGCGATGCGAAGCCGCATTCGACTCCTAGTCAGAATGGTAGGGGTGTAGTGGCACATGGGGGTTCAAACGATGAACTGTGGTGGGTAGCCAATGTACGAGTCAGTGTTTTTATCCCTTCAGACGAGAACCGACCCGAGGGACGGCTTGGTTGGCCTAGGCAGATATCGATCCTAAATCTGATCCCCGGATCATGCGTTTGTGATAGTGCGCCACATGTCACTATCATATCCGTCCCTGAGGCACCGTTATTGTTATTTATTCTATAATCATGGGATGAGAAATTCAGGAGGAGACACATTTCTTCTCCGTCTCAAGTTGAAACTACTTCCACAGTATTATAAATCGTACCTTCCCTTTCCTCATCTTAGTTTCCACCAAATGAACTGTAAGGACAGCAGCCGGCGGTAGATCCTTCATGTACAAGTCAAACGAAATCATACCCTTAAAAGTATTCTCGAAGGAAAAAGAAATAGTCAAACAAATAACAAAAGTTTTCTCGTACTGACTTCCAACCAGCGAGGGTTATGACTCGGGACCTTAGAAGAAGCTTTGTGGATCAAAGACGTCTTCCCGCAATAGACAATGAAATCGACGCTGATCTAAACGTCGTGCAAGCAATTTATCGACGGATAACGAATCAGAAGTAACATGAAATGAAGTACATCAAAGGTATTGGGGTTATACCAACTTGCGAATCCATATCAGAAGTCCCCATACTGCTGCAACTCAACGGACGCATCGACAAATATTCGTCTACATCCCAGAGAGTGATATGACTTTCCGTTGGTTCACTTCCTCCTCCAACGAGACCAGAAGGGCTCGTAGCGCTATCTTCACTTGCCATTCGGCTCTCTTCAGCACGCACATAACTAGGCTGCAAGGTAATAAACATTGATGACTTCACTCAACACTGAAAATATCTCGAAAGTAGATTGAAATATATGATTACGAGTTTTAGGACTCCATTACCCTACTTGCAAGCTAAGCATAGTACGCCTACATCCTGTTGGTGTACTAGTGTGTTATAAAAAATTCCGCAGAACCATTTATTTTGGCTTTCATATTTTTTAAAACTTTCGTAAAAAGGATTCCAGTAATAATTCACGGCTCAGGGGCTCCTGGTACCTATCACGCGAGAAAAGCTCTACTACTGTCGCTTCCAAATCACTCCTTGACCTTATGTCTTTGAAAACCCATAAAAACCGATGTGCCGCGAAGCCCTTGGAAAAAACTTATTGTTATATTCGTGGAGCTATGCAGTAATCGGCAGAAGCCGGTACCAGTCATTTTCTTCACTATTCATCACATCGTAAGGAAACGGGCAAAAGCCATCAACCCATGGTTCACAGCTGATGCTGCTGACCGCAACACCATATTGATCGATAAAAATATAAACCAAAGGCATGAAGAGATAACTTAACAGATCATCTCAGCCAGTGAAAAATGTAGAACTGCATCTAATTATAGCTGTTGCGAATTAAATGCGGTTATGAAAAGGGAGAAACAAGACTGGGAAAATGGTTTAAATCGAACTAAACCGATCCGAATACAGCACTTCCAATACAGTATAGAAAGAGCCAAAATCTATCCATGGCAGCCAAGTGGAGCCGAGGTTGCGTTTTGCGCAGCGATGAAGACATAGAGCTATCATGACTATTCGCCAGTTCTTATATGCAAACAAGAAATGATGCTGTGTGACAGATATAGTAGTGACCACACAGGGATGCAGAGCTGCCAGCCACCTGCCATCCTCTGAACAGTGGTGGCGGTACTTTTTGCCGAATTCTCACAGTGAGCGATAGTGCTTCCGCGGCGACTATCGTCACCTTCAACTAAAAATTCAAACCTGCCCTTCATCCCGCACGATTGGGAGCGGCGAACGCGACGCCATTTTCGGGGAGAAGTACCCACACCCTCTGACCGGCATAGTTTCAGCGAAATTTCTATGCCGCATTACTATCTTAACTTGATTACTAGAGACCTTGTTGAAATCCAGCATGCATAAGCCTTGCTCACTTCGACAGCCCAATATCTCTAATTCTTTCATAATTGGGGAGTGTGGCACACCCGATGAAAAACCTGATGTCGACGATCCTATCTTTTCTGCATTGCTGATATGCTATGCTATAAATTATTGAACATACCTTGTGAATTGGTCTCGGTTTTGGATAATCCAGTAAAACAATCGCTTTACGCCGCAAAACAAATCGAGGATTGCGATAGTTCTCAAACGCAGAACGTACTTCCTGAAAGAGAAGCGCAAAATTGAGAAGTTATCGAGCTTGTGAAACAAACTGCTAAAAACAAAATAATTAAGACTTACTCCATATGTTATCAATAATTTATCGTTTGCTGTCAGATAACTCTTCTGGCCAACAAGTTGCAACAAATAATCAGTGTCCACTTCTTCCGCCTAAACAAATATCACAATACAATCAACATTTTTGGGACAATAATACGTAAGGATCAGGAAATGAGAAAATAGCAGCTGCTAACATTGTTATGACAATTATGACAATTAACAATTATTTGTTCATCATGCGTATAGCCAGCAGCCAACGCTGCTCTTGGTCGACCCTCGAAATCCTACCGTTACAAACAGCAGACTCATGGATATGCACACGTGTAACTTAAATTCAAATAAATCGCACCTTAATGTGGCCGGATCGCTTGAGATCCCGTACCACTTTGGCAACCAGAGACGTTGGCGTCATGTCAGGGACGAAGTTCACAAGTGCTTTTGCAGCACCATGATCAATGTTCTCTTTTTCATCCTCCAAAGTCCGGAAAAACACCTGATAACTCAAGTTTGCCGCTGAAAGGTTATTACATTTGTGCTCGAAAACAGTATGTAAAAATGACGTAATGAGACGAAAAATTTTTTGGAGCACATGAAATAAGAAAAGAGAAAGAAAAGAAAAGAAAAAAGAAAAGATCTCATTAGAACATCAGACAAAATATTCATGAAGTGAAAGAAATGAAATAAAGCGGAGAACGAACATTTGATTTTAGCAATCAACGAGTGAGGACACGGTTGGGCCACATCCAGCACCACTGCTTCAGGAAAAGCATAGTGCTCATAGCCTTCGCTACCTGAACGATATCATTACATTACCAAAGAAATAGCTTGTAGAAACTCATAAGGCATAAATTTCAATAAAAACCTCGGCTGTTTACGGCCTCCACAGTGTCCTTAAACAGCGCTGCACGGCAAGTTTTCAGCTCATCCGAAAGCTTTGTTTCGAGTTCGTCCAAAGAATACCCAAGCGCCTGACCTGAAATACTTGGAAGTAAGGAGAGCACCACGAAGATCTCGTCGTGAAACAGATCTCTACTTGAGATGGTTATCAATTTGTTCGAAAAGTACCAAGTAACTGACCTATGACATGTGCCAAATCTCTTTCATGGCGAAAACTTTCTGGTTCAAAAAGGGATAACATCGGGTACGGTCTCGTAAAGTCGATCTTGGACAAAAGCATCTAAACACAAGGGAGAAGAACTCACTGCAAGCTTAATAAAATATGATAGTTGCGAGTAAACTTGGATTCATAGATTTATAACGCATTTAGACAGATTAACTATCATTCGATATGTGTAGGTGAAAAGATAATTCGCGGAAGAGGGATGCTGAGAGATGCTCGTGGAGATAAAGAGGGTAACGCAGGGATAATGCTCGAATTCTTCATAAAAAGCTGTAAAAAAACTAATAAATAATAATAATAATAATATAAATAAAATGCTACTAAATAAAAAGGTTGGTAAAGAAGAAGACGAATGAAAAGAACAAAGATGAAATTAAACAATGCAGATTTTTTACCTCCTCATTGTATAGCTCTTCCATATCACCCGTTGACTTCCTCAATACTTGGAAGACGTAATCAGTTGCATTCATAGAAAACTGTGCCACAGACATTCTGAAAAATTCAAATCTAAAGAATATCCAATAATGTCGAACAGTAGTTATACCTTTTCAGTTTAGCGAAGAGCTCCGTTTTCAACCCATTCAGACTGAATTCGAAGCCACAACAAACTGTCACCTGCATCCATGGCAATAAAACCTAAAGAACGACTAAATATAATGAAAGAATACTTGAACCAACAACATAGGTAGCTCACTGTAAGAAGTTGTCTTTCTCCTAGACCCCCTAACTCAATGCAGCTCACAGCATCAGACGACGACGAACAAAGAATCGACGGATTCGTGTAATCAACTTCAAACGTCGCCCTAAAAGCATGCATAACGTTCTTCAGTTCACGATATCTTTTGTTTTTCAGCAAAAAAAGCCTTTGTCTTTTACGACGCCCACAGCAACACGACAAATATGGGAAGGAGGTAAAAATACCATAGACAGCAATAAAACGAAATTATGCGGGAAATCTAGATCTGGAAACTGGACAAATGGAAAACAGTTTGGAGCTGCAATACCCTTACGCGCAACTTTCTGGCGATATCGCTTCAGGTTATCAGATCCCAACTTCAATAGTGCATCAGCTTCCTATATAAGAAAAACGACATGCCTTTTCCGCTGTTCCCATTCTTGATGAAGACCATGAAGCGTACGATGTACGGTCTCAATTCGACTCATTCGAACATCAGATCCTTGGCGTTTCGGCTTCTTACGTGATTCTGATCCCATAAAATCAGAACTCCTCGATCCTGATGGACCTGGGAGGTCATCGCCGGCAGAGCTTGCGGCCACAGCAGCACCGCTCATAACCGACTATATTACACAACAAACCATGCCGAATGCCTTTCAGTAGCAGAACTAGAAAAGAGACACTTTTGCATATATTTCTTTTGTGATAGTACGTGAAAGTAGATATTACGAGTTACGTGCTTGAAACAGCATTAACCATTATGAAAACCAGAATGCTAGTCCTTTATTCGCCTTCAAATAATCTCGAGGAAAGACAGTACTAGTGAACTTGTTGTACGTCTCAATATAGCACCGGTACTTTTCTTAAGGAAACAATAGAGATCCATTCTGGACAACTCTGATGTGAAAAAAACAAGTGAATTCGAAGAACGTGCGATCACTTGATGAGCTGCCAAGGTTTTTAATAGCAGTCAGCGTTGCTGCGCTCCAGAAGGTCGCGGCAACTGCGTGGTCGACGACATCGTCGATGCCGATCTGCCCATATTGATTTTCAAGCCCTCGCCTACCATCGTAGCACGCACTAGACGAGCGGTCTCCTCCTTGTTGAATGTCGGCTTAACAAATTGCAATAATATGAAATAGAACTTTATAACAGCATATGAACAGGGAAATCAATAATTTGGTAAACTGGACACGCCCTAAACGGATACGCTAACAATCGAATAGTGATCACAGACTGATCTCCCTGATTCATGGCTGATTCTCAGAACAGCCTATTTAATGGAAACAATGCGCGGATTATTGACGGTGACCAATTTCGGCGCTATAAAGGAAGGAAGAATCCACGAGGGCATCGAACATTGATAGACAACCAGGAAATTTATTCCCCCTCCCACCCTCGCCCATGAAAGAAGGTGTTGCTCTTAACAACGGCGGTCGTTAACTACTCTGCTTTGCACCAACCTGCCATGTGGAGACGGCGAGGCAGTTAATTTATGGCTAAGTTTGAGGAAGCTACTGAACTACAATTCTCTAGCGCTCGAACCCTTGAAAGCTTGAAACCCGCTAAAACCATCTAATGTGAAAACAAACATATTTCGAGAACGCTAGACACGCCCACTACGTGAGTTTAAGCTTGAAAATAGTTCTGAAGGGAACCCCAAGGCTACTTTTCTATCTCAATGACCTCCTCATTACCTAAGAAATACATATTAAGGTATACAATGATGATGATAATGGTGAAATAGAGATTAACATCCGTGGCAAGGCGCGAATGGGATAATAAAGTATGATAGAAGATTTGAAAAATGATGGTAAAAGAAAAATGAAAAGAAAAATTTAACCTGAAATTAACCTTTTCTGCCAAGCTTTCATTGTGAGCGCGGTCCGATGAATGTAGGCTTTGCAGTAGAAGATCGACGTACTTGTTAAGATGAGTAATCTGTTTACTAATAACGTCCTGCCCTGAATTTTGATGGTAATGAAAAAGTAATGATGAATTTCATTCCTGCTGAATCCGACAACCGCTATAGATGCAAGGATTTCAATATCTCACTGTTCCATTCTATAGTGTGATAAGATGAATGAAAAGAAGCATTTGTAGAAAACCCCAACTATTTGCCCATGCTGCCAATCTGGATGTTTTATGAGCTTCCAAATTCTATGAAAGCTCAGAAGCGAAAAAGATAAGTCGAAAAAAGGTCTTCGTTTTAACAAATTAGCATACACAAGAAAAATTCGAAAATATCAGAACTATGCTAAGTCTCCGAAGGTATAGAAGCCTTGCGTAAATCAACAGCTACTACACTCCCTTGACCTGCATCGTTAATGCCATCTCTTAACCACTGATCGGGCTGGGTAACATGTCACAACGCAAGGATCAAAGTAACAATTAACAGACGAGTTAATTGAAAACAATTAACGAACCTTTCTGATTTCTGTCTTGCTCTAACATCATTTCCTCCGATTCCATTTCTGGATTCAGTTTTGTACGCAAATAATCAGGTACCACATCATGATTCCATGAATGTATGCGATACGATGTCAACGTCTGAAATCAATCGTACTGTCAAACGAGGTACCCTAAGGCTTCAAATCACCCCGTCGGGAATGTTAAAGCTCCTTTTTAGAACTGGTTTTAATATCAACTCCACGGAAAAAGAAAAACGGCAGTATTATGAAAGTAAACGAAACAGCCTCACCTGCAACTGTGGATCCGGTTCGAGTTGCAGTCGCTGCGGTACTAGCACATGACTCCTTAGAAGTGCCCCATGATCTTCATGACCTTGAAAAAGAACGCGTAAAACGAACATGAAGAACAAAATCGAAGAGAATTGACAAGTATAACGATAGCACGCAACAACAGTTCTTTTCAAAATGAGGGGTTAGGTCCCCAAGAGTCGAGCATTTCTGAAGATGTTACAAAATACCTGATTGTATAGCGCTTTTTTTGAGAGCTCCCTGAAGTTGAGACATAGCTGCAGCCAGTGATGAGAACTTGTCTAACATGTCTGGCCTAGAAAAAAGTGCACTTAGGCATTGTGTAAAGGACAAATTGCAGCAAGCAAGAATTCATGAGCCCTATGCGACAAGTTTGGCATAAGCTTTTGTCCAAAAACGAATGTAAGAAAACAAATATGATCCCACTATAATTCAAAGTTAATGACGATAAGTACCATTACCTCCTATCCTTTCAATTGAAGGAAAATGTTTTAGCCATATCGGATGGTAATCCCGATTAGAGAAAGATAAGCATTCAAACAAATGAAGTTAGATCTATCGTTTAGCAAAGCCCTCAGAATAGTAGAGGAAAGACAAACAGAACATGGGAATACTTCTGCAAAAAAAACTAGCTGCCCATCTATGTGACGGATAAGCTTATTTATCTATCTTCAATCACGTCGGAACTGTCGTGAAAACTCTCTTAATGGTGTCAATTGGAGAAAAAGGGACAAAATTGTAATAATTGGAAACAATGTTTGGAATGATAGCTTCATTATATTGAACACCTTACCATGGTACCTTCTCCTGCATATCAAGCATATACAACAGTTCTTCTATGGTCTTTTTAGCGTCCATGACTTTGATTTCCAGGTAGGAGATCGCAGTACTCATCTTAATGTACAGTAATCGTGTAAAACCTTAAAAACCAGCATAGAAAGGAGCACAATAACTGTTACCTTTTCAGGGTCGCTCTGATAATTTGAGGCTTGAGGCATTGGAAATGCTGCCGGGACATTCATCTATACAAAAATATCAAATAAGCTTATGAAATGAAACACAATAGTTAATAATAATACATATCACCGTCACCGGATGAAAAAAGTTCAAAGAATTATATTTGAAATTTATTCCAAGTAAGTAGAAAGATGATGCAGAGAACCAGTTTTATATCAGAAAGACAACCAAGAAATCGGTACAATATCAGCTCTATTCAAGCTAAAGTGCAACTCCACACTGAAAAAAACCCGTCTATAAAAAGCAAATGAAGATATGTGAAAAAGTAACGAAAAAAACGAAATGAGTAACAAATCTCTCGAGATAAAATAACGGGGAACAACACTCAGTAAAACGAAATGGATATTTGGATAGATACACAAGAGAACGGGATCATTTCTTTAGCCGCACTGTGTTTTGCAATTTCTCCCGCTGTTTCATTCGCTTTTCTTCTTCTTGCCTGATGAATTCCTCTTGATCAAATGACAGAGGTATGAGATTCGAATATTGAGCAGTATTGATATTGAGCGCTTCAGCTGCAGCCTGCAACACATCTTCTTGATCAAAGCTCTTTTGGAACTTCTAATGAATCGTATAGCAACAAAACCAACGCAGAAAAAAAACAGCCCAAGGATAAAAATAACAAGTCTATTCTAAAGAAATGTAAAGTTTACCCAGTTTAACATTTTAAAAAGTCCTCAAAACCGTAAATAAGTAAGCGACGTTACCCTTCATTGCTTTGGCCCAGAAAAATTTAACATGTAACAGAGGAAACTAGGAAAATACAACGATTAACATGATCATTTCGAGCCTAAAGTAAATTCAAAACAGTAACGTCGAATAATAACATTATTGTGAGCAGCAATTCGCAAGAAAAAAGGGCTTCGGAGTTTTCGGAGTTTCAAAAACAAACCTGCTTCAACGCTTCTTTTTCAATAAGATCTTGGTTTTCACGTATGAGCTGATCAACTATGGAATTCGAAGCAGGAGGACTTATTAGGGGTTCAGGGAAGTCACCTCTTTGAAGATCCGACCCTAAAAGAAGTGACGTTGAATACATAACACACTAGTTCTGAATGAATGGTTTTCAAGGCCTTTAAATCCTACCATTACTGATGAGTTTGAGGTAAATAATGCTTTCTTCTGACACAAAATTACAATAACTGCGTATAATAAGTTCCAATATGATTAATAGCTGCGGAAAGATCACAAATGCGGATAGAATTCAAGAGCTCTGGAGTCACACATTGAAAATACTATCAGACAAAGTCAGGGATGGCAACATGTCTAAACAATATACATTATCAAATGTAGCTTATACTGATCAGAATAATGGATGCTAGACTGTATTCGAGTAAAGGTGCCGATGCCTAAAGAGCCGAGATATCCCAAGTCTAATGTATTACAATGAGCTCGAGGATTAGCAGGAGCAATAATTATTATTGGAGTGTAGCAAAAACATGTGAAACTAAAAAAGTCTTTTGTAGTTGGAGATGCTCTAGGAAACCCAATTAAAATGAAAATGAATACTGCTTCTTCGGGTTCAAATCTATGAATGAGGTGCTAAAATTATGGTCGAATGCTAGGAAATAACGTAGGGCCGGAACAACTAGATGAGTAAGAAGGAATATAAAGAAAAAGATTTGATTAAAAGCAGTCATTTAGATGTTCCTGTATCATACCACAGAACAAACTCCTGAAGATAAGGTTTCACCGACAGCTTAAGAAACGGAATAACTGAGATAGAAAGCATGTAAGTTGAATAAAAAGTTAGATAATTTACCTTGAGATTGAGGTCGTGTCGTGTCACCAGCCAACCATGCTTTATAGAAGTCTTCTGGTAAAGGGACAGGAACTTCTCTGTTTGGGTACAAATATTTTTCATAGCCACCCAACTGAGATTCCATAACAACTGAAAACCATCAAAATTTATTTCCATCGTAGATTTTGCTCGCCAATCGCATACTTTTGATAAAGTATGTGTCTAAAGAGCGGTGTAAAGAATCTGTGTTATCGGACTTTGCAGCTTTAATGAGTTAAAGAACGATGTTCCAAGAGATCATCCAATAGTAAAGTTCAACCGAATATTATTAAATAAAATGATGAAGTGTCTTTCAAAAGCAAATAGGATAAAAGGATCCCCAGTGCACAGACATTACAGTCGTACGAAGAACAGATTGAAGGATCATGACAACACTTACTATCATCACAAGAGAAGAGGAACAGAAGTGGAGGAGAGCACTCGTTCCCTTTCACCACTGATTTACAAATGTATGAAGGACACTTGTGGCTGGTAATGGAATTATGCTTCAAAAGCAGGGCAGGCAGAAAGAAACTCAAACACTACTCTTCACACCGAGCAAGATAAATAAAGGAACTAATTGAGAATCCTTTTGCAGAGATTCACCAAAGAATCAGAAAAATAAGTGTTACGAACAAGAAAAGCAATAGGAAAGACTGATTTGTCAATGTTAAAAACATGAAATAGTGCCGCTTCTCTTCTCTTAGCGATGAAGAACAGTGTTTATTCCTGAAAGCTAGTTCAATAAAGAGGTCACAGATGAAAAACTCAAGCTAATTAGCGCCAATGAACCAAATAACGACCAGTGAATCAAACAATTTTTAATTCGAATTAAATTGGATCGAAATCGATAAAATGTAACAGGCGTCTTACCGCTTCTCGTTTTTTTTTTGATTTTGGTAGGCAACACTGGACCTGTTTTGAAATCTCTTATTCAAATGTCCCAGACGGATGGTATATAGGAAACAACAGTTAAAAAGCAAAAATCGAAACATTCTAAGCACGCTATGAGGCTTAGAAAACTGGGCTTCTTGAGAACGTACATTGGTATTCTCATAGGACACACCCGTTTTGAGACGAACACGACCCAAGTTTTTAGTTGCTTATTCATTCAATATAAATAAATACACATTTTATACGAAAAGGCATTAGCAATTCCGGCAACCTTGCTCGCTCGTTCATATAAGGCACGAACTGAAGAAGCTAGCCGGAACAGCTCGGTTACAGAACTTAGGTTCAAATATTTGATTGATTAAAAACTAGAGCAATTGAAGGATTTGACAGATATCTTTTTTCATGAGGAACGCAATTCCTATCACTTTATCAGCCCTTGCGGTCAAATAACAATAATTCTAGCGTGGAGTTGAAGAATTTGAAGATGTCTTCAGTGTTTTCCGATGTAAATATACCGAAGACCTTTAAGTAATGCAATTACGAGTATATGGAATACCATTTGAGACCTTTGAAATGGCTGAAAAATCTTTCTCCTGTCTAGTCTATGGCCAGACAGGCTTATTTTGAATAGACTGAACATCATACATACAAGCATTCAGGCTACAGTGAGGAAACCAGTGTCAGCAGTTAATTGATCGACAATGAAAAATGGGAGCAGTCAACTACATTGTGACTTGAAAAGAATACGAACACTAACTACTTCAGAACAGTCAATCAGATTCGATATCGTTGCATGAGCTCGAAGACGAAGAAAAAATTCAAAAAAGTTTTTCGAGGGAGCGCCAAAGTCCGCAAGGGCGAGACGCGCACTTGCAGACATGATGACGTGATCAAGTTCCGAAGGAAGGAAATAGAACGCGCAAGCCTGGCTCAGTGCGTCTGCGCGCGGTTGACGAAGGACTGCGCAGACGGGTACTGGGTTGGGCGGCAAACTTCCAGGAAAAGTGACGACAATTTACGGAGGCACTGGGCTCTGACCGTTTCTGAGTGAGCAAACTCCGTTCCGATTTCCATTTTGTTCTGGGGAAAAACCTAGAGCTACCATGATTCTAGTACATCCAATGTAGTCGGTTCAGTTCGTATTGGTTCTCTGTATCATCTCCCTCATTTTAATCCAAAGGCGATTTAATCGCACTCCTCGATAGGTCTCAAGAAGAACGATCAACTGTGTCGTATTCAGATTTTCAACATGTTCGAATAAAAAGGCAGTACATATACAAGTAGGGGGTTGGACGCGGATGTACGCAACTTTCCAAAACTTGCATAAATCAGGAGACAGTTTCAGTGGAAGTGGTCCACATCATTTTTTTCATGAGTACAGCTATCATTACGTGAATGGAGTATACCTCTAGTTCTAAGGATGCAGAACTGCCGTTCGTCGCATCTTTTTTCCTTATATGCAACAGCCGATTTCATCTATAATAGTTGCTAACTTAATCATGGGTGTCAGTGATTCTTCCAAATAGAGCTTTAGCTCATGGGTTCACATTAACCCACTGCTAGTCGGATCGTCCAGCTTACACCTGGCTATAGTCCTCTTTTTCCCATTTCGGCTCGAAACAATACTAGTTAGTGGCCCATACATAGTACGAAACATCTCTGATCAAAATCGGTCCAGCATTACAGAACCACACCCACACCCTACTGACAGACACATTGACACACATACACACACACACAAACATCCACAGCCACTCACACACACACCCACACGCACACACACACACACACACACACAGCGGGACACGCACACCGACACACACACACACCGACATACACCGACTCACACTGGCACACACACATACACACATAGGACACGCACTCGTGCCATGCTGTTCCAAGGCTCCATCCCTGAGGGAAAGGTTGCCTATACCTCCGGTACTAATAATAAGTCGAATCGTCTTTGACCATACTTTAAGATGATCCTGAAAACAAAGCATAAAGCTATATGTCACCAAATCTAACAATAAGCTACGATGAAGTTGGAATGGATACAATCAGATATGCAGATAGGATTAACAAGGAGGATTAGTGTTGTTCCTGGCAACGAGTTCTTCGTATAGGGCACAAGGCCATATAAGAAACCGTATCTTGCGATGTCCAACATCGTTTGCAGTGTTAGGGGATACGGTGGAGATATTCACAATTTAAAACGAGCAGAAAAAGAAAGTAATACAAGCAGAGGGCGGAAAATGTGATGTAAACAGTTCTTCAATCCAATTCGATTGATAATCGACCTTTACGAGGTTGAGCTGAGCTGTTCAGAACCATGAAGTCAGAGTTGTGGAAAAAGCGGATCTGACGATCTTGGAAGCACAGATATTCATCAAAGAAGCTAAGGCGCTGTTCCAAGTCGGAGAATCATGGAAAAGAAACGTGGAAGATTTCTATACTCAGCCATATACTCTATTTTAATAAGTCATGACAAAATCTTGCCGTCCCAAACCGTGAGCAATCCTACTTATATAATCGGCTAAGTGTGTCTGTTGGTGTGTTTGTGTGTGTGTGTGTGTGTATGTGTGTGTGTCTGACCGGAAATTTATAACTCCTGTCCCCGTGGACCGAAAGCGTTCAAACTTGGCAGGAGTACAGGCGGCAGGATAGGAACCCTTTTAGTGAGTGGCAGGACCGGACTCCGCCCAAAGGGGGCGGGGTTTGTGAGAAATAAATGTTCGGACAAAAATTCATAACTCATGTCCCCGTGATCCTAGAGCACTCAAACTCGGTAGGAATACGGGCGGTAGAATAGGAACACCGATGGTGGATGGCAGGACCAGACTCCGCCCACAATGGGCGGGGTTTGTGCAAAAATTCATAACTCATGTCCCCGTGATCCTAGAGCGTTCAAATTTGGTAGGAGTTGTGGGGACAGGATAAGAACACTCACTATCGATGCAAGAACAGACTCCTCCCACAATGGGCGGGGTTTGTGCAAAAATTTACAACTCCTGTCCCCGTGATCCTAGAACGTTCAAATTTGGTAGGAGTACGGGCGGCAGGATAGGAACACTAATAGTGGATGGCAGGACCAGACTCCGCTCACAATGGGCGTAATACCCGATAAAATTGTCAATTTGGCCCTAGGGCGTTTGAAGTATTCCAATTGCACGAAAATTTCACGGAGGTACGTTTCCTTAGCCGAGCTGTCCCCTTTTTTTCTCCTTCGTGATATTATACGCCGATTGAATAATCGCTTTTGTGGTATTATGCGATGTTCTTACCAGACACAGCGAAAATAGCTTACAGAAAAAATCGCTCCCAATTCGGAGCTAATGCTGAGTGCGTAGAGCTTTCAAGGAAAATGAGAATCCGAAGAGTTATTCATGCATAGCAAACTTCTAACACGAAGGAGGATTTTCAAACTGAAGAGCAACCGATTGACACTTTAGTCGTAGGCGTTAGCGTGGGCATATGTTGCACGCATTGGCGTGCGTAGCCCAACTGGTGTAAACAATACAAACCGAATCATCTCGTTCGCCCGCACCCTTCCCTCTAACGAACCCAAACCAAAGCTTCCTTGATTTTCGATGATTCGAATCACACATCGAGGAATGAATTTTCAATTCATCGTATCAAGGGTCGGGTGAGTTGATATGCAGGTACAACTATTAGATGGGAGCAAGAAAAAGGAACCATTTGAAAACTAATGCACCAATGGGTGTGCTCTCAAAAAGGGTGGAGGCAAGTCGAGATGAGGTGAACCTTTAGGGTTCATTCCCATAGGTCACCATTCCTCAAAAACACGTTCATATGTTTGCGTGAAGATGCAGCGATGGAGGAATGGCACTGGAATAACCAACAAGAAATGATAGGCCGAAAAGCCCACGAAGCTCTTTAGGTTTTATCGTCAAGATGGCACGGAACCCTCCTACAAAACACGCGTTCCCGTCCCATCTCCATTCCCAAAACCAACCGACTTCCAAACTTCCAAAAGGTTGCAAACGGGAGGAAGCCGAGAACAACCAGCGGAGCGGCTCGAGAACGGATTCCAGAAAATTTCGTGTAAGCGATCATATAGACCAGTTGCCTTCTACTGCTCGTGAGCTTTTTCCGTCAGCTAGATATGGGAAGAGGGAAATGCCTAAAAAAGCGAAAGGGATGCTAAAAAAGAGCATCTCCTCTCGCAGACATCACTCTTTATATATGTAAGTGAAACTTCCAAGCTGAAATTTTCGGTGTAACATTTTTTATGATCGGCGTTCGTGGCATAAGCCCCCCTCCCATGTAAATTAATCACTACTAAGAACAATGTTTTGCAACTTGCTCAGAACACAAAAGAACAAATTTTTATCACCTATTAACTACAAAATAGTAAAAATAGAAGCGAAGAGGAAGGCCAGAGAAACAGAAATCTGGTGATGTTCCCTGGGTGGGAACCCAAATAACGTTATTACAGGAATAATGGGTCCATTACTCGAGCAGAATGAAGCAAACGAACTGATGATTCAGCTGTTCCACTAATCGATAGTACGCGTCGTTGAAAATGCACTCCCTCGACATTCCTATGGATAAAAAAGATGAAATGTTAATGTTTTCTAGGAGCCTCTCAACTAAACGCTTCGAACGGCTTCAATTGAAATTTATTTGAGTTTTGAGAAGGATTATACGGCATGTATGTCGGTGGAGATCCAGTTTGGAAAGGGTGAGTGGGTACATGTACGTGTGAAGTTCTATCAACCCCTTTCGATAGTATTAGCAATGACAGAACAGAGATCATATCGTAGACGGTAGCACTTGCAGATATAGATGAAGGATAGTTTTCTGGTGTCGACCGGCCTCTTTTTACTTCTAATTCGATTCTGAATCGGATTTGAATGCGTATGTGACTTACGGAATGACCTGCGGTGAGCAGACAAAGCTCAAGTCAGTATGTTATCCGCTCGCCATCAGACGATAGCCAATACCGCACGGATGGAAAGCTTGGCTGGTCTAGGCAGATATCGAAGAGTACCCACAGACTAGCTAGAGTTTTGATGACAACTGGTGGAATGCTCCTTAGATGTTCTAGGCTAATCCTGTCACGGATCAGGCGCCGTAAAATCCTCGCTGAAGTGACAAATCGCGGAAGCAAGCTCAAGGAACGACATATCCATCCTGCTTGAATTGGTGTAAAGGCAGGTAGGCATGGCCGTCGTAGAAAGCATGAGAGTCATGGATGACTTCCTCCTACGGCTTATCGTAGATGAGATGCAGTAATTATTTCGTCCGGACGATGAATGGAAGACGTCTCGTAGTTAGCGAAGCTCCGGCAGGCTTTGCGAAGAACCACTGCTCTTCTCTTTCAGATCTTTCTTTATGGCCTCTCTACATAGCTTTGCGGGTTGGACATTTGTTGATGATTGCCTGTACCTCACGCGATTCCACGCTGGCGTATCAACTCGGAAGTCTTCGAAGAGAGACCTATTTTGGCAACTTGGCGACATTGCTTTTCTAGCACTGTTGTGAAGAATGGTCGACGAGCCAGTTACATTCCTCATCGATTTTTTCCACAGGAGAAATTTCCCATGAACTCGCGGAAGTGTTCCCGAGTGGCGGCAATCTTGGGTTTCGTTTTGTGAATCTTGCAGTTACTTCGCTCTGCACTGAGAAACAGAATGAAGCGCGGAGCTGTCGAGAACTGAGGTTTCGCCAAAACTTGTCGACCGCAGAATTTTGTCTAGTTTAGTGATAGAGTCTTAGGGTCTCTCGCTGGGTTAGTGTAAAACTTTCAGAAGATAGAAATTTGAGAATTTAGGCTGACCATTAGAATGAAGTCAAAGACTAAAATCCAAGTTTCCAGCATCATCAATCTCCGAGGGCCGAAGAGATGTGATGAACATTTGATAAACCAGTCAGTTTAATAATACTGTAAGAGTTGTCACCAAATATTTATCGATCGAAAATGCTGGATGTTCTTTCCTGATTGCGAATCGATGTTCAGACTGTATAATGGTTCTTTCAGAATGTACCACTGGCTTTCGTTATACACAACAAACCCATGTGAAGAAGTAGACGGATTCAATTCACTACGCTTTTTGGGCTCTTTTCTCATTTCCAATTGAAGGCATATACATAACACTACACTTGTTGTTACACTAGTTGCCAAGTGTATGCGATAAACCTATTGACTTACCAACACAATTTAGGAACTTGGGACGATCACGATTCGTCGCAATCAGCCCTACACCATGAAGTTTATCGAGCAAAATTCGTTTGACTTTTGAACTCCCTACAATTATTTTTCAGGTTTGCCCTCCACACCACATCCCACTTGGCCGTTCCCCGCTGCTTAACAGCTAGGGTGTTTCTCTATGGCCGCAATTAGCCATAGATCCGACCTCTGATACTATTTTATTTTATTTAACTTCAACGCATGAAAAGAAATAGGAGCACTGCCCCTAGCTGGGCTGCATCACGTACTAGCAGGTAGGATCTTGCCTATCCTGTGTCGTGATTGCATGCTATCTATTTCTGTTGCCTACATGTCGTTATTAGACATGTGGCATTTTATTATTCTATTGGTCCCTAGTACAGCACACTTTTGCATTCTTTCAATGATTGCTTTATCACCGTCCGGTAATTTCAGCAATCTGACGTACCGTCGCAAGTCGGGTGAGCATTCGCCACTCGTTCCTATAACGATCGGTACGACCTCTACTCTCATTCTGTGCTGCGCCTGTAGTGCTGCCTTCAGGTTTGGTCCGGGATAGAAATCCTCGGGGTCCGTGTCTTCTGGCAAGCAACTATTCAGAGCGTACTTTTGGACCTTTTTCTTTTCCTGTTGAGAGATTCTTGTGAACCATGAGACCGAGATCTCTATAATCCATATGACTCTCTCTTTCAGGTCTTTGACCAGTATGTCAGGTCTATCGTGTCGCAAGCTCTCACTCGTCAGTATTCGGTCATTCCAGTGTATCAACACCTGATCTTCCTCCACTACATGTGGTTCCAGTGTGCTTATGCTCGAAAGCCATCTGGCGCGTCCTCAGGTTGTGGATTGAGGAAAGGCCGTCCACCGTGGCGGCTAGCTGCGAATATATTGAATAAGCAGTCGCGAACAATCGAGCGAACAAAGCAGCTATAGGACAAGAGGGCTGCCAACCCGAATGTACTGCTGCAACAGAAAACCGGCAAAAACTTTGAAAATGGTATGATTTGGACCCGAGATGGGCGTGCGAGGATGCCCCGACTCTGCACAACAAGCCCACACCTCGGCGTAAGGCAGGGGCGGAATAAGGACCACGGACGCATCAGAATACACATCGCTTCCCACAACGTCAGGACATTATCGACGGACTCTCTCCTAGACATATACCTGCAACAGATAGAGAAGATCAAAGCCGACATCGTCGGTGTTTGCGAAACTAGGAGAGCACGAGCGGTCTCAGCGAAGTGGTCGAGCGGTGAAGAAATTCTGCTAGGAGAAGGAGCTGATAATGTGTCCAGAACAGGTGGAGTCGGTTTTATCGTGAAAGCAAAGATGGCCCCGTATGTGATTTCTTGCGATATTCAGTCCCCACGAGTTGCGGTTCTGAAGATCGAGTTGCAAAAGCTGGGGGATCGAACGCTCAAAATCGTGCAAGTATATGCGCCCACTGCATCAGCAGAGGACGACGAACTTGAGCGTTTCTACGAGGAAATAGAGAGGGCTTTGAAGGTCAAATCGACGTACACTATTGTTCAAGGCGATTTTAACGCCGTAGTCGGCTCCCGATTGGACGGTACGGAACACCTTCTAGGAAGGTACGGCGTAGGAGTAAGAAACGAAAGAGGAAACCGTCTAGTCGAGTTTGCAGAACAACACAAATTCTCGATAATGAACACCTTCTTCGAGAAAAAAGCCAAGCGTCTTTGGACTTGGAGGAGCCCGGACACGAAAACTTTAAGACAGATTGATTATGTGCTTACCGATACACCGAGATTGTTCGCCGACGTCTCCGTTATCGGGGAAAGTGTGATTGCGACCGGCTCCGATCACCGACTTCTGCGCTCGGTGATCCTCTGCGATGTCAGAAAAGAAAATCGAGTTCTACATTCGCAAAGAACACTCATACGACGTACTTTCAATGCCGACACGTACGCAACGATGATTGCGTCGTCAGACCTACAGATGAAGTCTGGTAACAGCATCGATGCCGACTACGAAGATCTAGTGGAGAAAATAATGCAGGCCGTAAAGGCATCGAGCATAGCAACGGAACCAGCAAGGCGACGGCGTATAACTCCAGAAGCGGTGCAAATGATGAAGAAGAGAGCGCGCATGAAAGCCGAAGGACGAGTGCAAACCGCGGATTACAGGGAACTCTGCGAAGCGATAAGGAAAAAGATAAAATGCGACTATGAAGGCTTTAGACAAAAGAAACTCCGCGAAGCAGCTGAAAGAAGGGTTAGTCTGAAAGCCGTAGAAAGGGATATTTGCCTTAGGCACCACATTCCATCTGCTCTCAAGGACGATACAGGTCTCAGGACAACCAACCGCCTCCGGATGAACGAAATATGTACTAAGTTTTTTAACGACTTGTACTCTTCAAAGGCGGTCGTCGCAAGAGCCGTTCAAAACACTGCAGGAGAACCGATCCCAGATGTCATGTGGGAAGAAGTGGAGCATGCAGTAAAACAGATTAAGGCGGGGAAAAGCCCAGGTTGCGACAACATACGTCCCGAACACCTGAAAGCAGGTGGATTGCCTCTCTTTAAAGCGCTGGCCCAGCGCTTCAGCAGATACTGCCGTGAGAAGAGGATTCCGGCGGCATGGAAGAAATCACGGACGATACTGCTAATGAAAAAAGGCGATCCCGAGAGTTTGGACAACTACAGACCCATCACATTGCTGTCCCAAGTCTATAAGGCCTTTACCAGAATAATTCTGAATCGCATAGTTGGAGACCTGGACATGGCCATGAGCCGAGAGCAAGCGGGATTTCGAAGTGGGTACTCCACACTTGACCATCTCCACGTCGTACGTCAGCTTACCGAAAAATGTGGAGAGTATCGGATTCCCTTATGCATCGCGTTTGTCGACTACAGGAAAGCATTCGACTCTGTCGAAACAAACGCGATGCTAAATGCGATGAGTAGATACGGTGTCAATTCGTGCTATGTCGACCTTCTCGAAGAGCTGAACAAAGGCTGTACTACCGAAATCAAGCTCTTCAACGATCCATGTCAAATAAAAATATGCAAGGGCGTTCGACAAGGCGACACGAT
This sequence comes from Haemonchus contortus, assembly GCA_000469685.2. Classification (NCBI taxonomy): domain Eukaryota; kingdom Metazoa; phylum Nematoda; class Chromadorea; order Rhabditida; family Trichostrongylidae; genus Haemonchus; species Haemonchus contortus. Next base: position 1,061,450 of record LS997563.1, read on the forward strand.
TTCTCCGAAATTGTTTGCATTAACTTTGGAAGCCCTGTTCACTGATCTTGACTGGACCGGAGGTATTGAGATCGACGGAGAAAACCTAACCTATCTACTCTTTGCAGACGACTGCGTCGTTTTTGCACATGATGCATCAGAGCTCCAGGCGAAACTTGTGCAACTACAGACGAAATCGAGTGAAATCGGACTTGAAATGAACTTGTCCAAAACGAAGTGGATGCACAACCAATTCAGTCCTACAGCGACAGTCAAAATAGATGGCGAAACCATCGAAGAAGTAAAAAGCTTTAAGTATCTCGGACACCAGCTCAGTTTCACAGAAGGCAGCAGTGGAGAGTACAGCAGGCGCAGGAAGGCAGCTTGGTCTAGCTTCAACAAAATTTCAACGCTACTACTAGACGAAGACCTCCCGATGAAACTGAAAGCGTCTCTTTTCCACTCGACTGTGATACCCGCGGTTTTGTATGGCGCAGAATGCTGGTCGTCTACGAAGGCAGACGAAGAGAAATTTGCTGTAATGCAAAGATCTATGGAACGCAGAATTTGCAAGGTGTCACTTCGTGAACATATCACAAACACAGAATTACGAAGACGAAGTGGCCTTGTTGATGTTGTCCAGGAAATGTATAAACGTAAACGAGAATGGGCCGGTCATGTGGCACGATTGAAAGACAACCGATGGACCTTCCGGCTAACGAATTGGGTCCCACTGGATCACAAGCGAGCGCCGGGAAGGCCTAAATTGAGATGGGCCGATCCTATGGTGAATATGCTCGGCCAACAATGGAAACGACGTGCGCAGGACCGGAATGGATGGCTCAAAGTCGACTTGCGTGAATGGAGAAGTTCGCGAGGACAAGTCGGATACAGGTGATACAGGTGATACAGGAACTCATATTATATTTCTTTTTCAGCGAGTGATAGATCACCCTGGCCACATCATCATGTCTTTCCAACATGAGATTTGTACGCCAGTGGTTGCATGCAGACACTATGTGTTCGGCCGTTTCCTTGGCTGGGCATCGCATTCGGCATAGCTAATCGCCGTTTGGCCATATTGATTAGCCTGATGCACTGCCTTTGGTCGGCAACGAACCTTCTTGTGCAGCCCAAGCGTTTCGTAGCACCGTCGAAGACACCCATCCTGTCTGCGACCACAGGAACGAATCCTTGTGACAGACGTATGGGAGTCCGGTGTTTTCATTGCTACTTAGCACTCGACTCGCTACCTGTCTCTGCAACCATTCATGCATTCGTGTATTCGCCCATCGTTCGTGAACGAGGGTCGAAATTGCACGTGCAGCACTTGTGGCTGTCACGTAAATTTTGTTCCTCACACAAATGGAAGACTGAGCAGGGCGAGTTATCTCATTCTTCAATCTGTTCTCTGCAATGACAGAAAGGAAGTCAGAGATGAGTGATCGCTTGTTGCTGCTTTTTAAGCTTTCGCATAGATGGTAGGGTACCTGGAAGTCTGGATGGGATGCGAGATAGCACCATGTATATACAATGGTGTGCTCCATCTCTTCCTCCGCAGACATTAATCCCAGTCCCCCTTGTTCTTTATTGACATACAATCTTGCCACGCAGCTGTGTCCGAATCGCATATGCGTTTCTGCCAGCAACTTACGTATGGCTTCATCAAACTCTCTAGCCTGCTTTCTCATTGTGCAAAATCTTCCGTTTCCGTAGATAATGCACGAAATCGCATACTTAAGCTTTGGGATTACGATCAGGTTATACCCATTGACCTTTTGGCGAACCGCAAGATCGCTGAGCATAATCCTTCTCGCCGTAGCCATTGCGTTCGTTCTGACTCGTGACCACAGTTGATCCCAGCTAATTAGAGAAGTTTGTTCTGCTCCCAAATATTTGTAGAGCGAGTTTGACCCCAGTACAGGTATGTCATCCATACTAGGTGTCATTTCATTCGGGCGGGGCTGGTTCAGCGAATTCACAGCGCACTTACTGGGATTCAACCGAAGTCCTAGCTCACCTGCCACTTTTTGTATGCCTTCTTTGGCTTTGACTATATCATCCCAACTGGGTGAGTAAACCTTCAAATCATCCATATAGAAAATATGGTTGATAGTAAGAGGCTCGCATGCTAGTGTTAGGGCTCTTGTGGATGTTCGGTACGGGCTAACGTTATTGCGTAGCCACGTCGATATAGGAGCAATCGCCATGCAGAAGAGAAGTGGACTTAAGGTATCGCCTTGCATCACCCCCCTCTTAACCTCTAAGGGTTCACTTTTGACAAGCTTTCCGTTCTGATATCCGCAATACCGGACACTTTGTTTTGTCAAGATCACTGATAGTAACCTCCTCGTGAGAGATGGCACTCCAGCTCTCTTCAAAATCCATTTGATAGCGCCGTGGGATACAGAATCGAATGCCTTCGTCATGTCCACCCATAAGGTATGTAGCGTATTTTTGCACCTTAAGGCGTCTTTACAAATTGTCTGATCCAGTATGTGCGCGTGAGTGCAACCCCATACTCCCTTGCGCAGGGCGACTTGCTCCCGAGGGAGCGCATCTCCTGCACTTTGTAGGATCTGTTGTGCAATCATAGCTGTCAGCACTTTATAGCACGTGTTCAAACATGCTATAGGTCGGAAATCTCGTGGGCCACGGGCCTCAGAGTTTCCTTTTGGAATCAGAACAATCTTTCCTCTACATACCCAATTTGGGATTATTCTATGTGGCTTGCGTAATGCTTCAAGGCACCACGTTTTTAGCCTTTCCTTGGCTTCTGGCAGCTTTTTCCACCAGAACCCTTGTATTCCGTCAGGACCTGTAGCTTTCCAGGGCTTGATCTTCGAGAAGATCTTCGCCCATGTTTCGTCGCTCAGGTCTCCGAAATCCCTGCTATCCGTTTGTTGTTCGCGAGCCCACTCGTTCAAGTCATCTGAAGGATGGAAGGGTTGCGTTTCGCCGATGATGGCTTTCCAGTGCTCACGCACTTCTGCAACCGGGACGTCAGATTCCTTTTCCCGAGGTTCTCTTGCGACAGCTGGGTATCCCCGTTGCCGCTCTCGTAAACGCCGCAGGGCTTGCTGTTTGGTCTCTACATCAGAAGTTACGATCTTCAACTCATCCTTGAATCTAATCAGGAGTCGCTGGACCTGTGCGGTCGTCGTAACTCTGTGCAGTTTGGCAATTTCGAGGTACTGCTTAGTTGGGGCACCTCTATTGCCTTTAGACCTTCTTTGGAGTTCATGCGAGACTATAGAGATGGTTCGTATCAACGAGTCTCTCAACGCCTTCGCTTCCCTCAGTTTTTGGTATTTCTTACCCGCTTTTTCGGCAGCATCACCAGCAATACACTGGTGATTGCTTTGCCTATAGCATACACCGCAGCGTTCAATGCTGTGAGAGTACGCTTGTTGGTGGAGTTTCTGCGCCCCAGCTTCTCCCTAAGGATTTGATTACCGAGTTGCAGAATGCCATCAGGAATTTCTTCCCTAGGCCTCCTTATTGGCTGTCTGTCTTTTGAATCAATTGCCTTTCTATGATAGCGATAGAAACTTTCCCTTAGTCTTTGTTCGAGTCTCAGTCGAGTCACCCGTTTCCGAGCGATCGCTGAGACTAGTATGTTCTTGATTGATCAGGGTGACAGGTTCGCCAATATTTGATTCAGCGGGTTGCTCCTCGTCCTCGTGCTCGTTATTAGATGTTTCCGAGCGAGGAGCTTCATTTCGATCAGTGAGCCTAGCGATTTTTGCGTACGCGGCCTTCAAAGCACTGAGAGTTCTTCTAGGATCGTTCTCCATTCGTGAGCAGTCCCAGGTACTTCTGAGATCCGCCCATCGAATACGACCGTCCGGGTCTCGGTGTCTTTCAACCATAAACGCTAATTTTGCTAGCTCATTTGTTGTCCAGATGACATCTTTAGTACGCTGCACCCTACGGTTCTGGTGGTCATCCCCGTTTTCCCTTATAGGTGAGCGTCGGCTCTGCAGAGATTGTTGAGGGGGGGGGGGGTTGGTAAAACCGTACCCCCTTCTTGTTGAATCTCGAGAGCTTCAATCGAGTTTCGCGTGAGCAAATCATCATCTGAGCTCGGATGTACTAACTCAACAGCGTCTCTGCGTCGCCTACGGGAACGCGTTCGACTTTCCATAGTTACTGGATCATCGTTTGGCTGAGGTTCGCGAGTCCCATCGAAAGGCAACTCTTGCGAGTTGCCTTCAGGACTCTGATTTTCTATTTCAGCCGTTCCCTCTGACGATTCTATATTATACTGTAAGCTTGCTACTTCTCCAAAGACCTGGTGACCGGGGTTTTCTTCCCCTTCGTCCTGCTGGCTCTCGGAAACCGTAATTTCGCTGCCTTGTTGGGGGCTGCTATTACGGCTCGGTGTTCTACGCTCAGCTAGGTCTTCAGAGGCTACTATGCTTTCAGCCCGCTCTGTTAGTTTGGTGAGCTTCGCATATGCAGCTTGTAGGGCTTTAACAGTTCTTTTGGGGTCTTGTGTGTTTCGCGAGCTTTCCCAGGCAGAGCCCAGTTCAGCCCACTGCACACCCCCGTTGGCTGTCCTGTGTCTTTCGACCAGGTTCGCCAGTCTACCCAATTCACTTTCAGTCCTAACATTTCGCTTCCTCCGAGGGAGCGTTTCGATCGACTGAGATTCGAGAGTCTCGGTAGTTCCGCCTCCTTGAAGACGGGCACCTCGACTAGACGTTGCTCTCAAGTCAAATGGACTTCTGGTTTCTTGGGCCGGTGGGCTCCTAGCGTCGCTGATGGGTTGTAGACGAGAAACCTCGTTTCCGAGGTCTTCATTTTGCTGACTTACGTGAGCTCCCATTTGACTGTCCGCTTGCGGACAGCTTTGAGTGCTCGGTATTCCAAGGTCAGCTAACCCATTAGAGTCTGCGGTATGGTCAGTCTGCCTAGTTCTCTTGACAGTTTCGCATATGCAGCTTTCAGAGCCGACACCGTTCTTTTGGGGTCTCGTGTGCTTCTGAGGCTTTCCCAGGCAGAGCCCAGTTCAGCCCATTGCACACCCCCGTTGGCTGTCCTGTGTCTCTCGACCAGGTTCGCCAGTCTACCCAGTTCACTTTCAGTCCAAACATTTCGCTTCCTCTGAGGGAGCGCTTCAATTGGCTGAGATTCGGGAGTCTCGGTAGTTCCGCCTCCCTGGTGGCGGACTCCTCGACTAGACGTTATTCTCAAGCCTAGTGGACTTTCAGTTCCCTGAGTCGGTGAGCTCCTACCATCGCTGATGGATTGTGGACGAGAAACCTCGTTTCCGAGGTCCTCATTTTGCTGATTCGCGTGAGCTTCCCTTGGACTGCCCACTTGTGGACAGCTTGGGACGCTCGAAGTTCTAAGATCAGCTAATCCATCAGAGTCTGCACTATGGTTGGCCTGCCTAATTTTCTTAGACAGTTTCGCATAGGCAGCTTTCAGAGCTGACACCGCTCTTTTTGGGTCTTGTGTGCTTCGAAGGCTTTCCCAGGCGGAGCCCAGTTCAGCCCATTGCACACCTCACGTCGAACAAGCCGAGTGTGAACGGTTCCCATGGCTGCCCCATCGCTTGCGAAGAAGCTTTGCGGGGACTTACGGCAACCTGTCATGTACATGATGTCGAAGTCGCTATGTGGGGTTAGGGCGACGTTGAGAGCACGGAATCCTGAACGTTTTCACGTTCAGTTCCTGATATTCATACTCAATCGTCATACCTCAGTGGTTTTTCCCCTTTTGGTCTTCTTCGGACCTTTGTCTATCTGTTCTTAGTGGTGTCATCACTACCTAAGGGGTATGCCAAGGAATCGGTTTTTCCATTGACAAAAATGGCCCAACCAGGACGTACGTCCCAGCTGGGCCAAACTACCATAGGTTTGTGATAGCCAAGAGCTTGTGTTGGTTTTCGCAGATCTCGACAATGTCAGATCCAATGATGTTCGACCAACTATGCTCTTATGTATAGCGGGTCATCTGTGAGCGTCTACTAGACTTCGTAAGCACAGCGTGTAACTGCGCTTGGTGTTCGCGTCTAGTGATCGCTCTTGACGATCCTCGCTTATACCACTAAGTTGCAGTAACCATGCATATAGATGGCATGTCATGGAATTGATTTTTCCACTGACAAAAATGGCCCGACCAGAGCCGAGGCTCCAGGCGGGCCAAGTGCATCTGAGATGGTTTATGATGAGAGGTCACCAATGCTGGATCTCGAGACCTTGGTGCACTCAAGGCCTGATGTTCCAATCACAGCAATAGACCTTGTATGTCTAGTCTTAGCGGCACCATCACTACCTAAGGGGTATGCCAGGAAATCGAATTTCCCGTTGACAAAAATGGCCAACCAGGACGTATGTCCCAGCTGGGCCAAACCACCACAAGTTTGTGATAGTCAAGAGCTTGTGTTGGCTTCCGCAGATCTCGACAATGCCAGATCCAATGATGTTCGACCAACTATGCTCTTATGTATAGCGGGTCATCTGTGAGCGTTTACTAGACTTCGTAAGCACAGCGTGCAACTGCGCTTGGTGTTCGCGTCTAGTGATCGCTCTTGACGATCCTCGCTTATATCGCAAAGTTATACTAACCGTACGTACAGATGGTATGTCATAGAATCGAAATTCCCACTGACAAAAATGACCCGACTAGAACCGAAGTTCTAGGCGGGCCAAGTCCATCTGGGACGGTATCTTTGTATAGGTCAGTAAAGCTGGATCTCGTAAGCCTTTATATATAAGGCTTGTTATTCCAATCACAGCAATAGACCTTGTATGTTTAGTCTTAGCGGCACCATCACTACCTAAGGGGTATGCCAGGAAATCGAATTTCCCGTTGACAAAAATGGACGATGAAGGGAAGACGTCTTGTAGTTTGCGAAGCTCCGGCAGGCTTTGCGAAGAACCACTGCTCTTCTCTTTCAGATCTTTCTTTATGGCCTCTCTACATAGCTTTGCGGGTTGGACATTTGTTGATGATTGCCTGTACCTCACGCGATTCCACGCTGGCGTATCAACTCGGAAGTCTTCGAAGAGAGACCTATTTTGGCAACTTGGCGACATTGCTTTTCTAGCACTGTTGTGAAGAATGGTCGACGAGCCAGTTACATTCCTCATCGATTTTTTCCACAGGAGAAATTTCCCATGAACTCGCGGAAGTGTTCCCGAGTGGCGGCAATCTTGGGTTTCGTTTTGTGAATCTTGCAGTTACTTCGCTCTGCACTGAGAAACAAAATGAAGCGCGGAGCTGTCGAGAACTGAGGTTTCGCCAAAACTTGTCGACCGCAGAATTTTGTCTAGTTTAGTGATAGAGTCTTAGGGTCTCTCGCTGGGTTAGTGTAAAACTTTCAGAAGATAGAAATTTGAGAATTTAGGCTGACCATTAGAATGAAGTCAAAGACTAAAATCCAAGTTTCCAGCATCATCAATCTCCGAGGGCCGAAGAGATGTGATGAACATTTGATAAACCAGTCAGTTTAATAATACTGTAAGAGTTATCACCAAATATTTATCGATCGAAAATGCTGGATGTTCTTTCCTGATTGCGAATCGATGTTCAGACTGTATAATGGTTCTTTCAGAATGTACCACTGGCTTTCGTTATACACAACAAACCCATGTGAAGAAGTAGACGGATTCAATTCACTACGCTTTTTGGGCTCTTTTCTCATTTCCAATTGAAGGCATATACATAACACTACACTTGTTGTTACACTAGTTGCCAAGTGAATGCGATAAACCTATTAGACTTACCAACACAATTTAGGAACTTGGGACGATCACGATTCGTCGCAATCAGCCCTACACCATGAAGTTTATCGAGCAAAATTCGTTTGACTTTTGAACTCCCTACAATTATTATATAGCAGCCGTCAGATTGGGCCAAGACTTGAAACCATCAAAAGACTCTAATAAAAAACTTTCTAACAAGAAAGGAAATACAGAGACAGAGGGACTCGGGATACTAACTGCCACGTACAAAGCAATATTTATCAAGAACAGGACAAAGTAAAATAATGAGATCATTCCAAACAAAAAAAGACCAATCGATCACACAGCATAGACTCTAAGTTAAAGTTGCCGTTTTTTCTAAGCTACATAGATCTGCTCTCATTGATGGAGACTGTTTTTGTAGGCGGCGACTCGGAGGAAGGCTGATTACTTTCTCCTGTGCTTGCGAGGTTTTGGCTGGTATTTTCGCGAACCTTGGGAGGATTTCGTAGTGCAATAGAACAGTACAGTTGGTCTCTGGGCACCGTGTTCACTTTAGCCTTCTGAAAATAACAATCAATCATTTTTTCGAAATTTGCGATCACTCCTTTGTATCTTTTTATCAACCATGAGCACTGTATAGCTTCTGGTATCTCTGATCTTAATTCCGCAAGATCCCGTCGCATTGCCCTATGGACATAAAACATTTAGAGTGGGAAAGTGGTATAAAGACGTTCATGGGTTGCGACCAAAATTTTTAGAAACTGGTGAAGTTTACTCATCGATGGACTTTGACAAAAATTGACAGCAGTCACTAAATGTAGGAGAGCAATGAAGAAACTAATGAGCCACTTGCACTTTTGAATAGTGGACTTTTTTTTTCTAATAAAAAACTGTTATGTTGTGTTATCGAAGAGTGAAATCTTAGAACAGAAATTAGTAATCAAAAGAGAAATTGGCACTAGTAGTAGAGCATGACGGACTAGGGCTTCAACGGAGAACGAAGGAGCTTAGTTACTCCCTTATGAAGACCCGAACTACATGTGGTCGTTTCACAAGGATGGCGACTTGTAGACAAAACTTCAGCCTTGAGCGGGACTCGAACCCGAATGATCTCGAATATGCGGTCGATTGACTTGTAAAAATGGCGGTAGCAAGGGTGAAAACACAAATTATCATTGCAAGCTCCCATCCCCATAGGCCCACCGCATAGGCAAACATAGTTTCAGTAGCTGAGATGATGCCGGATCCGTGGGGTTCCCGGGGTTCAGATCGCTAATATCGAGCTTTTTTTTCGCCTTAAGGCCAAAATGGGAGCTTTGGTGATTTTGAACAAACTGAAACTTCCTGAAATAATTTTGGCTGTGCAATAATTCTGACGACCTTAGTTCCTACTACCATCGAAACTTTTCTGTGGAAAAAAAAATGTTATTGGTATGAAAAATTTTGTTTTGTAACCCGGGTGAAAGCTTTTAGGGTATGACAAATATTGCTATGAAAGAAATCCGAAGAAGAAATCTTACCATTTTCTTATTAGTTAGTAAGGAGCGCAGCATCGCTTTGGATATTGGGCATGTTACCACAGCTAATACTGATATGAGACAACTTTTCGTTGAGTAAATGATAGTCTGGAGAGAATGTTGTTCATTAATTTACACAGACAACAAAAGGAAATGATAATCACCAGGTTACTGTAAGTGAATAGATATGTTGTGCTCTGATGATGAGAGATCGACAGAATGATGACACAAATTGTCGACAGAGCACCGACAACCAAAATGCTCACAACTGATTTGGTTGGGCCGGCAATTACGTGCTCATCGTGTTCTTCTGCAATGAAAACATTATGAACAAATTAAAACAAGAGATTATTCTTACACATGAAAAGTGTGTGAGTCTATGTTGCAGCCTCAATCCTACTTACTATAAAGCGCTTAGTCTGTCTGTCTGTCTGTCTGTCTGTCTGTCTGTCTGTCTGTCTGTCTGTCTGTCTGTCTGTCTGTCTGTCTGTCTGTCTGTCTGTCTGTCTGTCTGTCTGTCTGTCTGTCTGTCTGTCTGTCTGTCTGTCTGTCTGTCTGTCTGTCTGTCTGTCTGTCTGTCTGTCTGTCTGTTGTCTGTCTGTCTGTCTGTCTGTCTGTCTGTCTGTCTGTCTGTCTGTCTGTCTGTCTGTCTGTCTGTCTGTCTGTCTGTCTGTCTGTCTGTCTGTCTGTCTGTCTGTCTGTCTGTCTGTCTGTCTGTCTGTCTGTCTGTCTGTCTGTCTGTCTGTCTGTCTGTCTGTCTGTCTGTCTGTCTGTCTGTCTGTCTGTCTGTCTGTCTGTCTGTCTGTCTGTCTGTCTGTCTGTCTGTCTGTCTGTCTGTCTGTCTGTCTGTCTGTCTGTCTGTCTGTCTGTCTGTCTGTCTGTCTGTCTGTCTGTCTGTCTGTCTGTCTGTCTGTCTGTCTGTCTGTCTGTCTGTCTGTCTGTCTGTCTGTCTGTCTGTCTGTCTGTCTGTCTGTCTGTCTGTCTGTCTGTCTGTCTGTCTGTCTGTCTGTCTGTCTGTCTGTCTGTCTGTCTGTCTGTCTGTCTGTCTGTCTGTCTGTCTGTCTGTCTGTCTGTCTGTCTGTCTGTCTGTCTGTCTGTCTGTCTGTCTGTCTGTCTGTCTGTCTGTCTGTCTGTCTGTCTGTCTGTCTGTCTGTCTGTCTGTCTGTCTGTCTGTCTGTCTGTCTGTCTGTCTGTCTGTCTGTCTGTCTGTCTGTCTGTCTGTCTGTCTGTCTGTCTGTCTGTCTGTCTGTCTGTCTGTCTGTCTGTCTGTCTGTCTGTCTGTCTGTCTGTCTGTCTGTCTGTCTGTCTGTCTGTCTGTCTGTCTGTCTGTCTGTCTGTCTGTCCGTCTGTCTGTCTGTCTGTCTGTCTGTCTGTCTGTATGTCTGTCACGAAATTCCTTAGCTCCTTTAGATCTGCCTGGAGAGACCGGGTCAAGTGTGGGATGGGTGGGCCAGGTCTCGAGAAATATAAAACACACATCAGCTTGGCGGAGCCCCGCCCACAGTGGGCGTGGCGTGCCTCGAAATGAGCCCTACCGAGGACCATGATTTCAAATTCAGCCACAAGACGGCCTCAAAATTGGGGTTTAAAGGTGGCTTGAGGTGTGCATTGGTAAGTTACATCGGACTGGGGAGACTCACCCCCGATGGGCAGGGCGTTCTCCAAAAATGCAATGCTTCGTGAAAACATTTGTAATTCGGTTTGGAGAAAGCCAACAGAGCAGGAAAAAGTTGATGTGGGAGGAGCATTGTCGGAGGTGTCTCCAGCATAAATGACGTCAGCGGAGGCCCGCCCACAATGGGCGGAGCGTGCCTCGGAGCTCACATCCCTTCTTACATTTATATACGAAAATCCATAATTCCGGTTCCCATGGACGTAGAGAGTTCAAATTTGGTAGCAGTACAGGCGTCATGGAGGCAAAACTCATGGTGGGTGGCAGAACCAGACTCCGCCCACAAGGGGCAGGGTTTGTGCTGAAACTCATAACTCCCGTCCCCATGGACCGAGAAGGTTCAAACTTGGTAGGAGTACAGGCGCCATGGTGGCTAAACGTATGGTGGATGGCAGCACCAGACTCCGCCCACAAGGGGCGGGGTTTGTGCGGAAATTCATAACTCCCGTCCCCATGGACCTAGAAAGTTCAAACTTGGTAGGAGTACAGGCGACAGGATGGGAACACCTATGGTGGGTGGCAACACCGGACTCCGCCCACAAGGGGCGGGGTTTGGGTGAAAATTCATAATTCTGTCCCAATGGACCTAGAAAGTTCAAACTTGGTAGGAGCACAGAAACCGCGATGGGGAAACTTATGGTGGGTGGTAGAACCAGACTCCGCCCACAAGGGGCGGGGTTTGTGCGAAAACACATAACTCCTGTCCCCGTAGACCTAGAGAGTTCAAACGTGGTAGGAGTACAGGCGACAGGATGGGAATACCTATGGTGGGGGGCAAGACCGGACTCCGCCCACAATGGGCGGGGTTTGGGCGAAAATTCATTACTCATGTCCTCATGGACCTAGAAAGTTCAAACTTGGTAGGGGTACAGGCCCCATGGTGGCAAAACTTATGGTGGGTAGCAGAACCAGACTCCGCCCACAAGGGGCGGGGTTTGAGCGGAAACTCATAAATCCGATAAAGGTCTATAATGAAAATCAGCTCATGCGGCTCCGTCTCTCATGGCTAGAGCCCCTAGCGCGCGCGAGAGCGTGCATAGCCGCCTGGTTCTGAATACAGCAGGAGTAAACATTTGATAGTGATGATATTATTTTTCAAAAGGTCCATTAAGTGGTGGGCTACTATGTTTCATTGTTTCGCCCACCACTCAGCGGATCTATTAAAATATAATAGGTTCCCCGAGTGGTGGAGGAAAAAATGGAAAACATGGTAGGGATTTTCCAATAATGATGGCTCGTCAAAAAAATGTGCTCGAAAAATCACTGTAAAATTCGGTGTCAACCAAAAGAAATGAATCGCAAACAGTGTTAGTTCGAGACTCTTTGATGTTTACATCTCTGGTACTGAGAAGAGAGTGCATCATTAGTAAGTAAAAGAACGGTGGTGAAATAAAGTAGATAAAGTTTTTGGCGTTAATTAATCCCGTCTGAAGGATACGCCCACGCATTCGACTTCCATTCAGAATCGAAGTGGCGCAATGAGTGCGTACGTGCCTATACAATGACTTGCGGTGGCCAGCCGATGTACAAACCAGTGCTTTTATCCTCCCAACGAGCTGGCACCAATTCACCGACCCCGGAGGGATGGAAGGCTTGATTGGCCTAGGCGGATATCGATCCGGGATTCGACCCCTTGACCGTGCGTGTGATATAGTGCGCCACTTGCCACTTTACCACCTCCGCCCTGATGGTAAAATACACCAGTGAAAAGCAAAAAAAAAGAATGATGAAAATGAACAGCTCATTCAAAATCGCATTAAAATTGCTATGAATGCATATTTTGAAAGGGAGTTAGCTGAGTCGGCGACGAATGAAGGAAAAAGCGAGCAAGAGCGAACAGTAGAAGACAACTCAGTTCATTTCCTGACTAGCGGGCTGACAGCTACTCTATCTACTATGTATCAACTTTGAGTTAGATGCTGTAGACTGCTCTATAGGAGACAATTCCCTAGCGATGTCTTTTGCAGAGTTCAATTTTCAAGGATCATCATACCTTTGTGTTTGCACATGAGTGCTGCGACGAGTAGCACGACGATGACGATGAGCAGGATCACCTGAACGGCGACAACTGCCAGGGCGCCACTATTCGACGAGACGAACGACGCATGGCATGGCAGAACGTTTGTTTCGCTATTGTAGGTGAGCACCAGCTCAAGAGAAGAACAAAACAGGGCGCCGATCATTGCGATCATCACAACTGTCAGCGATTTAAATCTGAATATAGACTCAATATAAACCTGTACAGAGTCAAATAAAAGGATTAGGCAAAATTAAAACGAAAAAAGACGTCTGCTCTTCGATTACAAGGAAATATCCCAATATTGGAATGCGCCGTGCAAGCGATTCACCGCCGAAACCGCAGTCGATTTTGAGAACATTTTTTCGAAGAACCCAATGAAATGCAGGGCCTATCTAGTGCATTCACATGAATATATACTTTTTTACTACTCTACGGAGTTCTGGCAAGTCTAGTACTGATTAACCCGTTTGGACCGTACATTGGTGTGGCTCAGAACTACGCCTAATGACTAGATCACGACTTAAGATGGTTAAACTGCCGAATTCTGGAGAATGAAAGCGGTCTGTCATGGTACAAATCAAATAAGTTTCGCTATGAAAATAGTAGAAAGCATTGGAGATTGAGCTTGCCTCAGGAAAAACGCCATCCCATAGCCAACGAGGCTTGCATCGCTGACATTCTGGAAGAGCACGAATACGACGATCGTGGGTATGGAAGTGCAGCGAAGAATGTCGTTCGAGATGAAGTCTCCAAAACTCAGGAACAGCGATACGGTGGCGAAACACAAAGACGAAATCGGTAGCAAATAGAAATGAAAGTTTTCTGAAAAGCCTTTCAATCACGGAAGTCATGTAAGCAATACGACAAGGTATCTAAACAATTCAGCTCTATCAATTTATGTTTTGGGTTTCGACACACTGTAATCCTTACCTACCCGGGTTAGGGTCATTCAAAAGCGTGCCTGGCCTTTAAAATGCTCAAAGGAACCGGTTAATATTCAAACCAATACCTCTAAATTGAACGATCTAACTAAGCAAGGTCCTATGCATGAATCTGACCTCTAGAGCTACAAGTGAGATTACAACGACAGAAGCATCTGATGACAGATGCACGACTGATATGAAGCTGAATGATGAGCGTCGTTATGCCATTACTGCTTTTTGGTTAAAAATGCCGCCCCAATGGGAGAACACCAATATGGGTTAATTTCCATGGGAATTTTGGTTGGCAAACTGGCTCCCACATGTGCTCTAATTGTAAGACAAGCAACATGCTCTGGTGCTTACATAGCCTTTAAAGAGTAACGAATTCTCGGCATACCTCCTCATATCCGATGAACGCCGCTACCTAATCCATCTTGCTTGTGACTTTTATAAGAAAACACTCACTTTCTTCACGTGGCAATCGTTTGTAAAGGAGTAGTAACTGCAGCTTGAGGACCATCGACAGCACGCAGAGCACTTGTGCAAAGATATCCGTCCCCGAAAGTGACGCCATCTCAAAAATTAAAATTTTTCAAGGATATCTTGTACGCGAAGAGTCGGAAAGCGGTGGCATCGTGAAATATGCCGTTATATTATCTTACATGAACGGTATGTGAGACAACATCGACTCAGTGTCAACTGGCATTTTGAACACCTGTAAATGCCCCTTGATCGTCGAACCCTTCTCATATCTGAGCTGTCAAACGACTTGAAAACCGGAGACGCGCATAGTGCGAAGGTGTGTCAAGTTATCCATAAAATCTTAACACTTTCTTCAACTCTATTTCTTGCAAATTTGATCTATTGTGCGATAAAACTCGGAGTAGGGGATACAGACGGCTTTGCTTCGCCAATCAGTTCGACTGTGATCGAGCTCATGACAACTTTATGAATCAGTGGTCACTCCAATTTAAAATGATGGATTCATTTGTGAAACCTACAAAATATAATAATTCTACAAAATGATTGGGCAGAGGCACCCGTTCACACCATCACTTCAATCTCGTAGGCTCACGACTGGCAGAAAAATGGCCCGTGAAGGAAAAACTCTGGTTTTTCGCAGTGACGCAACGACCAAGTGACTAAGGCCCCAGAAAAGGCACAGCTGACAAATGAGGACTACGATAACGTCTGATCTGACGTTATCGTTATTCAGGGGGCCCATTATACCCATGAAGGGCATGTGAATAGAAGCATGCTTTAACATGACTACAATAGAGCCAGACAATCTTAGGAATGTATTCGCTGGTACTTGAGAAAACGCCGGAAAGTTCAATTTTCGTTTATATTATCGTTCTCTATTCATGCGCGAGACAAACACGGGAAAGCAATTTTTAATCTTTACAAAGAGTCTCTTTACCACGCTCGAAAGACACAAAACTATCGTTCGTCAGCTTGATGTTCTCTACGGCTTGTACTTTACGCTAAGAAGACAAGAAGTACGCTCACACAGCTGAGTTCATGAATCTGTCAAAAGTGGATGAGACGGTTTTACGTATTAAAAGTAATTACAAAAATAGATGAGATGGAATATTCGGAAAAATCGGCGCGATGAACTTCTGCCTACCTACTCCACGATAACACTAGGGACAAGTGGACACATAGCTAGTGGAATAAGTGAAAAATTCGAGGATCTGGGCTGGGACATAGTTCTCCACCCACCCTATTCCTAGAGTTGCTCCTATATTCATCACTCAGTTCGCTGCTTGAAGGCATTTCCGGAAATCCACCACTGAAGGATCGGAAAGGCCAACGGGGACTTATCGACTACCAGTCCCTCTAGTACTGGAAGGAAGGGATCGCGGACCTGCTGTTCATTACTGTAGTCACGGTGATCATATTGTTAAGTAGGCTCCTTGTACGCTGAATAACAAAATGAGGCAAAAAAAAACTGAGTAGCAGCGCAAGACTCTTACCAGCTTGATGCTTGACCGAATGCCCAAACATTGGTGGTGATCCTTTCATTGGTAACAGGATTAATAAGGCTGTCATGCAATTTTTCGGTTGCCGAGAGGTACGATTACAAGAGATAACATATGATAAAACGAAAGAAACGGGGTTCTTTTGCAACAGTCAAAGTCGTACTATCAAGTGATCCTGGTAAGCGCTAGGAATAGAGTGGGTGTGAGTGATAAGACTGCCGGAAACCCTTCAGGTTCCTACCGTACGCTTTTGAAACATTACAGATGGAAATTTAAGATGTAAGATAGTAAAAGACTGGTTGTGGCTCCGTGGACGAGCCCCTATCCGGATAAATCTGGCGGTTCTCCCTGTATGCAACAATTCCATAAGAACTGCATACGCAGGGATGAACAGGCGTGGCCTCTTGAAAGATTTTATGACTATCTTAAACCATCGCAGACTATTCGCACCCGCACCATCAAAAACGCCTTCAATCTAATTGAAAACGAAACGCCTGAAGCAGTTTCGACGAAAACACCAATGCCAGCCACTCATTCCCACGGAGGGGAGTTTTCAGTGTCGCTCGAAATTTGTTCATTTCATTGAAGCGAGTTTTTGTCACTGCGTGGGAATATTTTCAACGAGAAAAAACTTACAAATTCAAGGAAAACAGATTAATATGTCTGCTTCGCAGCAAATATGGCAAGTACATTCGAAGCTCTACATTACAAAAAGGTTCAGCGTCAAAGAACGTTTGCTCCAGGTCAAATGTGGGCATTTAGCTGTGGGTCTGGGTATCGCTGTGAAGTGGCTTGAACTGACGCCGCTTATGCATTACAAGAGATGTCAAGATTTCACTCGACTTAGTCTCTTGTAAACAGAGCAGACGTTTTCCAGAGACCTACTGATTAATCCTGCAGTAAACAATGTCACGATTCTGAAGGCATAGAGGCCATTTTGTTATTTTTTTACAGTTGAAAAAAGGAAACTGGTTGATGCAGTACGTCGGTGGCAAAGAAGGCATCGGAGATCAACATGCTTTTGATGCTATGAGGGTACTTGCCAGGACAAAAGTGCTGGTATTTGCATCAGTTGACCTTCCTGATGAAAACTTAATCAACTTATCACTTACTCGGACCCATTACTATACCGGATACATGCAAAATGTGTCTATTCAGGACGGTAAACTAGAGGAAGGCTAGAAAAAGCATACTCATAAGCAAAAGTAGATTAGAAGAAAACATTAGACAAAATTAATTTTTGCATGACCAAAAGAAGGCTAAGCTTCAATGAGGGCAGGATACGTCCCGTAATCTACTTCCAATCAAAGTATGGGAATAGTGAGCTCATAATTTATTAAGATCTTAACCTCACGCTAGTGAATTTACCATCTGAAACAAGGAACAGAATCGCACAGGACGTACATGTAGGAGACGTGCACATTTTCCACTCTGAGTCAGATCAATCTTGGCGAATTCTCAACAGAATTTGACAAAAAGAGAGAGTTCATGGGTCAAAAAGATGGATGGTATCGAGCCAGGGATGTAGAAGGCATCTACGTACTGGGCCACCGAGATCGTAGAGCCACCTTGGAAATAGACGTCTATGTATTGGCAGGCAGGGAGGGAATGGCATGGAGGGGGTGGAAAGGTAATGACGGAACTATTTTAAAATCAACAGACGTTTATTGGTGCTTTCAGAAAGACCTCAAGAAAATACATTTGTTATAGCGATAATAGTTATTATATGTAGAGTAGAAAACACTACGGAGTCATGGTGACGCCAATTATGTGAAATAAAGCATATTATTATAGAAAAATTGTTGAGATGTTCTCTCATGGAGCAAACACCGTAGAAAACTTGATAAATAGGAGAAAGCAGTGAGTGTTCGAGATCACGCTCAATGAAAAATCTCGCCAGTAGCTGGAGGGAAGAAACTGCTCGGAGGGTTTCACATCTGCGGACATACTATTGTGTTGAAGCATAATTATTACGATTTTTTGCGCCTTTTTTCTCTCGATAAAATTTAACTTTTGAATTCGGGACTTAATATAAATAATCTTCTTGTTTTCCTTAACAGAAATATATCTAGAAATTCATCTTCATATACCCCACATTATGCTCTATTACTTCGAAAAAAGTTGGAAGTCGACACAGTCATAATCTCAACGAACTTCTCGGCGATGGAACAGTCAGCCGAAGCCGAATAAAGAAAGGAAGCTGCTCAACGGTTGCCCTATTTATCAAAGGAAACTCCTGTAGATTATCACCTCAATCGCCCGTTGAAAAATTGGTTAGCCAACAGAACTTACGATGAAATGGATGACTTGATCACCGACGTCAAAGCGTGGATCGCCTTCAATATCGAAACTTCTCCGCCTATGGTATCCGACTGAATAGCAAATGGGAAGCAATGCTCGACGTAGATGTTAGATATGTTCCGGAGTAATAATTTGAACGTGTCTTTGCTAGATATTTCTATCGTCTCTCCAAGCAAAATTTGCTGCAAAAAATCCGCAATAATTATGCATCATCCTGACAGTTTTACTGCACAAATTTATAAAATTACTGATGCCTATAATGCGCGAGAGTGTCCACCCATCTATAAACCTCCACTTAACGTTGGTTGCTATCGATAGTGCTAGTCTAGATGAACCAGATGTTAACAGAGTGTTTGTATTCATATCAACAAACTATCCTTTAAGGAAAATATTCCCGAAGGACAAAGCCGACTTTCACGGAACCAGCTTCAAATAATAAGGGCGATATGACGTATAAACACTTAGTTTGTAGTAACACCTTACATACACCGAAAACTATCAATAGATATGAAGAATGAACGTATTTGTACAGACCACGGTAAATTCTTTTGCCTTGCTTTCTGTGAGCGACTCCCTGTCAACAGGCATAGCTCCAAATTACGAGGCTACATAGTTGCTCGTCTTACCGTCACTCACGCGAAAAACACGAGTTCGCATTTTCTTACTTTGCCATGAGTCGGTTCAGAATAAAACTTTACAAAGTTGAACATGCAGTTGACGTGTGTTCCTCATGCACAGTAGGGTTTTCCTTCAGAAACCTAGCTATCTTAGTTCTATTTGAATTTTTTTTTCGAGCGGCATTTTTCACCTATTTGTTGAGGTAAAGATGAAATCCATTTCTGCAGGAATTTGGACTATATTGGTGAAGTGGATACTTTTCTTTTCCTTTGCACATGAACTTACATTCCTGCAATGTAATCTGTCCGATTTCTCAGCATGAAAGTCATTCATACTGAGAAATCGGACAATTCAGCCATTGGTAGTTACATTACCCCTGGGTGAGAACTTCCCATCATTCCCATTTTCAGCTTTATGTTCTTTGATAGCAAAACAAGCCCTGGACTATACAGGGTGGCTGAAAAGTTTAGGACGCCACATTTATGAGCGTAACTTCAAAGATAGGGATCAGGGAGACAAATCAACTTAATGAGGAATGGAGTAGAACTACAATATCACCTAGGGCAGCAGGCATTCTTTCGCTCTTACACAGGCCTTCAGACTCTCGATGACTGAATCGACTGTACGCCGCAGGTAGTCGACGTCGATATCGTCCAACGCCTTCTGAAGCGCCAACTTCAGAGCGTCCAACGTGTGGTAGGAACGTCCTGCGATTTTGCTCTCCAAATACCAACATACAGAGAAGTCCACTGAATTGAGATCTGGCGGAGAGGAAGGTCAGATGTATTTACTTCAGTAACCGGGGAAGTGCGCGTCCAGTACGGCTTTTGTCGAATTCGAGGCATGAGAAGGGGCACAATCTTGCTGAAGGACGAATGACCGGTTACGGAAGTGTTCAGTGACCCGAGATAGCAGAGTGTCCACTAAAACTACCTCTTGGTGGACCTCGGCCTACCTTTTGGTGGACCTCGGAGTTGATTTACACATTTCTGTCGATGAAGACCAAAGGTGTTTTGCTTTCTGATGTGACCCCGGCCCAAACCATAACACTTTCGGCCTTTGACAACAACTGTCTGTGGTTTTGACGGATTGGATAGTGTTCCACGGTGAAGATTTTCTCATCAGTCCAGATCACGTCAGAGATGCGGCGCGCACTGAGCTTGAAAAGTTTTTTTGCATTTTACCAGTCGACTTTGCTTGGACTGCTCCTAGAGAAACTGCTTCGACAGAGCCGATAACTGTTCAGCTTGAGGTCGCGTTTCACAATTTTCTGGGTGGTTTGACGGCTGATGTTGAGGTGAGAAGCAATCCGATTCATGCTGTCTCCATCGTTGCGGGTAATCCTCTTCCTGATGATGTCACGAATCCTCGGTGTGTTCAGTGTTCTCGCTCGTCCACTTTTTAGCATCTCAGAGGCTTATCCTCTATTCCCAAAAGCAGTGGCAACATTCCGTATGGTTGAAGAGGGAACACCGAGTCGTTCCGCAATGTCGCAGCTCCTTAAACCTTCTCTGAGCAGCTTCTCGATAGTGGGTCGATGCGCAGAAACTTTCGCAGCGACTGTTCGGGCTAACGGTCAATCGAAAGACTTATATGGATTCTTGTACAGATCCCAAGCTTTCTAAGAGTCCCGAAAGTTTTTGAAAATACCCATTGGCAGGGTGCCAGCAAGCGCCAAACGGCGCGTCCTATGCTTTTCAGCCACCCTGTAGTGTGCAGTCCACGTGATCGGAGTGTGAAGCAAGGTGTGCAGCGACGAAGTGTGCGTGGGAAATGGACCACCGCAACGGTGGCGATCGGCGGCGGAAATCGTGAGAGGATCTTTTGCTAGTAGGTCTGACACTTAACCAAGCGATCTGTGCCTTTACGCCGTATGCCGTCCATCAAAAGGACTGCATTGAAACAGAATTCATCGAAGTTTCTGATGGATCATATTGTCAAGCAGCACTTCATTTTAATTGCTACCGTATGCAGGAAGGCCACCTCATTTCCGATCCCGATAGACAATGTAGGATCAAAAAAGGTTCCTAACTTCCTAATTGTAAGTGGAAACACGCATGCATCCCTTCATCGTTTTCTCAGAAGAGGAAATTTCATGACAAAGTCAGTCCTCAACAAACAAAACGACCGCACTCTATTCAGAAACATGAAGAGTACAATATCTCGTGAAGAATTGTCGTAAGAACAGCAGAATGATATTTATGGAGGGAGTCACGGCCGATGGTGAGGCGCCGTTGGTTTTGTCGGTGCTATGATGAAAATTGAGACAGACGTACCTTTAAAGGGCATGTTAATGAACTTACTGAAGCACTAGTCCGAGCCCACTTTCTGAATCAGCGTGTTATCCTTCCAGCAGAACGGTACTTCCCCAGCCCACCGAAAAACTTGCCCAAGAGTGGTCTCGACGACAGCTGCCCGGCTTCATAAGTGCCGAGAAGTGGTCACCCTACCTTCCAGATCTCTTTCAGCGCACTTTGCTCCTCCTATTCCCTGATTGAAAGAGAAGCTGTCAGGTTTGTCATTCCAGTCTGTATTCCCCGAAAGCGATACTCAAGAACGACTGGGAGGAAGTCGAGGAGGGATATCTGCTTGCAACATGCGAAAGTTTCACAACAGACCTTGGGTCCTCTGCCGATGCTATGGGGGATATTTTGAATCCAATTTTCGCTTGTTGCTGCACATAATGTAAGCAAACGTATTACAGATTCCACTGCCATTCTCAGCTTAGAAGCTCCATGTACATTGCAATGAGTAGGGGCCCATGGTACACCCAGTCCGACGACATAAAACACCAGAAGCTCGCTATGTAAAATTCGGAAGATACATCAAACGCGAAACTAGCTTTTAGACCTGCTTTAACAATAAGAAAAATGAGGAAGCCATTGTTTTCACCGGCGCTTGAATAGAACTTCCCGGAAACTTCTGAGCGTGAACACAAGAGAAACATTATTGTGAATGACACTTTCTGATTGAGCTCTACAAACTGGGAAATGGGGAGCTTTGTATCTACACGAACGAACAGCTACACAAAAACATTTCAATGAAGTAGTGAAGTGGATGAGCTTACAAAAGACTCTTAGAATCCGTCGACGTCTTCGACATGATTCTTCAGATACAAAATGGAACGATAAGGTGTAAGATCGCCAATAAATCGTCTTTTCATGAAAAAGTGTGAGTTCGGGTGATTCATCTTCTCACGATCGACTACATTACTCCTTATTAAAGAGGTAATTCACGTTGTGCTAGCATGAAACCATCTGATTCGATTACGAACAGTGTGGACATTGAAGCTACTAGCATGCTCGCTTCCTAAAGGAAAAGCCCAACAGCATGTTCTTCCTGGCAGCAGGGAGGCTATTCATAGCGAATAATTAAATCGTTGGTAATGAATATTAAGTACAACCGTAATTTGCGGTAATAAGGTGAAAGGGGAAATAGACCTCATGATTACACCTACGATTGGCACGAATCTAGTGATCTGTTTGATGTTCCACAGAACTTTCAGGTGGAAATTAAAGAATCCTTTCCATGCTGAAGTTCTTTTGTTTATTGCTGCGAGGTGCTGCATGGACAAAATCATGCAGACGGGTTAGCTAGGCGATGCGAATTTCCAATAAAATGAGAGCTTCTCAAGCTGCTTTCATACACAACCTCATTTCTTCTCGAGATTAACGCCTAATAGTCGCTCAGAAGGTCATAACACCGCTGAGAGCGGTTCAGTGCTGTCTGAACGGGGTTCTGGCAATATAGCCTTCAAAAGAACCATATTACTTTTATATTCCGAGTGGAATCAAACGCTTACATACTGTAGAAGTTGTAATACGTAGGAGTGAGATAGTTGGGTGTTATAATTGAATCGATTCTATTGGATTGGTTGTTTGAGGAAGTCTGCAAGATCGGTGATCACATCATCAGTTGCCCAATGAAATGAATCATGACAGAGCTTTGAGATTTGAGAAGGAGATTTTTAAGGAAGTTCTCGATTTAAGAGTTTTTGCCAGCTCCCCCCTCCACCATGAATAAGACCACGTAAATGTGCTTTCGACGGAGTTGAATTCCAATTCCTCACGTGTGAATTATGCCTAGATAATGACAATTGGTACTGCGTTTTATTAAATTCAGCTATACTGTAGATGAACTGACGTGGGCGTTTCCCAGGGAAAGTTCGACTGAGAATGCACCTTCACATCAATTACTTTATGCCCATCGGACTATGAAACTTCACTCTAAATATAGACAGTGCAAATCAGGGGACTTGTGGTCATGCCGAAATGGACAGCCGTAACTGATCAACTGTTTCGCTGAAGAAACTGAATTCGAGAGTATCCACCGTTAAGTCTTGACTCTGCTCCAAAAGACCACTACTTCTCCTTTGCCCCAATTAGCATGGAAGGGAGGAAAAAATCAAAAATTGCAATCACCTTGAAATGACCCCTCTGATTTGTTCGATCACCAGCCTCATTCTCTCTAGGAGGAAGCCATCCAAACATCGACCAACTACTCAATGCGTATCACTGTTTGCGCTGACGATCACGACTATGCTGCGCGAAGCCTAGTTCCCATAAAAAAAGAGTAAGATGACTTTGCGATATGAAGTCGACGCAAACCCGAAGAAGCGCGATGTAGAACCCATTCTGAATTCGCCTTCCACGCTGCTGCATCCAGCTTCCACAGCTTATAAGAAAGCCGATAAAACGACAAATGCACCGCGTGCCTCTTCATTATCAGAAAATCTCGATAGTGACGGCGGCGAAGTCAACTCAAATTCATTTTTTTCTAAGAAGCAGTTGAGTAACACGACTGTCAATACTAATAGGTTGATGCATAATTACTGCGGATTTTTTGCAGCTTCTTTTCAATCGATTCGATTAGAATACTTAATTCCTGGTTTTTATAAAGATAATCCTCTGGTTTCCTTTAACAGAAATGTGTCTAGGAAGTCATCTTCATATTAGCCGAATTATGCGCTATTACTTCGAGAAAGCTTGGAAGTTGGCACATTCATAAAGTGATCTCAACGAACTTTGCGACGATGGATCAGCCAGCCAAAGCCAAGGAAGGCATGAAATCTGGCTCTTATATCCGCCTTATTCACCAACAGAAACTTCTGTAGATTACCAAGTCAATCATCCGCTGAAAAATTGACTA
Organism: Haemonchus contortus; assembly: GCA_000469685.2. Lineage (NCBI taxonomy): Eukaryota > Metazoa > Nematoda > Chromadorea > Rhabditida > Trichostrongylidae > Haemonchus > Haemonchus contortus. The sequence goes on from LS997563.1 coordinate 1,085,310, forward strand.
GAGAACGGAACTTACGACGGAATGGATGAGTTGGTGGCCGATGTAAGGCCGTGGATCGCCTCCAAGAATCGAACTCTCTTCGCCTGTGTAATCCGACTTCTTGGCAAACGGAAAGCGAAGCTCGATGTAGGTGATGGAAACGTTCAAAAGAACATTTTCTTTTTTTATAAATGTTGTTGAAAAAAATCCGCAGTAATTATGCATCAACCCAATAGTATGATCACCAGCTCTCTGCTTTGCGCTCTCTATATTGGGATTTTCCGCTACTAGCTACTTAATAACATGTAGTGCGAAGTTTCGTAATTTGATGCGCAAGTTGATATCTGATATCAGACCGACAATGATTCGCAGCGGAGTGAAGCACTGAAGGCAATGAAGGCACAGTTCACGATGACTTCGAGAATCCTTTCTATAAGAAGTCGAAAAGCAGAAGTATCGGTTGAGAATAGTGAATAAGATTGCGAGAAAACTCGCCGATTTCGTGGAAATAATGCTTCATAAAAGTCGTGAAAATTAAGGCTGTACGAGATCACGGCGGAACTGGCAGGAGAAGATATACGGACGAGATTTCAATGGTTGCAGTTGCGCAACAAGTTGAATACGTAGGTCAAAAATGTCCAAACTGCCCTCCACTACCGCCATGGGTCACGACTGACTGTTTGAACTTCCATGATGAGTTTCCTTCTGAATGATGCAGCCTCTACGACCCCTTTGAAACTCATCCGCCTCTGGGGGTGGCTTACAGCAAATATCATATATCCTATCTAGGCCGTTTTCCGTTCTGGCAGCGCCTTACGCTGGATTTAAGGGTGCCACAGACTCAGCCTATGGTATATCTCGGGAACCACTTCCATCGTGAACTATGAAGTTGAGTAAGTGAAGTAGAAGGCAAAGTAGAGAAATTTCACATCTTTTTCTGATGTCTTTCTAATGTTCAAACCGTCAACGACTTACGACCATTCCAGAGGAAACTTCGAAGAACAGTTTTTCCCTCTTTTTAGAAGAGAAACTTTGGGAAAATATACGCGAGACATGAATGGTGTTGAAAAGTCCATGCTCAGTCGTCATGAAACTCTTCGACAAAGATTGAAGGAACGCTTGAAACAATAAAATTGCTTGCTCCAACAATCTCTTATCCAATTTGCTTATTACATGGAACAGGTTCAATTAGCTTAATTGCTCGGGGATTGCATCGCATTGGATGTGAGAGGTATGATTAATGCCAAAGTTCAAGGAAATCAGAATTGTCAGGATAAGTAGTAAGTGTAACATTCGGTTGGGAAAAAAACTTCAGCGACTTAAGGCATTGCAACCTCATGAAACCTGACTTGACGCCTATTTCAAGGGATAAGATTCATCAAGAAAGCCAACAATGTCAAGCAGAATGTGGAATAGGGAGAGATCATATTTCCCTTGACAATAAAAATACAAAAAAAGGCCGACTTCTTGATAGAAGCTCCGAAAGCAAGGGCCAGCTGCCTTTTTTTGGGTGACGAAGTTTTTTCCGTTGTCAATGTCTAACGTAAGAGAGCTCGCATGTCGATCCTACTTACTTACTATAAAGCGCTTAGTCTGTCTGTCTGTCTGTCCGTCTGTCTGTCTGTCTGTATGTCTGTCACGAAATTCCTTAGCTCCTTTAGATCTGCCTGGAGAGACCGGGTCAAGTGTGGGATGGGTGGGCCAGGTCTCGAGAAGTATAAAACACACACCAGCTTGGCGGAGCCCCGCCCACAATGGGCGTGGCGTGCCTCGTAATGAGCCCTACCGAGGACCATGATTTCAAATTCAGCCACAAGACGGCCTCGAAATTTGGGTTTAAAGGTGGCTTGAGGTGTGCATTGGTAAGTTAGATCTGAATGGGGAGACCCACCCCCGATGGGCGGGGCGTTCTCCAAAAACGCAATGCTTTATGAAAACATTTATAACTCGGTTTGGAGAAAGCCAACAGAGCAGGAAAAAATTGATATAGGAGAGGTATTGTCGGAGGTGTCTCCAGCAGAAATGACGTCAGCGAAGGCCCGCCCACAATGGGCGGAGCGTGCCTCGAAGCTCACATCCGTTCTTACATTTATATACGAAAATCCATAATTTCGGTTCTCATGGACGTAGAGAGTTCAAATTTGGTAGTGGTACAGGCGTCATGGAGGCCAAACTCATGGTGGGTAGCAGAACCAGACTCCGCCCACAAGGGGCGGGGTTTGTGCGGAAATTCATAACTCCCGTCCCCATGGACCTAGAAAGTCCAAACTTGGTAGGAGTACGGGCGACAGGATGGGAACACCTATGGTGGGTGGCAACACCGGACTCCGCCCACAAGGGGCGGGGTTTGGGTGAAAATTCATAATTCTGTCCCAATGGACCTAGAAAGTTCAAACTTGGTAGGAGTACAGAAACCACGATGGGGAAACTTATGGTGGGTGGTAGAACCAGACTCCGCCCACAAGGGGCGGGGTTTGTGCGAAAACTCATAACTCCTGTCCCCATAGACCTAGAGACTTCAAACGTGGTAGGAGTACAGGCGACAGGATGGGAATACCTATGGTGGGTGGCAAGACCGGACTCCGCCCACAATGGGCGGGGTTCGGGCGAAAATTCATAACTCATGTCTTCATGGACCTAGAAAGTTCAAACTTGGTAGGAGTACAGAAACCACGATGGGGAAACTTATGGTGGGTGGTAGAACCAGACTCCGCCCACAAGGGGCGGGGTTTGTGCGAGAACTCATAAATCCGATAAAGGTCTATAATGAAAATCAGCTCATGCGGCTCCGTCTCTCATGGCTAGAGCCCCTAGCGCGCGCGAGAGCGTGCGTAGCCGCCTGGTTATTATTGAATGAAATCCAGAGTTAATTGTAAATACCCAATTAAATTCTACGCACTATTAGAACATTCGCTTCCACGCAAAACTGTGCTAATCAGAAGTTCTACAAATAATTAACGAGCAAAACCATTTTCTAATATTATCTAATATTTTTCTAATGGAAGTTGGCTTTGGCATATAAACGAGGCATGTTCAACACAAAATAATTCGCTGATGCACATCTACTATGATACATAGCTAGCGCCATCGAACGCAACAGAATCCTTTTGTTTGATTCAGTTGGCATTTTTGATGATAAAGGGTAATCAGCTTCTCAAATGGAAGTTCTTTGTAATTTTTTACGTAAAATTACTAATGGATTACCGGATAGCTGAAAGAGATAAAAAGTATTCGTAATAAAAAGCTGATATACAAAATACATCAGCTCACAAACGGTCCGAATACGTGAATTTTGCATTTTCATTCGTCCCTTTGCCCCAGACCGATTTAACGCGATATCTTGGAATTAAAGATATACAGCTGGTCAGATCTGGGTGCCCACTTCAATACAACTCCCAACCTGGGTGACTACTGTGAGCACTAGAGCAAGTGTAGTAATTTAACAGACTTTGAAAACTACTAGAGCAAAAGCACCGAAACGAATAACAGTCATAGATGGGGAAAATGGATCCAATTCTATGGAACGGTAGACAACTGCAGGCAGGTAAAACTGGTCTGACAAACTTTTCGAATAGGAACTTTGCAATTTTTAGACTTCAAATGTAAGGAATATAGGGAAAGCCAACAACGACTCCTTACATTATAAGGACTCTAAAATCTTAGCAAGGAGCTTCAATCATTCAAGTTGTAGTAGACGGACTTGATGCATGGAGCTCCCGAGACAAGATCTTTCAAGCTCCTAGAAAGGAATGATGCAAGGGCCTGTGAAACACAATCCCATTTTCATCGAGATTACTTCAATGGGAGATTTGGCCTGGATCAGGAGCACCTTCAGTGCAATCAAAGGCATATAGTAGTTCTTGTGAGAATACGCTGTCTCCCAATTAATTAGGTCCCACGTTCCGTCACCCAGTTGGAGTGTGTAAAACACGAAACCATGAAAAAAGAGTTGCTTGCATAACTCCAAGATTAAGTGAAATCTCGAAAGATTCTTGAGAAAAGCATAGCAGTTCCAGAAAGAGCATTAGATTACTGAATGACTTTCCTAAACAGGTTATGAATCTGGATACGATTTCTTTTCGTTGGATGAGTACAAAATATGCCAGCAACGACCAAAGTAGAGAAAAGCTACTGTCTCACTATTTTATTCTGTCATCCATTATATCAAGTGAATCCTACAAAGGTGGAATGAAGTAGTATGAACCACGTACATGATGAGATTTCCAGTTTCTTTTAAAAATTAGCGCAGCAGAATAAGTAAGGGAGCAGGTAAAAGGTCTTTCCAGAAAGTATTATAGAAAGTAGAATATCCAAAAAGAAAACTACAGAAAATCACTAGGAAACAGCTTTTCGTGAAAGGAAGTAGCGACTCAACAATAGATAAAGCTGTGGTATGGCCGAGAGCTCCTCAAGAATAGGCGAATAATGTATCCGGCCTCTAACTCACATTTAGATTTGCTTTAGTCCCGGGTGACCCGCCCCGATGCAGGGTTTTTTGAAGATAACAGTTGCCAGTAAACTTACAATTCCTACGAAACAACCAACTCACAAGGCATTGGACAAGAGCCTTATCGCTCAAGCGCCAACTCACACACCGCAGTATGCTTTATAAGGCTTAATTTGCCGCCAGCAAGCGACGGAAAACGATATAGAGATGATCATTTACTCTGTATTATTTAGAAAAGCAACTCACGAGCAACAGGGGCGATTGAAGCGACACTGATTAGAGGAAACTCTGTCCGATGCCCCAGCTTGTTCCGTATCCGACTTTGCTTCTGGTTGTCACCGTTAGTTACAGAGTATTGACGGTCGGCCATTGATGCGATCGACTCTGAGAATTGCTGCTGGTGAAATAGCTAGCTCATAATCAGCAATAAGCTTGAAGCCTGATGCTTTTGAGTCCCAATTCACTAAACACGCTACGTGCTGGACTGTATAACCACCAGGGTCCGTATATAGTTATCCCCTTGTCGTATATGCATGGACTTTCATTAGATTGGAGGAATTGCATCTAATGGGTCGTACGCAGAACATTAAGCGTGAATGATGGTAGGGACTGCTCGAGGATTAGGGGTGTGCGAATAAATTTTCGATCTCACCTAATCAAGCTCGCCTCGCACCTAAGCGCGAAGTGACCTTAACTAGGTGCGAAGACTAAGCGGTAATTATGCTGCCCGCACTCGCTACTAATCGAGTTAAAACTTGTCTTCTAAAGAGGTCATCTAAAAAAATCTAGTTTCTAAAAAAAAAGTTTTCTTTTTTGAGAAAAAGTTCCACTACCAATTCCAACGGTTTTGAGAGTTCTATTCCCACGCATAGTAAGTAAATTCATATATTTTGTGAACAAAGTTTCTGTGATGTGGGAGGAAACGGTTCAATTCCTTAGTAGTAAGAGTGCCTAAAATGAAACCTAATTTTATAAGAAGAAACTTAGATATTTTGTTTGTTACGAATCTGGAAATCTTTGTACAAAATTCTTGTATTTGCTGGCGGCTGGCTCCTTGCTGTTGAAGTTCATCGAAGCTAGTAGAAGGCTGTGGGGGGTGCAGGAAACGTGTAGAGCGATTGTTGTGATACGGGGTCCCGCTGCATTCGGAGAGGCTGTGTAGGCGCAGATCTTCCAAAAAAATCATTTTGTACTGCTGGAGCTTCCGGAGCAAAAGTGAAAAGTTCGGACAAAGGAGGAAGAGGGCCACATGGACCGCGCACTTCCAAATAGTTTGAAGCGGGAGGACACCCTTTAAGTTCATCGAAACAGTACAGTGCATCTCTAGAGTACATGGTAATGTTCTAAAAAGATAAGTAAAAGAAAACTGACAATGGGCCTGAATGGTGAGCATGGGGCGTTCAATGACCTATCAATAAAGGGTAGTCCCAATATTTAACAACTCTAGAGAACTGCATCGCTTCGCAAATGAACGAAAATACGAGAAAAAAATAAGTTGAAGTGTTTTATCTATTTTCCGGGAACTTGCAATAAAATATATTGAACTTATTTATTGTGCGTGGAATTAAAACTCTCAAAACCGTTGAAATTGATATCGGGATTTTTCCTTTCAAAAAATTCATTTTTCCAAAGAGAAACTCCATTTTTTGAACCGTCATTAACCTCTTTAGTTGACAAGTTTTAACTCGATTAGTAGCGAGTGCGAGCAGCATAATTACCGCTTAGTCTTCTCACCTAAATAAGGTCACTTCGCGCCTAGGTGCGAGGCCAGCTTGATGAGGTGCGATCGAAAATTTATTCCCGTACCCCGAGGATTAGATCCTAGCTGACACTAACTTTCAAACAACTTTTCCCACTACCGCGCACCAGTTAAGTGATGATGAAGCAGAAAACTGACAAGGTGCTTTACATAGTCAAGCACAGAACCAACAGCCTTCGGCAACCACTTGCTGTTATAATCTGCCTCACTACCTTATGATGAGTCCAGAAGTGTTTTCTATGAGAATGATAAGTTTTGGTGAGAATAATACACTCTACATTATGATTTCACTGTACGACACGCTCTCTGCCACTGTTACGGAAGGATTCATTCCCATCCCAGGTTAGAGTTGCTCCCATGGGAATCACGCTACTCTAGTCTCTCCCTAGATCAACTTGTAAAAACACACGTCATCGCCGAAGGCTGTTCATTCGCTCGGCTACTAATTCTCTGTCCCATCATCACCCATTCACACATAGCAACGGAAAAAATTCACTCTTCTGCTCCCACACAGATTAGCGACGTTGTACAACACGTCGGCTAGTTGTTTTGCGGAGCGCCATATCTTAGTTAGTTGCCTTGCCGCGAGGCACGCCTTCCGAATCCATTGTCCGCTGCCTCCGTCACAATATCGGGTTCTTCTTAGGACCACAGTTTCCTCATAAACCACCAATATGAAAAATTTTTATTGACCATGCAAAAAAGCTAGCGATACATCATCGAAAATTCTGAAATACTAAAAAACATTGCAAAAACGGATACTGTTCAATTACAGAAATTAAAAAACAAAAATGAGAACAAGAAAGGAAGACGATAAAACACGGGAACCATCACGGCTACTATCGGTTAACGTAAAGGAACAGATGTTCAAGGATAAAGATGTGATTACTGAAGAAACTGCAGAAGTATTGATTATATAATGACCGACCGACACATTCACTAATCAATTATCAATTGAAGCGCACGTGCGAGCACAGCAGGCGGAAATGGTTGCGGCTGGCAGTGGCGATCTACTGAATCTGGATGCCAGTCAGCTCAATGTCGCCCTGAATCTGGAGGCCACTGATATCGTTGGGGTCTTGACGATGAGCGAACGAAGTGAAACGCTCGCCGTTCACGAATATCTGAAAGGAAATGACGATAACGATAAGTTCCTCAACATCCAATAACAAATGTTAACGTAATGATAACTGCTCACTTAGAGCGAGTCACAGAATATGAACAAGGATTATTTCTGATAGTCAGTTTGACGAACAAGCAAATGTCGAAAAGGTAGGCGCCTCGAATTCGCTTCGAATGCTTCAACCTATCCAACCCTCTCCCCCACTGTCAATGTTCACGCCTATCTTAATTCATCTGATCTCGATCATCTTTTTCACCATGATGTAACCTTTCCACTAATTGCTGTCTTTAAGGTGTTGTTAGGAAAAGACTACTCGCCCGATTCACATTCATCTAACACATCGCACAAAGAGAAAATGATGCGCAAAAAGGACAGCTTATTATTTTCGCAAAACCATTTTCAAAAGGTAGTCCGACCATGCTAACCATAGGCAAAAACAAGTTGTTCAGATACAGTCGAAGAAGACACAACAATAATTAATCTGAGGGAGAAGGCTGGGGATGAACGAACCTGGAAAGCGTATGCCTCGTTTTTGATGGCCAAATCAAAACCAACTCCTTTTTCGAACGGCATCTTGCCTTCCCTCTCTTCATTTCCCCATTCGTTAGCCGCCAGAGCGTTCCTAATCACTGCCTAAAACAACAATCGCGAATAAGCACGAAAAAATAAAGTACACGGCTTTGACAGCATTATTCGAAACCGAATCGACCCAGTCAGAACGCTTAGATTGATCCATACCTTCTCATCAAATCGCGGGTTGAAATGCAGAGCAATATCACCATTTCGCCTGAGCAGATTGATATTGAAGCGCTTGGCTTTCTTTTCGACAGTTCCGAAAATGAGCAACGTCTTGTCAATAGGGAAACCGCTTGCGATTCCACTCTCGTATGGGACTGGCTGAAAAATGAGAGGAACCAAGATTAAGTGTTCACATAGTGAATTCTGAAAAGCTGTTGTATCTGTTTAAGACGATCTTTATGCATGGGCGAACTACAACAATAAAATTAGAGCTCTTAAAAAGGCTGCACTTCGTTCAGTCGAAAATTATAGCCAGTTGAAAATCCGTGAATTCCGAAGTATTGAACCACGTTGCCTTGTGAATAAGCAATGCAACATGTTCTTTTTTTTTTGAAGTATTCCCGCAAACCTCCCAACAACCAACGGAATCCCCAAGTGAAAAAAGATGAAAAAATATAACGGTGAGTTGAAATCAGCTTTTATAGGGATCACATGGAATGGAGAGAAACGCTTCCGCTAATCGCTTTATGTAATTGTTATATCCCTTGTCCGAATAAAAAGTTCAGAGCCCCCTATTTTTGCGAGACTAACACTGAGAATAGTTTTTTTTGGCCAATTCCTTTCCTCCCTATCAGCCCCACTCGCTCACAAGTATGGCGCCGCAGTTACGCACATTTCGCTTTACGATCGCTTATCTTTAATAGGATAGACAAAAACCACCTTGACCAGTGCTAGAAAACAGTTTATAACCACATTCGTGGGCGTTCCAGAGCAGGGTTAAGATACATGTGTTTGAGTATCGAGTGCGAATTTACGAAGAACCATGAAGGGGAGGAACGAGTGGTCTAAGGGACATACGACAAAAAAGGTGCACGAAAATATTTGGCAGCTAAACGAACTTTTTAAATTCCAGCCAGTTCCATTTGACGACTGGACGGTGGAAGCAAGCAGTAAGTCGAAAGTTTCTCAAAACATAACTCGCGTAATTAGGAGTGCTCCTGCAGCTGCCACTATCCCTAGTCTTTGAATAGGTGTCTGACGCATTCAGCGAGTGTTCTATAGTTCCCCTACCAATTTTAGTACAATCAGTGGAGAACCTTGTTCAACATTCATCCAAAATTTCGAGCAAGTGATTTATAGGCGACCAAAGGTGAATCATTAGAGAGCTGCATGCCATTATTCATTGTTTGATTTGGCTTTCTTTTTTCTTCAGTCGCAGAAACAATAGAACTCCGAGAACATCAGCATTGAGGATTGTAGATGTTGTTAGTGTTAAATGGTTATTAATTCAGTAAGTGAGAAATTTTCTTCATATTTAGAACTGCGTAACAACAAAAGGAAAAGAAACTCACATAGTATTTTCCTCCCCAGTGGACGTGGTTCAAATAGAGATCACCATCGATCGATAGATGAGTGATGCTGGTCAGTGGAAGGCGATGCTCATAATCCTTGAACTCCTTCTGGTCGATAACAATCTGAAGAAAAAAATTTAATGTTCACGTACAATTGAGCGTGCGCTTTCTTGAAGGACCAATGCAAAATCTAGGTGCTTCTGAGCGTGATTGAATGCCAAAAGAATTCTAAAGAGTTAACTGACAAAAAGCGATTGTGGAAGCAAACTGTAGATGTGATCTTGAGCGACTGTAAGCCAAAAAACCGACGAGTACAAGCGAGTAATGGTCGTATCAGCGATGGAATGGAAAGCAACGCTAAGCTACATAATTGCAGCAGATAATCGACAGAGTTGGAAAGAAAGGACAAGTAAAGGTCGATGGAGGTCAAAAAAATCTACTGGAAGGTAATATTGCGACTTGCAGCTATAAAAACACTATCCCGAGTCTATGTCAAGAAAGCTCAAATAATCAAAAATATTAATATCGCTTAACGCTACCTGGAAACGGTCATCATGAGCACGGATTCGAATATCGAACGAGTCTCCTTTCTTGATCGGGAGTGATTTACGCTCTTCTTTTCCCCATTCACCGTTTGCAAAAGTGTTCATAACAATCTGAAATAACTCCGAGTACTGAGTGGTGCTGTCGATCTCTTTCACTATTTTATAACAATCATTTGACGTGACTCGGCTAGCTGTTTCAGCCACCACTTTTCTCAACCCGACTTTGGATCGTTCCAAATCCTTGAGCCCGGAAATGAATTTTCAAAAGAACGTCCATTGAACTTGCATTTCGTGTACACATCGCCACTTGCCACTTGTATGCGAGTTGGCACATAACATGTTGCTATGTAGTTGAATAATACCTTCCGCACTAGTTCAAAATATCGCAAGAATACATTGATATCAAAGAGGAGACTGTATATTTGCTCATTTAAAAGTCTGACAAGGGATCTACAGTTAGCTGGCAACTTTTCCTACCTCAAAAATTTAGTAAGAGCAAGAAGATTTCCCACTGCTGCAAACAATGCAGAAACCTTTGCTTTCTTGTAGAAATCCAATGCTCTAAGCCTGACAGTAAGAATCCAGATGATCTACTTGGCTAGGGGATTTCGGTCACTTTCCGGCCTTGACTGTGCCTCGTTGTTTGAGATTACTATCCCCATTGATTTAAGTGCGCACCCATGCCTACCCATGAACCCTTGATGGATACGCAGCTTACAGAAAAACTGAGACGAGGGGCAATCTAGGCGACGAGGCATCCGTCGAAATGAACGACCATTAGGGCCATTGTCTCACCGTGGCCATTTCTCGCGTGCGATCCGTCAAAACGCCACTTGTGGAAAAGATACGACTAAGTTCTGATCTAGCCAGCCTTAAGTGAAAAATGGAAAGGGACTTTTCCCAAAAAACGAATCTACGAGAGGAATCACTAAATCGAAGATCGTCACATCCAGTCGGGGTTGGGGGAGCACACATGGTCTTGCTACCCATAGAACATCCTCCAAAAAATTGACCAAACATCTTCAGAAACTTGTAATATGCTCATAAAAGTATGAATCCGAATTTAGTGTCGCCTTTAACTAAATAGAGCTATATACAGACCTCACAGGTCTTATTCGAGTTATGTCTCTCAGTTGATGAGAGTCCAGAATGGGCTAGCAAGTCAAGCAATCTTCTTTTATAAAGGTGAGGAGCAATCAGGTTTCATGGCCAAAATGAATTTAGGAAGTGATGTCTATTTCGATGATAGGCAACCGGCTCCTTCGGGAAATTTCAGTTATTTGTGAACCCAGTTCATTTGAAAATTTAGCTGATTCCCGATAAACTGATCCCGTCGCCGATATGAAAAGCATGACCCTAGACCGAAATTCGACTGAACAAGAGCTGAGTTCATCATTTCCCCCTAATTTCATCACCAAACAATGTTTACGAAGCTCTGTCCCACTAATGAACGAGCGTTGCAGCGAAATTGATTGAATTTACCCCAAGATTAGGCTGTCGATAATGTGAGTAGTAAATTCCGCCCTGTTAGCTCTGGATAGTTTCAGCTACGCAGTTATTCTTGCAAAGTTTGATCCACATTCATTTAGCTATCCACCTTTGCTACGACTAAATACATGGACTGCCCAAGTTTCCGTTATGCCTTATTAATCTCTTCAGGTTATGTCGAAAATGTACCGTTAGCGAGGCTTGGATAAATAAAGCAGCTTCTGGCTAGTCAATTGATCCAATTCATTCATCCCTTCATTTTCTGCCGTCGTAATACTCAAAGATCCCCATCCCCCATCCTGTCATTCCATGCCCATGTCTTGCACCTTGAAATCACCTTTCGCCATCCACCATCTTTTTGCACGTCCTTGCACGAACGAATACATTACAGTGCAGCCAGGATTTCGCTACAAAAATGTTACGGGGAATTAAAGTATGCACGACACATATTATAATTGACAGCGATTAGCTGTCGAACGAGCCTACGTTCTGGACAAAACGACGCTTCACTGGAGCATGGGTATATATTGATTGCCAGAAGGGAATGGAATTCCATAAAAAATTATCTCGGCGAAAGTCCAATTCTCGCTTTGAAGATGGGCCCAAAAATAGCGATAAGGGATAGCAAAAACTCGGAAGGAAATTTTGGTGAATACCTTATAAAGGGCGGGTGTGAACATTATTTTTACTCACAACTCGTAAAGTAGTATAGGATGCTTATCTCTGCCAAGCCTGAAATCGCCTTATACTTCTTGACTGAGTTACGTGGTCCCCGATCAGAAAGCTGCAATCTCTGCCGCTGCATTGAGATAGTGCTATGAATCGACTTGCGGGCTATGATCAAAGTCCCCGCTTGCTTTATTGAACAATGAAGGTGAACATAAAACATATGGCATTCGTACTACATGCAGTCGCTCCTCTCGCGTACCACCGTTCCCTGGCTAATTGATTATTGACTGCCACGTTCTCTCAAACACATTTCGAGGAAAAAAAAAGTTTCAGGAAAATCGCTGGCAGATCGGTGCACTCAAAAATTGTAGCAGTTATTAGTTCAGTCCCTACCAGCCGGTCATTTTGAGCGATTTACTACTTCAAAAAGTTTCCTTTGAGTTGAGATTTCGAGAAAAATTTTTTGGCTCACCTTTCCCTCGTCGAAACGAACGGAAATGTGAAGTGGGACATCATTGCCGGAGAAATCGGCTGATTTGCTGTGTAGATTGATGGTGAATCTGAAAAGGAAACTTCAAATGGAAATATTCAATATCCGAATTACAGAAGGATCAATATGAAACGAGCGTCGTTTGGTCGTATTAAGCCGCTTCTTTTTTTCAAACAAACTTATGGAAAGTAAAGGAGCACCCACAATGGATATTGCTTGCATGGGGTGCCATTAAGGTACGTAATTGGTCATCGCAACATCTCTGGGATGGCGATGTCCTAGATACCCCTCATTAGTATCATTCATCATCAGAGCCTTTCCATGAAATTTTAATGTATTTACAACTAGTCTGGGTACGATATGACCTCGAAAGCCTCTATCGCAAGCAAAAGAATAGTAAGCCTCTCCATTCGTCTTCCAATGACATACCCTCATACATTAGAAATCATGGAGAGGGGCTGTAATTAAGGGACCAAAGTGCATGCGAGCAGAGCAACACATCTTACAAGTAAGCAGGAACATTAGCAGAACAACACTGGACACAACGTGAGCAGATCAAATAGCCTTCCACAACAAAACAAAAACCCAAAGTGTAGAAAACTAACGAAATTAGCCTCACCTTTGCGATTCATCGATGGTCGATCCTTTGACGATCAACGTCTGCCCAGGTTCGATCTTCTCCTGCAGCAAGCTGCGGTAGGGTACGGGCTGAAATTAAGCAAATAAACACAAGGTCGCTCAACTGACAGCGAATTTCAAAATTTACTACCTGGTTACAACTTATGTTCAAAATTAATGGTTTCTAAAATAATAAATTTACATTACTGTACGCATCTCGTTAACTAAGCGCCACTTATCTGCCGAATGTTTCGCATCAAACCAAATTTCTCATCGGGTATTTTCTGGAAGCTTCTACAGGTGCGCCAAAGTGTGGTAACAAAAGAATTGGGCTACAAATACCGCAGTTCATATAGATACATGGTGAATTCATACGAGGTATTTACTATGCATCGCATCTAAAAAACGAACACGCGGTCATCTGCTATAACCGTCTCCTGTACTAATTACAGCTCAAAGATGCTTCGGCTACTCATCGCACGCAGAGTTTCTTGAGGAACTCCAGCCTGGGATTTCTTCAATGGTTTCTTGTGAGCAGCAGCAGCGGTGCGTTATGAAGGGCAGGCTTCCCTCTCTGGAAGCGATATCGCTCTGATAGTGTAGAGTTTCCAGCAAAAACTATCATTAAAGAGAGAAAATGGCTATGAGAGGCGATCTGACCCTTCTCAGCGGCTTCAGCACTCGGAGTGTGAAATATACGTATCCTCTTAGATCCCAACATTCCTTCCACGCTGTACACCCTTTTCAGAAAAAGGTTTGTCGAAGCGCGCACCGCGCGCAAGTAGCGCACGGCATTTGTTTTTCTTTCCAACTTCTTCTCGTTAAGAAGCTTGTAAGGCTTTCAAATTCTATCTGGATACAGTTGTATTTACTAAGGGGAGACTCTTCTCATCGAAGTAGAACATACAAACAAATCAGCAGTCATTTTTCTCGTATTTCTGCAGGTTCCGCAGCGTACTCCTTCCAAAACAATTCTATTGGGAAAAGGGGTTGTATTTGAGACAAGACGACATCTTGAGGTTTGTCGCCGACCTGTCTACGTACTGCGATTCAAGAGACTGTCAGTGTGGGAAATGTTGGAACGAAGAGCGATTCCGGAAAACGACTCACCAAATGCGCGCAAGTACGGAACGAATGGTGGAATTCTGCGAGGCTCCAACATTTTTCGGAATCTGACGAATTGAGAGCACCACAGTAGGTATGTAGTTTAGGGTATATCATAAACATAAGGAAGGTGCAGATTGGGAGAAACCCTCCAAACAAGAAAATTACGGACGTCCGAAAAGTTGCTACCATATTTATGGCGCACCCTGTATACAATGAAAGCACGCGGGTAAACCTTGTACCCGTACAACTTAACAGGAAATTTCATGTCACTGCAACAGTTTGACCGGAACGGAGCTCATTTTCGACCTCTCTGCTGCTAGCGTTGTCTTGTAAGAGATACACGCCAAGTATAAACGCTTGACACGAGTTTCAGTGGGTTTCAACAGCGGAGTGGTCGTAAAGCGGAGCGTGTGGAGTATGGGTTGACAGTTCGGTCGTTACCTGGTTAAGTAGGAAAGGAATTGCTATTCAGATATATTATGCGTATATGTGTGGGTAGTGTCTGTATAGAGAAACCCTATGGAAGCTTCCAGGAGTCCCGAGAGAAATTAGGAATGCTCCTAAGTTGGCGGCAAATACTTTAGGCACAATGTAACAACTTGATCACTAAAGTACTTGTGTATACTCCGTGAAGGAGACTTATGTTATCAGGAAGCAATCGCATTACAATTGCATCGCACTACTAGTATCACCGTTTTGTTTTTAAAACGATCGTACTGGGGACCATTTCACTTCCATAAAAATTACTCATTCCCTAAATATTAATCATTCAAATTTCGAAAGAGAAATGGCCAAAATCAATCATTCATAATGTTTTCCGGCATGACTAATACTAAGCCACGTCATATTTGTAGAGTCCATGACCTAAAAATATGTCAAGTGGAACCGGTAAGGGTAATGGCAAAAAAGGCCCCCGTAGTTTCCAAGCACCATCGACTCTTTGATAATGTTATGCCTAGAATTCAGCGATACGACAGCTCGCAAAAGTGCATTTTGCCATCGCGACAGTCGTAAAAGTACACCGTCAACACAATAAAAACTTATAAATGCTGAATGCCGAAAATTTACTGGACAACATCTTTAAACGGGGATGCATTCTTAGAAATGTACTTTAGCTACTGTACCAGCAGCAAGAAACAGATATCTGGTTCTAAACTGCTAAACTGGTAAATAAAACACACAAAAGACATAAAAGGTACAAAGTGTTGCTTTTTCTCCTGGTTCCGTTCCATTGATTCCTATTCCCACATACTGATAAACAACAAGAAACATAAAAAGACATATAGATCGGTTGTCATATCGGAAAACGTTGCGAATCCGTTGAAAAGCCTCTGAGACTCAAAGAAAGCTTGCATTTTCGCAAGGGAAACGGGAAAGTCGGATCGGATTCTCTACGAATCTGCTTATAGGAAATGAAGTCTGCAGATTTGCATTACTCCTTTTTTGAGAATTTAGTTTAGCAACAAAAACCCTTAGGTGATTCTAAAGTTAAAAAGGGTAAGAAAACCATGAGCTCCCATCTTCAGCAAATAGAATAACAAATTGTGTATCACACATGAGAGAATTCGCAGCAAGAGGAGTGTTAATTCCGTGAAGTTGAAAACAAAAAATATTTCTTCTGTCTATGCTCAACCGTAGTTCTGCAAATTTACGTAAAATTGTGCGCATTCACGGACTAAGCGGGCAGAAGTATGGACTCCGGACAGAACACAGTTCAGGACGGGGAAACACTTTAGTCTTTTGTTATCATAACTCGGTTAATTGATATCGCAAACAGCCGGAAACAAGTACGTGACCCACGCTCTAGGAGGCATCTCGCAAAAAAGTACGTTATTAGCCCAAAGGATCCACAACATCGTGGATGCTCCAGGAAATACTGGGACCATTTCCTGCAGCGCTCCAAGCTGATAAATCAACGCCCAGCACTTGAGCGTGCACTTTTTAGTGAAGATGTCTACAATTCAAGTAAATTATCAGCAAGAGCCTGCAAATCCGCAATCTCTACACCGATGTATTGGAAAATTAGTTGTGAAAGGAGAGACCTTTTTCTCGACAGGAGTCTCGCCTACAATATGCCAGTGAATGATGTCGAGCAATATCAGCATACAGCTGCAAGTCCTATGGCTTGGAGACTGGCAGGCAGGCTGGCACGTCCAAGACGACGACGACTACTTCGAAGAGTGCCGGCGGCCTGCTATAGATTTTCGCCTCCGAACGACGTTAGTCGATTTTCATGTCAATACTGTAAACAACAACAACAAAAGAAGAGGAGACGCTCTAAGAAGCTTACAATCAGGCGATGAAAATGCTAGCGCATCAATGGCGAAGCTGTGGTTTTTCAAGATCTGGGTAACACTCCCTGGAGACTTCGCAGCCGCCGCCAGCTACGAAACTCCCACAAGGTGTTATTTCTATTGGCATATTTTGGGATGAGCAGATGTGTAAAGCACTAGGAAACCCTTTCAGAACAACAGGTTACTGGCACAGTTCACGATAAAAATCTTTCTTCGATTTCCCCCTACGGTGAACCTTACACAAGGATCGCATATGGGGCATTGTACGGTCGAAAAACGGTCTGGACAGGGCGTAATAAGGTCTACAAAGCTGGTGTGGCCGATGTACACGCCCAAAAATGGTCGGTTGCTGAAGCTGCACCATTGGCAAGAGAGCATACAAGTTGGAAATTCGGACAGCTAGTCTGACCCATGGCGACAGTGGAGGGCAGGGGTTTTTGGCCTGCGAGTACCACCCAGTTGACAGCTTGTCTTAATAGCTCTTCCAGCGCTCTCGCCATCATAATCTCCTAAGACCCCCCCCCTCCCTTATTCTTTCTCAAGTCGTCTATTTTTCTGAAGACTTCAATTTTACGCTTTCCTTTACGCATTCGCACTACTCCGGACCATTACTTCTATCCGCTTTAACTGATTACCTACCATGAATTGTGGCTCTAACAGTTACCGTGGGCGATGTTTCGTGCGACGTTCCGTGATGGCATTCTTTTTCCTTTTCTGATCATTCTCCAGATGAATTAAAAATTAAATATTTCTCGGTATCTTAGAGTGCAGATCTCATGAGTCAATTTTTTCTCTTTGCCAAAATCGATTGAGAAAGGTTCATAGAAAATGCAGGAGATCGCCACGATTAAGGGGTCCTCTTCATATTGAATCTCCTTTTCACGGTGTAAATGTTATGCAGTATATTTCCAAGTTGGGAAAACAAGGAGTGGGGAGAGTTCCCCATGATCTGATCGATTTCTCTCAACAACAATTGACAGTGCCTATAACCGAATGCTTCGAATTGCGCGAAGTGGAGAAACGTAGGCACTGCCAACCGTTTTCGTAGCAACAAGATCAATACTTAGTCAACAGAGTAAGCCAGCCCAGAACCTTTCCAAATACAGTATTAATTTGACCCCTGTTTAAGAAAACAAACACTGATCGGGCACCTAACAATCATAGTACAGTCTGATGTAATCAACGTCTACATGACCGGAAAGCTAAGCTGGCATGTCTAATGAGCCGTCAGAGTTTGCAGAGAAATTCCCGAACAGGACCACATCTGCATGTTGGGGTTGTTGGTGCTGGACCGGCCAGTTCTTGAGCTATCGCGCCATGCATTTCTTCTTGTGCCCAAATTACACAGATGTTTGAATGTGCGTGGCGTATTATGTCGCCAGGCGTTAGGTTGTCACTATCCAGTTAAAAAGGAGGATTTCAGCCAGAAATAGCCGTAAACAGCCTACGACCAGCAGTTACGTGCCAACCTGTATGGTTGCTCCAATGTATGTTATTTTTAAAAATTCCGAAATCTTAATTTTAAAACTTCAAACGCTCATAAAGAGGCTAAGAGCTAGGCGCAACGAAATGAATCTCAAGCGCAATTCATCTTCCCACTTTTCCAATCAAATAGCAAGTTTTTATTCCTCCATCTTCCCACTCTCCCTCCCACCCACCTCCTTCACCTTCCCACCTTGACAGCATCGCAACTGCAACGATGACACATTCGCTATCAGCTTGATCGTCGGAGCCACGCCCCGATCATGGCAAACTTCGAGAACATTCCCGATGCTGACTAAGAGCGTGAAACGGCGCCATTATAATGGTTGGCATGGCTGAGAAAAAGCAGTGAAACTAGCTATCACAAGAACAAACATTGGGGAAAGGATACTGTACAACGAAACTCTGATGGAAAGTGGATTACCAGTTATACCCCTGCATTTATCGAATGATACCTAAGAGGGACCCGTTTGGACACTTCAGCAGTCTTCCCCCTTCCAGCAGAAAAACTTGAAAATGACCCTGTTTCTCTTACAGAATCGGTGTGTACACGACGTGCCGTGGCTGGATCCCACTTGAAATTAAATTGGCCAGAAAGAGATTGTACCCAAGGAAATTGATCAAATAATGTGGAACGAACGGCAAAGCACTCCAGGATCTGGTCGAACATTTTTCATCCCATTAACACCACTGCAGTGAACGTCATAGACGAGTAATAAACCATCGCTGTGTAAAATATGTGGCATATCTACAGTGGAAATCACAATTTCAAAATGGTATTACTCGAAAACTCTCTAAGAAGAGTATGCTGTTACTGAATCGTTTTAGAGGGAACATTTTACCATATAAATTAATTGAAGAAATAATATTTATTAAAGGGGCAGGAATGTACTGTGAACCGCCGTTGCAAGAACCTCTGGCGACAACTTGGGCAGAAATTTTTCAATGTACCTGTGCCATCTTGCAAACTCTTACAGAATGGACTAGTTTCCCACCCAATCAGGCTCCCAAGTAGACATTAGTCTCTTCTCAGGTACCCTAAAGACAATGGCCTAGCCAAAAAGTACTGGTGACCCTCTTGGCCGTATTCATGACGACGAACATCTCTTATGCAACATTTCCTGAACCTATCCATACGTGGTTTGAAAAATCTATGCAGTTTGTGATTTGTTTCAGAGAGACTTCCAACTTATTTTTCAGACCAGAAGGTTTGATGGGCTCAAAGCCCCTTTTAGACAGTAACCATCCATCACCCTTCGTAGCGTCTATATGCTCTACAATATCAACTTTTGAAGCAGAACCAACCTAAGCTTCCTTATTGATTATTGA
The DNA here is from genome assembly GCA_000469685.2 of Haemonchus contortus. Lineage (NCBI taxonomy): Eukaryota > Metazoa > Nematoda > Chromadorea > Rhabditida > Trichostrongylidae > Haemonchus > Haemonchus contortus. The sequence continues at coordinate 1,104,730 of LS997563.1, forward strand.
TTGCTTCCCCCGAAGCAATCATTAATCAATAAAATCGATTGCACCTATAATCTAGAATTATAGGCCTTAATCTTTATCGCAGGTCTGTAATAGGCGGCAAGAGCCCAGATGGTCTTCCCATAAGGGCGATAGCTCTACAAAATCTCACCTTGTTGTATTCGTACCAGTGTAGGAACTGTGACACCATGCTGCCGTCGATGACGAGGACGAGGCTAGAATGACTTAGGCGGTCTGTGGGCCGTGGGTGATTGCGAGAGGCGGTGGCGGAGCCAGACGAAAGGATGATTCAGCGACGACGTCCGCAAAAATGCGTCGACGTCGCTCAGACGGAGGCCACAGTTGCGTCTGGGTCCCCCACCAAAGCTATGACTTATAACACAGCACTCATAATACAAAAAAAGAAATGAAGGCCACGAAAGAAGACGCAAACCGGCGCCCCGTTTGAGGGCGTATCCGTTTCGGAACAATATGGGAACGGAATATAAAGGGAGGATCATTTGCGAAGTTCCGACGACAATAATTCGAAATGGAGAAGATGTATTGAATAGGATTCTGCAGAAAACGGTCATGGAAGGGAGTACGTACTAAGGAACAGTAGCCAGCAGGCCTGGACGGATTGCCTCGCTACCTCAGAAGATTGAAGGTTTACCACTTCAGAAAATTGGCACCTTCATGGAATATGAAAGAACTGGCAGGCTTCGTGAGATCCCCATATATGAAAAGTATGCTTCGGCGATTTCCTGGGGGTTCGACCCAACCGCTTAGGAAGTGGTCTTCAATGAATTATTCGGACCCGAACAGACATTTCGTTTTTCGTCACGAAGGTTATTAATAAACTTTATTCAACACAACATTAAAACATATGTCTAAAAAGACTAGTACCAAGAAAGGAACGGATTAGCAGATCGCCGAATTCACCTGCTACCATTTAAAGCCGGATAATTTCACTATATCGGTGGCTGTTCCCTTGGCAACGCCTCTTGTGGGGAATATTTTGTGGGATTGCGGCGGTCTGGGATTAACGCACATATAATACTGAATCTATGGACGTAGTCTAGACGAGATGAATTGCTGCTTAAGGGGACTGAAGGTTTATTATGAGCTGAAAAGACATATCGGACGCACAGGGGATTCTGGAAGAACTGCAAAGAGTCAAGGGAAGGGATCAGAGAAATCTAGCAGGTACTTGGTAGAGGTAGAAACTATTACCACTACTTGCTAGTGGCAATAGAGAAGTTATCATGATTCCAGCCAGGAAGCCGTAGGTTTCTCATCTTCGGAGAAATGCTTCCACTCCTTCGATTTTCTCACGAAAAGGTGTAGGGATGGGGAATACTTGGGACAACGACCACTCATTTCGGAAACTCGGACATCTCAGAAGAATCCATTGCAGCTGAGGAACTAAACAGAAACTCAATCAAGGCCAAATGGACGTATAGTCGACGTTTAACGAGCAGCAAGGAATGGGGGAACATCGTTATCAGTGTTGTTAGGAGATCAATAGGAGCAAAAAGGTGGGCTCAACAAACATAAGCCTTTGAAGAAGTAGGCCGAACCTGGCCGTTAGCCTACCGACTCTGACCGCTCTATGAGAGTGGTAAACCAATTCAACCGGATCGACAGCGATTACTTCTCTCCTCTAAATCTATTGAAAAGGGTTTCCGTGCAACCGCCAATCTAAACGTATCCAATTTACGGCATCGTTTCATTCAACAGCAAACTGGTCGGACGATAGAAGAAGTGGCGTCTGATGAAAAATTGCTCCGACTGTACTTACTTTGTATAGTAAAATTTCAAGTCCCTACTGGAGACCATGGGGGGATCTAATGCGAATCTACTAAAGAAAAAGTCTAGAGGCTTCAAGCTCCCCTAGCATGTATTTCATCGTAGGAGAATTTTTAATTTATAAAAACAATCTACCATTTTAATTACGAGAGGGTACTTGAGGGGTAGTAGCTCTTTTGAATGATTTTGTGAACGAACAAAAGAAGAAGAAAATATTCCCAAAATAGTCTCAGTGAGAATAAAAAAACGATAATTAAGGTTCTCAGAACAAACAAAATGAACAAAATAAAAGAGAATTCGACAAGATAGGCGCGAACGTTCTCAAGTGCCCAGATTTCACAAAAAAAAGAATTAAAAGCATGCGGTTGTCCAATTAATACTGGATTCTATAGTTATTTTTGTAGCAGTTAGGAAGATGGTTCACAACTCTTCACTTCCTCTGTACAATTATCGCTTTGATCTTACATGCAACACCCCATAATTCACTTAGTTACAAATTCTGGACTGTCTAGTTCATAAAAATCATAGATCTATTAAAAAAATAAAAATAAATTTAGAAGAAACAGGCGGGCCAGTCCATTTTGCTAGTCTCTTGCTATTAAGGAGGCCCTTCAATCTAGGGTCTGATAGTCTGGCTCCCTGTTATTCTCATTTTTACTAATCAATGCCGACAATACTTTGACCTATTCGAGCCGTTCGATGAATTTTAGCATTTTGTGCGTAAAAACAAGCCCCGTTCATTCACTGACAGATTGTTCGTGCGAGGAAAAAGCGTTCGCCGCTGCATATCGCGTTCACATCTGTGCCCGTCCTGGTGTGTAGCTGTGTAGAAGAGAGAAAAAGGGCTATGTTCGAAGAGAAATGGGCCGCGTTAAACGAACTTTGAATGTAATCAATGGCGCTCATAAGCCTTTTCCACTCTGGCCCCCTCTGCATTGAAAAGAGCTTTTTGAAGGGCTGCAAACCACTGTCGGGGCGGCAGCATTATCCACCACCGATTTGATTCCCACATAAAACAACATGTAAATAATGTGCACCACACGATAATGGTGGCTAGAATATTCATATTATTATGGCTATCATGGAAATGGGGGAAAGTGTTCCATTTGGAAGCCATCATTGCCTGTTGGGAGCATTGAATGGAACTAGATGTAAAGAATTCGCCGGCAAGAGCTTCAAGACGCGTAGCTGGTGATTTCATGAATTTTTTACATAGACCCTTGCAGCATTGTACTACCATCTCTGCGAATATAGTCGGCGAATAAGAAACGCTGACAGCTCACGGTCGTCGGAATTACGCTACACAACACCGAAAAAACGCGGCGTCGCGAGGCGTTTTGTAGCCGCTCCACCTGCTCAGACTTGTCATCGACTACTTACAGTCATTTCGTCGCTTCTGCGTACGCGTTAGAAAGGTTGCGTCGAGGCTCAAATCAATGTGCATGTTTATCACAGAGTGAGGGACGATGAAATTAGTAAGCTAGTAAGCTAGTTGTAAGTTGGTTTGTTCATTCAAAGAAAGCTCTTTATGGTTTTTGAGAGGGCACCTGAGGGAAAGCATGGTTTTGTGGCTCTCTGAAAGCTTCAGCGCTGCATAAAAGCTTGACTACTTGTAAATACAATACTATAATCAGGAAAAAACTATTATATGAAAGAGGGGAGCGATTAAAGCTACAGTTCGCTCGTTAGTTCCCCACTCATTCAGGCCGCCTCTTCTACCTCACCCTACGGTTGAGCATAATGAGTGAGTATTGATTACCCCCGTAAACGCGCTATTCGATCTACATCTTTGATAAGTCCACACGTCTAGCGCTATATGGATCTGTCCCCATTTACTCTTGTTTGTTCAGAATATAAACTGGCCATTCTCCCATTTGCAATTTCACTAACAGCGTAAAGCTTTCAAACCACACCGTTTGTTCAACCAATGGAAAATAAAGGGATTACAGCCGCAAGGGGCAACGCTTAAAGAAAATAAAAAATCCAATAGCATCCCTAAAAATCCTGCTTTATCTTTTTTGTTGATCGTTGACAACTTTAAACATCCGGTAACTTGGTCCAACACCTCCACACATTCCTCAGAAGGAGATTATCTTCGTGCCTAGGTCACTTCACCTAATATCTTTACCCGTAACCGCATTATTGTTTGAGGCAAACAGAACGACCCTAACCCCACATTGACAACCGCTTTCCTTCGATTTAAAATAAAAGTTATTACGGTGAAGAGCAACCTCCTATTGGTTACACTCAGGTACCTCATTTTTTGCCATACAACAAGCTGTGTACATAGAGCAGGCTACAGTTGTTCTGATCCATTACGACTTATTAATCACCAGAAGAAGAAAAAAAGGATAGAAGAAAGAGGAAGATAAAAAAGCTAGAAAAAAAAACACAATAAAAACATTTGGACTTTTAATTGTCTTCGTACCTCGATAAGTAAAAGTAAAAAAAATTCCATGCGCAGCATATGAAATTGCATGAAACATAATTGATTGAGCGTAAAAATCAATGACCATCTCAGGTGTATGGAAAATGTTTGTTTGTTTCAAACACTCACATTATTTTGGGTTATTTGTCCTCGAGCCCTCAAACAGCATCGTCGAAATATTTCTGGGAATCTACATGCTTCCCAAGACATTAGATCGGATTAGTCGTTTCGTGAAGTTTATAAGCAAGGTTTAAGGGTCGTTTCTAAGTAGCCGATCGGGGCTAACCTAAGAAATCCTGAATATGCAAGGTTTAAGGGTCGTTTCTAAGTAGCCGATTGGGGCTAACCTAAGAAATCCTGAATATGTCTTTTGGGAGCATGTATACGTAAAGATAGATACGATACAGCACTTTTACAGACATCGCACTTTCCCTAATCATTCCCTCTACCCTAATGCCCGCGTACACTTTCTCACTTTTCCCCAATTCGCTGAAAAAATCTGGACCTAGGCCTTCACAAAACATTTCCAACAATCACATACATCCATGGCCACCTTTTGAGGAAAAACCCGAAACTCTCCCAGTCCTTAACCAGTTTGACCTCTCTTAGCACCCTCAGGTAGCAGTGCCCCACTTTTGCTTGGTGATAAATAAGATGGAACATGAAAGTAGAAGAAAGATGAACTTCTACTCTGATTTCGACCGTTCGAAATACGCTACGGTATCTTAGAGTAACCTCCCGATGAAGGGTTTCGTCACCTTTCTACATTTTTTTTACGAGTTCTTGTACCTTAGAAGAGGGCCAGGTACTGAAACGAACTGCCCTCTCCCAGTTGTAAATTTACCTAGCGGAAAACTGAATATAATATTGAAAACCGAATACAGAAAAGGCAGCATGAGATTCGACGCAAGGGCGTCATGGAAAATTCGGAAAAAAATTATTCCGAAGAAATTTTTCCCACGAAAGGGACGACATGTAATGTGCCATTAATGTATGCATAGGGTTATCAAATAATTGCCAAGCGAAACTATTCAAGAAGATTCACATGAATTTCTTGAAGTTTAGCTCATCGATGACAGGGGTAAACCACGTTCAATTCCCTTTCTATGTTGGTCTACTCCTTCAATAACACCCATAGAGCCCACGACCACGGAGCTTTCAGTTGCAACTAATGAAGACTAATGTTCTTACAAAAAAAAAAACAGTAAAAAGGTGGAAAAATCGACCATCAGCGACTAATTTTCTATTTTATCTCTTTTATCTTTTTTTTCTTACGATGAAAGACTACCTCATTTTCATCAATTACGGTGTGTAACCGATACGTCAAACAAGGGTATGTCCCACTAATGAGTATTTCTGTTAGTAGCGGATATTTTTTGTTTTTTAATAATTTTTGATTCAAAGAGCTTCGATCTACCGAAATAAGAAATTATGGTGCGGAATAGTAGGGGAAATGCGGCGGAGAAAGCCAAATGAGCCGATTTTGAGCAGTATAAGTGATCAAAAAAGTAGTAAAAAGATTATTTACAAGATCATGACGATACAAGTGGCATGAAAGGGACCATTGCATATAATGTCGATTATCGTATGCAACAAATGCCAAAAATTGCCTCCCACTGTTGTCAAGGATCATAGTTGGTTGAATTTCCAACATGTGCGCTCCATTGTAAATGGTGCAACCTCCACAAAGAAGATGAAACACGGCCACTTGCGCGTATGGATACCGGCCAGGCCACTGTTGGTACCCTTATTCGCTTTCGCTATTTTAGCCATCTTTAGCCGACAGCGACCCACATGGTATGCTCAAGGGCACACGTTCGTTGTAGTTGCAAATTTTGAAACGAAATGAAATCCATTCTGAGTGGGCTGTGCCTTTGAGGACTGTAGCAATGACAGCATACCCGCTTCATTGAAGTTCTCGCTCGTAACATTATCATAAAAAACGATGGAGTGATTAAGACAGATGCTCGACAGTAAGCAGTGAGCTTGAACCGACGGGTCAGTATGTAAAACCAGTATTCCATACCCTATTAGACAGAATTTTTACTCAAAATAAATTTCTGGAATCTTGGTAGATAAAATCGATCCGTTTCTACCTTGATACCATCCCTATACTCCTATCATAGATATCCTACCCCAAAAATAAGTCTAAAAAACAACGAAAACAGTAAAAAACTCACATATGACTTAACGTCGGACATGATGGCAGTAACTCAGCCTGCAAAACTAGCTATGTCTCTTGAATTGATGAACGGCTATATACGAGCAATGAGTCAATGAATTCAATACGAAATACGGTTTAGGTTGCAGATAATTGGCAAACGCCCAGGAAACATGAGAACATTATCGAGTGAAAGCATGAATATGTGGAGGGAAAGGACAATTTGTGGAGGGAAACAACAAGCAGAGAAAGGACAAAAACACCCAACTGCTGCACGCTTTCAACTAGTTCCAGTGAGTTTGAATAATTGCAAAACTTTGTCGATATTTCAGAAGTGCCGGGAGAAAATTTATAGTTGAACATTCCTCTGGCTCCTAGACCACAAAATCTTCAAGTTCGAAAAAAAAAGATTTCAAAAATAAAAGGTAACTGGCCGCTGGTAACTGTAGCACTTTTCAGCGACCAGAGAGCGTTTGAAAACGTGTGGAGGGTCGCTGTTACGGCTGCCAGCAATCGGCAGCTCAACAAGAGACAGAAGGCTCCCCTCCTCCTCCTCCTTCGACGCGAGGGACTTAGACGGTGGGAGAGGCCAGGCGGTTCGCCTGTCTGCCCTCCGCAGGCTGAGCAACGCTTTGGTAAATAAAAAGCAACCCCTCCTGCCCAAGCTGCTCGATGTATCACAACAGCGCTGTTTTTGGTATGATGAACAGGAGGCAGGAAAGGATGAATACAGCAAAAATCTATTGAGTATGACAGTTTTTACGAGAACCAGCGTAAACATTGAATGGGCGCGGTGGATAGGAGCCAATAATCGAACCATTCTAAGCTATATAAACGGGAAAACAACCCATAAATGGTTGCATTGGGGGTATTTAAGCTATACACACAATGCCTGATCGGAGGTCCACTTACTTACTAGTTATTAGATTAATTTATCACATTTATTTATTATCAGTACTATTATTGCTGGACAGATTCCGAACAGAAGGTCCCCCCCCCCTTTCACTAGACTATATTTACTAGTCCCAGACAGTGGTCCTGTTCAGATCTGAGCAGATCTCTAGTTTACCATGAACGGATGACAGCCAACTCTGGTTTTAGGAGGAAACCGTCCCTGGAGAAAGCCATTTGTTTACTGAAGTACCTCCATTATTTCTCTTTATTTGAAACTGGAGAGATAGGCCTGAGAACGAGCTGCTTTTCTACTTTTCTGGCAGATGTTCTAAAAATGTGATAGCCAAACGACATGAGGGGGTGAGAGAGTGGTTACGAGGCAGAACAAATGGCTTCGTCACTGCAACATAATCACGAGACCAGCTAAGCTTCCCACCTTTTCGAGGGAGTAAGTGGAATCAGATTCCTTTTGAAATGTGAACAATCAGACTTGTACATCGAGTAGCTTACATAACCCGGATGGCATGTTTGGACCAAAACAACAAGACTTAGCCCCGGAAGATTTATTCTCCATTCGAGCTTTCAATGGGGACTTGCGGAGAGATTAGTCTCTTTGCGATAATATGTTCTCGTACAGCGTCTACTCGCAGGTTCATCCCCGTTGCCAATCAAATTGCCGTCTCGCTCTAATCGCGGGACTCGATAATGTTTGGTGCGAAAGTAGAAAGGGAAAGCGAAAGCACTGGCACGTACGAGGCTGGTGGCTAATTCATTGAAATCTTTGGAAAATCGCAGTCACTCCATCAATCACTACCATTACTTCATGCGCAAAAAAATACATAGCGCAGCAACAGAAGTGCATAGCATTTGATAAAAGCAAAATGGTCAAACTGAAGGCTTAGTTCGCGATGAGTTCATGGGAGAGAGTGTTGATTCAGAATAGTTCACCAGTAACGAAGAGGACGAAGAAGTCTGCGTAAATTTCAAAATGGAGCGTTTTCCAAACTAGTCATTTCTAGAGCTGTACGAGATTATGATAGCGAAGAATGTGCTTGGACGAGATTCCAATCGCTAGTCATTAGCATGTGTCAATTGACTGTATTTGCAATAGAAGTGAACCATTTTGAGTGGTGTGAACTTCTAAACACCTTCTTTTTGGTTGTACTGAGCAGCAGTGAGCGCCAGGACCAGTCTTTGAGCCCATATTGTGTCCTATCTGGATCGCCAATCAACCTTTACCAAGGAGCCTTCTCAAAAGCAATTAATTCCCGAAAAGAGATATTTGGGAACGCAAAATGATCTTCCATAAATGGAAATCATCCAAAGTAGTCCACCTAGGAAGTTGTAGACTTAGCCATTCACCTTCAAAACTGGAAAGAAAGCGTCGTAACTATATCTAGAGACAAGGAAGGGAACAGCAAACACACAGCATCCGCGCCGAAAAACCCATTCAACAGAGACGTCTGTCCATAGCTACAGCTTAGTGCAGAAATGTAATGAAGCAAGCCTTAAAGAAGCTCGGCTGCATTCTGGGACGGTCGATGGCGAAAATAGCAACAACAATCGTCCGCGAAGAGCTTGTTTTTGTGCCCCACGTTGATCATTCATGCCTAAAGAATGCTCGTCAAATAATGCTGTCACGTGAACCCCATGAACAACTACAACAGCATCCGCAGGATTCTAAACCAAAAGGTTTGGAATCGAAGTTCAAATGGTTCCTTAGGTAGGAATGCTCGAAAGGCAACACTCGTTAGTCACCCTTCGAACAATAGGTAAAACTGTGACTAAGCGCGTAACCTGTGCAAAAACACAATACGGAAGTGTTTGGGTACCGAAACACTTGTAACGCCCTTCGAAAACTCCATCAATTAAAGGGCTACCAGTAGCACACTCACACAAAACTGTTTTGAGTTACACCGAACAATCTGATGACTCAATGAGTTTTGAAATGGGAAGAGTTATGAGTCAGCTTGCTGTGGCCGGTGGCCGTCAAAGGAAGGTATGGCACTTACGATTGGGGGTGTGCAGCTAACTGATCAAACATCATGTTTATGGCTGAAAGAAGCCCAAACATCTGCGAATTCCCATGTGCAAATATGTTTATATTTACATTAAGCAGCAGCATCTCCTCTTCTGGAGCAATCAATATTTGTGGGAAAGACAGCGGAGGAAGCGCTAGGTAACCGTAGAAGTCGAGACCAGGCGATTAATCCCATTTCAAAGTCGATCTCACTGAACCGAGGCAACTCTATAGTCTGGTTATTCAGGATAGGGCTAAAAAAAATTGGTTTCACGCTCTTTCAATACTATCCTCCTAACTTTCTTATAAACAAACTCAGCCACTGTATTTTGAAGAATGTCTTAGGCCGATTTCATTCTATTTCAACCTTTCTACCACTTACTCATTGAACTATATCTTTTGCGAAGTATTCTCCATAAAAACTTTGAGACTATTTCTTCCTTTCTTTTGTGCGTATCCCATTCAGTGAAGTCGCTTTCGTTCTGACGCATCCACTTCAGGCATACACTCAGTGCGAAAGTTTCCATTAGACACCTTCAAAGCCGGTGGCTTGAAGCAGCTCCCTCGCGTAGTATAGAAGCCACCAAACCTATTCAACCAAGTGGGCGATTCTTAAGAAATGTGGAATAAATGGCAGGATTGGATAACTGATGCCGCATGGGTATGCGAAGAAGAAACGCCAGAGTACAACTTTAATGACCGCTGTACAGCTCCCATACGAACACCCTATTTGTGGATGAAAGTTGCATGTATGGCGCATCCAAAGGTGGCCCATGAATAAGCTGTCTTTTATCTCTTCCCTGTGACCTCCATCTATGGGGCTTACGTCCTCTTACTTCCTTATATGATGCTGTTCTGAGATTTATGAGCACAAAACGGGAAAGAGCAGTAGAACAGGATCGAGCAAGAGCCATCAACGGTAAAGTAAGTAACCATTGACGCAGAATTATTTGGAACGAAATATAACAGTAGATCCTTTCAGGGTAAACTCAATCGTTTCTTATTCGAAGCAAAAGTGGGGCTATAATAAGGACGTCATTGAAATCCCTCGCTCCCCCAGTTCCCTGAACAGATCTCACCGAAATATTTAATAGTTCCCACTTCTTCATAGTAACAAAGTATTCAGTTGCATGAATAAAAAAAAGTTCTTTGTGGAAACGTCTTGAGGGAGCAGTATTAAAGTGATGCGTGTAAAAATAGCGGAGATTCAACATGTCCTTGAATGGATGACAGTAAAAGTTGAGAGAATTAAACTTGCCCGCACCACAACCACCCACAACATAAACTCAGCGCATAAATGTCCCATGCTGTCGGCACCACCGCATCGTAACCGGTCCACGCTTGAACTCACAATGAGTCGTTATAGAAGTCGCCGCAAGGACGGAGGCAGCCAGGGGACCAAAGATCATCGGTCTGCCGAGGGCGCTTCCACGCCTGACTAAACGAAAATGGGAACCTGCCTTTCACCGAGTGCATTGGATGCAAATGAAAAGCAAGCAAAGGCTCCTCTTACCCTACTGAATAATCCCATTTTCTCGACACCCCCTACTCTAATTAGTCCTCAACAGGTAGTGAAGAACAGCCGGGAAGTTCAAAGGGAGTAAAACTTGTCCCAAATCAACATTTCCAAATGAGTAGAGAAAAGTGAATCTTAAAAGGATTTTTTTGGAATTGTAAAGAAATTTTCAATAAATTAAATGGACTAGAATCACTAGAGGATAAGGTTGGAGAGCCTCAGCGGAAAATTCTACACCAAACAATTAGACGAGAATGCCTCGAGATTTGATTGAGACCCAGAATAGAATTACTTGGAACAAATTCAACCGCCGTTGCCACTGCCCCCGTTGATGATGGGAAATTTTGCGAGATCTTAGTCTTTTGAGTCAAATAATTGGGGAAATCAAAATCTGTTCTTCGAAATGGGCGAGTTACTTGTCAAAATCTCATTTTTCTTAGAAAAATCCCTCAAAGGTCGGTCAATCTAAACGCGACTGAACAGCATTACTCTGGGAAATGTGTTGCTCTCTACGAGCCCGATTTCACATCGCTCCAAAAACGACTACAGAGTGCAAGGGTTATTCGTTATCTGGGAGAAATTTGTAAATGGAAGAGCCGGGAAATTCACAAATTCCTTTCCGATTTCAATAGGTACAAGAAATGCTTGACTATGTCGCCTTATGAGCAGGTTTAGCAACTTGGCATGTCGTGGCTGGCGTAGTGCAAAAGGAATCTGAACTCATTCCACTCTGTCTCTCCAGCATAGCTCCACTTCCAGATAATAAAAACTTCTTGAAATGACTGTGTTGACCTGGCCATTGACGTCTCTCTGATAATTGCGTGGACGGAACGCTCATACAATACTTCTACGGTCTGAACAAATTCTGCTCCACTACTCGGATCAATCTACGTCTGACTTTATCCAACACTAGAAAATCTAGCACAGCGATGGAAGGAAAAATGAGGCCGAGGGAGTACGGCGCTGCTAACATACTAGAAAACTCATGGTGACTTGGAATTGTTTTATAAAATCGGGAAGCTGATCTCGCACGGCTCATAGGCGCATAAAAACGAAGCGGCTGTGGTGGGATTATTAAAATGGATTTTACGGAGCAACAATCTTGAACTGTTGTCACTGTATATCTTCTCCCGTTTCTTTCTTTTCCACAGAAAAGGCAAGCGATTTGTATCAAATGAAGAACTCGTAGAAGAAGATCCAGCTTCAAGAAACTGTGTAATGAAGGGTACAGGCAATAGAGATGGAGGAAGAGAGATGATGGCTGGCAAGAAATGGAAAGGTCTCTCTTTCGAAGGGCGTAGCCAGTCGCAAAGGTCACAACGTGTTGCGATCAATGGGGTAAAAACCAAAACCAGAAGTTCTCAGTAATTCAGGTCATTCACGAGGGATGGAAGCCGTATAAGCGATAATTTCACTTCAATTACAGATCTTTAATAATGTGCCAGGAACAGCGAAAACATATAATCTAGTTGACAATTAGTAGCACAAACTGCATATAAATGAACCGACAGGTGCTGCTGAGATTACTGGATGAAAAAGAACTAAGAAAGTTTGAGCAATCTTTGAAAAAGGCTTTTTTAATGTTCAATGCCACTTTCAACTACAAAACCCCCGCCCTTCTCCTGCCTTATATGCTACCTGTGATAAATCACAAAAAAGAACGTTTGAATTCCAGGTTATGTGTGAGCTATTGGCTTCAATCAGCAGCTGAACCTGTTTGATAAGATCAGAGCAAGATTAGCTTTATTAAAATAGTCCAACACTAAGGAATTTTTCCCAGACACTGAGTAACCAATCTACTATAGCTTGACATCACTAGAGCGACTGGACCAGTTCAGAGAAAGAGCCGATTTAATTTGCTTACTATGCCTTTAAGAGGTGCGATGGTGAAAAACAAGGGCCTCCAAATTGAAGTATGAAGTGGGTTTGGCGTAAAACGGCCCGGGAGATGAATGAGCACAAATAAATCATGAGAAGGTTGGTGTAAACAGCAAAAGCCTGAGGTATAGCACAAACGGCAAATGTATAAAGGAGATAAATCCATTTTTACTACACCAGAGCTTCTTTACTCACTGGCATCTTTCATAGTCCACGACCAGTCGCGCGACCAGTCGCGCGACTGGTCGCTCGACTGATCGCGCGATCTGCTCGGGACCGTCCACGGCAGCACCCATAACTAGCGCGGCCTCCTCGACCGATCGCCAGTCGCTCGCGAGATGAGTCCGCGACCAGTCGCTAGCGACTGGTCGTAGACTATGAAAGATGCTACTAGGTCCACTACGAATGTTTCGATTCAATAGCCGCGTGCCCCTTATGAATGAACATAACGTGACCGCGAAACTGACGCACCCTTGCTGACTTGTTGTGATAGTAGAACTCTTGAAGGCATCATTCAAGATGAATTCGTGACCCTTGTTAGTTTAAAGCAGAAGTCTTTCGTAGTTTGATTATTCATTATATTTAGTATTTTTTAGAATAAGAAGTGGTTGCAATGCCGAAAGAGGGGTGTGGGGAGATTTACGTAGTTCCAGAGCAACTAATTTAGTTATTAGTGCGTGGCTGCACATCAGCTGACTGCATTGACCACAAAAGTGCTCCATTTCGAATGATGTAGCTTCTACAAAGTCGCTAAACACGTCCTTTACCGAGAGTAATGAGCGGCAGCGGACGTCAGGCGATTTAGAGCCACTTTTTGACCTTACAATGCCTGATTGGCTTTTCCAAGAGCCATAGATCTTACTGAATAACATACTCGCGGAATTATTTTTATAGAAAACTATGCGCCTAACCAAAGCCGAGGAAAGTGGTCACACCCTTATGTCAATTATAAAAACATTCGATCAAGCTATACAATGCCTGTATGGTTGATGAGAATCACACACTCTTGCAAATGAGCCTTTCGGGCGAGACCGTCGAGAAACGATAACTACATTCAATGACCTTGACTGCTACACTTGCATGGCCAATGCAGCGGACAAAAACCCTCCCCGACTGAAACACGAGGCCATCACACTCAGCAAAGGTTATGATTAGTGGCCAAGTACTGTGGTGTAAGGATGGTTGGTTGGGGACGCCGGCATCTATGGCAGAAATGACTCATTCCGCATCTACTTGAGAAGGCAGAGTGAAAAGGAAATGGTTTGTACGAGCACGTACGAAACCAGTTCTCAAATAAGAGGATAAAGTCCATTTGTGGAAAAATCTCAAGTACAAACTTAAGGCACAAGGATGTGACAACATGCATTGAGTTGAAAATTTGTTAACTGCAGTTCGACCCTATCGACCCCCGGACAGCTATCGACTAGGTAGCGTCTTTAATCAATCCTCTCCCAGGCAAAACGTCTCCTACAAGCAAGTTGGGCTATTCTTTCCTCGTTCGTTTATCTTTGTATACACGATCACCTGACAATTGAGGACTTTCGAATGAAAACTAGCAAGCTAGATCAGAGGAGGCTGCTGTAGCATTTTCTAGAAACGATTACTGTGACGCTGCAATGCTTCCAAAAACTGGTATCCATGGAAGTGCACATGCAATTTTAAACCCTAGCCACATATTTTACCGGAATCTATTCAGGCTAGCATTTTTGCAAAAGATAGGGATCGTTCTGAGCCAAAACGTTCCGATGAAGTCCCAGAATAATTAGGGTTGCGCTTGATGTTCGAAATCGGCCAAACCAAGACCAGTGAGTAGCCCAACCAAAATGCCACTGATTGACTGAACTCTATCCATACGTTGAGAAGTCCTCTGTGGCTGATTGTTCGTATAGGCCACTTAGCGACTATGAGTACCCACGTGAACGCTGCCCTGACCATTTTGATGAAGAACAAGGCCCCAAAGGCAATAGGCGTTGCATGGTTGAAGGGAGGACTGACGGATGCCTATTGTATGAAAAACCCTACTGAACCGGTAGGTATTTCCGGTCATCACTGCACTAAGGCACATGAAATGACTAGATGAAAACGGGACAAGAGGGGGGTTGGGGGCAGGTTATGAGCCCTTACCTCGGCTCTCTTTAGGGTACGTATCATGCTGCCAACTCCCTTTTACTAATTTTTGCGGTCCTCCGAGAAAACACAGACCTTGCAGTCAGGGACCCTTGCGTGTGTGGTACTATCCTACTGATTAGTTCCCCTTCCGTCGAAACTTTTTGCGAGCGGTCAGCACGTCACCCATTGGCCCGGGCAAAAACTCCATTCCCATTGCTCAGAATAGTTTTCAAAGCCATTACAGCCAGTAGAGCCGGCGCCATCATTTTCTATGCTTTAGCTTGTAGCGCTAGAGAAGCAGAGCACGGGAGTAGCCCATTTCAGCTACATTTCCACCTACTAAACGAATATACACTAAAAATTTGATTGGAAAACAAACTAGAAATTCATTGGAATCTATTAATGTGGACAGAGGCCTCCATAAAAAGCAATGTCTGACTAGAAATAAAGCATTATACGGCCGCACGGGGGCGATGATTTGTCGAGTGGCGGAGAGAAATGGAAAAAAGGCCGACGAATGGCGCGATGGTTGATAGAACTGGCAATTGCGAAACTTAGGGATTCCCGTCGGGAGGTCCCTGCCCTTCGTAGGGAATAATTGTTGACGAAAAACATAATCGATTATCTGAGAATGACCAGGTTGAGATGGCAGTTTCGGTTGCCACAACTTGGGAAGGCCTAATCGTTATCAGCTTATCAGTTATATCGCCGTACCATGCTAGAACCACACGGCCTCTTAGCAGATAAGGAATAAATTCCAGATTTTAGCGTCCATTTGAACAGTACGACGAGCCTGTCTCAGTAAAATCATATGAATAGTCGGTCAATAATACAGTGAAGTGTTGCCAAAGCAAAAAAACCTAACCATACCGGTATTGAGAAGAATTTCGCGAGCAGTGGACGACTCTTACGCAACTCATTCACGAGTATATCATTTCCTCTCAGCCTAGCTCTAATTCTAATATAATCTCTGGATGTTTACTAGTAGGATAATTAAAGAAGCAGGGGAGGGGCTCAAAGATCAATAACCACATGTGCACAGGATGCTGAACGCTTCAGGCCGGAGCCAGGATTAGCATCGCGAAAAGAAGCTCATCCAGTATGATCGGCTGATATCTCACACAGGGAGACATACTCATCAAGTAGAGAAGTTGTTCTTCCTAACGGAACCTCTAATTATCACAAAAACTTTCAACCATTGAGAAAAGATGGGACAAGATCTAGCAACTACGAGCTTAAAATTCATCTAGCTAACTATTCAATACGATCCCTGTTCCTAGAAAATGTGACACCCCCATTCACCGATCCGCTGCGCAAGCTCACTCTCTTCACAATTACATCAAAAAGATTTTGATTTTGAATATTTTAGGATTATTAAATTAAACATATTATAACAAGTACGTCAATCAGTACAAGTAACCCTAAACATTTACTGTCCATCTGAAAATTCCGAAGTACATGAACTTATCAATGAGAACTGTTCTTACTAACCGCAAGCCTTCAGAAAAGATAACACAGTCTCCACCAACCCGTCGTCGTTAAGGTTAAAACACAGCCATTTCGAGCAAATCCTTTTGCTACACCCATGAAAACCCACATGGTCATGGCCCATTCTCAACAAGTTCATGGAGTATACAACATTGGTTGTATGCAGGAGCGGGCTCAAATCCACATGGCATCGGTGGGCATCGAATATGGCATCGCTTTTTCCTGGATTCAAAATGCGATCCCCACTTTCAAACAATTTTTCAAGAACCTCCCAGGCATGCACCAGGCTAATCTGCAACTGATTATTAGAAACTCACCCTCTGACTGCACGAAAAGCTGCTCACCGAACGCCTTCGCTCATTTCATTGCAAAAAGAACATGAGCTCGAATATGCATCTATGGATGACTAGGAAAACACGATGCTGCATTGGGACGTCCAAACAAGGCATGCCTCTGAATATATCGACCAATTTTGATATTTCGCCCGACTACCAACGCTATGCAAACACCGCGATGAGTTGAGTGGTTTCTATTGAGCACACGCGGATTTCGTTTGTTCAGCAGCACTCGCTGCAACAGTTAAAAAGACACACTTTGCCTTGTCTCAATGGCACTGTGTAGTGTGGATTCCGAGAAAAATAAAGAAGAATGTATGTTGTGTCGACGATGCAAAAACTGTCTCGTAAGTACCGAACGATGGCTTTGGAATGCAGACGCTTTCACTCGCGTCAAAACAAATCCCGTGCTCGTGAGTTTTGTAGTACAGCAATCTCATTCAGTGGGACCGAAAAAAAACCCCAGACACCCAGAAAAACCCTGCCACAGATATAATGCATTGAAAGGGAGTATTGGACACCCCTTATGGCAGCGTGTGGGCTATGGATAGGAAAAATCCAAAACTGTGTTGCACTTCGAGGCAATCCAGTAGGGAATCATAGTCCATTTGATCACAGAGTCCGAGGATCTGAGAACCTTGGGCATTGATTCGCACACTGTTGCAACGCTGGACCCAACCGGGTCCTTAGGCCGTACTCACTACCATTCTAGGTGCCGTAGAACTTCTTATAACTCTTCAATTTTTAGTGAATGTCAAAAACAGTGTTTACAAGGAACACCTTTGCAAATAGAAAGCTAAGCTGCTGAGGAAATGTTAACATTATCATCAGAAAACCATTGGCATGCTGAACCTTCGTGATTATGCTACGTAGCGCTTGAGCCAGTCGATCAAACTGAGCTGCTGAACGAGTAAAAACAAAACTTCCTCGATTCGATTCATTTGTCCATTTCGGGTTGGCATTCTCAGTAGTACCAGTAGTCTTCGATCCCTGAATTCATTACATACTGTAATATAACTTCCCTAAAGGTACATATTCTATTAATACATTAAGTTTTTGCCAGCCCTGTCTTTCTATTAAATTACCGACCGAAACGATCGCACCAACGGCAAAGGCGTTGCAGTAATAAATCAATTTTTGCATTAGCAAACCATTCAATTTCTTTTTTACGAAAGGCTACGGTAGCCGAGGAATTTAATCGGAAATAGAAGGGAGCGACATAGCTTTCCACAACTTTTGGCCAGTCACCTCAATCTGCAATAGTTGAGATTAATGACAGATGAGATCTTAGCAGCGAGCATGATAGATTACATTTGAAGACCACTAATCGCTCACCAAATTGGCGCCACACAGCAACTGTGGGAGTAAAAACGGTAGTACATCGATCGACGGACAATGGTGAAGTTTTCATGGCAGCCAGCACAAATGGATGTCAAAGGTACACTTCAGTATGATATTGAAGGTCCTGGTATAGGTGAAATAATGGAAGTTATGATGCAGAGTAGTGGAAAGGTGGCTAAGAAGGCATGAAATTTGGTGGATTCCGAGAAAAAAGTTCCAGAAAAGTACTGAAGTTAGGGGTGTGGGAGATTTCGAAAAAGGAAAACCGAAGTGAGATAGAGGGTTATTTAGACGAGCTCCTAGTTGTGTGCCATTGCGTAGAGCCTTCTACAGTAAACCGAGTATGGCAAAAATTGCCTTCAATGAGTCCCTACTAGTTGTTTGAATTTTCAGCATGCCTGCTCCATTTTGAGTGGCGCTGCCTTAAAAATTAAAAAAGCAGTCGTAACTCAGCCTTATATGGGTTATAGGTGCATACGTCGGCCGGGCCGGTTGTGAAGCCCCTATTTCGCCTTGTCCACATCGCTTTTCTCCCGTACAGTGTTATACGCTATTCTCGGGGCTGCAAGTCCATCCTAGGCCGTAATCCAAGAAAACATTTTTATTGTGAACTTTAGGAAACATTCTCCGAGGAAAACTAGCCTCTAACCAAGCCACTGGCAGCCGAATCTAATTTTTGTACAGTCAAAAGCTTCGCAATCCAATTATCTCCCATATTTGTGTGGATTACTGAAAACAGTATCCTGACTAACTAACGACAGATCAGCTATGTTAACAGTAAGGCAAGTAAGGCAGCAAGACTCATCTGTAGTAGCGATTTAGACGGAGCGTTCTGTTTAACCTGGTATCTAAGGTGCTCCATCAAGGATTGAATAGCTGGGCAAGAAAGAGGGGCCTGGGTGGGTGCTTCCTCCAAACCACTCAAGTCGATAAATCTGATTTAGTTGCTTAAGTATGAAGTATCTAACTGAATTGTTGAGGTGAGAATCGGAGTGCGTTATTCCCATGCACCACTCTGCCCGTCCATCTTCTAGTTTTTCATCTGCGCTCTTTCAGTTCGTGTACAATGTTGACCTTGTAGGCGTGGTGTGCAAGGATGAGTGAAATGGTATCTGCATAAAAACTTACATCAGCTCCCTTTTTGAGCAATCAGTTCTCCTCCGATCGAATGCATGCTAACGCGAGAAGGAGAAGGCTGGCTCTCACTTGGTAACCCTTTCATGACAATCAGTTCAAAACAAAGAAAAAGTCAAACACTAGAATAAACACCACCACAATTCAGCATGGGGTTCCAAACCGTGGGGCATCTTTGAAAGGTTTAAATAATATCGAATATTTGAATCGTTTGTTTGCATTGGGGACTGCACAACAAGTCTAGGTGAAACCAAGCGAGTTTTTCTCACAGATGCTAATTAAAGCTCACTTTTTGATCCCTGTCTAAGGAATAGGCTTTTACCACGAAAGTGCATCGGAATTGAAAAATAGGCTTTCCGAGCACAAAAACCATCGAGCAAGCCGTCGGACGAGCGTTGGCCGCATGCACTTCCAGCGTGGAAGGAGCGTTCTTTGGAACTTGCTGGTTTGCAAAAGTGCAACGAATGATCCATTTCTCAGTGTCTCGGACCACCGCCTGGACCACCTGCTTCCGAAACTGAGGGGGTTGAGAGTTTCGGTTTTGATTTGAAGACTATGAAGATACGTTGGAAGTCTTCCAGGGTGACTCATGACGATGAGAGAGCGATTGTAAACACGACTAAACTCCCAATTGTACTGAATACCTCAACGAAAAATCTAATCACTTGGTCCTAGCACATGGATTTCGTACCAGGAAAGGCCGTCACTAGAAATTAGTTTGATTGACATCCAATGGACAGAATTTTGGTCGTCAAG
The DNA here is from genome assembly GCA_000469685.2 of Haemonchus contortus. Classification (NCBI taxonomy): domain Eukaryota; kingdom Metazoa; phylum Nematoda; class Chromadorea; order Rhabditida; family Trichostrongylidae; genus Haemonchus; species Haemonchus contortus. The sequence continues at coordinate 1,124,575 of LS997563.1, forward strand.
AGGTGCTATCCTGACCCAAATCTAGCCACAATTATTATGCGGTAGCCACCCAATGAAGAAGAAAGAACTATGGAACACAATAGTTTCCCGATCGATAAATCGTAAAGGAAACAGATTCCTTGCGAAACAACTGACAAATCTGAGTGGGGTTCCATCAATTACTGTTCATCATCAAAAGGCGAGGCTACCATTCCCATGCACCTGTTGAAAAGACACGGCTAACGATCCGGAAGGGTGTCTCCTCAGTGGCAAGTATCGATACCTGGCAGCATTGTGAAGGGGGATGCGTGAGAAGTGCATACCAAAATCACACTACAATATTACACTTTGTCAACTAATTATGCTCTTTTTTGACGGCCCACAAGTAACTAAGACGGAAACTAAATGCTTCTGGAAGTAAAGTTGAGTGCCAGTAATGGGACCAACACGATAAAACTATTGCCTGGCCAGCAAGACGAAGCAGAGGCAGAGGCTTGTCAAAAATTATGAATACAAGTTGAAGAACTTTCTATATAGAACTATTTTTGGCTTCGAAATAACCAGGAGAGGAAGGTATCTTAACAACAGGAAACTGTCTTCCGACTACATACCTCTTCTAGTCATAAGAATGAGACCGATTACCAGAAATCACATTCCTCTGATATTCAAGGGCACAAGGTGTCATAACTTCATTTTGTGATTAGAAACGCATGTTCATTGTTGTGGTCAAGCCCTAGTCCGCCATTGTAGCGAACTAGGGTTTGAGCCGAGAGAATGGTTCGGTTCGTCTAGAAGTCCTTCTTTATAGTAAGTCGGAACTAGTTCAGGAGCCCCTCGCTACAATGTAGGTTCGTCATAGAGGAATGGTCCCAGGTGGTCGGAAATTCTAGGGAAATACCTGAATCAGTCAGTCATGACTCAAGTACCGTATCCTTATTCATTTCTTCCTCCATTAAATGCCATCTACCTATAACCCTTGATGTCTTACGCATGAGAGCAGCCAAATGAACATAGAAAGGCTCATGAGTTGACGCATCTGCCTATATCATAGGGAATGGTTCAATACCATGTAAGATATCCAGGGCTACGGTAGGAGAGGATACGTGGTTGGAGACGAGTGGTGAATAGGAAGATAACAGAGCTCAGTAAACAGTTACTCAACCTCGAACATTCGGGAGCAACGGTATTGTCAACACAGCTAAAGGTGATCAATAGGTGAATTCACACCGTTCTCTACTTAAAAGCTGAAAATGATGTTCAACTAGAAAATAGCTCAAGAATGAGCGATACAGTGTGTCGAATTGCAAGAGAAAAATGCTTTTGATGTGTCATAGGTGAGCAATAAATGAAATAAATGAAGGCTTGGTATCAGAAAAAAAAAAGAAGAAAGTCCCTCGACCTCCCATACAATCCCTTGACAAGAGTCTCAAACAAATAATAGCCTGTTGCCAGCCTGTACCATTGGAAAAACGACGTCTCGTCTTACTTCAACATCTTAGTGACGACAGTGTCGCTCATAACATCAAAAAACAGCACGATCACCCCAACCTTTTTCGGGAATTGAAAATTGTGAGAGTAGCCATTAAGAAATTAGAATGAAACAATCACGTCCACTGCAGTCCACTGGAATCTAGGAGTAAACCAGCAAAAGAACTTGTGCGGGTAACCACAGCTGCTCTAGGTCAATGTTGCAGGATCCGCCATTAGATCACTTATCGCGCATCAATCAAATCAGCGAGATTAATCAATCACCATTATCTTTTCATGGCAGCAAGGCCACCGAGTAATGGAGCACTAACGCCCTCGTAGCAAAGATTGAGTAAAAATTATGTATTGAAACCTATAACCCTCGAGTGTGCATATCGTACGTGAGCTCAGAAAGGGTCGCTAATCTTGAAAGAATGAAGTGAACAGGCGAAAGTGAAGATTTCATAGTATCGTTAAGCGATAACTTTATTATAAAAGCCTTTTCCGAGTGATTAAGGCTGAATTTCGTGACAGAAAGAAAGAAAGAAAGAAAGAAAGAAAGAAAGAAAGAAAGAAAGAAAGAAAGAAAGAAAGAAAGACAGACAGACAGACAGACAGACAGACAGACAGACATACAAACGAACACATAGACAAAGTATACTAGATGTATAGGATAGGACAGTAAGGATCATCTGGTTGCCGCGAAAACTGATAGTAATCGCCCGAATATCTTCTTTAAATCACAAAAAATGCAGAAAAATCTGCATAGTATCCATCATATTAATGGCAGTCCGCTAAGACGACGGATGAACGAGTTCCCAGTTCACCCCTCTCCATACTAAGCCGCCAAGGGATTGAGATGCACAACAAGAACTTCGTAGAACAGCCATATATTATGATTTGACATTTCAATGGAAGGTCTAACGCTCAAAAACCAGCTTATATGCAGATGCACTTGAGGAATATGGAGTTATGCTATATCAGCCAGCTGTCATTTCGTAGGGAATGCCTTAAAATTATTTAGCTAACTTTTCTAAAAACTCATAGGTCAGTCTGAGCAAGATCCAAAAAACTTCGCCCATTAAGAATGAAAAGCTCGATGAACGACAGAATGACGGTTTCATTCGAAAAATGGTAGTCAGTAAAACAACAAATAAAACCCGAACAACATCAGAAAACCAGAACAACAGCAGTATGGAGCCACTTTGGGTTCACGCGATTGTTGAAATCGCATTCCCTCTCGCCCAGCACTTTCCTTCATCTTTCATAAACACTTATGCTTAAGAGCCCTGATTCCCCCATGGGCCATTTGTGAGAAGTTCCATGTGAATCAGCCATGCTTTTACAAATGCGACACTGGTTTTCTATAGAAAGTCAGGAGGCACTCGTTCGTCTATAAATTGATGTATCTCAAATCTAAATGGTCTCAAAGTCGTAAGGAAGTAACTCCCAGCCGACAAGCGATTCGGTTACAGGGAAACACACTCCCCCTCAAGTAAGACAATCATGTGCAGAGCCACTTGTCAATTGAGTCACCTGATTCGAGAAGTCCTGGTGGGCGATTCTTGCACACAAGTATTTCCTATTGCAAAACACAACAGCTAGAAATTGATTTTCTTGCCGAGTTCTCGAGGAGGAAAGCCTATTTTCTGCAAACGATGGCTGTGACGTCTATCAGTCTGTCTAGGAATGGGCCGCCGTTCAAAGCAGCAGTCGAAAAAGGGCATTCGAAGGAACGCCATTAGCAAAGAAAGAGCAATGAAATTGGTGTTTCCTTGGCATCTAGTAAATGAGGGACCAACGGAGTAGGGTCTACGACACACGAAACACAACAACCTAGCAGTGAAGGAATTGAAACTTTCAAAGCTACAGTTGTTTGTAATTTTCCATTAGTAAGTTGCTATCCGGTGACCGTCAGGTGGCGATATGGGGTGTAGTTCCTTCTGTCTATCGAAGGGTCTGGAAAAGCAGGAGATGAACGGAAAGATGCCTACCCATGTTACTTATTTACCACTATTCCTCTTTAACTTCATTTCTCCTTCCTTTTCGGGTCTCGGTCTGCTCTCCAGTACATGAAAAACGCTGAGAATAACTTCGAAAACTTCATTTCTTCCAGAAGTAACGGTTTTCCAAAAAGGCGGGAGATAAGGGAACGACGTGCCAAAAAGCGTTCAACATCATCTGAGTGACTTTTTTCTGAATGAAAATAAAGATTTATCGGAGTAAAAGCTGATAGGCTTGGAAAATAGTCAGCACTCGTTAAGTTTGAAGTCAGGATCAAGATCAGTTTAGTCAATATTTTCCTGCATCCTAGGCTGTCACAGTGTGCACACGAGATAGTTGCTGTGTATCAGCGAGGCCAACAGTCACTTTTTTCTCTTTGAACTCCCAAAAGCTATAGTTCATTAGAGTCACGAAGAGGGAGATTGATGTGAATTCAATGAGAACCTTTCATGAGAAAGAAATGGTAAATAAAAATGATAGATAATAGATCGCTTGTTAATAGATAAAACTGGTAGCAAGAGGGCACTATCAACGGTGACGTTCCGATAAAATGGGACATAGTGGGTCAGAAGTTGATGGCAGCCCGACAAGGTCAATGACGCGATCAAAGGATCGGTCCGAAGGTCATTCTCCGCTCAGACGGTTGGAGGGGTATCGGCAGCATTCCGCCGGCATGGGAGTTGCCGAATCGATTGCTCGACTAATAGCGGGGCGAATTCCAGGGCTGGCACTGACGACAGGGGCCTCATCGATGGATTTCGTGAAAGATCTGATCGATCTCGTCGTGGGATCATAAAGGCCAGGACTACCACGGCCCAGCTAAGCTATTTCAGAATACTCCTTATCTGGATTTTTATAGTATCATTTTGTAGAGCTTGAGTAACTGTATAAAATGATAAATTAAACTCTGGAGAACTTCTTGTATCTTTCTAGGATATAACGTAGTTTGCAAACCGTAGAACAACTCGATTCGGAGCTTACAATTAGACGCACAGTCCACGATGATTTTGTGGCAACCGTTTCGAGTTAGGAAGCAGACGTGTCGGTGGAATGGTTCATCGGTGTTGAAGATAGCGAGAAAATCCGCAGAAATCATGAAATTTCAGGCCTCATGAAGGTGATAAAAATAGGGGGTTGACGAGATTATCATGACGGAAACCCCATACAAGGGGCATTTGGACGAGATTTTCACCTTGAAATAGCGTAGAGGCCGGCTCCAGTAATCCCGAATTCCCTGCACTCTAATGCAATGGATGGTGGAGCCTCTACAATGCCGTTGCAGCATGTTAACACGTCCGTCTTTGGGTGTGGATACCGACGAAACCGGTATTTGAGTCCTGACTACGCTCTGTTCAGACTAATTTTCTACCTAACCGTCGCAGTTAGAAGCCTCGGAAGTCGTATTTGACCTGCACCTTTAATCATTTTGGATGGCTAACATTGGAAACTTGCAAACAAAAGAGCTTGAAAAAAGAGAACCATACAGTGGTAGTTACTATGCATAAACATTTGCAAGTGAAACTTACTTATAATTACTGGCAACGGAGTACACTAAATGGGAATAGAAGTGGCCAAGCCTTCCTCCAAAAATTGAGGCACTGAGTGTGAGTGTTCATTAAAGGCACAGTTCACGATAATGTTGAGGTACTCCTTTCCTGTAGAAAAGCGGACCTATAGGTTGGGGCTAGTTCATCGGTAGTGAAGAAAGCGAGATAATCCGCCCATTCAGAGAAAAATATGACTCCTTCAAATAGGTAAAATAGGGGTTGGACGAGATTACCACGACGGAAAAAAATTGGAGGGGTATTTGGACGAGATTTCAGTTGTTATAACTGCGTAGAGAGCTGGCTACATCAAGCTAGAACTCTACAGGCTGCCTTTCACTGTCGCTATTAGTCATAAAAAATCGTTTCAACTTCTTACATGGGTATCCTTGTGATTGGTGCAGCCACAACAATGCAGGTGAAATTCGTTCATAGACAGACACGGGACATCTTTGAGCCTTTATAACGCCCTCTCTAGGCCGTTTGCTGACATGAGAGCGCCACATATAGTATACGGGGGGTGGGAGGGGGGGGGGCACAAATCTATCCCAAGGAGTAACTCGTAAGTTATTTTCATTGTGAACTGTGCCTTTAAGTGAATCACTCTGCATAACTTGTAACCAACTACGTTCTCGTAAATGAATCGAACAACGAGAAACTCACCTATGAAGGAGACGACATTCATAAAACGAAAAGTTAAAGCAATATGTAGGGAATTAGCTAGGAATAAGCCACACCAGAAAAGTTAGTCGGTCTCTGGACATCATCGTCGAAAGTTGTAACAACCTGCAACCAAAATCTGCCAAAGAACTGCACAGACTCACGCTCCCCAGTGCTAACCGGCGAGAATCATTGCAATGAAGAGAATGCAGGTAAAAAATGGAATTCTCTACAGTTTCCCCTGAACCAGTTTTCATGATGACGATGAGTGGGTGAGTCCAATGAGCTCGTATACATACTTATGTAAGATCCGGCGTCGGGGTTCACCGGTGATTCTTAATTCAACTCTTCAACGCTACTTTTGGAACGCCACACTGCAATCAAGCCAACTCAAAGCCATTGAAGGTCTTGCAAAGGAGGATTTTCAATGATTCTGAAGTCAGTTTTCGGCACGCAATAAAATCGAATGTCCACTTAAAAGGAAATAAAAAAGAAAACGCTGAACAGCTAAGCTTGGATCAATTGTCCTGAAGCGGACTGTGCACTAGCACATATTCGCACATGGCATTGTGCATTACCTTTTTCAAGCTATAAAGCCGAAGATTTCGAGGCGATAGCGAATAGGAGAAGAAAAAAGCAAAATTATGAGATGAAAATTTTTTGAATTGTCAGTAAAAAGGGGCTTGTACAAGGTTCCCATGACGAAATCAATCGTGGGAGTGGCATTCGGGAGAGATTCCGGTAAGTGCAATTGCGCAAAGAGGTGGTTACAGTAAGCTGAAAATGCTAGAAACTGACTTAGATTGTACTCAGGCTCGTGACTAGTTGCTTGACTCTACAACATGTGCCCTCCATGCGCTTCATCATCCTGATTTCAGAAACCTCTACAATGGCGTTGGAGCCGTCGGCTTTTGAGTGTGGACGTTGACGAAGCCACTCTTTGAAGTCCTATGCACCCTATGTGGAAAATTTTTTCGACCCAATGGCGCCTCGGGCATCCGTAGGAGCCACAACTTCGTCGAGACCGGTGAGTTGGAAAACATGAAAAAACCTGAAAAAAGAAAACCTGAACCTGAAAAACAACTTTATCGTAAACTGTGCCTTTAGGTGATGTGAGGGGATAAGATTGAATGTTAAGAACAATGTTTTCAGTCCGCGAGAAATCTCTAAGAGATCTACCGACAGCGAGGGACTGGGAGTACAAGTTCAAACTCTTTACGATGTATGTATGGTTGCCACTCACAAAAGCGTGGACATTTTACCCGAAGTGGAAATCTTAAATTCATGCAATTTACTCGCATAACAGCCATTTCCGACAACCATCCCCGAGAAACATGAAATATTTGAAGGGTTGTTCAACTCACTATGAATATCACTACACCAGGTGGAGAACCAATAAAATTATGCACACTCGGGAGCCTTTTTAAATCATTAGTTTTTTTCTGAAAGGCACCCATGTGGAAAAGACAATCACAGGCCCCAATTGCAATATATTTCCAATCCTCCCCTCCAATCCAAATCCCTTCTCATTTGAAGGGTCAGAAAAAAGGAGTTGGTAATCGGTACAAGACTCGTCTGGTATACATATATCCTGAAAATTTCAAGAACGGGCCAGAAAGCACAAAGCGCTCTGCATGACGTGCTTGCGGTGCATGCCATGGTGCCGTGGAGCTATCAGCGAAGGTTTCTAATTCGAAGAGACATTCTAAATTTCGTCGGTTCGATTCACGCTTCAACCACATCTCTGATTATAAGAACATCAAGCAGAAAAAACGAGTCAAAGTTGAGGAAAGCAGAAAAATCAGCGAGTAAATAATTTGTGACTAAAGTGGATATACAGTAGCGCTCAAAAGTATTCGGCCAATTTCAACTTACCGTAACTTTTTTCCCAATGAAGCGAATCGCATGAAATTTTGATATGTTTAACCGATGCACATTTCACACTATCCAACACTAGTTGACTGCAAAACAGTCATTTCCACATACCAATGGGGAGGCGTTTGTAGACTGTGCTGAAAGCAAGTTTGTGACGTCTGCAGTCATTCCGACCTTATGTACGTTTTTCTTCTCTTCTGGGTTCGACATTAGCGCTCGTACACTTAAGACATAGCAAAAAGGAAAGAACCTCTAGAATCATCGATGTCTCTATTTTCAGCTAGTTTTGATTTCAAGCTCTTTGGGATATTTGGAACGTGATCAAAATGCAGGTTGATAGTGGTATATATTCACACTACACCAATGCTACACATGTTAAAATTTCGCTTGATTAAATCCCGTAGGAAAGGAGTTACGAGTGAGAATTATAACTGAAGAAGCATTTCGCCGAATACTTTTGAGCGCTACTGTATAGGAAATGAAGTCGACTAATTTTATCATATCCCATCCGATAATCTCCTCTAAACTCACACTCGTGGGAGACAAATTGAGCTCATTTGCTCGCAGAAATTGTGGGCTGTTTCTGTTCTTTTCTTCCCGAGTACGTTTTTTTTGTAGCGGTCGTAGCCAGTATCTGTGGATAATAGCAAACATACATATGTACCGTCTACAGCTGTAGCAAAAACACTCTGAGGGAAGAATAGAACAACATGATCTTAATCTGAAAGTAGTTACATAGCAGAGAAATCCGTTGAAGAATCTTTTAAAAATAGAGTTCGCTACGTGCCGCTCTTTTGAAACAAATCAGAAGTCAGAGACAGGAATATGTGGTAAGGATTGCTCTGTTAAGAAGGCCAACACAGGAGGCGGAAGACTGAATGACAAGCCGATGTTGAGGAGTGGGATTCATGCATTGATCCTTTTGCGATCTCCCAGAAGACGGACAGTGGATTGTCACCGACACCATTGTACTACAGCGTAGCATTTTTCACTGACTCACTGCATCTCATTTGATCCAAGCAACCCTCTGTATTATCAATCACAGATGAAATGTAAGTAATGCGACTATCTCTCAAATCATAAAAGTACGATTTGAATAAATAACTTTAACATGAAAAAAATCTTATTACGACTTGTAAATGGGAACGACTTGTATTAAAAAGCTAGTAACCTTTTCTGCTCAAGATTACTTCTCAGGAAACTCTACTGAACCCTGTTAAAGCTTCCTCGATCTGGAGAAGGCTTCCGACTGCCTTCCGCATTGCAGTTGGGTACAACCAGGATCAGCCCTGAGCTCGTTCCCCTTCCTGCATGCATTAGATGCCATCAAATGGAAACTCATTGACGGACCACTGAAGGTCGTTCTCTCGACTGATGGCTCCGGCAACATAACGGAGAGCAGAAAAGAACTTCAAAACAAGCTACAGAATTACATAGTAATATGTTTTGGCGGAGGACAGGATCAGGCCGAACGTGAGCAAGACCAACGTCCTCAGCCCTGAAGAGAGCGGAGTCAATCCAAGACGGTCTTGTGAAAGCTATCGAAAGTGTACAGAGCTTCCAATATTCGAGAAGTGACCTAGCCGATTACGGTATGTTGGCCAGAGTGTAAAAGCCTGAATAAGCACGAATAGAGTGGAGTGAAAGTTACTGGTATCCTCTGTGACCGATGGTGTTCCAGGACACTCATTTGAAAATGTTCCACAAGCTGTGATGTCAATGGTGTTCTACGGCAGGCAGCTCCGCTGAAAACAGAATGCTCAAATGGGTCTGCGATTATACGCGACTGGGCCGGCTCTGAAGAAACGAGTACGCCCTACGAACAGCCTATCTAGCTGAAGATGAGTGAGCTGCGTCCACGATGATACGGACAGAAAAAAAAGACTACAGAACTGTCCATTAAGGAAAGCAACGGCTTCACCAAAGCTAAAGTAACGGCAGAAGATGCCGTAGATAGAAGAAAGTGTAGACGGCTGACAATGACAGCGGACCCTGTCATGGCGAGGGATAAACGCTAGAAAGAAGAAAAGGGATCTAATAAGGCTCGTCCTACCTTTCTTATTTGCCTGATTAATTAGAGCTTCTGCCAAATAGCTTACCTAGGCCAAACCAACTACACTCTATCAGCAATTTTATGGAGCTCCATCAAATCTCTTTGAATAAGCATCTACATGATTTTCTTTAAGTTTTTTTTAAAATTTATTGCGTGATATCCCTCATAACGGCGAACAAGACGTGCAATTTTACTACTGCCATTTTCGTTATACTTACACCACAAAAAATGTGCAGGTGTTGCACAGATGGAGCTTAGCGTGCTCAACATTATTACACAACGGCAAGTGACCCAACCTACTGAATATATGGATGCAAATACATCGCCATAGGAATCTGATTATGGAAGCTCATCAGATTTTTAAAAATGATCATGTCAACAACTAACGTAGCACCTACCACTCAACTTAACCTGAAGATTCGCGCTGCTGTAATAAGGACGTTATGAAGAACTGCTCCTCGAAATTCGGTCGCCCTCAATCATTCCGTATTGGACCACCTTCAAGTCCCTTTGAGTTCTCGCTCAACGGATCAACAGACCAGGTTTCCTGTCCCCTGCACCCCAATCTAATTGACTGCTCTATCAGGTTAAAACGGAAAGCTGAGCCAACTGTTCCTATGAAAATGGCCCCTCTGCGAGAGGTCAGTAGACAGCCGCTCCCAAGTACTCTGATCTGTTGTCGCCTCCCGTAATATTACAGAAAGCCAAGTCGAAAGTGAATTGTCATTGATTGACCTTCTTTACAACTTCAGATGTACAGTTATACTTGGACTGCTCCATAAACACCCAAGTGTCAATAGCTCGTGTACGTTACTGCCTTTCAGCAGAATCCTTTACAACAGCCCAACTAAATCATCAAAAAGTAGGTGGGATTGCCTCATTCAGGACCTGAAAAGATCAAAGCAACTCGTGAATACTGGATCAACCACCTCTACAACCCTAGATCGGGGCTGAATGGGAGTCGACACATAAGTGAAAGATGCAAATGGACCAGATTTTCAAGATCATACCACCATTGGGCACCATCATACCACAGCATTGTGTCCTACACCAAACAAAGTCTCCAAAGCAAGGTCTCGCTTGAGTTCCATGCCCACTAATCTCCTTTTTCGGGTACTATATTATTGTAAGGTATTATGTAGATGCAACCAGTGATCTTATTCGCTCACCTTCGCTGATACAGACTTCCACAGCCGTCAGAAATATGTTCCTTACCGCAGGTATTTGCCTGAAAAGGAGGTAACCAAAACCGATAATGATGCCCTTTGCTTTGAATTTGTAGTCGGATTCGGAGTCTATGTCCCGCTCAGAAGTTACTGTGAAGTCCTGAAGCCTCGAACTAGAAGAGCGAATGCGATTTTTGACATGATTTCCCTTCTTCTACATTAGTCATGGGGGCTATCGATGAAAAGATATGTGTATGATTGAATGGTTAAAGAAACACTATCGCATTTTCACGAAACAAAACGGTCTATTTTACAGTGCCGTTTCTAGAGCACTCTGACACACCCACTGGTAAACGTTTCTGGAGGTAGAAGGCATTTACAACATTTGAGCTCATGCTGTGCCATTTCCCAACATTTTTCCATCCCGACAGAGTAACCTATCATACTCTAAAACTTAGGCTTCGTTCTTTTTCCCATTAGTCTCATCCCTAGTTGTGGCCGTTCACATGGTACAGTTGTTTCGCATCCCTTGTCGCACGATTTCGCATGGTTCTGAAGGAAAATTCACAGCCGACAGTCATTCACACCTCCTTTTGATTGGTTTTTTAGAATTTCCATCCACGTCTAGATGAAGCCCTATTTGATGGCTCAATCTCCAACCATCTCCAGTTGAATTAACGAGCACTCAATACAAAATTAATATGCTTGCCTTACTTAATCCAGCACCCCAGGCATTCCTCTCGCATACCTCATCACCTAATACCAATTAGCATGAATTTCGTGGCTTCGGATTTTTCAAACTTTTCGCCGCTATTTTCCCAGTACTATCAGTTAATCTAAATTTTGAATTCATCAGCTATAGTGTTTAGGATCATAACTGTGGAAGTATTTGCGTGCCCATGCAGCTGGAACGATCCCTTTGAGATGACCAATATTCAAGAGAGTACTTTAGGTTGTACGATGTTATGGCACTAAAAATCTATCTCCCTCTAAAAAGAATTAAGATTTCCTTGATGTTAATGGGATGGGATTCGATAAAAGAACCATACAAGGAATAAGTGCTGCTAGACGTGACATTAAGTAGCTTTCCAGTCACGCCTTTTGTAGAAGGACAATAGCGAAAAGTAGCGGAGCATTCTATATAGATATAGAAGTGTTTCTAATGTGTAATTTCATTTTAGACGTGAGCAGTTCCAGCATGCCCATGAATACCAGTTGGGCCCGGACAAAATATGTCATGGACGACATTTCCTACTCTATCCTTTCCCACTAAAAAGTGTGTGGATCTATGAAGAAACGAGTTGATGAGGTTGGAGTTGCACAAGCTCCTCTAGCGGGCGATTACCATTTACGCGACAATACCTTTCACATATTTCATCCTTCCGGTCTTACTTCCTGTATGGGAAGTCGTCATATAGTGCACACTGATATTAGAGGTTCATTCCCAAGACTCTGTCGATGTTCGCCTGGGGCCCTATGTTGATTCGTTAGCCATAAGTAGACGTCAGGGCATGCCTCTCTACTTCACTCGTCTTAAAAGCGTTCCAAATGAGGGAAATGTTTCGCAAAGAGACTACATCAACCTTCTGCATAGAAATTGGATTCGTGTTCTTCGTTTAGCATGTTCGCTACGTAATTGAAAGCAATATTGCAAAAAAAATTCGCAGCCACGCCCCGTTCAGCTGCGGAATGTACACTGAGCAATCAAACAATGGACCTACATATACAAAAGGCCTTGAGTGGGAAAGGAAGAATACCCCAAGTTGATGAGTTTAATGGGAGCGGAATCCCAGATACCTTGTCCTTGTCCTGTGTCAGACTAGGAATTGCTCCCTTATGGGGGACGGGACTTACGTGCGTCCGGGAATGCGCGCGGCGAAGTTCATGACGATTTGTACGACTCAGACGCCAAATTTTGGGGCACAAACTCGAAGTAGAGTAGTTTAGTAGGGTCAGATGATCCTTCTAATCTTCAAATTTGGGCCCCAATGATAGGCGCTGAAGTCGTTCGAATCGTTTCTGACTTTGCTTGCGCAAAAGCTGCTAAAATGTTCATCCATTTCATTCCTCGGCTACCACACATTTTTCCCAATATTTCCACCCATGTGGGTAACTGTGTGAATCCGGCTGATTAAAGAAGCTCAATTTATTAGGTGCACTAATATTGATTGCTCGCAGCTCTCATGCGGTTGCCTCGGGATTTGTGCCCATAAAGCGAACCCATTTACGGATAAGGGATTGATATGGTGGAGGCAGCGCTGAGTGAACGAGTGACTTGGGTATGAAAAGGAAAATCTTTGATTATTGACTTTGCTGGAGAAGGATAAAAGGAAATGTTTAACAAAGTTCTTGAGCAATGAACCATTAGATGGCATCAAAGAGTCGTTTTGATCCTCATCTGGGAGAATAAAAGCACGGACCTGTACATCGGCTGGCCACAGCATTCAATACGCCACTACGATTAAGAATGAAAGTCGAATGCGGGGCGCATTCCTCAGAAGAGATCGACCAACGCCCAAAGAATTTATCCTTTTTATCCTTCATGTTAAAGCAGGACCGCACAAGTTCCAAAGACGTTCCAGGCACTTCACTATTGAGCATTTTATAGCTGCATTATCCGTCGCCCTGCGGGCCAATTTACTGCTCGAGCGAACATCATTAATATCCCTCGAAGCATTCTAACCCACTGAATTCCCTATGTTTGTCAATTTTGGGAATCCCACTCCTCCATGACTTTTGACCAAAGCTTCCATTAAGATGTTTTAACATAATAATGGTGGGATCCATTCGAATTTCAGAGAGGTCCATTCCAGACCGTACTGGTCAGTACATGACATGGGAAACCTAATCCACATTTCTTGGGCACGAGTGGCAGCGTCCTAAATCTTTTTTCGTTGACGGAGTTCAGAGCTCGTGATTCCACTGTACAACTGCGCATTGTTCTTTTAACAGCCAGTTGAATGACGCCGAACACTTGCTCATCCTGCCGACGCAAAGTCCAATTCACTGAAGCGTAGGTTAAAATAAGAAGGACGGCGCATGGGAAGGAATAAGCACGATCTGACAGTTCTTTGTTCCATTCCCTTTTCCCGACTTTCTCGAAAGCACTTTACCTTCTTTTTCTTCTGTTCAGTTTGGAAGCTATTAGCCGTTTGATATGTTGGTTTGACAGCCCAGTATAAGCCACTGGAGCAATCAGGATACAGACAAACACACCGACACACTATGGGCGCCCCGCCCTCCTGCCGCACACTCCGCCCCTCTACCCCATCTACGGCTTACGGGTAGGATCCTGTCCTTTCCAGCTCCTACCATCAGCATTCCAATACTGCTGCATGTACCTCTACTAATTTGAACGCCTCAAATCCATCCAGGAATTTTCGTGCACGCCTCGTCTCCTGTGAGCGAAATCCAGACGTACCAACTTTGAACGCTCCAGGTCGACGGGGACAGGACTTATGAATTTCGATCAAACACACAACGACGAACCAACAGACCACCTAGCCGTTGTATGAAGTAGCATGACGTAGGAAAATAGAATTTTGGAGAAGAAATAAATATGTGTATTAGTTATACCTGCGTACTAGATCGAAAAGCACAATAAGCTATGTAGGTTGGTCTCAAATGAGTCATTACATCTCATTACGTCGCAATAAGTCATTCGAAAAAAATCTAACTTATAGCGTATGTCAATCTAGTAGACAAATAAGCATTAACAAAGTAAGCCTCGAGAAACGAGGTTTTGGTACTGCCCAAAATCGGTTACTGTGTTGTAGGAGATCACTTCTAGGGAGCCTTAACAAAGGATAGGCAGAAGCATCCAGTCATTTTACGATAAAAGTTTTCACAGGCCCTTTTAGAGATCGAACCCTAATACTCAGACCAAGTAGGTCTTGATCAGTGAATAGATACCAGCTTGCCTGGCATTTTGACATTTTGAATAGGAGAAGAATGTGGGAGCGTATTCGAAAAGCGGTATTATTTAACCCCATGTCCCATTCTTTATCCTTATCCTTATCCTTATAGTAATGAAATCATGTACATGTCGGCATACCGACCGAACACCACTATTTATTGACCAAACACTCTGAGTACTCTGGTTGATGAAAAACAGCTGCAGAGCTAAGGGCTGGTGTTTGGAAATTGATCGTTTCGCCCGCGACAGGCATTGTTAAACTGGGAGCAATTGGTGATTCACAGAGCTTTGTTTCGGAAATACAAAAACACAAGCGCCAATTAGGTCCTATTAATCATGAACTCAACTCCCACGTGAGACGATAAAACGCGTGCCACCTTCAGTCATGCACCTGCCTCATTAGCGTTTCCTTGTAGATATCGATTGCTCGCGCGCAAGATCAATACCTCATAAAATATGACGAACAACGCAAAGTATGACGGCAAGCTCGGCCAAGTTCAGAACGTCGGCCCCGTGGGAGACTGAAAATTTGTTCCGACTGCAAAATTTCGCACTATACCACCTGCCCTACCCAACTCATAACAACAGGGCAACATCGGTAGCATATTATTGTTGTTTTTCAGCAATTTTAACGTCCCTAATGTTCAAAAAACACTAAGAGAGTCTATCACTGTTCAAAAACTTCTAAGGTTTCATGAGTAACGGTTTCGGACAATGCGATGTCTGGTTGTGAAGATACCTACGTTTATGGCTACTCCCCAGGAGTGAATAGAAGGAAAGTTATCAGGGAGTGGAGTAGTTACCCGTTCAACCGTCTTACTACGTTGACAAGATTCAGGCTGTTTCAAACTTGGAAAAATCGAATCTGACGGCCCACCTCTTACCTCCCTGCCCCCTGTTGCACTGTGACGCATTTCGCGTGATGCGATCCATGGTTACATTGAAACAAAGTGAAAGACCTCATTCCAACGGTTTCCATTTTCCACCTGAGACCCGAGAGGAAGCTTCGTAGGCATCGAAAATGCCAAGAAAAATTCCAACTCTTCCCCAAGATTTGTTTTACGATTGATCATTGCGCCATGTTCGGATACTATTGCTGAAGGGTCCAGCGCTAAGTATCTTTCACAAAAATAAAGATAATGGTTTTATCAACGCATTCGGGAAGAGGACCTTCAAAAAGTTTCCTGGGGCGATAATTTTAGGTAAGATTGTATTTAACCTCCTCTTCACCGCCCACGACGGATGTGGAGGGCGGAGGGAAAGGCGTTCTATCGACAAAGCCATTTCTCCCAGCATCATGCTCGACTCCAACAACACTCGATAATCTTTCTCTTGACACATCCATCATTCTGAGATTTCTTTTCTTCTTATAATTCTTGCAGTCTTATAATATTCGCATAGGCCATCCTAGGTCGCCTGCCCATTATGACGATTTCTCTGTATAGCAAGTTCGTAGTGAAAAGCAGTAACTTCATATTCCAACCTCTTTTTTCATTTCTATTAGATATTGCAATGAAAAGGAAGTTGAGGAGCCGCTTCACCGTGCTCCGTGTCGCCAAGACTAGGCGTTAGAGCGCAGGGAGGTATGGACCCGGCCTCGCAGGCACGTAACTTTGCTAGGGTGCGGTTTCAGCCACAAGTGTTTGTATTTTTGCCCGAGCACAAAGAAGGTAGATGACAGAGATGGATGCGATGCTATCGCTCTTCAGAGAGTTTGAATGAACTAGGCAGGGACTATGAAACCAAGGGAGACGGGCAGTAGGAACGGTTCTCTGTAGTCGATTCGCCGCACGCGGCTGTCGCAGAATATTCGGCTGCCGTTATTACGACTCTAGCGTTCTTCATACCGCTGAATCGATATGCAATCATTATTTTAGGCATAATTCTAGTGTTGGTTCTTTTGTTCTTGTATTTCTTACCTGCCGCTGCATCCTGCTACATTCCTTCGCGCGCGGCGTCCTCTCGCCGCGACGTGACAATTTCGCTCCTACTGCACCCTTAAACCAAGGACCAAGGGCGCTTAGCTATCCAAAGTCCTCGTACCAGCGTCGTTATGGGGCCGACTTCTCGACTCAATCCATTTCTAATCTAATCTGTTTTGCTCCGACTTTTTGAACATTTTCAGAACCTCACCCGCCCTGATGCTGCGCCCTTACTTACTTACTTACACCACTTCTACTTCCCCTACTCTGGCTCAGGCATAAAAAATTGTCTTCCCACAGAACTCAAACCGTTCTTAAGCACCGTGGTAGGCTTGAGACGCTGGTACCCACTCTTCGTCCCAGTGTTAGAGACGCGAAACACCTGCTAAGACCTACACCCGAGTCGTAGGCATATCTTACGCCTGAAGAAATACGGTGTTCGCTCATCCTTTCCGAAGACAAGAGCACAACATTTGAATGAAATTCCTTATCAAATAGGCAGTGCATGATTCACTAAGGGCCTTTTCTAGAAAGTGGGGGAACAGCAGGAAAGGGAAAGCAGTGATAGATCTCTGAAAACGATGGAGACGAAGAGAGGACCATGCCTATGAAGAAAAAGCGAAAGAGCTCGTACAAGGGAAGGGTAAAGTCGGATTTGGCTCTACAGTAAAAAGACTCAGGGACACACTTCCCACTAGTGTTTCTACTTGATAGTCAGAGCAGGAGCACTGAAGGAACATAGCATGTTCACCAACGAAGAGACAAGAAAAAGTTTGCTCCACTTCTATTAAGCCCTCAAGAAAAATGGCAGAACAGACATTAATGTGTCCAGAGTGTTTTTCTACTCTGCACAGGAGCAGAGCTTCCCTGAAACCTCAAAAAACTGTCAAATCGATCCGGAAAGTTGCCTGCCAACGAAGTTCGATGCACAGTGCAGGCGCGTTTTAGGTAACGCACCAAGAATCAATGTCGCTTTAAATGTGGCGCTTCCAGTCAGGACCTACATATGTGTCATAGGTATGGGCGGTGCATCGTGGTGTTGCTGCCGGCCGCTGTGCTGTTGACGCTGGGCGGCGGCGCTGGTCGTGGCTGTGCCAGTTGGTTTTTCTCGAAATCGCCCAGGCTCGCATCCCTGGCGCTCTCCTCCCGTTGCGCTGTCATTACCCTGTTGTCCAGTTGTCAGCAATGCGCTCGTTCTTTCTAGATCGCCTTCTTTTCGTTTTAGATCTCTTCTATAAAATGTGCAACACTTGAGAATTTGTAGTTGACTGCTGGTTATTTGTTGCAGTAGTTGCTCCGGAAAACATGGCGCGTCCACAAGTCTTCTTCGATATCACCATTGGTGGCAAGGCGTCTGGCCGTATTGTCATGGAGGTATGCCTCTTCCACTTGCCACTATTTCAGGAAAAGAAGGATGGGTCTTATTTCTACTTATAAGTTTTTATAAATGTATATGTTTTGCAGCTTTACTCCGACATTGTCCCGAAGACCGCCGAGAACTTCCGTGCCCTGTGCACCGGCGAGAAAGGGATGGGCAAGTCTGGCAAACCACTGCACTACAAGGGATGCAAATTCCATCGTATCATCCCCAACTTCATGATCCAAGGTGGTGACTTCACCCGTGGCAACGGAACTGGTGGCGAGTCGATCTATGGCGAGAAATTCCCTGATGAGAACTTCAAGGAACGTCACACCGGCCCGGGAGTACTGTCTATGGTGAGCGAGAGCTTTTATTTACTTTTTGAAAAAAAATTGATCTGTTAGCTACCATACGTCTTGCAGTTCAGTCTTTCAGACATCTTAGCAACAACCGAGTTTTTTCTCACTTGTTTGGTTTTGTGGTGATTCAACGACTTCTAGGCCAATGCTGGTCCCAACACCAACGGCTCGCAGTTCTTCCTGTGTACAGTGAAGACAGAATGGTTAGATGGTAAGCACGTAGTGTTTGGACGTGTCACCGAGGGCATGGATGTTGTGAAGCTTGTGGAAAGCCACGGATCACAGTCGGGAAAACCTTCAAAGGATTGCGTTATCGCCGACTGTGGACAGCTCTAGGCTGTCTGTGATCTCTCTGCGTTCGCCGCTGTTTTCTCTTTTTTTTTGTTGTAATACCTGTGTGTTTACCGGTAAATATCAAAGATTGTTGTATAATTTATGCATTAATAGTAAAAAATTTCATATTTGACATGGGTTTTGTATAATTAAATCCCGACTTATGGTATTTGGCCGGGTGAGCTAGTCCTCGCATTCTTTCATTCTTCTGGAGATTAACAGATTGAGTTTCCAAGTTGGAGAGAAGCTCAATTAATGAGACAGTACTATGTGTCCACTACTTTTTTTCGAGTTAGCTTGGCGGGGAATGAGAAAAGGGCCTTTCAGATGGTGTCTTCGGGTGATAGGATGGCATAGACGTTTTTTAGACACTTCTACCTGAAGTGGATTGCTTTGTCAATGCCATATTCTCGCTGTTCCCTATCTGATGTGACCATATATCCCATCAATTGGTGTGCGTGTTTCCCAGCATGTTTTCTTGTGGGTAACGTCGTCAGCAATTTTCTTGTCACTAAGACGTCGCCTGTACTAGTGTGTTTTTCAAGGGAGTCTATACCTCATCTACTGAAACCCTACATAAAAGTCATAAAAGTGAACACCTGCCATTCATGTGTGGCCAGGAAGAAGACAGAGCTAGTTCCATACGAGGTAACGTCATCGCCATTTATTGTCTTTCGTTTTGCTTCGTTCTCCGTGAATTTCAATTGACCGGTCGATAGTATCATCCCTTCCATGGTCATTCCCCGATCAATCAATAGGTTATGCAATCGTCGATTCGAAGCGGTTGGCGATATTCTTGGGCTCGGCGTTTTTGCGTGGCGCAAAACCGATTTCTCGGTGGGGGCTCCCCGATCAGATTAGTGTCATCATCAGTTATCTGTGAGTAAAGAACATTCCCGTTACTGATTAGCATGTGTAAGCCAATATTGACTTTTAAACTGGCTTTCCTTTGCCCCCTTTGCAAACGGGTAATGTGACCTTCAAGATCTTGGGCAACCCGGCAAAAGAAATCTCCGGCAAGTCGGAAGTTCTCTGTGCATTCGGAAAAAACGACAGCATATGTGAAATGTAACGTGATTGTCCTTTGGGGAATACCCATAACCACTGCTAATGCCATCGCTTTGTTCTTTTCTGCAATTCAAAACGGCTCCCGACATTGATTGTCATGCTGTAGCCTGGGATCTTTTAATAGGAATGTTTTTCAAATTCAGTCCCATTCCTGCATCAGAATCCCAAATTGGCTACGCTTGTCAGTAAACATGGAAAAATGCAGTGGGGAGGAGGGGGTAGCTGTTCGCCTGCAACACTAAGGCTAGAACGCCGAGAACGAGGTTTCAAAATGTTTTTTAGCTAGCTTCAGCATAAGTACAACTCTTTACCCAAGCCTCAAGAGGAGCGTCCAGGTGGGTGATTAACCTGAATTTTCCGTTTTTCCCCATCCCAGCTCCACTCCAATGCTCCTCTCCTCTTGAAGGTAAAAAACTATACTTCCATGACTGACAATCTTTTCTAAGCATCGTACTTGGTTGCAAAGTCGGCTGACCCTCTTTGGCTGCTTTCATAGTCTACGATTTGGCGAGCGACCGAGCGACCAGTCGCGCGATCAGTCGCTCGCCAAGTCGTAGACTATGAAAGCAGCCCCCCTCTGCGTTATAGCGCTCAGTGTTATGGACGAGGAGTGCCCTTCCCTAACTAAATTCCCACTCACAATCAGTAAACATAGGCACGTACGTGTACATTACTTTCCGCCCAGCACTCACCCACAACAAAAAACATTGTCATTTAGCTATTTCCCGTTCTGTAAATGAATAGGAAGGACATTTGTCATATTGACTAATTATAAAAGGAGGAGTAAGACTTTCTTTTTTCGGGTTCGATTAATCAGCACAATTCGCTTCTAGGTGATTGGAAACTTAACCAGCACATCGCGACTGGTTCTCACAGTTTATAATTTTAGGCAAATGCCAATTTAAACGCCGCAGTTACAGTTCCATATACAAGTTCAGTACGTGGCGCTCTTTAAGTTCACTTTGTAGGTTCGCCCCGGTTCTCCTTCTCCTTAAATAATCTCAGCACAGCTTCACTTCGCTACACTTAGGAGCACGAGTTATTCGGGAGAGTGTTTGGGGATTACTTGACTTAGGAAAAAGGTTTGAATAGCCTCTAACAAATGAAAGGTTAAACTTGGCACAACTGGCACTTTCACTCTAATCCTCCCCTCTCCTGGAGCTCATCGCCGCAGAATACACACGGGTATTCAGTGCTATCTGTGTGCAATCTGTACCTCGGGGGCCAGAATCAGTCAATAGTCACTTATTTCGCTTTGTGGGGGACAAGGATGAACCTCTGCTACCCATGCGTTTCGAGGATGTAGTCATAGAGTTAGAAATCGAAACTTTCACTGCCATTCAACTCTGCCATGCATCTACGAACTTTCCATGTTCGATATGTATTTGAACTCAAAAATCGCCACGGCTGATCAATAAGATTAACTACTGTCGCATAACGCTTTCAGAGTTTTTCGATTCTTCAACATTAACCTTTCATGGAAAACTGCACGCTGATGAACTGGTTTGGTCGCACCTTAGTAATCGCAAACGACCAGTGGAATCGGTTGTTTGTTCAGGGTCCCCACGCTAATGGCATGATAACCATCGGTATCAGTCATAAAAGATTCAAAATTATGCTGGACAGATAACGATGTGAAGTGCGGTTCTTGTCCAAGCCAACGATATGGGCCGGCTTCCCAAAGTGGGACCGCTTTCGATGAAAATCGACTCAGCTGGATAAACTGTGGGTGCCTTTCATAGGCCAGTGGGAACCATTTGGTTTATTGTCTCCACAATGGCACAATGATGGCGAATGGGGACGATCGAGAAGTGCAAATCATTTTTCGAAGCTCGGGAATCAGGTATGTGACATAGAGTCCAATTTTGGCGAGTATGACACCAGGTGTGCACACTATTTCCAGTGAACTGTCATTGCCAATGAAAAGAAGAACCGATGACGAGTCATCCCAGTTATCATGCCGTTCCATATGTTTTCTATCGCCGTTCTTGGTGTCGAATGGACAGTGCCAGAGTCCTAACTAACGGGTCTTACCCAGCACTCTGCCCACTTATAGAAAAAGAGGGGATGATGTTAGGAACGGAATCCGGCATGTCGGTCATTCTTGGGCTTCACTATCGCAGTAAATGAGGATCATTCACCCTCAGCGCTTTTGTTCCTATTTTGATGGCGGAAATGAGGTCAGAGAAGTTGTGGCAATATGGAGAACGAGATGGACATCATGAAAACGAATTAGCTAAGCTGGCAGGGAGGTCTGTGGGGGGGGGGGGGAGAGGTCCGCTCTTACTGCGGGCAGAGGAAGAAAGTAAGCTGTATCTAATCTAGTTCGAATGACGCCGATGAAATTTGAACTGCGTGATTTTTGTTGTGTTTTTCGATGGTGCAATCGATTGTCCTTCAGTGTTCAAAGAGCGAACGACAATTGATTTATGAGGTGGGCACATTGCAGGCGCTCCGAATCAGCCCACCCCAAACACACCGCCACCCAACATTGCTTATTCCTAGCCGACAATTCTAATAATCATGAGAGAGAAAGGGGTGGAGTGGGTGGGTGCCGACGGGCTACTGGGGTGCGCCACGCACTGAACACCATGTCATAATCATAGACGTATTTACGAATATTATTTACAAAGACTTATGAAAGACAGCGTTTGATGTCAGACTGATGTCAAAGCGTTTTGTTCTCATTACAGGACGACCACCATTTACTAAAGAGATACTAGACAAGCCTTGATGGGGACAGGGTGAAATTCGACTCACTCAACCAACTAAATGGGTAGGAGCCGTTTCAATTCGCTACTGCACTTTCACCGTTTTTAGGGGAATGGGGCATTAATATTCGGATAAGAAGAGGCAGGCGGTTAGCAGAAAATCAATGCAAATGTCGGTGGCGGACGTGTCATCGCAAACCATTCCCTATGCCCGTGTGGTGTTTGACTGATGTAGGAAAACAGAGAAGGGGGAATCGTTCAATTAAGGTTCATCTTGAAAAGGTCCCCTTTTGCTTATTCATATTTAGAATTGTCGTGCGCCAATCAATCCAAAGGAAACGATTAAATTCCTTATAATTGATTACAGTCAAGACCTCGAGCAGCGAAAAGGGTTACATAATCGAGGGCGTAATCGTCACCACATATTGAAAGCATGGCGCAATGTTTATGCTGAGGCCTCCTTCTCCATCTCTATGGGTCAATGCTACAGGGCTCGCCCGATTTCGATCCCTTCATGGGTCAAAATTTCTTCACTTTTTCGGAGGACAGACTTCCATAGATGTACAGGCATTCCGATTTGTTGGAAGAAGGAGGGGAGCCCGGCGTAGCCAGAGCGATCTGACTGTAACCAGGGCGGTTGGACAGTATGAGTCTCTCTTCCCATAGCCATGCCTGATTTTCAGCTGTTTATCCGGCAAAGATGATATGGAAAGATGTTATCATGCATACTATAGACCAGTAACGTTCATTTTTACACTAGGAAGTCTCGGAGACAAATCCATTATGTCCGGCACTGTGAGTTGCAGTGGTTCTTATCTGTTTCTTGACTAGACAAATAGAGCAATGGCTAGGGGTTTGTCACATTCTTCCAGTTGTTGTGAACTTGTGCTGTTCGCTAACATGTAGGACTCTATTGAGAGGAGTTTCAGCCGAAGAAGGTTGCGTCAAAGCGAAGGAAGAAGGATAGCGAGAAAACGGTAGCTGTCGCAGAGGATACCACCCAGACCCAGAAAGGGAAACTTAAAGTGAGTTTCGCATCATGCAAGCGAACTTGACAAATAAAGAGGATTCATGGCTCCAATCTATGCATCTGTCAATGTCTCATCTATCGAAATAAAAGTGAGTACAGCTAGATGAACACACATGTATAAACATAAGACATTGATTGGCGTGTATGCTTCCCTGCAGCTAAACCACACCAGGCCACTCATCATCGTGAAATGATTACTAGATCATTATCAAGATGATACTGTATTCGGGCGGTGTTTGTTGCAACAGTCATTGTCACTACGAAAGCGCGCATTCAAGAGAAGTGGGAGCGAGGAGCATCGTGGGACTGAGCTGGTCACTACCACTATCAGCTTCGACATGGGATAGCTCTTACTGATGTTCTCAGATATAACAACGCGCGGACTACTGTGACCGTGGCAAAAGTTGGGCCGACTGCATACCTCGCCCCTTCCCTCAAGAGGGCCTAGCGCCTACTCATTTGTTAGGTATGAGCCTGGCGAGGTAAAAGGGTGGGTGCATATATGCCGGGAACAAATTATAAGCCTTACGATTCGAATCTGAGGGAAACCGGTGTACAGTTGGGAAGAAGCGCTCGGAAGAGGCTGCTGAAATATTAGGATGATAAGAGGTTGCCTGTAAAGAAGAAGTGCTAAGATCCGGTTATTCATGCGTGAACTCTGGCATTAGAAGCCTATGCTAAAGTCTGATGATGTGAGCTAGGAACACAAAGTACAACTCCATCGAACTGACTGACCGCTACACGTCGTTAACGAGACTGTGACGGGGCGATCCCTTAGGCTTCGAAGGCGCATGTAGGTTTATCGTTGACACGCAGCCACAAAGATCGGCCATAAAGATCGATTCGCACGAAAGTCTGACAACCCAAATCGGATACTTGCGACCACGATATGGCCCTAACCCAGCTTCAACTGTATAAGTCGTCTACGCATTGACATCAAGCTAAAAGGAGAGGGGATTGGAGCGTTCTGAACCTAGACTAGAAAGCTCTTCAGAAAAGGCCATATCTCTGACTTTACGTCAATATTGGCCTCACAGGACTCGAGAGCATCACATCGAGGTTTGGGAGTGGGGTGGAAGGAATATGATGCAAGTCTCACAGAATGATCATATCGATCAACACCGTCTAAAATAAAACACAGTTTCAGAAGCCTGCTCTCAAAAGCTCGCGATAAATTTGGGGTCCAACAATGCAATAGACCACATTATCTCCAATCAGAAATTCTGTCTAACTGCCGTCGTTGTTGCTCAAAACACGGGCCATCGTCTCCTCCGCGCTAGATTCTGCTTCACAGCTGTGAAAAGCAGAATCTAGCGCGGAGGGGACGATGGCCCGTGTTTCTGCTTTTCACAGCTGTGAAGTAGAATACTTCAAGAACGAGGCCTCGAAGCCGACAACCACTGGGATTATATCCTTTCTTACAAATTTATGGGAAAAATCCAGTACCGAAAATATCGACGAAGAATGCAACCTATTCTTCGAAGTTGGATTCCTTGGGAAAGAAGTTGTTCCCCGTTTCCTTCGCGCGTTAGTCAGGTGAACACGGAAATGTCTTCCAAAAAGAGGGACCTAGTGGTCGGATCTTGCCGGGTAACGCAGGCGTCAGGATCAGAAAGTGCCAGTCATAAGTGCAGCCTTTTGACCAGCATCACAACTATCCAATTCCTATGACCTTCGAGTAGCCTATGCAGATACGCCCAAACAAGCATAAAGGCACAGTTCACTATAAAAATGGTTCCTGAGATTTCCCAATAGTATGAATTTGAGGCTCCCCTTTATACCATACCTGTCGTTATAAGGATAGGGCACAATAAGGAATCAGGGATTGTATCGTGTGAATGCCACACCCTTGGTGGACGAGTTTCAACAGCTTTGTAGAGAATGCACCATTGACAATTGAACCCATGTAGGAAGTTCAACCAACTTGTCATGACCCATAGCGACAGTGAAAGGCAATTCGGGACAGTTATGGTTTGATGTAATCAGTTCTTTGCCCGGTGGGAGCAAGTCAAATCTCGTCCAAAAACCCCCCTACATGCCATTCCAGCGTGGTGATCTCATACAACCTCTACTCCCACTACTTTTAAAAAGCTTGAAGTAGGCGGATTTTCTCGCTTGCTCCGCCACCGATCTACTCCTCTACATCTACACTTCCGCTTTTCAACTTAGAAAGGGTCTTAAAATTATTGTGAACTGTGCCTTTGAGCTTTCACATATACAAAACACATTTCGAAAGATTATCATGTTCCTTTGCGACACGACTATACCAAAAAAACCGGGCTCACAACAAAGACATGCCGCAAAGCGACGGACTTGTACAACTTCAGTTCTCCAAATAAATGCACGATTACCCGTCCAAATATGCCATTGTTCAGGGTAAAAGCCGATAGGAGAGGTCAACTGGAAAGGGTGATGTCAACATCGGTTTTTTTTTACCTAATTGTAAAGGCATTTCAGGCACTAGAAAACAAAGAGGACTCCACACAAAATGAGAAAAAGAAAAAAGTATGTTTGTTTCTTTTGGAACTGTGTTGCCCGATGGTCGTTGTCCAAAAAGGAGGAGCTGGCGATTCTAGGTAGGCTCAAGGGCTATAAGTACGGCCCGGGCTAGCAAAGTTCCCGTCCTATCACCGGAAGTTGAAAGAGTCGTCGAGAAATTCGTTAAACATGCTACAGAATCAGGTATGCTAATATGGTTACGATCTAGAGCTACAGTGAATTCGCCAGTATGCGCCATGTGCTCAAATTCTTCTTGAAAATTAGGCACCGTATGTAAGTAGAAGGAAAACTTTAAAGTAATATCAGCGAAGGCTCGCATTACAAACAGCTTTGCGAAGCGGTCTTCATGTAAAAAATCCACTAAGGTCTGTGTATATTTCCGGACCTTAACGGAATTCCCGAACAACAGGCAATGTGATGAAAAGGACGAGATATAGATTTCATATTGATCCGCACAAGACTTGAGTTTTCTACTTTCATGAGCTAGCAAAGTCATACTATTATTCGCTGAATTTGGACGCATTTCATAGTGGATAAAGAACTGTGTTGAATCAAAATGCGTCATGCATTCCGCCATTCTGAACAGGCTCGATCTCATAAGGCCCGTCCATTACGTACTACACAGTCATCCTTCGGATTTTGAAGTACAAAAGTAGCCAAAAGCATACTTCTTCGCATACTTCCGTCGAGCCTCTATTCGTGTATCTGATCCCTGGGATCCTGCCATCTGGAAGAAAGTGCAGAGAGGATATATAGAAATCGAGGTCTCAATAGAGCTGACAGAAATCAGCTCTGTTGAGACCTCTACTTCTACATCTCCTCCCTGTACCTTCCTCAGATTTCGGAGAGGATGCAGTACGACCCATGTCAACCACACTGCCAGAAGAATCAATGAAGAATCGCGGGAATACAGATTGCTGTTGTCCGATGTTCATTGATTTGTAGAAGCTCCCGTACTGCCGAGGCAGAAGCTGTAATGAATCGCTGGGCAACCAGGGTGTTCCTACTCGTTACATACGGATGCTTTGTGAGCTCTACGACAACTTCACGTCCACGGTTTCGACATTCTATAAGGAAGCCATTGTCAACGTGAGGAGAGGGGTACGGCAGGCGATATCATTTTACCCTAACTGCGCAGTGCCGCTCTCTTAAACTAAACTTAACGAAAACGATGTTGATGAAAAAAGAACAGTATCTGGTGCTCTTTCTATACTGAACGACAACGGGTCTGAACTGCGTTCGGGTAAGTGTATCTGGGCCGGGAAATCAACATTATGAATGGCCCCGATGGTGAGGAGAAGGGAATGCGCGGCCTAGGCTGCATTTAAGAAAACTGAGGGAGTAGTGTGGGAAGCAAAGAATATCTGGACTTGTGTTCACCTTTTCGACGAAGCGGTCCTCCCTACTTTGACATACGGCTCAGAGACATAGACTCTATGCAAGCAGGATGAAGTTGGAGTCACATCATTCAACGCACTGTGGAAAGGATGATGCTCGAAATTTTCCTATACGCAAAAAAACGGAAGGGAATCCGGAAATCCGAGTTTCGTCAATGAACGAAGATTGAAGGCCTAATAGGCCAGGCACGTCGTGCGATATTGTGAGGATACTTGGTCAAGACGGTTATTGACTGACTCCCTCACCGGGACGTCAACACCAAGACTGTTGCTGATGCGATAGTTAGACTTCTTTACGGAAGCCAACCGGAGAAATGTTGCCCTTGTAATCTCGAGCAGGGACGATCCACTGGACGACTTTGGTTCACGACAAGGACGATTGGGGACGCTACTGTTAAAGACAATGGATGATGAACGGAACGACAGGTGATCCAGGTGAACCGAGGCAAATGAGTGAGACTTGTTTGGGAAGGAAACTCCATTGAGCACTAGTCCTGCCAAGTTCATCTCTATATTCAGCAGCACATTCATCTAGATAAACGGTCTTGGTACCAGTTCTATTATAGAGTGCTTCGCCTTGACAATTTTAACTTTAAAAGCTGCTGAAGTATGCATTTGATCTTATTACTTATTACGATCCTAGGGATCGAAGCACTTCGTGGGGAGAGTCGAGAGATACTGGAGTTACGGCCACCACCTGACAGCTACAGAACTTTCTGCACAATGCCGGACCGTAACCGATTTCCGGTATTTTTTACGTGTTTTCTTCTAATAAAAGGACAAACATGGAGCAGTTTAACCTAGCCGTCTACGTCGGGAGTCCCAAAAGTTTCCACGCACAAAATATTTTCGAACCTCTTTTGCAAGTACAAGCTCTATCATCCACTAATAAATGCTCCTTCTCTATCGATAACTTGTCAACAGGAGGAGTTAAGTTGAGCGAAGGTCAATTCAGTTAAAGTTGGCAACTTATCCACTGGCACATCAAGCCTTCAAGATGGTAACCTAAAAACTTGGTCAGAACGTCCAAAATACCTAAGAAGTATGTGGAAACTTTTGGGACACCTTGCAGAACGAGACGCTTCACTCAGTCCATTTTGAACTCTCCCCCATGTTCTACATTCTGGGCCACTGATTCATTTGGGCGTACTGGTGCATCGCCGTAGAGAAAGGGGAAGTCGACATCTTCAAATGCTGCTCACTTTTCCAATCTTTCAGGAAATTCAATGCATTGATGAGACTCGTATTATTCTTGAACAGAGCGAACCCAATATGAACACTTACATACATGCAAGTAGAGTCAAACTGGATAGGGTAAGTAAATACCAAAAAGTTTAATGCCGTGTAAAAGAGGAACCTTCTTGAAAGACGAAAGCTCTGTGACGCACCATGTACCAGTGCAGAATCATTTGAGTGTCACCTTCATGCTCTACTGAGGGCCAGCTGATTCCGTAATCTCAGAGAAGTCGTTAGACACACTAGACGGATAACGGACCCCTGTCGATTGGGGCTGACCTCGTCAGAATTCTGGTCGTCGATCGTTTTGTAAAGATGACGAAGATCTTAGGCGATGACCTAGTTCCGGGGATACTACTTCTGACGAAGCTTAACACAGTAATAGACATCATAGACCGAAACTTCTCAGTGATTCGAATGTCTACTCGAGAACGAAACGATTATAAAGACTACCTTACTGACTGCCCTCGCTGAACCCGGGTTGGGTGACTATCGATCGCGTCACAGCCCGGCACATGCCTCAGGAACCGAACCCTCTATTCAAACCAGTCGTTTCAAACGCGGTAATAGCGATAACAGTAGTAAACGGAAAATATCAATCGTCCACCCTTATTTTTGTTGCTTCAGGCCGAACGAGTCTACATTCTAACCCAAGGACCAAAAGAGAATAGTATAGAAGATTTTTGGCGCATGATATTTCAGGTATTGAGAAGCATTAGACTCAGTTGGGTTACCTTGAAGAAAGAGATCTTTCAGGAGCAGTGTGCTGGCGTGGTCATGTTGTGTAACTATTTTGAGGACGGCATGCAAAAGTGTGAAGAGTATTTTCCAACGGATGGCGGCGGTTACAAGTACTATGGAAAGATGTTTGTCAATAACAAAAAGGTTGGAATTCTCAAAAAGGAACAGCGGAATTCCCTCGAAACGCTTGGTTCACCCTTATGTAATCTTTCTCCACATTTGTGACTCGACAAAATGGCTCATTCAAGGTGGACCACCTCGATCAGCACGACATTTACACACTCGAAGTTCTGCCTGACGGCTGTTCGAACTCGATCCTTACTCGGCTCGCTCATTGTACAACATGGCCGGACAAAGCCGTGCCAAGTAGTGGTCGTATGGTTCTTCGTTTGTTAAAGTGGATGCAAACACTGGACGCGGTAGGTATTTCTCCTGACAGATACCATTCTGAAGGATGACTGAACCGAATGGCTTCAGAACGCTTCTGTGGCAATCGTGAGCGGAGCCGGTGTTGGGAGGGCAGGCACGTACATTGCAATTGATCAGATGTGCAACCGGCTATTCAAGGGACATGAAGCATCGGTTAGCATATTTCAGTCCTGTTTGTATTCCCCCAGTCATAGGATCAGCAAAGCTCTAGAACTGCCAAATCGAAGCAGTAGTAACGACCTACGGTCGGGTCACTGCCGTTCTGTTGTGGGTAGGGCTTCTGTGCAGTAGCTTGACGGAGCTCCAGGGCTTCATATTGCCTTCTCATGAATTTCAGGTGAAGGAAGTTGCCATGGATATACGTAAACAACGTGCGCACGCCATCTCAAATGAATTGCAATACTTTTTCATATACTCAACAGTACTCGACTACATTAGGGTGAATATTTTCTCATACGAAAATATGCTGAATTTGATCAAACGACATGAAAAGGTCGCTAACGGTCATTGGCTGCCCATCATCCCAACTTCAGCTCCTGTTGGGCCTAACCAGGGAGGGGTAGTCTACTTATCTTGGAACTTTGAATTCAGACCCAGATAAATCGATAGAGTTCTGAATGCTGTTTACGAAAATGGAAATCAAAACTGCAAAATGGTTCTCCTTAAAAGGTTATGGGGGCCCGAATTTTGCTCGACAGTAGTATCAATTGGAAATGCGAACATATCAAACGCACACGTGACCTAGTGGTAGTGGTCTCGTTTCGTGGGTGTAAAATGAGGGGTCCCTCCCCGCCATTGTCCGCACTTTTGCAAAGTGTTTTTTCATTTTATCAAAGGCTCTCTAAACGTTTTCTGACATTTCTTTAGACAATTGATACTACTGTCGAGCAAAATTCAGGCCCCCATAACTTTTTAGGGAGAATCATTTTGCAGTTTTAATTTCCATTTTCGTAAACAGCATTCAAAACTCTATCGATTTATCTCTGGGTCTGAATTCAAAGTTCCAAGATAAGTAGACTACCCCTCCCTGGTAAGACGTAGAAGATTCTGAATTAAATCGAATACTAAACATGTAGCTCTCAGTTCAGCAACATGTAATCGCTTTCATGTAGGACTCCACAGAAAACACAGTAAAGTCATCGTGTGTGGGGCTCCCGAACCTTTACCCTACTCACTGCAATCTACACATTAAGGCCGGCTGAAGTCATTGCCATTGAAAACTTTAAAACTCACCTGTTTCTCTGGTCGATAAACTGCAAAATAAGACGGGCTTCTGTGCACCCTACGTGTTGATTCAATCACTTCAAGTTGCCCGTGCCAAATGAGATTTTCTGAAATAGCCACTTTTCTAGGGAGAAAAAAGGTTTTATGGCGACATAGATCGAATTACCCACAATCTGTTCTATCTTCGTTCAAAATATTAAATATTGGTGATGTAATTGAAGAGAAAAATGAAGGCTGTCTAATGGGGCCGCATTCTTTTGACTTTTCTGCGTCCGTTCACTGGGACTGTTACTAATCAATACAAATCGATGACCAGTAGTAGTAACCAATGACCACTTGTAAATTAGTAGGATATACCCATTCAAACTGAAAAAATGTCGCACAATCAAGGCCTTCCAGAGTGGAGCTCTGTTATATTTCTGAGCTCTTCTTGTAGAGTTTGAAAACCCGAATTTGTTGACGCATTCAACCTGGTAGACCCTCATTTTTGGCAGGCTTATGTCAAAAATAGCAAAATGCAGGTCCCTGTTTTGAGCGCGAAGTCAGAATTGCTTGCCATTGTAGTGTTCAAGTGGGATAAACGGATACTATCCCTACAGAGGGCCGCACGGGAGACAGAGGAGCGAAGTATTGTACGATGCGCTTTCACCATTTTTCCTTTCCCTCCTCAACTACCCAACAAAAATAACACTCCATTACATTCCTTAACATTCTAAAACATATCTAACCTATCTAAATGCGATCAAATTCAGGCTAAAATCCCGAAATACCACAACGTCGTCTCGAAATTTTATAGCGAATTGAGTCAGGCAATATAACATGTCATAGATACATATATTTAATTGAATAAAGATTGACAATTCTTGGAAATAAAGTCTGGATTGACATTCTCGAACGAATACCAAGACATGAGAAGAGCTCATTGTGGACTTTCCACCTTTCTACGTCACTGCTTCAGCTTCAGGAAAACATGATCAGGATAGGGGATTATTGTGAAGCATTTTTGTGGTAGCGAAATCATCCTAAAGTCCAGGATGATTTTATCATGAGTAGGTTTCGCTGATGAATCGGGAATCATGGGTTAGCTGATTACTTAATGTAAAAATCAAAAATACCATCACTTTGTCATTACTCTTAGATCGTATTACTGCAAAATCAAAGAAAGAAATGAGGGAAAGTGAGACTGTGTTCTAAGGACTGATAGATAGCAGCTGCAAAGGAAATGTCTGCGGAACTATCCCATTATCGACCATCTTCCTTGTTTCATTGATCCTACGTAGATCATACGATTTCGATACAAGGTGGGCCTAGACGATCAGGAGACTTCGTAAAATCACTGGAAAGAAGTTATAACGCGACAGAAGGGTGAAGATGACATCTGCCGTCGAGCAATTGAAGAGCATTGTAGGATGCGCCATGCATTGTTTCACTCTCGAAGTCAAAGAATGCTATTTGAGGACGTGGCAGCGCATGCTAATGTTTTTACTTGGGAGAATCCTTCGACTCGAATCCACTGAATCATTCGTAGATATCTTCGATGAAGATCAGTCCATAAAACAAAAACAAGGAGAGCAGTCGTTTAACGCTTTTTAAGAACGAAATGCGTTTTTAGTCGTGACGCATGGAAAACGTTTTTCTAATATCCATCTGATACAACTTCATTGAAATCTGATGGTTCAATAAATAACCCTATACCTTTCCACCTGATTGACTCCTCCAGAGCCCGATGTGTGATACACGACATCAATGGAGAGCTAGTTGTAAGATGCCATGAATTCCAAGCCAACTCTGTAGAAATAGTGCGGTAATTCGAGAGCATGGCCCATTTATGAAGCAGTCTCCTACCTAGCCTATGTGGGAGTTCAATCGTGAGAAACACCGTAGAAAAATGCGAACATTGATAATGAAGCAAATAAGCAAAGATCTCATCCACAAAAAATTGGGGGCTCCGCCATTACGAATGAACCTTTTGTTTGTATGACATTAATCATTTATTGGTTTCTTGGTGTAATATTTCTATCCCAAGCAAAGTAAAAGTTTTTTTTGATGAAGTAGAGCACCTAACAAGGTGCGCAAAAACCAGAACCAGCTGCGCGAAACTCTTTTACTGCCTAATTTATGCAATACCTATAGCTAGCTGTTGTTTCAGGTCATGGAATCGGGTATAGATCTCGTGTACCTGTGAATGATTCCTTTTCTTCTGGAATTCGAGAAAAGAAGACTAAGTCGAGTTCCTGTCAGATTTAGTTAAAGACGTTAGCTACCGTTATTTGCTAATCAGGAATTAGATGTGACCACCAGCTAAGCAAGACACAACAAATTTCCTTAGAATCGTACCCGCAACTAAAGTCCTCTCGAGTTCCTATACGCGCTTCTCGATAGTCTTTAGGGAACCAAACTTGAGTGTCCTTCACCCTAACCGGCTTTGCACATCCAACGGGATCTCAAGGCGGCGTTCTCCTATCAATAAATAACTTGTTAAGCGACCAACCACCTGATCACATCTGGGAAAGATCACATTTCCATCCCCAGATCATACCTGGGAAAGATCACTTTCCAAGACAACGAGGTCAAAGAAGACCTTGACGGACAATAAAAAAAACAGTAGTTACTAGATATATTTATACAATACGTTTAGAAATACTTATTTACAAATTCATAGAGGCATGTAAGGTGAGTGGACCTTCAAATGCACTAGAGCTTCATTCTTCTTGATCGGCTGAACTTTTTTTCTTGTGTTGTCGCACACCACGCAATTTTCCCAGACAGCATTTGTCTGACATACGTGGCGCATTCTGTGACATCAGGGGACAGGTCTTCTTCTTCCTGAATAATTAAGAATCATCAGAAACATATGACGACTGCTAGAATACTCTCAGTACTACTACCATTTGAAGTTGGAAAAATGACTGGATACCTACCCCCTCAAGAAAATTTTCACACGAAATTTGAAATCAATGTAGATGAACTCATTCTAATATCCACACAAGCTACCAGATAAACGAAGAAATCATGCCCATGGATTCCTACTCGTCATATCATACTTTAGCGCCTACGCTGGGCCATTTCTTGGCAGAGTTGCACGTCTCTCAAAAGTAGTTGTTTACCAAAACTGTTTAGAGTTCGATGCAACTTAACAATCGATTTCTCAAAAAGAGGTAATCATTTCATTTTTTGGAGATTTATCAAGGAAATCCTGACGGAAATTCTTATGAGAGTTTTATAAAAAGTACTTCTAAACAAGTAAAACTCACATTTCCCAAGCGCTACTCGTTGCCTCTTTAGCGACATTGACGATCTTTGAACCAAGTGAAGGTTCTTGCTTGGAGAAGATAGCCGATATGCTATCTTCCGGAAACGTCTGCTCGAGCTTGGCTTTCTCTGTCTCCTTTTCCATACTCCATTCTGGCTTGGGCATGTCAGACATCAGTTTCATTTCGAGAAGGGAATTGGTGGTTGGGAAGAAGAAACGGTCGGTGGACGCTTTCGGCTGGATGTTGCGCTGAACGGGCTTATATGGTCGGTTGGAGGGCCTTGTGGGAACCTGATCTGAGCGATGACTAACAGTAAGTGGGCCGCTTTTAGTACACTTACACCTGATAGCTAACCAGAAGCCGCTTTCTGGGATGCGATAGTGCCTTAGATAGATGTTTACAAGCAAATGCTACCCTCTAAGATGGAGAGTATGAGCAGACTTTCTTAATATCTTGGAGCGACTTTACTCTTTCTTTCCAAGAAATATAGAGGCTCGCAACGATTAAAATTTCTACTGAAAGTGATTCGCTCATTCAGAGGTTGTACACCTAACTAGCTTGAGTCTTCAGTAGTGCGTGTGCTTGCTCTCAGAGGCACTTTCATTTGAACCTAATGAAATTAGCATAGAAAAAAAAATGGGGGAAATTACAATATGAATTTCTTGCCGACACTCAAAAAAGCACTTCTGAACTTCATGAGTACATATAAAATGTTGTAGAATTAAAACCTTCATACATATTTCATCGAGCTACTGCGCCCACATCCGCAAGCCGTGTACTTATACGACACTGATCTCTGGCCACGAATGGAGTCAGTCTATCCCTGTACGTTCTCATCAATTGTAAACACTTTGCTTGAGGAATCTTCGGCTAGCATCTGTTTTTTATTACCTGAGAGATAGGAATCTCGAAAAGCCTTCCGCAAGCCGTCGGTTGCTCTATTCATTGCGGTATTTTGTTCCCCTTCAATCCGATAGTTAATTAACCATGCTTCATATTTGTCTTGCTTCTAAGCAGTCCTGAAATTACGGTATGAAATAATAAAAACACGAAACTCATGGGCCTTCATTGCCGCTTGCGAGCGGGTCTCCGTACAGTTCAGGTTTATAATTTGTAGACAACAGGTTCTGAGTGGGGTGCATTTCGAACGCTGCACGTGAATATTCTATCAGTCCCTTTGTCATAATCACATGAACTTCTCAATAACCCCAACATCAAAGAAAATGGAACAATCAAAAAGTAAGTCTCCACTTTCTTCAGGCTTATCGGTGAACTGACCGGTAAGTGATAGATGAACCGATGGATGATGATCCAAAAAGAAAATCCAAAAGATAAATAACCGCCCTAGATCTAGAAAACCCGCTAATTATGCCGAATAGTCGAACAACGGAAATACAGCTAAGGTCCGCGTCTCGGAGAAATCACTGAGAAACCATCCCATAATCGACCACCTTTCTCCTCCCGATTGATTCTAGATCATACGATTTCGATCGGAGCCTCGCACGCTGATCATAAAATCTTGTAAAATTACTCGAAGAGATGCCTATGCTGTGTTTCGAAAGAGCAAGCCTTCCAGAATCAATCTATTATCTAGCCAAGTCTAGTCCATGCTGAAAACACCGAAAACCGTAGTGTAGAGCTTGCACTGAATAAAGTTGGCTGGAGCTAAATGTCGTGACAGTGTTCCTCATTGGATATTATCATGCAGAATTACCTCATAACACTCTATATTAAGTGGTTCGTATTGAGGAGAAGCATACCCTGCCCACTCAGCATCATAGTAGAATTCAAAAGCGCAGCTAGATGATAAAAGATCCAGGCTACCTCAAGATGTGCTATCTGGTTTTTTATCGCAAAAAGTCCAGCACAAATCGCAATTTTGGAGTGGTTAACAAAGATGGTGGCATAATTACGGTCTCGAGAATTCGGAATTGGGTAGGCTATTGCCTACTGTCCCATACCAAAAAAAGCCCATGATATTCGTGGAAATTGGCATTATATTTCTGACCATGAACGACTTTCGATGAATCTTGGCATCGTGTGAGTTTCGGTATGAGGTGTGTGGTATAGCCTCGGCCAAGATGATACAGCTCTTTATACAGTCAACGTTTCGGCATTACCGCCTTCGTCAGGACCTGGAAGCCAAAAAGAATTTGAGATTCATCCAATTCATGCACCATTTCAGACTTCAGTTAGCTCAAGTATAACCTACAGACATCTAAATAGGTCTCGAAAACCACAACAAGGGGACCCACCTTAGAAATAAGAAGCCGAGATGTGAGCCACCTTTCAAACTGCCTATTTAAACATTTTCACAGTGGGTGGGCCCCGGGTGACCTGACCCCCGACGTGAAGCCGGTGGCAATTGTAGCCCACACAGGTCGATGAACGGGGCGAGTTCACTTGTTATGGCTAGGCATTCGTCTTTCCGGTTAATTTTGGGGTCTTTTGCGCGGATCCAAAACGCTTCCAAAGTTTTGCGCGCGGAGGTCGTGGGTTCACGCATCAAAATCTGACTGAGACTTCAAACTCTACCCCTCCGTGGCGATTCCTACGATGGTCTCCGAGGGGGGTTTTAGGCCTTGAATTCTTCAGACCAGCTAGGTGTTCCTTGATTCTACATATCAAAGGCCGCCCGGTCTCACCTATGTATTCGTCCCCGCAGGCCTCACAAGTGATCAAGTAGATCACCCCTGAAGCCATGCAGTCCCCCTCACGCCCGTTGGGACAGATGACACAGTGGGGGGTTATGCAGAGACGGTCGTACAGACGATTTTGAACCAGCTTTCTCCTGAGATTGGTAGGAGGAACTTCGACCACCCGCACCATGTCATCAAGGCCACACCTGCGCAGAGCTGTTCTTACGTCAGAACTGACCAAGTCTGATACGAAGGGAAGGCAAAAGGTCACTTTCTCCAAACTTTCGTCAGTATGTCCGTGGGGTCTGCTACGTGGGGGTCTGCGAAGGAATTGTTCTTTCCAGGGATACCCATTAGTGATGGCCACCTCTCGAGCGAGCTCTACCGATTCTGCCACTTCGCGATCACCTGATGAAACCATTTTCGCTGTCCTAAACATGTTGCGCGTGATGGCCTGCTTGGTTTTGAGAGGATGCGCCGACCTAAAGTGGACCAGGATATTCTTGCTGGTGGGTTTCCTATACCATTTGGTCCTAAGAAACCCTCGCTCAAGCTGAACCTGCATGTTTAGGAAAGGCAGCCATGTGTCTATGGGCTTTTCCCGTGTGAATCTAGTATTTTCAGCTTGGGTGTTCAGCAGCTCAAAACATGTGTCCATTTCCTTTTGAGTAGAGCAGGCGACAAAGCAGTCGTCTACATAACGGCAATATAGCACAGGTCGGCGATCCAAAACGGGCCTTTCTATTCTTGACATGTAGACAATGGCTAGCACAGGTGCCAGCCGCTGGCCCATGGCTAGTCCCCTGATTTGCCTGAAGTACTGGCCGGACCACCTGAATATTGAGCAGTCAAGGCATTCCTTGACCAAAGTCATGACGTGGGAGACAGAGAGGCCATACATGTTTTATCGAACCCGCATGTTCATTCAAGAGCTCGTGGGTGGCCTGCATGGCGTCCCCATTCGACACGTTTGTGTAGAGAGATGTCACGTCAAACGATTCTATGACGTGATTTCTCCTGAAGCGAGTCTCCCGCAGTTGGTCGAGGAACCTCCTGGTGTTACTGAGGTGGGCGGGGATAAATGTTAATAACTGCGTCAACACGAGGTTTAGCAGCCATGATATACGATCGGTAGGGCCTCCCACGTTGCTTATGATGGGGCGAACTTTGAAGTCCGAGGGATCGAGGGACGCCTGGGTGTTTGGAGAAAGCTTATGCGTTTTTATAAGGACATAGAGAACTGGGCACACCGGGAGGTCACACTTTAAACGTGTGATCAGTGATTTAGGTAAATCTGCCCTATGTGCTATGTCCAACCAAACACTGTTTAAACGGCGGTACTGCCTTTTGTACTCTCCCTCTGATGATGGCTTGTAGAGGGTCCCATCCCCCAGGTGGGTCTGTGTGATCGCAGCGTCCAGACCTCGCGGCATAACCACGAATTCGCCCCCCCCTTATCACTTACCGAAATCTTAATGCTTTTGGAGTTTGAAAGGTCTCGGAGCTCGGCAAGCCCTCGCTTCTGCGCAGCGGTGATGTTGGTAACGGGTGGCCGGTGGCTGTGCCGTCTCAGAATAGAGAATACAGACGTAGCAAATAGGCGGAACTTAACATCGACAGCGGGATTTGGGTCCTGTGGTCTGAAGAATAGGGGAGAGAAAGGGATAGCCGGGAATCGGCTTGCTGGATGTTCATGGCCGCTTTCCTGTTGGTTGGCCTTTTGGCGCAGGCTGTCCTGTAGTGCCTGAAGACCCCCCAGGACTTTACGCGATACACCACGACCTATCATCTGTGTAACTGCAAAACTGGGACCTAGATTCAGAACCGATAGTGCGTCCTCAGAAAGACTGATGCCACCTATAACAGTAACCCTAGGAGGTCTGGGCCCGGATTCCCCACTGATGTCAGTTTGGTGGTGGTCTACAGTGTTGGAGATAGGAATGGCTGCCTTTCCTAAACATGCAGGTTCAGCTTGAGCGAGGGTTTCTTAGGACCAAATGGTATAGGAAACCCACCAGCAAGAATATCCTGGTCCACTTTAGGTCGGCGCATCCTCTCAAAACCAAGCAGGCCATCACGCGCAACATGTTTAGGACAGCGAAAATGGTTTCATCAGGTGATCGCGAAGTGGCAGAATCGGTAGAGCTCGCTCGAGAGGTGGCCATCACTAATGGGTATCCCTGGAAAGAACAATTCCTTCGCAGACCCCCACGTAGCAGACCCCACGGACATACTGACGAAAGTTTGGAGAAAGTGACCTTTTGCCTTCCCTTCTTATCAGACTTGGTCAGTTCTGACGTAAGAACAGCTCTGCGCAGGTGTGGCCTTGATGACATGGTGCGGGTGGTCGAAGTTCCTCCTACCAATCTCAGGAGAAAGCTGGTTCCAATTGCCACCGGCTTCACGTCGGGGGTCAGGTCACCCGGGGCCCACCCACTGTGAAAATGTTTAAATAGGCAGTTTGAAAGGTGGTTCACATCTCGGCTTCTTATTTCTAAGGTGGGTCCCCTTGTTGTGGTTTTCGAGACCTATTTAGATGTCTGTAGGTTATACTTGAGCTAACTGAAGTCTGAAATGGTGCATGAATTGGATGAATCTCAAATTCTTTTTGGCTTCCAGGTCCTGACGAAGGCGGTAATGCCGAAACGTTGACTGTATAAAGAGCTGTATCATCTTGGCCGAGGCTATACCACACACCTCATTATATTTCTGGTCTAGCATTGTTTTCCGGAAAAAAGCTACGTCATCATCACAGGAAAGAAGGAACTCATTCGGAAATTTCTGCACTGACCGGTACTGGGCTACCTTACGCATTCGAATAGGTTCCCTATCTATTAAATTTTGCAGATGAAGCCTTGGAGAATGGGAACTCATAAGGCGACAACCAATATTTCGGAATGATACGTCACCAAAGCTTGAACCTCTGAATTTCGCTCAGTTTTGGAGCTCGACTGATGGCAGTCTCAAGAATAAGGTTGAAATTCGGCAAATTTAAGAATAAAGTTGAAATTCGGACTCAACAAATACAAACAAACAACAAACCATTATCGATATCACTCCTGCTGAGACCAGCCGAAGAGCAAACATGGAATTTGAGTATAGAGCTTCATTTTTTTCAAATATGAAGGTGACCGAGTCACAAAGTTACAGGGTTTGAAGTAACCGGGTTAGTTACACATTCGTATAAACAATGGAAGAAGTTTCTGTCTGTTTAGAGTTACATAATATATAACCAACCTCTTAGGCAGAACTATACAATTTCTGGGGCGAGATAATATTAAGGATGCATGCATACATAATATTTTATAGATGTAAAAGCTATAGCTGAGCTCCGGAATTAGGTACACTTGAAGAAATCGTCGGTGGACTCGACATGCAGCACTTGCTTCGATGGCATATCGTAGTCGGAAACCTGGAAGAAAGATTTTACTCACCAAAACGTCTTCTAGACTTTTTCTGCCTTTCACTTTGCTGTTGCCTCGATCTGAAGCCCCTTATCGTATCGAGTCCCGAGCGATTCCGAAGATCCGTCCCTACATTCACCTAATCATCCATCTTGCATCCTACTAACCGGCTTTTTTCGTAGTGCGATCTTTTTTTTCTGGTGAGAACAATTTGTTAATGTAGGATTTTGGCCACGCTTAACTAGATGACATTGTTTTGTTCTAACTTCCACTCTTTCTTTTTGAGCGACTGCCTCTCTCAGAGCAAGTCTAAAAGAGGATGGAAAGCCCGGAAACAAAGTATTTAGTTCCAATGTCATCGTAGAGTTCCTTTCAGACTCAAAGTCGAATTGTTGTTATATCGGAGTCGCATTCGGAAATTCCAAGTAAACGTAAAATTTGCAAGACTGGAGCGTTTGCAAAGAAGATATTTGGAAGAAATCTGCTGTCCAAATGTTACATGGAGTCCTGCTGCTACAAATTAATCAGTGTATATAGGTTGGCTTCTCTAATACATACGCTTCCTTGCTAGTAAGACTTGTCACAAGAAATCTGCAACCGATCCAACTATTCTCTATACTACGAAGAGAATTGGCTTCCGATGAGCTGTGTGGCGTTGGTTCGTGGGATTTGAACTGGAAAGGAGGAAAAAAGAACGCTCCAGGCTTAGTCTTTCTCGTCCAGAGGGGCGTTTCAGCTGTATCTTACTCTGTACTACTAGATGTACATATCTTACTGTATCCAGCTGTATCTAAATTCACGTGGACGAAGTTTTCATTCTATGCTTAGCCTGCAAAACCACTCATCAGCAAATGAACTATGTCTTCAAGTGACTTATGGCTGGCAGGAGCAAGTTTCGATTCAAACATATTTCACTCACCGTTTTCTCCTCAAACATCCAGTAGGCTTCATCGCTTCGCGGATCCTTCGGAACACCAGAACGCAAATCGTCAGGAAGATTAGGGAAATATACGGTTTTATCGTTAAGAATTGAAGGTCTGTTGTTCAATACACTGTATGTGGCGAATACATTTCCCTGAAATCGGTACCGTTTATGAGCACTATCATGGATTGCGGGCAATATAAACGGGGGAAGAAGGGGGAGGTATAACAAATGAATGCCTATCATGACAGTTAGTCCTCATACGGTAGCACGAAAACGGATTGGTAACAGACTGATTGGAGAGAAGATCTTACCGATAGCAGAATGACGCTTCCGTTTGTCAACGGGAATGCAGCTTGTGGATAGAATAATACAAGATCGTGCAATTCTTTTGGATAACCATCAGCCTCACTGAAAATATATCTAACGATTGAAAGTCAGTCCTATCGGGTGCCTATCGTAAAAAATGTTCCTATTACTGTGAAATAAACTTAGGATCCAGAGCAGCACCAAACTATTCGGGTCATCGCAAAAGCCTAAGTTGTTAGACGCCATCACAAGAGTGCCTATTGACCACTGCATTGTACGCCAAATGCATGAACCCAGCCACTGGTTAGCAGGAGTTGCATTCAGACTTGCCCATATTAGCATGGTCATCGAAATTCGCAATGTAGAGTAACAGAAAATGCGATAGAGCTAGTCAGGGAAGGGTGTTGATGAACGACATGCACTTTGGGGTCCTTCTCCAAAGGCGATTCGATGGAACGTACCGCTGGATCAGGATCAGCTTCCACTACGACTGGCGCTATTCCTAGTTCATGTTGACCGCTGGATTATTTTTGGGAAACAATTAAAGCGAGCGGGCTACGATTAAATAAGGAAGCCTGTAGAACGAATAGCTCAGCATCGTCATTGCACCTGACCACCCACTATAGTTACCATAGAGAACTGTCACTAACATACGGAAAAAAGACCACTTACATAAAGCTGACACCATCAAACGTGTAGCCGTAGATGGCCCTCTCGGCGAACAGCAGCACAAGCTTTTCGGACGTTGTGGTGGCGTTGACGAATCCAGGTCCTTTAGGGAATACCTGGCAAAGAACATGGATTATTTACTAGCATTTCTACATTGACTCAGATATCTCGCATAATTATTAGTAGTTCCACCAATAAGAAGGTGAAAACTCACATATAAAAATATTCTCGAAAACTTAATGTTCCAGTTAAAAAGCTTCAAATTCAAAAGAAAAAATAGTAGGATTTCTTCACCTCATTCCTGTGAAAAATGCCCTTGCCCCTGCCGAAAAATACCATATTTTGTTGTTATAAGCAGTTTTTTTTTTACGATATTGTTTCAAAAGTATTAGAAACAACAAACATATACACAACAACACCAGCAACAACAACAACAACAACATACATGGACAGTGTAGATCAATCATTTCAAGCTACACCTCGATTCGTTTATTTTGCTTGGTCTTCGAGAAATGATCCCGACTCCGAAATTTCGCAGCCAAATTTCTATTTTTTCCAATTTCCGATCAACTTAATGTGAACTGCTCATGTAGGTGGACTAAGCTGTCACCCAGTACAAGCCAAACTATGTTCAGTCACAAAGCGATCCTTTTATGTTATACTTATTATGCATTAATCACGACAGGACAAGTAATTTTCGATTTCTTCAAACCGTAACGATTGTGTTTCACATGCAGTGACTTATTTGCTGATACTTTTCTTGCTGATTGACTTGCATTTATTTATGGCCGCTCACTTGCACTATTTATGCATTTCCCATATAATATGAGGAAATTGGTTCTGTTCCAATTTCATGAATGTTCATTAGAATTTCAAACTCACAGATTGAATTTGTCTGCCGTTGTCAATAAATTTCCTGTCCCGCACACGGTAGACCTTGTCCCCATTGAAGACCACCCATTCCGATGGTGTCACTTCAAATTCAGTTTCAAAACGGTAAAAAACAACATAAGCATTTTCAGTAAAAAGCAAGATAAAAGTTTCAAAAAACAAATAAAAAGCTAGAAATATTCATATACGACTGACTCACGATAAGTAATCGAATCGATTTGTTTCGGGCATTTACTCAGACTGACGAAGCTAGTTTTGACCTTCTCTTTGTCGGCAGGTGCACGGCCTGTAAACATGCTTCTTTCAATGAAAACGGAAGAGGTAGAGCAAAGGAATATGATGGGGTTAAGGCTCATATGATCCTTGGATTGAACCCTTTGTGCATACCACTCGTCTAACTAAACCTGTCATCTGTTTGAAGTTGGTCGCTTTATCAAAGTCACCTCTGATAGCAAGGTTAAAGTCACTAAGATCGGATTACAAAACACTCTCGCTAACACTCGACCAAAAAACCAGAAATGGCTTGAAATAATGCTAACCCGGAGTGAAATTTCAACCCAATTCAAGCAGCAGGTTCCCTACCTGGGTCCGTAAGTTCCACATCAACGTCAGCAGTCATAACAAGTGGAATGAATATCAGAAGTGGAAGCATAATGGAATTGGTCCGACAGATGTACCGCTAAATAGGGAGTGGACCTTCTCAGCGAACCCTAGGGAACGATTATGGAGCGTATGTCTCTGAGTGCCTTCCGCCCCGTCCGAGTGAGTGGGTGTCATGTTCAGGCCAATTCAACCCTCCATAAATACAACCAATTTGAAGATGTTAGATTGTGACCCTTGAACAACGAATATCACTATTAACACCAACACCCCATCAACTGAGTACTTGAAATCATAGATCACAGGGAAAATTTCCCTCTCAATGCTTCGTACCGCATTCTCCGATTGGCGTTAATACTATAACGGAATGATAAAAATACTAATTGAAAACATGTTCAAATATCATTCCGGAACTTATCCTTCATCTACGACAAGCACTGTTTCCCACTAGCTAGATAGTCGGATTCCAAAAGCGAAGACGTTTCGATCCTTGGAGGTGATCCATGCCTTGACATCGGCCATCAAGTGATCCAAATCGACGGAAGTTCTATTCCCGAGCCAATTTGCCAGCGAACGGTTGACGAGATAATCCATAAGAGTTACTGCTGGTGAATATGGCAGATTTAGGAGTAGATTCCATTTCCTGGTTGGCTTTGGCTGGTTGTTCCATCTCCAATAAGTTACTGATGGTGAGATCGCGGTATGACTCAGTCACCTTCCAATCTTTCTCGGCAAACAGTCCACGCCCCTTCGAGGGGTTGAAAACAAACAACCT
Source organism: Haemonchus contortus (assembly GCA_000469685.2). NCBI lineage: Eukaryota > Metazoa > Nematoda > Chromadorea > Rhabditida > Trichostrongylidae > Haemonchus > Haemonchus contortus. The sequence goes on from LS997563.1 coordinate 1,169,011, forward strand.
TCGAAGGGGCGTGGACTGTTTGCCTTACACTGCCTGCCTCCCTCCTCCCCCTTAGCACTGCCTCCGCCGGCACGCACGCCGGCACGCGCGCCGGCGGACTATGAAAGCAGCCATTCGCATTCTATCGAGAGAAAAAAGCCGCAATAATCGAGAGAAAAAATCCGCAATAATTATGCATCAACCTAATATTTTCTCGGATATAGAAGAGGTATCCCTTCTAACTTGAGAGGGCGTCATAAAACCAACCACTTCTTCAGATCACTAGAGTTTTGTTTTTTGATGGCTTAATGGGCACAGACAATAACCTATCAAACTCTATAAAAAAATTGTTGAAATATTTCATGATAAAAAAGTGAAAAAATGCCAATTTGCGATTCCCAAGCAATCGGAAGTTTTTGGTGCGGGTACTGTATGTACTTATAATAAGCGATTATTCCTATAAAAAACAAAAAATGCTTTGGAAGCGTGGGCCGCGTTCAATCTACGAGCGATAGCTGCTGTCCATACCACAGCTTTTCTTCTTCTCATGTTAAAAAATATCTTCACACTACCAAGCGGTGCAGAACGATCCACCTCAGCCGGGGATTGATGGACCGCGTTTTTCCCATAGCTCAACAACCTGATGCTCAGGTTCGTGCCGGGAATCTATTAGGGAAACCGAAAAAATAACAAGAACCGAAGACAATTACGATTACCGTAGAGTTTGTCCAGCGCCACCCTATCGACATTGGGAACACCGTCCAATGTGCCATAAGGGACCATTGCAGGCTTCATAATCGGATACATAATCGACCTGACAAAGTACATTCAATTTACAGATGTAATAATTTATCAAATTATGCATACTCACCCTCTGTAGAAGTTGTGCGGCAATCCGAGGGTGTGGCCAATTTCATGAAGCAGAGTATGGTAAAGTGAGATACCTCTCTGAAAACTCCGAAAATTTTCCAAAGGATTGCTTCTATTATATCAAGCGCGCGGCCGGGAATTACTAGCTCAAAACCACTGCAGAATAACCAGAATTTGTTCATTTCGAATTAAAAAAGCCGAAGCTTTTCTGAATTATCAAATTTGATAAGACTCCCAGCAAATGCCAACTAACCACGGAACAATTCCGCGGACTGTAGTAATGCGGCTGCACTGATGTGGAACGAAATGAACTCACCGGCTCATGCTTGCGGTAGCCCCACAGATGATCTTTATCGAGAACGATCCGGCTATCAATTGGTTTCGTGGCTCCAGCAACAGCTAAAACTGCTTTGAGGCTTCGTTCGACCGCTGGCAACTCATCTATAGTACCGTGCAAAATTTTGTGGAATTTTGCTTTTGCGAAAAATTCCTTTTCAAGCCCTTGTAAATCGATCTCAAACTTTTATTGCATATTCGTACTATACAACAAAATGGACTGCGGAGAAAGAAAAAAGAGCTATCTTCTGCAGATGCCAACAGTTGGGTAACTCATCAAAATGCTCTTTTCACATGTTTCTCAACAACTATTATGATTTTGCGGACTCCTACTATGACTCCCACTTTTCAGAACATAGACATATACATATGTATGGACCATTTATGCAAGCTTGAGATCAATTCGAAAGGTTTTGGAAAAAATATTGTTAAAGCAAAAATCCATAAAATTTTACACAGTACTTTATTTTAGTAGAGCGAATGGAAATTCTCTGGAAAGCCTATTCATCAGGGCTTCTACCAAGGCTATGTTTGAGTTGATCCTGAACGGATTTTCTTCACAAATCGTGGTACATAAAACAATGACCCGTTCAGGAGCCCGTATCGGACTGCCCATTTTGAGTCGGCTCCTTTGAAATCGGTGAAAAATTTTTGACTGAATCGTCACTGCCGAATCTGTCGAATGCAACGAAATGCTCAATAATCGTGTAATCTTCATAGCTGTTCCTAACCTACCATAAGATTGAAAAAAACCGCTTACCATTATCAAATGCTTCCTCCACATCAGTGAACTTGATGACGATATCGGCTTGTGAGGCGTTTTTCGTCTCAACAAAGTTTATTCCACTCACTTGACGCCACTTTTCGAATGCTTCGTCACAGGCTTCTCTAAAAATTCGGTGAATTCAAGTCAGTTGCCCAATACCCGTAAATATTGTGCTCCTTACACTACAATCAATGTCAACGGGAGTTCATCTCGTTGTCAAAGCATATACGTTCACAGTGTAAGAATCATTGAAGCCAGAATCGCTCGATGTACCTTGTTTGGCTAAGGTTCAGCGATGAAGGGTTCGTCGAGACATTCCACAACAGCGTCTTCTTCGTCCACAGGTATTTCTTTGGAAGATCTGTAATTAAAAAGACCAGTTAGTTTGGTAACAAACAAAGGAAACCTAAACTGATGCCCAGCCAATGTCCACAGTCAGAGGTATTGCCCAGAAAGGGCAATAAATGAATCCATCAGGGAACTTTCTGGTAAAGCGCTCATTCTTGCAGCTAGCCTCGCACGTAGGATGAATTACGATTGAGCCACATATGTTTTTTGGCTAAACTAAGGCGGAGTGAGGAACGGCGCGGCATAAGAGAGGGCAGACGACACGACAAAATGCTGAGACAGTTCTGCTGATACATCAATTCCATAGCCAACCGCTTCCCGCCTTCTCCACTATACCCACGCTACATGTCCATTACTATCTGATTCTCCGGGTCGCATATTCTGCCTACACCTAGGACAAATCAAATCTCAGTGCCCATTGCCCTAGAGACTCTTTTAACAGTAAGACTGTATTTACTTTTTAGTTCTGCTCCATTGTACATATCCCTGTTGGCACATCTATATTCAGACATTTTTGAATGAGTTGGCACGTCAACGACACCTGATGGATATAGCAGGAAGGATTCCTGGAACCGCCTGAAAAATATCCGTTTCACAAACAAAAATAATAAAATATAATAAAAATATTCAGAAATAGTAAGTAAATAAATATTATAAAACAAATATAAATATAATAAAATAAAAAATATTTGGAAAACACTCAAACAGTTGTGAGTTGCTTTGTCCATCTTGAAAAATTACTTGATTTCTTGGAACGAATTTCTATGACTATATGTACTGATGGTGCTTATAAATTTTTTTAACCAGCTGTAACTGGGCAAACTGGCCTCGAAACCTTCTGTGATACCTTTTAATTACAACTGAACTTACTTAAGAGCTGCTTGTAGATCATATTTGGAAGGTTCGCTTTGCTTGTCGCTTCTATCTGTCGGTGCCTTCGGTTTTGACATGTAGCCAAATGTGACCAAATATTCCTAAAAAGTATATTTCGTCGCATAGATATTCAACAGAGACTGAGAATGCAGTTTTCTTGACAACATATTGTAAACTTGGCATTACGGTTTACGATGGTAATATTTTTGAACTTTGCGAGGTTGTTAAGTAGGACCTAAAAACTTCTTCATTGTATATAATAGTACACTGTGTACTTATTCAGCACCGGGTATGATTCCTAAAATAACTCCGATGACTGACTGATGAATAATGTAAAGGGAATATAGTAACGCCAAGGTAGGAACATTATAAACCTTCCCCATTACGCATACATACAAGAATCAGAACGCCTGTCTGAGCGCTAATGTTTCATGGAACGATTCTACCATCCACAACCTTCAAAAATTCGCATATAAAGAAGAGCAGAGGAGTTCAGACCCTCAAGTAACTATCGAAGCTCCGTCCGAAATAATGAGAACCTACAATGGCTTTACAACAATAGACTGATTCTCGCTCGTTTGACTGAGTTCTCAAGAACGGGAAGTTCTCTGTGAAATGACCTATGCCCATGAAGTCTCAGAAACTACTTCAAGGGCTAGTGGAACAAAATCGCGGAGTTGCTCTTTCACCATCGTACAAAGTAAACAGCAAGATCAGTAGAAATGAGATTCAGTGTCTGCTCCTTGGCCATAGATATCTGGCACGATAACGGACGTTCAATCGGTTCGGATTCGTCCATTTCAGGAAGTATCTATGAAATAGCTTCCTAGACAATTACTTGCGCCAGTTGATTTTGCATTTTGGTAATTAAAATCTCTTATCACATCATCATGGTCAATACCTTAGCATCTTTTTCCACAGCCTCCTTGATCTTCGGATCGTCCAATGCGCCGCTTGTTCCAGGAGGTCCGCAACAACTCAGTGCAAAAGTTCCTATTAGCAAAAGGGCGCAAAGCAACCGCATTGCAACTGAAATTAAAATTTCGAAAATATCGCTCATCACTCGAAAGTACTTGCAATCGGTCAGTTTTATACGGCATTTGGTTCTTTATAGAAGTAATCATAGCAACACATACAAGAGGAGAATAAAAGAGTCACGGTCAAAATAGCAATTTAGTGTTCAGTGTCGAGAATGTCGAGAGCACAACCTTTCGCTAAATTTAGTTTGCCCCATGGTGAAAAATGGGAGGCTGTACCTCTCTTTGAATTCCCACGACAAGCGGCAGCGGTTCCGTGACGACTACAGTATACTTCTGCTGCGAATCGGAAGCTCTCCATTCATAGTACGCGCGACTGCGTGCTATCGGTTGCGGTTAAGGCGAAGCGATTTTCGGGGAGAAGTACTCACATTCATAAGGAGAAGCCTTTCAGAGACAATAAGATCAACAAGGTACCGAGTAATGAAAAAGCAGTTTCTTGAATTCACGTTGTTCCTCAGAGGAAGGGCCTAGCACATCAAGTATAGTCGTTAGCATAAAAATACTTGAATGTGTGGGCGTGTGTTCGTGTACGGCAAACGCAAAGGTTCTGGATGACGCAAAATTGGTGGCAATCAATCAAGGGCAAAATTTTAATTATTCCACTCTGCCAAAAAATAGCGATACTGTAGTATAAAAGAAGTTGTCGATCTAAGAATCGGTGGACGGTCGGGTAATAGTCCAGGATCTATTACAGATTTACCTAGGAAAACAATTGGTGATGTTATTGATCTGGATCTCGCCGATGATGACTACTAGTCAACTGTATTGACATCTCTTCCGGAATACGCCATAGATACGATACAAGCCAGGAATCAGAGAAGCATTTGAACATGTACTCTGCAGAGTGCATGAGTCAGAAATTTCAATATCTAACACAAAGCCCTGGTTAACTACACCACAACGGAGGAGTAAACAGTAAGAAGAACAAGCGATAACGCTTGAATGTCAGGCAGCAGGAGTCCCTTACAACGTCAGAAGACCTTGTATACTACTGGTACTACTACCGCAAAAAATAAAAAAAAATAAGTAAATGAAAATTTATTGCAAAATTTTTATAAAAAAGGCGTTATCATTTGGTCATGTGCCAAAAGTAATGTGGTGAACTGGTTGCCCATGGAGCCTATCACAATATCAAAACCGCGAAAATGATTGATCACATACATCGCTGTAATATGTCAGGATTCCCAGTGTTATGTTTCAGAATGAGCCAGAAACTACTTATTCGGCTAAGAAAACGAAGGAAGAACTTATGCTAGCACTGGAAAGGAAGAATACTAAAATATGCACTGTACGGGCGAATCAATTACACACATTTGTATTCCAAACAAAAGTCGTAGAAACGAAATTCGTGAAAACGCATGGATTCCACGCGAAAACGCTGGTCAAGGTAACCTACTAGAATGAACAAGAGCAATTACATTCTTGTGAATAGTAGAATGCCGACAAGTTCTCAAGTGGAGTTTGTTCTCATAGTTGTCAATGAAACTTACACTCACTCTCTGTTTCGAAGTGAAAACTCTTTCTCCCTTTTTTCCGAGATGAATTCGGAGAGCATCCGAATTCTCCCTGAATGCCAACTTATTTGGTGTATTATGTGCTTTTGAATCGGTCCACGATGCGAACTCGCTTCATGCTATCCGTACAGCGGGACGAGGCCAATGATGCGACCAAACTCATTTCCTCACCTTCGATGTTTAATTCGATGTAGCCAAAATTTTAGCAACATTCATACCCTCAGTCAAGGTAGGGACGGCATCAGAATCAGAAAAATGGGATCAGAGCCGGATGTGCTGCGCCCTCTGCCTTGGTCCCTTATGTTCTAAAATGCTACCCACACCCCTCGTACCATTCTGCTCTGTTCCGGAGTTTGATTACTTCAGCTATGTGAATCTGATCGAGGAAAGTCGAGGACACTCCTCCACCGAGCTACACATAGCTGGAACTAGACTGTCGACGAATCCGCTGTCACATGTGCTGGCGAACAGCTCTCCTTCAATCTCGCACCGATGCAGTGAACAATGTTTTCCCGTCCCAGCCAGTCCTGTGAAATCGACTTGGTGTTCATTTTTTCGATACTGGCATTCGATGAAGACATACGTGCAGAAAAATATAAATCTCTACAAACCACTGCCTGGTTTGAGAATCGTGACACGTCCCGCTATTTCAACAGTATTTTCCGAACCATCTTACTCTTCGTGCTCGTAGTGGGAGCTCTTTCACGTAGGGTAAGGTGTACATCTGCAAAATTGTCTTAGGCATATGCATGCACATATTTTAGACGCTGGCGCTGGAACTTAGTATACTGAACGAACCAGCCGTGCTGTTTTAGAGTCGACGAAGATCTTCTTCACCAAAGGTAGCCTGGGGCACCCCTCACATACCTCTTGGCAGTTCGTTTGCACGCTTTTGCCCAGTCGATATGGGGGATAAAGCAGAACACATGCAAGCGATCAGACATGCATGGATAGTTAGGCCTCAAGAAGAAAGAAAGTAGGATCTAGAACAGCAGAAACGGAAACTCTAGTTTAAGCATCCACCCGTTCCTCGAGGCTTACAGGACCGTACTGCGGTTCGGCCCTTGGTCAACTCCCTATCCTACGTGTGGGATCGTGCCACCCGGCTCCAAGAATCGTTTCACTCTACGAAGAATAATGGCGGAGCGCGTGACAGAGTTAGTGAAGGGTAAAAACATCCTCTGGACAGCAATCGGGTGCTGGTGACTGCGCCTATGTAACAAAAATGAAATGACAAAAGAAGTGTATCAAGACTTTTTTTGGCGTGTCTCAGAACTATATAACCAGAGGGTGGTACAACCCCGAAGACATAGTATTGGAATTCCACTAGCAACCAAGGTGAATAAACAGGGTAGTCTGTGTATGAGTTGATGGGCAACCCCCAACCTCTTACGATTCCTACAAAAATTAAATCAAAATAAATATATAAATATATGTGTGAAAGTACAATGAAACTGGTATAACACTGTGCAACTAATGAGAACACTTCAATTCACATGTATGAGAACTTTTTTTAGAAAGATTACATCAAGTGAAATTGAATGATTGCCTGGGAATTCCAAGAAGAAACTGAAGAATGTGTTATGAGACGTTTTTGAAGGGCGATGATCAGAGCCAAAGATTCGTCACTTCAATTCGGCGAACCCACCGTGTCTTGGCCATGACCGACAAACTGACTCAAAAGAGCGATGGCTGTGCCCCGTGCTGCTGGAGGGACATGTCATGGTGGTAGCTTTGCAGAAATCTATCTCTCCTTTGAAATGACACTATTAATCACTACCAATAAAAATAGAAACCATTCTCATCGATTGCCATGTTTCTACTACTGAAAAGTTCGATTCTTGAACAGCTTGAACATTTTTTGAGATTACTCAACGTAGTGAGGCTAAGTAGAGAGTATGAGAATAGGATTGTTGCGCTACTTGCAAAGGTTGCGCTTGCAGGAATCCCCGAACAATATGTATGAGCGAAGACTCGAGACAGTGACGATAATATTTGAAAATTTCCACTAACGCCTCCGATGAAAATGTAAATGCGTCGAAAATGTAAATCTCAGAACTTCTTGGTACAGCCAGCCTGATGAATCGTACAATTCTAGCAGTTTTTTCCCAGAAAATACTACCCTGCACTGCAGACCCGGGAGTTTCGTTCTGGTAGGACGTCCATTCTGGAGTGAAATTCATCACAACCGAAATGACTGGCCTCATTGACGCCTCATTTTCTCAAATTTTCGTAGGGTATTATTCACGCCCTATGAACACATTTGGGTTCTGGGCTACCCATTGAAAGCCATCCCATAATGCTCTTATGCATCAGAAAAATGATGAAAAAAATGCAAAAAATGAAAAAATGCTTCTGTTTTTAGAAAAAAAGTTTGTGGACTATTTTAACTGAAAAGCATGGGATTTCTGAAAGATTACATGTCATTTCCTTTCAAGCACGCTCTGCCACAAACTCATCAGGCCACGCCCCTCTTCTTTCAACCACACACCTCTCGCGTCTTATTTTCAGAACATACAGTGACTGAATTCCCATGAACAAGACGATTTGAGCGATTTGCAGAGGTCCGGTGGCAGAGCACACGAATCCTTTTCGACAAACCAAGAAATATCGATGGTAGCCAGTTCTGGCCTCCATTCATAGTGTATAGTCCTCAGTAGGAAGTCTGCCGCAAAAGGAGAATAGATGATGCAGGTGAGACTCGAGCTGAAGTAACAGGTAATCGGTAACGCTCGTTCCCTATGAAATAGAGAAGTCGTGCACTTTGTGAAGCGTATGCGAAGAACAACGAAACGCCCACAGACAAATTCACATATTCTTAGGGGCAAAGGGCAAAATCTGCCAAGATGAAGCAAAATCGACGACAACGGCTGAGGCATCTGCAGCATACGAAGGCCGAGTATTCTCAGCGACAGAAGGCTTACAGTAATTACAGTCACTGTGAGAGATATTGTAGGCCATAAAAAGCGAACTACAGTAACTGACAAAAATATCACAGAGGAATCACGTGAAGGTTTGAAAGGAGGTGAAATGAAATGGGGCAGTGAACATTTTCAAGACTGAGGTAGGCAGTGAGGCCGACCACATCAATTATGCGGTGACTTGGGGTGTGCTCAATCATCTCCGGTGGTTAGTGTGACTCATTCACCTCAAAAAACAAAGAAAAACGCCTCGAAGTGGAAAGGAGCGTTCCAGCGGTGCCTTTTTCGTCGAGTGGTACGAAGTTAGCATTGTCCCATTCCATATTTCATTTGATTCCTCGACAAGCAAATAAAAGGAAGTAAATACAAAGCTGGTGAATGGTTGTTATCGACCTGAATACCATTTTTGCTTTTTTTTCAATTTTTGACGTTGCGCGAAAACTCATTCCTACTAGTTCCAGTCCTGAGACCACACAAAGCACATGGGCTACCTACGCCCATTTAATAATGGGTATTCTTTGAAACAGCAGTACAAAAAAGAGTGTTAGGAATTTGAGGTCGACAGTAGAAGTTCGGAGACGCTGTGGAACCAGCCCAACTACTGTAGCTCGGCGACATATGCATGTCCTGCGGATAAGAAAAGCTGCGGACTCTTTCTTGGTCCCCCGAAAAAACCGCGTTCCACCACCAGGCTGCAGCTGCAACAGAGACATTGAAACGAAAGCTACGAATTAATGAATGAGGCTGGATAGATTAAATCAAATTTGATATTGAGCGAGCAAAATAATACCATTGACGAGGTACAAGTACAACGCAAAAAGCATGAAACCTATAGAGGGATTGGAGGAAGGGACGATGAGGGATTCATCGCAGTGACTCAGTGGCGTCACGCCATAAGTCGGGATTCATCCTGTCCAACTAAGGCCTTTCTCTTTCTAAGGAATGCTCAGGTAGAATCGAAAATCCACGGAAGGCTAAAGCATCGAAGCAAACATCGACTTTGTAAATCACTAGAGGAGTCAGTACTTTCAAACAATGCTACGTTTAGGACTGAATATTGGATGCTCGGTGGTGCATCCCAGAGGTACTGACTGATCTGATAACCTTCATTTGTGCCCCAGTTCTAAGAGAGCATATGCAGAGACCAACCAGTTGCATAAATAGAGCCTCATAAAGCTCAGGTTGAACCATTCGTTTGACACTATCAGTCAAATGAAACCCTGTGCAGGAATGAAGGAGAGCAAGTCTTCTTCACCCGTTCGTTTTGAATTTCCAATGAAAAACGAAGAAGCCCGATTATAAGCTGATTAAATTCGTGTCCGGAAAAGAGAGCTGATAATTCTTGGGGGATCATGGTTTGTTTGAACAAATTCTATCGTAACTACTTCTGAAAAAACTCTTATCAATGCAGAAACCTGGTCTTACAAAAAGGACGACAACAACTGAAGTGAAGAAACTGAAAAACAATGAATTGTGGCCAAAGAATGGGCAACTAGACAGTCTTCTAATTGCTGGATTAAACTTGGCCGACGAGCGATTTTAAGCGGATTCGCCTAGTAAGAAGAAAATCGATTCCAAAGTGATCTTGAATGACGCTGATCTAACAATGAACGTGAAAAACCGCTCGGGATGATCGTCAGAGGTGTTGACGTCGTAATAGCAGCGAGAAACTCGTTTCGAGTAATCGACAATCATTGAACACTCTAGTATTCATTCTTGGTAAAAGGTAAGGATGTTTACAAAATGGTAACAAAACGAGAGACCGTTGGCCATCGGCATCAGTTTTTAAGAAGGCGAATTAGCCCTGGTGACATTCGCACATTTGACCGATTGATTGAGCCTAGCTATAGGTTCCAGAAGCTGTGCATGAGAATACTACTAGAAACTTCCAATTTATTGCCTGAACTTCAACCATTTCCCTTCCTTGTCATATTGTAATCATTGAACGGCTGCAAAACTTCAAAGAAACGAGAGCAATCGACAACGCGAAAGGACGGGAACGGCTGTACTTCATGGAGATCTAGGAAAGTATGGCCGTAGTTGCTGAGCCTATGATACAGTTAAAAAATACTGGGAAATGTCCAAAATTTGCTGCAAGCAAATGATAAATATCGATCTGGTGAGCTATGGAGTCGTAAAAAATGGCGTAGTGGACGAGGTGGCTTCGAAAACCTTTTACCTTTTTCCAAGACAGGCTTGACCTAAAACCAAAATAGCATTGTGAATTATACCATGCAAACAAAGCCACGTGAACTCTCTAAAACTACTTTATGACATATTTTTCTCACTGAGACGGTGAGGACGTGAGCAGAGACCACGCCCAATGGTCAACTGACCCATAAAGCATCCCACCCAAGTTCTCAATAGAATCAATTCTATCTCAATCACACCCTAGTCTCACTCGTTAGCGTCGTAAACGGGAGGGTCTTCAACTGCAAGGATGCCGTCATACTTTCAACAACGAAAAGTCGTGGTATTCTGGTGAACAGCAGCTTTGCAAGAACCAGTTTCTAGCAAATGGGACAGAAACGAGTTCGAGCGGGGTTTTATTCATGGGAGAGGCACGGGAAAACCATATGATAACGGACGGGGAAAGTCCTGAAGCAATATTTTCGAAGTAGACAGCTCATTTATCAGAGGCTACTTTCAGCCGGCTTCATACCATTACTATGTGCTCCTTCATAACAAAAGCATTCGAGTCTTCCGTATAGCTGTGTGTTGGTGTTGTACATCCAGCTTCTGATCACAACAAATGCACTTGTGGGCCGTTCCACTGATGGCAAGAATGGAATGGGCTATGATCAGCTTGGAAGGGTTCAAGAAAAGGGTGAGGTCCTCTCTCTGTGAGAAAACGAAGACCTTCGAAAATCATTGAATACAGCCCGACTTCTGCAGATCGACGACTTATATCTAGACAACTTTTCGGTCTACTCTTCTGCACGAAATTCGGTGACACTTCACGGTTTCTCTCCCAATATCGAATCTGGGGTTCTTTTGCCATGACGTAAGAACTATTCAAAGGACGTGACGCTCTGTGGTGGGTGGGTGTAGGGCAAGATACGCTTTTTGTGCACCAAATTATCGAAGTATCACTTCGGTCCAGATCTACAAAAGAAGAGCTGAATAGGTTATTCTCTTGATAACAATGCTGTACATTGCATTCCACTGCTCTTCATATGGGCTGTTACTATTACTAAAAGGGTATAGTAAACTGATGCGAAGTCATTGAAGACCGGTGAGATTGAAAAAGTGACATTACCACCCGCTATAGTAATTATGGCAATTGTGCAATCAATTCCGTTTATTGATGGGTTTACGATGCATCAGACCAAACGTCTGGCCCAGGATCCATGACCGAATTAATGTAGGGGCCGCATGCTGAGACAGGATCTCGCTTTCCTACAGTAATGAAAAGAAGGCGCAATGTATGTTGTGTTGAGTGTTTGGGTACACACAATACAACACACCAAAGTTCTATTTCATTCTCCCGCAAAACACGTACAGGAATGAGCCACAAACTGCTTTGTCGTTTGATCCCATTTAGGAGCAGGCGTCTTTCTCACCCCATCCTTTTTGTTATTTCGCCTATTTGTCATCACGACATGTAATAATCAGTGGTGTTTGCGGTTACCGCACGGCTACACTCTAGGATACGTCACATTGTCTCAGAAATGGAAAGAGCGCTCTGGTCATGGAGGGTGTCATTACGCTCGATCGACCCTCCGAAACACGCGTCAGACAGAAACAATGCGATCACCGCTGCTACGCCATGTCTCCAGACTGCTTACTGCTGCTGATTGTGTCTCTTTATCACGGCCTTTAAACCACCCAAAATTCGTACATCTGGGAAGCTCACCGTCACCTTCGATGTCAGAAGATTTCGAGAACTATGCGAAACACTATTTCAACTTTGAAGAAATTGAACACGATGTATTCAGGTATGGAATTGAATTGTTCTGTTATACATTTGTTTTCGTTTTAGTTAGCCAGCCGTCTTGGTTGAGTAAGTGTGATTATCGTTTCTCACAGAGCAAAATTGCACAGTTTTTTTTTTTATAAAGCTTCATCTATTTTTCATAGTATGGATCCCTATCGATTTTCCTATGGTGATCTCTGTCTCGAACAAACCATTTTAATGCAGTAAGATTGAGCGCGAAATCTTGGAAAATGAGAAAATAACTAGAATAAAATAGTCACAGTGTGATTTTGTGCATCATTTCTTTCCACATGGGTATTTGAGTTGACTATTTGTGTTGAATATGTGTGTTATTTCGAAAATCGCATATTTCTAGGACATCAAACCTGGTCACCTTCCGGCAAGGATCTTCAAAAGCTGCTTATGGAGGACTGATTTTTGCTCAAGCATTGGCAGCTGCTGAAAATACCGTTGACGAGACGTTGAAGCCACATGCCATGCATTCATTTTTCATACTTTGTGGTAAGTAATTCACAAAAAAGGGTGTCGTTGTTACCAGAAGTTTGCCCAGATTTGTGGTTAATAGAGTAACATTCTAAGACTCCCTTGAAGGAGTCGGATTTGGCTTTTGACGTCTGTCTTTCCAATTTGCTCATTACTTTTAATTATTTTTATAATTCGATCCTGTCTCTGCTCAGTGTTACTGAGGTTGCAATCGGTGAATTGTGGTGATTCACAGAGTTTTCATAATTTCTGTTCCAGTGAATACATCTATACCCGTACAATATCACGTACGGCGGGTGAGAGACGGTCGATCTTTCTGTACGCGTACCGTGGAAGCTATACAAGATGGGAAAATCGTATTCGTCTTACAAGTCTCATTCCATAAGGTAAACTTTGTTTTGGAATCTCATTTGCACAGAACTTTAAGTTTTTCCTTTTTTTATTACTATCCCGCTCACTATCTTCTCCCAGACCGCCCACCTACTTTTATAAGTGGAAAACATATTGCCAAAAGTCGTCATGCAAAGGCATTTGAAATTGTTCCAGCTCGAAGGGGATGCAGTAGTTCATCAGGACACGATGCCAGATGTACCTTCTTGGAGAGAATTAAAGTCCATGACTGATCTGGTACCGTGGCTGATGACTGAAATAACCGAAGGTAGGCCTCCGTTTTCTCATGAAACGATTCGTGACATTCCATTAGGTTGGGTAAAACCGTTCCTCGAAACTAGTGAGCAACTGTGTTAAAGTGTTCTTCTCAAAGAGTACTTACCTGTTTTTGAAGCGATTTGTATTGATAGATCAGATACCTGAGTATTTTATGGTCAATATATAACCGAATTTTATTATTTATAATTTCAACAAAAACGGCCAAGTTAGTTAGAAAGGATCATAGTCAATTTATTTAAAAATCATCCTCCAACCATAATTGTTAATCCACGTGTAGTTTGCATTTTCAGGCCGAATTCAAGTGAAACCAGTGGTTGAAAAGAGACTGAAGAACTACGATAGTCGTGCATCTCAAGACCGAGAGCTATTTGAAGTATAAGTTTGCTCACATTTTCATGGACTAACCCAGAATTCAGACACCTAATTGACTTGGGCTTCATTATGGATCTTCCCGAATTTGAAATATGTGTTGTAATTGTACTTCGTTTTGCCTTCTTTCAGATCAGACCAACGGATGCTGAACGACATTTAGGATTTGGAGAAACGAATCACCAAACACGAACGTTTTACTCGTGGTTTAAATCGAGGGGAAACTTAGGTGATTGCGAAAAGCTGCACAGGTTAGCATGCTCACACGTCATATAGTATTTCTTTGTCAGTTGCTCATTATATTGGTCCCTGTCTAGGTATCTGGTAGCATACACAACTGATGCCACAATGGCAGGATCAGCATATCGTCCCCATCTTGTGTGAGTGCATGTTCGGATGAAGAAAACCTTCTCAATTACTTTAATGCGTTAATTTCTTTCATCTTAGCAATGACTTCAACCCAACAATGCTGTTTTCACTTGATCACAATGTCTGGATGCATAAACATGAAATGCGAGCTGATCGATGGATGCTGTTTGAGAACACTTCAACGGTTGCAGGTAGTTCTCCTCTCTTCACTTCTTCATCTCACATGTACATTTACTTTCTTTCCTAAGTTTTACGATGCTACGTGGAGATCGTTACGGAGTGTTCTATTTTACTACTCATTACTATATGCATCGATCACGACTTCCATCGTTCAGGTAGAGGCAGAGCATTCATCACTGGAAAGTTATGGAGCGAGGAAGGCATACTTCTGTTGAGTTGTACCCAGGAGGTCGTTTTACGGGGCAACGGTCAAGTATCTAGGCTATAGCAGTCCATTGTAGTTACAAAGTTGCGTTTCATTGTTTGTATCATAAGTTGTGCTCTCAAAAACGACAATGTACAGTTCAATGGTTTTGCACCACATATTAGGGTTCGACTTTCGCGGGAAGTTAGAACAAAACAAAAATAACTCAGGAAATTGGTTGTTTTTTCACTTAGGGTCTATGCCCAACATCTTAGTAGAAACTTTGTGCTGTAAAATTCAATAAGTCGCTTGCAACATGTGTTTGAGGTTCATAATCCTCCTCTGATTACAATGAATGAGCGTGATGCAACATAATTCCATCTTGATTTTAATAATCAAAAGTGAACAGACCTAGAGATCAGATGTTTAGCTGCTGTACGAGATTTTATTGTAGGATTGTCTGAGTGTTAGTAATAGTTTAGCCGTATAGTGGTGCTGTTGCTAGCCGTGCTATACATACCTTCGGAGGAATTGTCCTTTAAAAAGGGACCATCTCAGCTGTTCACTCTAAAGTTTCGAACATCCGCAATAAAGCTTTTTCTACAAGAATTTTGTTTACTCAATTATTTGCGCGACGTTGTGTATGTACTAGCGTACATACACAACGTCGCGCAAATAATAAATAAAGCGAAAGCGTCGAAATAAAGCTGACTACATGACCACTAAAGGCTGATGGGAGTAGTACTCGCGCAGTTTCTTTGCAGTTTCCCGAATTTTGATGACGGACATCACTAGTTCATAACAATCGAGTAATGTGGATGGAATTATTTCAATATTTACGTCAGCCGTAATATCACGGCCTGAACAGTAGAATCAATTGATATGCAAGTACAAATAATGGACACCGGACGATAAGAGATAGCACTGATGATGGATATCTTAAACTCTGTTAATATCACGGGTAAACAATATTGACCAGCTCCTTATGAGACACATAGTGAATGAAACACTGGGGATGTGAGCGAAAGCAAGTAGTAAACTCCTCCTCCAAATATCAGAGGGGAACAGCAACAGAAAGAATAGATTCACATGCAACGTAGGACAAGAGACTAAAGGAACCTTCCAAACCTGTACACTGTAGTCACTCCAGTAGCCGTGATAATTCGTCCGCATATGGTGCAACGATGTGGGTATCCTTGCTACTAGGTTCAATTCCGCCATCGGTAGTTAGGGTTTGCGGTGGCTTTACAGGTCTTGGTCGAGAACTAGCACCTGGGAAGCATACCTCCAGCAACGCACGGTATTCTTCACGTAGTTCCCTCCTGAAGAAATGGTTATGTAACCAGGAAATAAGGAAAAAACTAAGATTGCAAGGTTATAACAGTCATTTATAGAAATTTACAACTTGGCCAACTATTGAAGTGAATAAAGCAGTGTAGAAGAAGCTCTCACCCATGATCTAAAGGTTCGAGGAATCCATGCTTCGAATGTGCTTCTCTCACATGAGAGTATGCCAAGTATCTCCGCGAAAACGACGCTCGACATACCGGGCAACTGAATTCTCCTTTTTTAGGTATAATTTAATCTCGGTAACTACTGTACAAAAAAAATTGTTCAGACCTAATGATATCGCTTAGATTGAAGAGAACAATTACTAACCAATACTGCTTTTTGGAAGCATGTAGTCGTGAATGTCTCGACAGGTGGTTAACGAGATTCGCGTATTGTCCCTGGCGCGTGATCGCTTTCTTACAAAGCTGAAAGTTGAAATATGTCTAGTTGTCATTTAGTCCAACCTAAGAAATACGTAGTCGTACTTTAACAAATAAATTATAGGTGAAAAGCATAGAAGACGGTGTGAAAGTAAGTCAATGAGTAAGTTAAAGGAATGTTGCGTGATTGCGTATGAGCTTTTCTTTTTGCTTTCACCTCAACTGACCTATCCTTTCGAAAGAAAGAGAACTGTGCTTCTCACCTGACACTGATATTTCTCCAGTCCTAATCCTTTCTTTCGAGCTTTTCGCTTCGACTGTTGAGAACTAGGGCATTCTGTTGACTTCACTTCCGGGCTCGTTTCATCATAAACCTGATAAATTGGCGAATAAGAAAAGTTGTCTGGAAAAATAAACTAATATAACGAAATATGAAGCTATCTTTTAGGGGTTTCTTTCAGCCTCGAATTATTTATTTTCACCAAGGATCAGGCACATTTGGAATCAGTAGAAACCATTTGGTTGTGCACATCTGTTCTAAATGAATCCAAGTGTGTCTTGAGCCAGGAAACAAAGGGATAATTTTTCCTTTGGCCAAAGTCATGTTGTCATGTGATCGCGTTCCTATGCCTAAGTAAAATGCATTTGAAAAAATATTTTACAAAACGATCTATATACTATAGAATGGTGTTGGCTTTGATATTTAGTTAACACCATAGCCTGCATCACAATGAAGTTCACGTAGCTTTCATAACCTACCGTAACACTAGGGCCTGCAGGACATAGAAGCTCTATTGCAGAAGTTATGCTGAGCTGCTCAGTACTTCCGGTCACTTCACTCTTCGGCATCACAGCATCCTGTAATGTTAAACAGATCGATTCTACGAAAGATATTTAAAAATAATTCAAAGGCGAACATGGGTCGCTTGAACTTGAAAGAGCGAAGGATGCGTCATAAAGAATAAAACCATGAAATTTTTGGAAATGCGGTTCATGTTCACCCTTACGCCCATTTCTCTGAAGCTAGGAGCCTGAAGGTGGTAACTCTGTACCCACGTCAATGCCGTTCGTGGTGGTTCCCCTTGTGCGAAATGGCAAATGAGCGCTGGTAATACCTATTTATCATCTCTTGTGCGCTCACGACTGCATAATCTTCACTATTTCCTTACCTCCTCTTTCACATCGGCGGCTGGCGGTGGCGGAGACTTCATCTTCGCCTCTGACTGATGCATAAGTGATTGGCACTCCGTAAACGCTTCTTCGACTTCTTCTGATGGTGTGTCACTGTTCGCAAACCGACTATCGAACCTTGGATCGATCTCCTCTGATGATACCGCTGCTTGACTCTGGCACTTGATTCCATCTACAGAGGTCGTTGGTGTCGTGGAGTTCTAAAAGCACGACATGGGGATAGTTGAATGAATATAGCACTCCAAAGATAAGTTAACAGCTCATCTTCAGCGTGAGTAACGATGTGATAGACGGATTCTAGATGAGGTAAAGGCTGAAGTGAAATGGAAAGTTGTGAAGGGCGAATAACATATGCCATTCACCCTTTACAAGGAGGACATGAGGGTTGAAATCTATCCACATGTCCTCCTTCTGAAGGGTGAATGGTAATGTGAGCCAGTCCTTAAACACGAGATCACTTAATCAGTTCATATCACAGTAACGTTGTATAATGTTTTCCTACCACCCGCAACTACAATGCGATAGAAGTATGCAGTCTGGATCGACGAGAAGAATCTTCTTCCCTTTAAAACTACATACAGCAGTTCTTAGTCAATTCACTCTGTTAGGCGCTTTACAACCGAAAACTGATTCCATCTCAATTACTTCTCAAGATCAATTTCGAACAATGTACTTGATGTAGCGCGATAGGTAAATTCGCCATGAACTGGAACATCGCCAGATAGCGAAGTGTATGTATGCATTGAAGAATTGATGCCATACTATTCAGAAGTAGTTTTTGAAAAAAAAGCAAAAGAGCGAACTTAGAAGGAAATGGGCTCTCAGTCTCTTGTTGACGAGTGAGTGGCTTTGTCTCTTCGCCACATTTTCATGAGGCTGGTGGAACTGGAGGATGTAAGGACGGACCGTCATCACCGTGGCACTGGCTCCGACATTTTGTTAGCACCCGGGGGAACGACTTTTGCTATTGAGTGAAAATTCCCATGTCGCTTATTCACTTTTTTTTAGTCATTTCGTGGCCTCCTATCAAATATAAGAACAAGTCGAAAAACTTAGAATAAAAGGAAGGAGAAAATCATAAACAAACCAAAAAGTAGTGTACGACCAGTCATGACGGTACTTCTGGAATACTGACATGTACATGGGGTGGACTAGTTCCAACGTTGTCACACCAATGGCGCTCTTGACCTACAGTCGTTAAACTCAAAGGCCATATGAGACCGTTTCTCAAATTTCAGGCAGTATACAAGACGATGGGTATGAAGAAGAAACTTCGTTCAATTGACCACTTCGTAGATTCAGAAAGCAAAAGTGAAATTGGGTGTTTAAAAAGGCATACAGAAGCACTCACCTCGGGGGATATGTAGGTAGGCTGCAGCTGTCATGTCACCGAAACGTCGCCACATTGACGACGACCATCTAGCAGCGTCGAGCAAAGGGTATAGGAGGTCGAGGCTGTACCCGAACCTTCACGGCACTCCTCCATGATTTTGCGGGAACTACCGTGATCACCGTCTTTAAATTCAACCTTATCCTCTACCGAGGGTACTTGCGCGTGAGCAGGAGGGACGACTGCCGTTCGTGTTGAAGATCCCAAAGGGTTCAAAGGTGCAATGATTGTCGGTGTCCTACCAAGTTTTGGCGAAATAGTAGAGGCAGTATGTACCCCCCTACACGCGACAACTAGTAGCCAGTTACTGAGTATGATCGTAGCCATCATACCATTTTCACCGAGTTCATTTTCGCTTCTCATAAACAAACGATGATAACCAGAATACCATCGCGCTGTAAAACCTAGCTTCTGTAATATATTACTGCGACCTGCCCAGTGATCACAATTTCTTTGAAATTCCTTGAAAAGCCTCACTTACTGTTTGGGACTGTTCTAGGCCGCTCTGTGTCTGCCTCGACATGCATTCACATTGTGGGCAGAGATCTTCAACTCGTTCTGCCACACTCACAGCCGTGTGACCATGTGAAAACTGAAATAGGAATTATTGATTAGATGACTAACAAGAGAAGGATAATTGGTCGCAGTGGCCATTCAAGATGAGATGTATACCCCAGTAGGTGGTTTCGAACGCTGATTCAAATCTGTATTCCAAATCTGCGAAACGATTCTGGGAACAAAGTTACGGGCCCGCGGCCTCCCTGTGTTATACCACTGCGCTGAACGGATCACCGAGCCGAGCAATGCCCTTACCTGTGCAACGGTGGCCTTGGGGATAGTGTGGTGGACTGATAGGCATGACATCAAGGTTCGAATCCTTGATGCATGGGCTCGTTTTGCATTTTCTATAAAATGCGTCCTAAACGCTTGCAAAAGGTTTTTGGGCTCAATGTTGGGCATCTACAGGGCTTCCTCACAAATAAGGAACGCTGGAGAGGTATTACAAGGCAAGTTTCTTTTTTTTGCCGCCCACCGGCCGAATAAGGGTGGAGCACCATTCGAGAATAGAGGAATTTTAAATATTTGCTTAAAATGGGCCTCAAAGGCTTCAAGGAGGAAGATTTCAGATGATTCATCGGGTCAAACGCTCTTCAACACGTTACCAGCGAATCTTCTGAACGAATGTGGGATCATCATATTTGGTGGAGGAAGTTCTTTCTTGTAGCATGAAGTAGACACCAACACGATCCAAGAGGCGATAATGAAGTGGTTTCGAGCCGTACTCATCGATACTGGGAAAAGCCCGTTATCCTTTGCGAAGAAGTCGAATTCGTGGGACACGATCACAATGATCCTCTCCGGTCTCCTGATGAGGACAGCGACGATGGACCCGTAGCTTCGCAAATGGAACTTCCTGCGTTTGTGGGGATATAGAGGCTCCGAAATGAAACGTAGCCCTCATACTTGTGATCTGGCCTATGAGCTCCAATTTTATGGCACTGGTGGAAGAGTCTATAGTCTTCTGAAGCTCGAGTTTCAAAAGAAGCCGCACCTTCTCGAGCATGAGAAACGCGTTTTGTATTATCACGACAAAAGGCCGTCTACGGAAATTAAGAAAACATGAGCTTTCGAAATAATCTGTTATTGACAACTTACGATGTATTATGTGGTCGCAACTACCAGGTGCAAAACAAGCTAGTCGGTCTGCCTACTTATGAAGATTAGCGGATAAATTGTAAGGATGAGTTATCATAAAATTAATAAAAGTCCCATTGCGCGACAGTCATTTCCAGTGGATACCGCTTCAAATCAACAATGAAGGCTCATAGGGGGGAATTCAGAACAATTCACAGGTGGATACAGGGTTTCGAGGACAGCCGTGGTACCATGCCCACCGCTCCACCACGCTTACCTAATGAAAGGGCCTCTTGAAAGGACATTTACCCCATGAATAGAATCAACGGATAATCATATGTCATCATATCATCATACAAAGAGATTAACTATTGTTCTACAGTATTTTTTCACCAATGCCCGTTAACTTGTACCACCCCTTCGAAAGCGCGGGCACCATTCCTAGAATCTGTGGGCCGTATCTCTCCCAAAGAGGGCTCTGGTCGGATGAGTCATTCAACCGCCGCCTACCGTAAGTACGGGGAGCTGCCGAAGATTTCAAAACATCATCTCGATTGTTCAGGGTAGAGATACGTATGCATATATTCAGCCAATAGCGGTAAGAAAAATTTTCTTGAATTATTATTCTCCGGAGTCCTAAATTGTGAGGGAACCCTCTAGACGCCCAACATTGAGCCCAAGAACGTTTTGCAAGCGTTTAGGACGCATTTTATGGAAAAGCAAAACGAGCCTATGCATCAAGGATCCGAACCTTGATGTTATGCCTATCAGTCCACCACACTATCCCCCAGGCCACGTTGCACAGGAAAGGGCTCTGCTCGGCTCGGTGATCCGTTCAGCGCAGTGGTATAACACAGGGAGGCCCCGGGCCCATAACTTTGTTCCCAGAATCGTTTCGCAGATTTGGAATACAGATTTGAGATCAGCGTTCGAAACCACCTACGGGGGTATACATCTCATCTTGAATGGCCACTGCGACCAATTATCCTTCCCTTGTAAGTAGATCGACATTGAAATCGTAGATGAACATTAGACTGGTAATTCTGCTAACCCAATCCACAGGTAATGCACCAACGGAAAGGTATCTATTCCGTACGGGGCCCTTGCAAACGAAAGAACGAAAGTTGCTACAACCCGATCAACATCTCAAAGACTAAAAGACAGTCCCCGGATAAGTATCCGCCTAGGTCAACAGAGCCTCCTACTCTCCTGGGTAGAAGACTCTGGCCTAGGCGGATACTGGTTCGTGTGCCAGTTTCGTCCGAGAGGCTAAAGCACTGACTTGTACATCGGACACGGCCAGCCATTGTATAAGCCACGTACGCATTCAAATTGCCACTACGATTATGAATGGAAGTCGAATGCGGGGCGCATCCTACGGACAGGATTGACTAGCGCCCAAAAACTCTATCCCTTTATCCTGGTTATCCTGGACATGTGTTTTGTTGTACTGCTTACATGAATTGTTACGCGTTTACGACGCAATCGATTCGTATCGATTAGTGATGGGCTCCCTTCGATCAATAGCTGGACCCGCCACACGACAGAGCATCAAAGCCAAATTTACTGTTCCACTAGGTAAGAGTAAAACTTCAAAAACTTACCAATAACTGAACGACATCCGATAATCGAGAACCGTCTTTGAGATTCAGTAGTACATACATATCTAAAACAGTAGGGTTAGCACTGGAATCGTAATGAAAAAAAAAACAACAGAAAAATGCGATGCCGGTGTGGGGAGGGGCAGTCGGGCCATGATGATTTTTCGCTCTTCTGCGCCCATTCAGTGAGACAGCGTTCGGTGGCGCTTGTTTGAGACCAGCAAGGATCTTCTGATAATTCCGAATCTTCGCTGATCACTACAACCGACTACTGCTAGGATCCCTTATGATTTCAAACGAGTGCTGATGAGTAGGCTAAGATGAGCGCAAAATGAGTGCATCAAGACTGCTGCCCTCCACACCCAGCTACTATCGGACGCGATTCTACGATAGCCTAGAAGTTAGAAATTAAGAGGAGTTCGTATCGAACATCTTGCTTCCATTAAATAGAAATAGTGACTCTCTCATTTAGTATTTGGATCGAAAGCTCTTGCATATAAGTCAGTACAGTTACACATGCCAAAATAAGAACCCGGGTCTCATAGAAAAGCATCTATGGATTGAGCCCTCAGCGTTTCAAATGAATGAAGTATGGGTCAGGCTAGGCCCCTGGGTTTAATAAGATAATCTGGGATCGATGGATAAGGAGAAGCGGTTTGTGGAAATTGATCGACTACCAAAGAGACTGTAGGATGTGCGGAGGACGGAGATGACAAGAGAGTGCCCATCAAAGGTGATGGGCCATCCTATCGAGGGAAGGGCTACATGACCTTCAAGAAGGAGTTCGACGAGAAAATGAGATATTGACGAAGAGTTTCTCAGATTTTTTGACAACTCGTGCGTCTTTGTAGAGCTCCTAATTCTGATTCCCATACATGCATGTACATGCATAAATATTCACATGTACTTATATAGATGGGCCATTTTTTCAGAAAGATTACATTTGAAAGGGGAAAACGTTTATTGTTCTTTCTTAGAGAACCGTGGGATCGTAGAAGGGCGGAATCGAGCCATGTGAGCCCTATACTGCTAGTGGTCCGCCACTTCTCCGCTGGGTACTGCCCACTATCGGAAACCGTATATTGGAATCAGTAAAGAAGAATCTCTCCATGAATGAATGACGCCTGTTCTCGAAATCTTTGACAAAGTATTCCGGCCGATATACAGATATATATACAGACCTTGTTAAGGCGATTATTCCTATCCCCTATACAGTGGAGATTAAGACAAAATACAACAGCCCCAGCGGAAGCGTGGTGCAAGCGTGGGTGGGGTCTGGGGTGTTCCATGGTAGTCCCTCTCCTTTGAGGAATCCTACCATTCCATGATATCTGTGCAGGCATTGAGAAGATGACTGATTGTGAGATGCTCTCAACGACACGCGTAAGGAAATAAACCTCACTATTATTATATATAGACAGGAAGCATTCGGATGTCATAGCGATTGGAATCAAATTGCATGGCGCATCTCGAAACGTAGCTCATCAGCTTTCTCTTCACATTTACTGCCTGTATTATTATGATAGAAAGATTCGCTTCTGATATTTCCGTCTCTAATAGCACCAGCCCTCCTGAGTGTCTGCCACTTATGAGTAAAATTCTCTATTTAATTTCTGTAAAAATTCTTTTTAAAGACATTATTTGAACCGAGACGATAGTAAGGCCTCCTACCAACCTAGGAATCGCATCGCTTGATTTCGAATTTTCCGATTCTACGTAGAACAACGCTTTATGATCAGATTGTTCGTTTAAAAAATAACTTCTATTTATTTTCAAAATGAATTCGTGGAAATCGATTGGTCAGTACTGGTGTTTATGAATTAGGTATATTAATATTGACATTGAAAAGTGGAAGTGGACACCAAAAAAAGCCCCACATTCCAAGCCGTTTTAGCGTAAATATTCCATACCACAAGGGTAGAACGACTGATACTGCCTGGCTTTTTCAGAATGGCTTTCTTCTAACCATTACTACCTCGAGGCCTACGCTTACTGCACGCCGATCACTTTTCAGTTCTTCAGGAAGTTACAGCATCACTTTCTTTCAAACGTGACAGTGCGGGAAGAAACCCCTATATTAGAAACCAGCGTGAGAAGCTTCACTGGAACTCGGATGAAACGATTCCCAAAATCTTCGAATGGCTGCCTTTTTGATCTTATAATTCCAAGTCTGCGCAACAATTGATCTCAGGAATCGATGGGGGAAAAGACATGCGCAATGCAGAAATCGTGGAGCTGGCAGAAATCGAGGGGCCGGCAGAAATCGAGGGGCTGGCAGAAAAACATGACGAAAATTTCTATTGAAGATATATGAAACACTCATACCCGAATGAATAAAGAATCATAAAGTCATTTTAGGTTTGAGGTGCACTCTTCCCACATTTCACTTCTAAACAAGTCCATCATTACTCCATTTTAATTACAAAAGAAGTTTTCCTGCGATGTACAGTACAGTTGGAAAATCAAACAATTCTCTGCTAACATGGAGTTCATATGGCTTAATTCCGCTGCCTTGGCTCTTCCAAGATTCCACTATTCCCCAAGTGAGGATCATGCTTTGAACTATTCTGTTTAATCTTCTGATAGTTGAGATTTTTTTCCTGTAAATTAACTGTTTCAGAAGGTTCATGCATTTGGACTGTGATCAGAAATATAATGGCATCAGAAAAAAAACCATGAGTTTTTCGAAGAAGCCTTCAAAAACCGTTCGTTTCTGCTTGATTTTTCTCGCTACGCAAGCCTACCCTCGTAGGCGCCCGCCATCACCTTCGATGGGAACTGTACTGTCGTCTGCACCCTCCATCGTTCTCCGGTCTCCCTACCATTGATCAATTCCCATATCCCGATCGTTCCTTATCCATCGATCCCAGATATCATCTGCCCTGGCCTAAGTTTGGATCTAAGATTCTTCTGAAAGTCTGAACCACACATGCTTTCTGTGAGAGAGGTATCTATAATTCTTTCAACTGTTACGCGTCTTAGCTTTTGACACTCTGTGGTACTAGTATAAACCAAAGAATCAAGCAGTTCCATGAATGGATCAATAGAGAATAGGAAGAGAGTTACTGGCTACAAAATAACGTGGCAGTGCAGAATGGAATGGAGTTTCGTGAAAAAGAGAGTCATGAGTGGTATCCCTTTCGCTAAGTTCGCCTCACATCACCCCAGCCAAGAACTATTGCAGCCTCAGGTATAAACTCATCTTATAACCATTTATAAGTCCCCACTGACAATCTACAAATTCCTCTGGAAATCCAAAAAATCACGAGTTATGCCTTTCGAGCAACTCATGGTGTCTGTCAAAGCGCCCGTCCTTTAGTATACTTTGCAAAGAACGGATGGTGCTCAGAAGTTTGTTTGTGCAGAAGAATATGAAATAATCACCCCAATATAGGAGACATGGAGGCACTATTGCACTATAACACCCACAGTGGGGGGGGGGGTGATATGAGTCAAATTTTTTTCGCTGAAACATGCACCAGGGGGGGGGGGGGGGGGGGGTTATCGAGGCCGTTGATCACGAATATGGTATCATTTTTGGCGCTGGCGCCAGATTGGCACCATTTGACTCCAATTTGGCGCCAGCGCCAAAAATGGATACCATAATCGTGATCAGCGGCCTCTATAAAACCCCTGGTGCAAGTTTTCAGCGAAAAATTTTTTTGATCCATATCACCCCCCCACTGGGGGTGTAATAGTGCAATAGTGCCGACATGGAAGATCCTGATATACCTCGACAGGATTTGATCTTACTGCTCATCCTCCGGCCAACAGCGCCTAAGTGCAGCTATTGAGATGACAGGCTGCTCCAATCAGGCGTGAAGATGTGCGCAACTGAGTAAACAGAAAATTCGAAAGACCAACACTTTGAACCTCAGTCACTCACCAATATATTGTATCTTATTGGTAAAGTTTAGGTCGGCTTAAGATTTGTAAAATGGGAAGTCGCAGCACATATCCGGTCTGAAGGAAATACTCAAAGATCGCCAACTGAAATCAGAAAACTTCTTTGAGCATGCTCTCAAAGCCCTCGCAAATCAAAACCTAATTAGAAGTCAGCATCTACAGTCTCAAAAGAAAAATGGTTTCGGAGTTTTATAATCATTAAGAATCTGCAGCGGCTGAAATTTCACCTGAGTACCACGTCGGTCGCTGGAACCTTGTTCAAACATAGTAATGATTAAGTCGAAAAGCCTTATATTATGGAATTTCTGGAGGTTCCTCATTTTCTTCACCGCACAATTTACGATAAAAATGGCTTCTGAAGCTCCTTTTCAGGATGAACCTGTAAATGTCAATGATAGCGCAAGGGACGCTGTCGAGTCGAAAAACTTCCTAGATATAGCGTAATAGTGGCCTCAGGACCGCCTTAGCACACGTACACGCCCAAAGGTGGACGATTCTCATAGCTCTGTAGAGCTGTTAAGGTTGCACCATTCGTACTAGGTCGCACAAGTTGCACTCAGGCAGCCTACTGTAGCCAGCTGTACGCAACTGTGCACTTATCTGGGCAGCTCGTCCAAACACCCGTTCCGTGCAACTTTTGTCGTCACCTTCTAGTCCAATCGCTGATTTCACTACTGATTTGAAGTCTTATTTTTCTCCGAATACGTCGATTTTCGCATTTTCATAGCCACTCTAAGTAGGTGCCTCAAATCTCGTTCCCTCTGTCGCACAGTCATATCAGAGGGACAACTATTGGGTTGTCCAGAAAAGAATGCGACACTAACAGCACAAATTTTACATAGTTTTTTATACATTAAAAGACAAGTTCAATCAGTGATATAGTCGCCGTTATTACCGATGACCTTCATCCATTTCACAGGCAGTTTGTCGATCCCACTTATCCAGGAATCAGCGGATTGCGTGCTGAAGAAGTTGCCCACCTCCATTTTGTGTTGCTCCTGATTATCGAAATTCTTATCTCGCAGGTGCCGCTTCAAGGCTCGGAACAAGTGATAGTCGGAAGGGGCTAAATCAGGAGAGTACGGTGGATGAGGTAGTACTTCCCAACCTAGCTGCTGAATTTTCTGACGCGTCATCGTTGCCACGTGGGGGCGAGCGTTGTCGTGCAGGAAATAGGTTTCCAGCCGTTTTGGATTTTTGTGAGGGATTGCATCGGCTACCTTCTGTAGCTGGTTAGAGTACGTCGTCACCGTCACAGTAGTGCCACTTTCCAGGAATTCGTAGTAGAGCATCCCATCACAATTCCACCAACAACATAGGAGAATCTCCTCCTGTTGCGAACCACGTTTCGATTGCTTCGGTGGCAGTTCGCCCTTTGGCAATCACACTCTCTTGCGGGTATCATTTACATACAGCACCCAGCTTTCGTCTCCTGTCACCATCCCATTCAACAAATCCTTCCTGTGCGGACGAAGAAGCAATGACTCGGCAATGCTAACACGACAAGCCCGGTCCGATTCGCGAAGTTCGTGAGGCACCCATGACGAAAGAATCTTGCGGCAGCCAAGAGAGGCAAGACGATTGCTGACGGTTGATTTGCTGCACCCGAGTGTCGTTGCTAATTCCCGAGTGGTTATGTTCGGCTTTGAGGTCAAAGCGCTTCGCAAATCATCATCATGAAGAGTTGACGGGGGTCCAGGACGTTCCTGTCCTTCGATAGAAATATCTCCGGACTCGAAGCGGTGATACCAGCGACTGACAGTGGAATGGTGTACCACATATTTGTTGAATGCAGCGCAGATGTTATTAGCTGCTTCTCTTGCAGAATGTCCTTGTAGGAATTCATAATACACGATGGGTCGAAGGATACTCGGATTCGTAGGATCCACAACAGTTTTTCCGTGAGAGTAGAAGCCTTTTTATAATATTTCGCGGTACAAGCTAGGTGTGGTCTACCTTACCGTAGATCAAAATTGGGCGCTATTCGCTTTCGAATAGCTAGCGATCCTCAAATTCCAAGTGTCGCAGGGTTTTCTGGACAACCCAATACATGAAACAACAAAATGAAACTTTCTCCAGAAAGATAAGCACACACCGTTTTTACTGTCCTTCGACTAGAGGAAAGATTACTATTTTTTTATTTTTTATCAGTAATCAATATATCAATATCATTTGCCTGATTTGTTTGGTTGTTTAATACATGTCAAGCATGTGTGAAGCCAGTAGGCCACATTAAATTAGATAATATCACAAATATTCATCCTAAAGGATGACTTCCTTTTTTTAAGGTATTAAAATTATGACCAGATATTTGACTATTTGATGGTGAATTTTCGACTGATGAATATTACTTTTGTGAAGGAACGAATGTTATTTTTCTTTATATACAAATAATTTAGCTAACCTAGCTAGCTGATCAAAAAACTATGGAGCACTTAATAATTTAGTTAGAATTTGTTAAAGAGCCGCATGTTTAGAATAGTAATGGAAGAAAGAAAAGAGCTCATCAAAATTAAAATGATCCTACTTTATATAATTCGCTAAGTGTGTCTGTTGGTGTGTCGGTGTGTTTGTGTGTGTGTTTGTGTGTGTGTGTGTGTTTGTGTGTGTGTCGGTGTGTGTGTTTGACCGGAAATTCATAACTCCTGTCTCCGTGGACCTAGAGCGTTCGAATTTGGTAGGATTAAGGGGGACAGGACGGGAACACTTATGGAAAGTGGCAGGACCGGACTCCGTTCACAGGGAGCGCGGCGTGCGCGTCAGAAACTTTGGGCCGCAAATTCATAATTCATGTCCCCGTGGACCTAGAGCGTTGAAATTTGGTAGGAGTAAGGGGGACAGGATGGGAACATCTATGGAAAGTGGCAGGACCGGACTCCGTTCACAGGGAGCGCACCGTACGCGTTAGAAACTTTGGGCCGCAAATTCATAACGCCTGTCCCCGTGGAACTAGCGCTTTTAAACTTGGTAGGAGCACAGGCGACGGGACGGGAACGCTTATGGTGAGTGGCAGGACCGGAATCCGTGCACAGGGGGTGGGGTTTTGCGCCGCAATAGTCAATTTGGCCCTAGGGCATTCAAACTTGGCAGGGGTACAGGGGTAGGTGGGAGGACCGGACCCCGCTTATAGAAGGCGAAGTTTGCGCCGAAACTTTCAGTTTGCCTCTAGGGCGTTCGAACTTGGTAGGAGGCAGTATGGGTACACTTATGGTGAGTAGTAGGGCCGGACTACGCCCGACAGGAACAGGATTTAACGAAATAAATGAGTAGAAATCCATAACTCCTGATCCCGTGGACTTGGAGAGCAATCAATAGGAGGGGGCACGATGGGAACACTGGCAATAGAAGAGGCCTTAGAGAAGAAGATCCACTCACCAACTACCTCTAGCGCCTTTGTTATTTACGATCTAGCTTTGACTTTTTGATATGTTTCAATCGACAAGAAGGTTAAGTTGTGTGATTATAAGGAGATGAATTTGGTTCACTTCTTGCTATTCGATTACGACCGCTACCCAGCAGAGTTTGCGAATAAGTGAAAGATCACGGTTTCTCTTTGCTTTGATATCATCCTTAGCAAAATTCATCCGACCGGTAACAATGTTGGATACACATTTAATGATGTATCCGTAGAGAAAATGAGTACATCTTTGAAGGCATTTGATAGTCTATACTCTCGCTCAGCGAAAAAGTGAGATAACATCTTGAAACATGGGAATTTCATTAATTCGATATTTTTCGGGCAAAGTCCCTTTGCCCCAAGAGGGAGGAGAGCCCTTGATGATGGCATTGAGGAACATTGATGGTAACTAACATAGTAGCCTCAGCCGCGATGAAGTCTCTGAATACTTTTTTCTCTGAATAATCGCCTTTGCGATATTAAACGATGTTCTTTCGGACACAGCGGGGTTGGCTTACAGAAAAAATCGCTCCCAATTCGGAGCTACTACTGAGGGTGTAGAGCTTTCAAAGCAAAAGGTGAATCCTAAGTATTATTTACGCATAGCAAATTTCTCACAGGGAGAAGGAGCGCCCGGCGTAGCCGGGCGAACCCATAAGAAGGAGGGAAGCCTGGCGTTAGCCGGGCGGCCCGACTGGTGAAGAAATAACAGTTATGAAGAAATGATAGAAAGACAGCTACATTGAACAACCTTTTTCAGTGCGCCACATAATTGCGTTTTCTTCACAATTGTTTTCAACTGGATTAGGTTTTGAATAAGGTTCTACACAAACAACTCTAGTCTCAAAGTTCCACGCAAGTGAGGCTCAGAGATGCTGATCTCAAAAGATCGGAGGGTTCGATTGGGCTGGGCAGGGAGAGGGTGAGGAGGGTTGAGAGGATGGCATGGGCGCCTAAAGTGCAGGGCTTCATCAAGAGGGGCACCTCTTGGTGACTGCGCTACCTACGGTTCATCAGACCTCATATGGATATGACATTCCCTCTGAATATCATTGAGATCCAGAAAGATTACCCGCTCCTTTGCCCGGTACCTGTAGATATTAAAAGGGTTCATCCATACAAACCTATGCCGCTGATTTAGCAAGCCAATCTATTTTTTTAGAATGAATGCTACATGAGAACTTCTCAAGCACTTTCGAGAAAAAATAGTTCCATTCAAATTGAGGCTCTACAATTCTTATAATCTGTTTTTTGAAACAGGGAATTTCAAGCTCATTTCTTCTACGTAGTTCACCATTTAACCTTAACTATTTGTAGGCAGTCAAATCAGGTTTTCATAACCAGTCGCTCACCGACTAGCCAAATGATTGAACGACTTCTTTGAACTACAGCCTCCACCCGAACATTTCAGCTAACGTTTTGGTGGCGCCGAGTTGAAATACAATCGGACGCCGCACAGCCCTCTGGAAACGAGCTAAGAGGCCGTAAACGAAAATGGCGCCATTCCTGAATGCCTGCCTGAGCTTGAGTGATAACGGGAATTAGTTTTGCTCATGACTACTATATTGCCTTTTTTTGATATCACAAGATTCCTTATGAAATCGGAGAAATTCGGAGAGCTGTGATGAGCTAGTTTAGTAGAGAGGTACTCAGACTGAAGTACACCAATGAAAGGGAAAAAAACGTAATCACTTATCAGAAAACCATGATGATGATGTGAAAACGGGAAGAACGAAAAGCGACGGGGCAGGTTTGGTGCAATCGATCGCGCCATGCGCTCCACCCGCCACCATCACCCCACCCCCACACCCCAGACAAATCGGTCGCCGCCGTTGGGGCGCCGCCACTTCAGCAACGCCCTGGCGAATGGCGCCTTCCTTGAGTTTTGTGAGGCGCCCTTCAAACAGCCGGCCCTAGAGCTACAGCTTGTCTAGCACCTCGCCATTCTATCTAATCAGCCACTTGGCTGTACAATTGAAATACAAGAATTTGCTGTACAAACTGAATGAATCCAAAGTCAATAAAACAATATTAAGTGGCAAAATAACTTATACGAAGTGCATCACAATAATTAAAACGCAACACCACTATGAAATAAATATTTATCACGGTGATTTATATGTGTTTTCTCATCTATCACAAATGAAAGCGAACACTTAATAAGATCAAGATATCAGCAACAAGATCAATGGAACAAAGTAGCCAAATGAAAATTCATCTGAAAGAAGCTGTTCAAACAATGAGAACAAAAATCAGGGAACAGTTCGGGAATTCTTCGATGAATCCTTACAGCCCTTA
Organism: Haemonchus contortus; assembly: GCA_000469685.2. Classification (NCBI taxonomy): domain Eukaryota; kingdom Metazoa; phylum Nematoda; class Chromadorea; order Rhabditida; family Trichostrongylidae; genus Haemonchus; species Haemonchus contortus. The sequence continues at coordinate 1,200,979 of LS997563.1, forward strand.
TTACCATGAGTATAAAATCTTCCATAGGAACTCCAGCAAATCGTTACCGAAGTCACTACCTTCGCGATTACTGGACACATTGAGTAGGGAAAGAAATGGAAATTTTTGAATACTTTTTCTTTTCCCAAGTTTTCAACTTCTATCTATAATTATGGCTCCTAACGTATAACTGCGAGCAGGATACCCCAATCCTCACGATCGATACATATCTTACCAATTCCACGACTTCTACTGCGCGTCAGGGACTATAGCCACTGCCTTACGACTCCACTTCAGTAAAGATGGCCATTCGAAAGTGGGATATTCCTTCAAGGTATGGTACTTAAAAGAAACAGAGCCCTATTATAGGGTCCAACGGATCTTAAAAGTATCTTTGTCGAGCAAAACGCTTAGTTCAAGCTGGCAGATCCTTCATCCAACCCACTTTATGGTTCACGCTTTTCATCATACACCACAACCTCAATTGGTGGGTTATTAGTACACACTAGGATATAGAAAGAAACTGGGGACTAGATACATTGGCATAATATTAGGTTGGAAGGAAAGTCCTGCGACAAAAAATTTGAAATGTCAACAATTTGTATCAAGAGTGTGAACACGGTAGCAAGGGTGATAAACTTGTAGGACATTCCTCAGGTAATCAACACATGAGTAAATAAGGGCACGCGTGTGGGCTTTCGCAGCACTACGGTCAGGAAATGGACAACACCCGATTCGTACCATCACCTTCTTCTGAACACGCCAAGGGAAAAACGCGGGTGTAGCAGCTCAAATTATCAGCAACCTAATCAATGCTGGCATTGCTCACCGATCAACGGTCGACATTCGGTTGGGTCGCTTCACTGAGGGAGATACTAGCTTTCAAAGTGACGCAATCATCGTCCTTTCATTCAGTGGAGGTTGAAGAGATCCATCCACTACGAGTTGCTAAACGCAGACTAGATGGACACAACTATCGGTTAACCCTATGAACCCCGAAATTTGGCCAACAGGATTAGAGAAGGACGATCAAAACCGTAAATCAGGTCCCTACAGAGGGTCAACGCACGTCGAAATTTCGCTTTAAACACGCGTCAAAAGTTCTACGATTCGAATTGGTTCCAGGTTGTTCATCAGTCGTACTCCCCAAGTGTTGCCTCTCTTACATACCATGCGCTCCGCCTTCTTGAGCATCCCGTTGTTGAAAAAAAATTCGTAACTTAATGTGATCTGAAAACGGCAGTCAATTACTTCTTTGAGTCACAGCTCCCTCACTCCTGGATAAAAGGCATCAGTGATTCACTCAAAGGATAATAGATGGTTGTTGACCTCATTGGTAAATATATTTCCGAAAATTGATTGGCCTGGAAAATTTCAGAAATGATTTGAAGGAGACCTTCATTGTGTCGCAGGACTTTCCTTCCAACCTAATACAAAGTCGCTATCGAACAAATCAAATTATTATTGGAACTTATCAAGAGTTGCAGCTATAAATCCACTCAAGGGTTCAATCGAATGAGCGATCAACATCAAACGGCCGTCAGGCTACATAAAATAAAGGCACTATTGCACTATTACACCCCCATTGAGGGGGGGGGGGGGATGATATGGGTCAAAAAAAATTTTTCGCTGAAACTTGCACCAGGGGGGTTATCGAAGCCGCTGATCACGAATATGGTATCCACTTTTGGCGCTGCCGCCAAATTGGCGCCATTTGCCGCAGCGTCAGAAATGGATAGCATATTAGTGATCAGCGTCCTCGATAACCGCTGTACACAAGTTTACAGCGAATCTGGTGAAAACACTCCTGGCGCCAACTGGCGCCAAATTGGTGCCAATTTGTCGCAGCGCCAGAAATGAATACAATATTCGTGATCAGCGGCCTTGATGATTCCCCTAGTGCAAGTTTTCAGCGAAAATTTTTTTTGGCCAATATTACCCTCCACTGGGGGTGTAATAGTGCAATGGTGCCAAAATAAATCCTGAAAATAGTAATATTTTAAAAATAAAAAATCATCATCCACTATGCATCAGAGTATATAACAACCTCCGAGCAAGACATGAGCGACCTCTTGCTTTGAACATAATCGAATTGAAATGTGTCAAGTGACAACGCACTGTATACATTAGAGCAGCGACATACTGAACTGCATCAGTGGACCCGTCTCACAGCAGTATTTCCCAGCTTCAACTATCCTCCTTGATTTTTTGACTCTCGAAACTCAACTTGTCTTTTCGTCGTCGATTTTGAAACCAGACTTTGAGCTAGAAAATTATTATCAAACAAATAGAAGTAGCACCATCTCACTTCAACAGGACTCAAAAACTCGCTGCCGGCGGAGTAGCGACATAGGGAACAGCCATCACTTTGTTCACATAGTTCTACATCTTTAGTTACCCTAACCCCCCCCCCCCCCCCCCCACTCTTTCCACAAAAATATATCAAACTGATCTTTTAGTCTCAAGGCTCCTTCTGCGCCCATTTTCCCCGGTAAACGTGACCAATCCTTAGCCCTTTTCGAACAAGAGCCATCTTACTAGGAATAAACGATGAAAGTTCGAAATGAGTGACCGAAAGTTCCCCTTTCCCTCTTGACTCCGCATAATAAATTTAGATCGACTTCGCCGACTTTATTTTCGCTATTACTATAGTTTCACACACATCCCCCTGACACCTTCGCATCAATGCCAAGCATCGTTAATTATCTCTACTCAGTTGACTTTTGCACGAATTTTCCTTCACTTATAAACTGACCCGAGTGGGCAGTTAATTTACTGCGAGACTGGCAGCTATGGAATTAATGCAGTTCAGTTCGCGATACGTACAAGCTTTGCGCGAGGTTGCGTAGCAAACATTTAGTGCAGATAAGTTTAATTCTACTAGAAACAGCTCAATGAAGTCCGACCCCACCTATCCTTTTAGTTCCTCTACATAGAACATACGCGCGAAAAAATCTGATAAGCATGCCACGTTAACCGTGCTGCAGCTGATTTATAAACGCAAATCTGTGACCAAATGAAAAGAAAGAAGAATCTCCAAAACCCAACTCACCCGGTATGGATCGATATCTAACATATGACAAAGAGATTGGCGTTTATCCGGACTAGCACATGCAAAAGGATCTCTCAGATAGAATTCTTCAAGAATTTGCTGAAAAAAAGGAAAAAATGAGGAACTCCAAATATTGCGTGATACGACACAAGTAGCCCAAACGGATTAGTATTCGACTGTGAAAGTGGGAGAAGACGTGTTAGGCCTACCGGTCCCGAGCAACATTAAAAAAGTGAGAGGCAAAAAAAGCTCTAGTCGTAACACAAGAAAGCTCTAATGCGAAACATGTGAATATTTCAAAATTCTTCGCAAATTTCGCTAAAAATAGTCATTCCAGTTCTTATAGCCAAGTTGCAACAGCTAGATGCATAGTCTGAACGTAAAACCATTTAAGAAAATTATTAATGACTCACCAGATCCCGCTCCGTGTATGTTTTCCGTCCTTTCCTAGCCACGCCACTTTTTGTTACTGAACCATATTTACGATTAATGACATGTTTTATGAGAATGATTGGAAACATCTTCAATAACCTACAACTGAGAGGTCGATCTCGTCTCTTGCGAACGCGGACCTTTGATGCGCTATTCTGCAAAAATTACTGAGTACTCTACAGTTTTCAATGGCTGCGCAATCTTTAATACCTGCGAATTCATTTCGGGGTCAGGATTTTGCTCTGAAATGGAATCTGCATTGCTGCCAGCTTGACTGGCATTGGAAGCTTGAAGGCCTGACGTTGATGAGGTCACGTTACATAGTCGAAACTGAAAATTGAACGGGAATAGTTACATCAACAATCTGCGAAAGTCTTGAACTGAAAGGCGATCTCTTTAAGGCTTCCCGAAAAGTCTATAGTGAAAATAGTTTAAACGACCCAGCAATTTCGAAGCATTAATGTATTTATTATCCCTGCAGGAATACACTAGTCATATTCTAGTCAAAGTGGGAGGCTTCCACCGAATTGCGTTGACACAACGCGGACTCTCCGTACCTTAACCTTACCTATACTGCGCTGAATTGATTGCGTTATTTTGAATGAGACTGCTGGGGCTTAGCCAGCAGAAGTCAGCAGTGAGTCAGTGCGAAGTATGAATGCAGCCACTGAGTGACGGCCTAGAGATGTCATTCTCTCACTGAGGTAGCAGAGCTCGATCTCCATGCCATTCTTCCTAACCTACCCTTATTCCGACTAGCGGAGACTTTTGGTGGGACTTTCAAGGTAAAAGTACAAAGTGATACAAAATAGATGACACCTTACATCCTCCTCTTCACAACAACTTCCGTTCTTGCTAGTTTCTCTTGACGTCTCTCCGTCGCAGGTAGGCGTAAAAAAGCTTAACGGCAGAGCCATCAAACCAGGGAGTGGTGTGTTCGAAACGCGTAGAGCCCTTAAAAGGTCTACGATGATGAACTTTGACGACCACCTATCCTGCTCAAAGCGTAGAAAACCGAGAAAAAATATGGGAATCGAAACAATTCATTAGAAGACAATGTACAGTATCCATCAGCTCATCCAACTTAGAAAATAACATGTGACAGTTACGCCAACCGTTTAATTGCCTGATCGACCTCATTCGTTGCCATTGGTGTCGGAGTTGCTGTCACGCACGGACTTTCACTTTCGCGGTTGTCATCTGCACGGCGATCACCTTTAGGTTCCTCCTTGACTTCAGCCATCGTCGCCTAAAATGCTAGCAATAAAACTCAGTGATCGATGTTTCATTCTTCAATAAGTAGTATTCTCTGAACAAAATGAAACGAAACAATAAATAGATATAAACAACAACGTCATTGCAATAAGAAAGGAACATCTTTAGATTTCAAAAAACTTGAACTAACACGATGTATGAAATGCCTTGTTCCCAAATATTCAAACAATTTCTTTAAAGGCTCACAATTCTTTCAGCCAACTACTTCTCGAGAGTGGCAATTTAATGGTGGGCAAAAATCGAAAGTGCAGCTGCACTAGATGCCAATTTTCCTTTATGCTGGGAATAGTCATCATTACAGCCTTCTTCTAGTCACTTTCTCTATTCCATTATTACCGCCACTTACAGAGTGGTTTTGTGAACGTTTCTGCTACAGCCTTATCTTTCTTTGAATTGGAATTTCTATTACAAAGCCTCCGTAGAAGCGATCAAATAAAAAAATAAGCCAGAAATCAGCCATTAAGATCAGGAGTAATGACCCTCTATTGAGCCATAACCGTCCGGTCGAGACTACAGATACGGAAATTAGGTAGGACTCATGAAATCTCATGACTCAAACGAGGTAAGCAGAAGTGAATTGAACCATCTAACTTCACTTGGGCAGTGAAAAATAAGTTTAGCTAATTAATCGTATCTCGCAAAAACTCGAAGAGCCCATCAAATTAATGTTATAAAACCCAAGCACATGTAAATATTTTAAAAGTGAAAAATTCATAAAGGAGGAAGAAACTATACCTGCACAGGGAGCCCAATCTGCGGTACTGGTGACACTAGAGTTGATAGTTTAGCCTCCTGCTCTTTTGGGCTCAGCTTTTCCACAAAAGAGCATCGTGTGCAGATCTTGTCAGTGCCAGCTACTAGAGATATTGGCACTCCATATTTGACCTGAACATCGAAAACCACTCATATCGCCTTGCTACATACTACAGGAATGAAAGAATAGAGAAATTATCACCAGCAATCCGCTCAGCACGTTAAACTTGTTGATGTAATATGCCTACAACCCAGTGAAGGAGTTCCCAGAGGGTTTTCACAAAACCGATGAAAAACATTGCATTAGAGATCTCTGCACCCAAATGATTATCACATCCTCTCTCTTCAGAAAACGGGGAAATTACAGGGTGGGCCAAAATTATGATTACACAGAAATCACATCGCAGAAAATGAATAGAAAGCTAATAGAGCAAACCAATTTCATAAGTGTTTGTCACTAATCTCTTATCAAAATAGTACATTGAGACTGGGATCTGTTGCTTTCTGCTTTCACCCAACCCCAGAGATGACGATGGACGGCATTGACGGTGGCACGCAGCCAGGTCATGGTCCCGGCTTTTTGCTAAGCATTTTCGAGGTTATTTCTTCTCTTGTTTGGGTTAAAGGATTCTTTCATCTCAGAGGCTGACCACATCGAGACATTCATGGGATTTAGGTCAGGGCTCCAGAGTGGTCACTGATCGAAGGTTATGAAGTCAAAGAACCCCTTCCACGAAATTTCTGGACAATTTCTGTTCTGCGGTCAGGAGCTTCATCTTGACAATATGACTGGTTCGAATCATCAAAGTGTCCTATTGCGCAAGAGAAGAGATCAAACAGGCCTCCAAACCAACTTTCACTCCATAATTTACAAGAATAATCGGTGTCTTTGCCTCGGCGGTGGTGCTAGCACAGGCCATCACAGAAAGTTAGTGAGCCAGGCGCTGTATCACTTTCATTTCTTTAAGCTTTATTTATATAAATGCTATCGCTCTACTTATTAAGCACCTATTTCACTGTGAATCTCTTTTCGTCGGTGAACAGGAATTTCGTAGGACAATTTTTTCGGATGCGACAGGGCACCTTTTGTTAGCCAACCTTTCTCTTCTCTTTAACCTGCTCTCTGGGGGAATCAGCTTCTGATCGTATAAGGGTCTCGTTGTGGAGGTGATGCTTCACTATTTCACGCAGAAAATTTAGTGACATATCCATTCATTTAGCCTTTTTGGACTCAGAATGAATTTTGGTGCTACGCAGACCTTCGCCCTGCTTCATTGAAACTCCCGACAAATATAATCGCATGCCTCCCAGGTTTACCACCCCTATCTGTAATTGTTCCCAACTCCTGAGAGCGTCTTATGGTTGAATGTACCACCTGCCTTGTTTCGCTAGTTCGTCTGTAGATGCACCGTGCCAAAAGTGCTTGTAAATGCAAAGCGACGTTTAATTCACGGACTAGTTACGCTTATATTATGTTAAAGATCTACCAAAAGTTTAGTATCATTAGAAAGGTAATAAAGTAAGCTACTCTGTGGAATGGAAAAAGTTCAATGAATTGTTATGAACTCAGAAAAAAATTGCAATGAACGTTAGCGCGCGCTGTAATCATAATTTTGGCCCACCCTGTACATAAAGGAACTTGGACAAAACGCAGTGGTACACCAACAAGTCGTAAAGATGGGCAGCAAACGACAAAAGTAAGCGATTAAAAGCGACCATGCCCTACCCATCAAGGGCCCCAACCACAGCATTAGAAAAAAGAGAATATCAAAAGCAATCTGTGAACAAATTAACTAACCAGATCAGCAACGATTTTCCCAAGAACATCCTGATGTCGTTCGACGTTAACCAATAGTAACATCTTTCATAGAAATCTGGAGAGAACTTGTTGTTTTTAGCCAAATACGCACAATTTAGCTATGAATGTCATCATTTGTGCGCGGCTAAGAGTAAAAATAGTTGCTAAGTCCAACAAGTTAAGAAAAACGTAATCAAGTTCAAGGAGAAAGAGAAAATGTATTGCGGCATCGACCAGAAAACGAGTCGAAAACAAATAGAAAACTGTAAAATGAATCCCCTCCGCCACCTCTGTCCGTAAAAACGTCGCGTCATGTCTACTGAAGAACCGGTTAGCTGCTTCATTCATGCATCAATAAGAATTCATATCAATGTGTACTTGTCTATAAATGCTCAAAAGATCAAAACTTCAGCAAAAGACTAGCGAAGTCATGCGTTCAACCACCCTTACTCTAATGCTAGCTAGTGGATGGTTTAAACTCAGATGGGGTAGTGTACTGGCATGTGGAGCTCTATCACAAACACATGGGGCTGAGTATTTCGTCCCGGATCAATATCCGCCCTGGCCACCCAAGTATACCAGCCCCCGTTTGTCGATTAGTCGGTACTCGTCTGGGAGTTGTTCATCGGCTGGCTACTGCAAGTCATTGTATAGCCCATTCAGCAAAATGAGATTGAATGACGCAGAAGACTTTATCCTTGACTATCCTAGCTGCTACTTCATACTTTCCATAAAATGAAACGTGGCAGATATCGACCTGCACCCTGGGCGCTGATAGGGCATGCAGTCGGGGAACCTGTAACGCCGCTGTATAGGACGAGCCGTCTAGTGTGTACATGCCCCCCATCAATCCTCAATTGCTTAAGTGCAGTAACTAATTCGCAATTTCCCGCCGCTAGATTCCCTCCACTTGCCCTAAATGCAGGAAATGCCAAGGAAATTAGTGCCTGAACGATTTCTGCCATCAACACTGACAGCTGGGAGTTTCTAATTTGCTAAAATGTTTTTGATAAAAACAAGAACAATTCCCCGTACCCCACGGACGTGAAAGGCAAGCACCTTCAGAATCCTGAGATGTCGATCGATTAGATGAGAAAGCCCTGCAAACCAGCTGCCAGCCTGGGGATGTCAGGGAGCCAATCAGCTAAGCTTTTATAACCACTTATGGGGAGCATCGAAGGGACGTTTCTATTACTTTGCTCACACTATTTCCATCTCCAATTATATTCCATGGTAACGTGAATTATGAGGAAGTCTAGAATTGCCCTTTTCCTAGGCCAGTAACCTTAGCGAAGCTGTCCGTCCAGCTAGAGTGGATAGAACACGCCTGATGGGAATTGGTGGTCCAACGATAAAATCCGAGAAGAGGAAGCAAAGAGAAGAATCCAAGAGGGATTGAAATAAAAAAAACTATCGAGAAAAGCGGGTGTTCGAAAGAAACCCCAGATAGCTCATGGACATAGACTTTGGGAACGAACCACCCTGAAAAGTGTTCTGGAACTACAGTGGTTGCATTCAGAGGGTTTTATTTGACTAACGCGCTTTGCACCAATCACGATAAGAATAAAGAATAAAAAGTGAATAGTAAAGAAAAAATAATCTCATACCAACCAGCACAAGCAAATTCAAGCAAATGTAGCAGCCCATCGAAGAGCTCTTGATCGAATCTCGAACCAATGAATGTGATTGTTCAGTAATTGATAGCATTACGAAAGTATCAACAAGTTAATCAAGCTATTTCAAAAGCAATTTTCGCTTATCGAAGTCGGCAAACACCATTAATGACGATACTGCGCGCCGGGCACAGCCGTATAATTGCACTCTTATCTGGAGACAAATAAAGATGTATTACGATAGAGCATTTACCGTGTAAAGGCTATCGCATCACTGAACAAGAGCTACTTCTATAATGACAGATATCAAAAGATTCCTTCTTTACTGAAGGTTAGAGCCAAGAGAAATACATCAAAACGCACACACACACACACACATCAGACATTGACAGCGCAAGAAACCTCTCTGCAAGAAATTAGTATCCGAAAAAACGGTATAAAAATTAAAGTGTAATAAGTAGATCATGGACATATCTGGTTGCCCTGGGCGAATAACGATCCGGGCCTCCATACCCGGGCCATAGATGGGGTGACAATGCAACACTTGCAACTACACCCCCCACCTTCGAGACTTTATGAAGTTTATTAGGAATGCTAAAGGCGCAAAAGGGGTAGAGGTTCTAATAGCGGAGCTACCGATTATGTGGCTCACGTTCGATAGCTGCTTAGAATTGCCAAACTTTTCATCCTTCGGATGTCAGTGCCAGACCAGATTGTCGTAAAGATAAGAGATCTGACTGTTACATCGGGTGATGGTACAGTTTATTGTATAGTTCAATATTTATTCGAGGAATACAAAAAACTGAATGAGGACTAAGGAGATCCTAGAACGTGATCTACGGACGTCGCAATTACCACACTATCACTAATGTCGACTGATATCATAGGTCTGATGTGTGTCTGCCAGTATCTATTGATAACCCATTCTGAGTTCCAACCCCATTACATCTATCCAATACTAAGCTATATAGTCGCTCTACTACAAATGAGAGCTTAATAATAATAACTAGCTCAGTCACACCACAAATGGATATTAATTGCTAACAAATGATTAGAATTACCAAGTTGAAGTACAGTACAGTACATCTAGCTACTTTAGCGCTATCTTTAACATCACACCACCTAGTTATGCTTTCCTCCATATGTTGCGATCACATTTTGCGGTGGCTTTCATATATGACTACCTTGATCATATTAATTGGAAGTTTTACATAACAGACAGACAGACAGACATAAAAAACTGACAAAAAGACAGAGAGACAAGACATTGCGGTACAACCATATTAGAGATGAGGCATGTTTTGACTTTTGAAACCGATCTCGTCCTCCCGACCACCTCCCCCCCCTCCACATATTTCTCTAACCTCTTGATCTTGAATACACAAATCCTCCACCCGTCATATATATGACACATCGAAAGTGACTATGGATTAGGACCAGGGCGGATTACTGGAGTAGCTGAGGGACTGGGGAGACGGGCTTTAGGAACGATTTTAGGTAATCGATTCGTCGCACGCGGCTGTCGCGGACCACTCACTCGCCATTATTACAGCTCTAGCGTTCTTCATACAAATCAATCGATATGCTATCATTATTTTATACATAATTCTTCTATTAGTACTTTTGCTCTCGTATTTCTTACCTACTGCTGCATCCTGCTGCATTCCTTCGCGCGCGACGCCCCTCTCACCGCGACGCGACCATTTCGTTCCTAACGCACCACACCCGAGGGACTGCGCTGTAATAGAACTACCGTGGGAACGGGGTTACCGCACTGAATTCAACACGAGTTTCGGTATCTAAAAGAGTACCTGAACCAAGGGAAGACAGTTCTTCGTAAAAGGCAAGCACTTTTCGTGGTCATCACGTGTCCCACTTAGAAAAAACCGTCTAATGAGTCGCGTGCGTAGATGTGCGAGTTCAAAAACACAGCAACAGGTTGTGAAAGCAGGATCTTCCCACTTAATTGATCACGCGGACATTCTAAATGAACTAGATCCGTTCATGATAGTGGCTCTAATTTATTGATGACTAAGTTCAAAATAAAAATGTAATATGCCATACAATTACTTCGAGGTATCTCTGCTATTCCTAGCAGCAATTCCCGTAAACGTCCTGACGAAACTAATAGGATGAACGCTGTTTATTGGGAAGTTAAGTCACTTAGATGGAATGGCAGACAGTAAATAAAATTGCCTAGTGAATGTCACGAATTATCTCATGCACATCGGAGATAACTTGGCTCTAATGTACACAAAAAGCAGAGATTCCCACTCGGGCACTACTAGCATAAATGATTTCCTACTGATCCCATTAATCAGCTAATTGCGATCTAAACGCTAAACTTCAATTATGAAGACAAAACGCCAATTAATTTACTCAATGGGTTCCAATTAACGCATCCCAATTAAGGGTGAAAATTCTGAATTAAAGCGAGAAGAGAATTGATCCCAGCGATCTACGTTTGTTTTGTTCCTGAGAATGATCCTGGCGAGTAGTTTCTAAAACGCTCATTGAACCAGTCAAAACCACGACAACCGGCGATAGCATCCTATAAAGGAGGAGGTCAGGTTGCCGAAAGATACGATAAAACAGGCAATCGTCGCAGGAGCACTATTTTGTCGATCTTTGATAGCTTAACTGATAGTCCAAACTGTGCAGATATAACCCTACAAGCATTTGTATTCAAGATTTGTAGTTACAAAACACAGGACCTAAAGATTTCTTCAAAGTGAAAATTGTGAGAGAATTCTTGAGAAAGTGAAGATTGAATATTTTCTGCAAGTATGAAGGATGTTAGTTGCAAGGGAAACTAAGTGAAAACTCTGAGAAACTAGTGAAGAGCGGCCAATTTCGGGGACTGCAAGTTAACGATGGCTGGGCCGAGCCGTCGGGCGGCCGTCCGCCCTTCTCGATGTAATTACGGGCAAATGGCGCGGCAGACAAATTACGGAATTGATCGATTGTGATGTGTAATTAAGGCTGTTTAGCGAATGCAATTAGGCCGGTTTAGTGATCAAGGGGAAGAGAGAGGGGGGGGGGGTCCAATTATCACATCTGAGATCGAATCCTCAAAGAGTAGTTACTGCATAATGTATAGGTGCCGACACTTTGTTACTAGCATCTAAAAAGAATTAACGAAAAGGTGTCATGGTCTTGGCAAGGTTGGCTAATAAAATCTAGCAATATCGGGGTCGGTCTGGGTGGCATCACTTGAGAAAGTGGGGGCCGTGTACGGGAGCGAGCTTCACTTCACCGTTACGTAGACGACAAGGCTCCGCCCACTGTGGACGTTCTTCTCCCCTGCTTGACTCAGCGTGTGAGCTGAAAGCAGTTGATTAATGTAGGGAATGTCCTTCCCGGGATTTATCCCTGCAGCAGCGTGCTGAACAACGCTAATACATCGGAGCTATTTTGCTGTGGATTCATGACGTTATAGGTAGGAAAGAGCTGGCAAGAAGATGTGACTCAAAAAAGTGGTCAAGTTCATAGCCGTAACAAATGGCTAGCCGATGGAATGAATACCGGAGGGCTTCTGGAAGCCGGTTTTCTGTGGTTTTTACACTCTCAGTATGGAAACACGGAGTTTGATTGGTAAAAAGGACTCCACAGGCGCTTGCTCAATGCTATTTTTTGTTATCTACAGCTTTTCTAACTTTAACTTTTGACGAAATCCAATGCCTCACTTGGATCATAACATCTTCCTACACCTACGAACTCCTACAAATTCCATGAGACAACGATCTTATACGTCTGTCTCCGTTTGGATGAGTTTTCTCCGCAGTAACTATCTGAACTTGAGCAAAGGTTAAAAACTTGAACTAAACGTCGGGTACAATTCCGATGGTGGTCTGCAAACGTTACACGTTCGTTGCACCTAATCTGCGCCATGCCCTTTACAATTGGCAGCAGTTTTGCTTTGTTAGCAAAGCATCGATCGAATCCACCCTCTTCCGACTTCTCTTCGATGCGCGGCGAGAAGAGTGGCCGTAATTTGTCGTGATGAGTTGCCCCTCAGAAATTGCTTCGTGGAATTGATTTCCTTTTTCTAGGTAAGCCATGCACTGGGAACGTATTGAATGGTTTCTATATTTACAACGTGTCACATAGAACAATTAGGACTTATCACGGGTTATCTTACTACTGGAAGCTTTTGCAATGAAAAAGGGCTATTCCAAGCTATTCCAACTACCATAATGAAGGAAGCTGACGACTTCACCCCTTGGATTAGTCAGATGCTCCAACGTTTTCAAGGAAAAGGCGCAGGGATAAAGGGCCGAGATTCTGGACCTCTTCCTCTTCCTAATTCAAATATGCTTTATTCCAAAAGTATAGAACGGATTCACAGTTGCTATAAGTCTTACTGCAACAAAGAGTAACGTCCATCCAGTACATCCAGTCGGTCCCATAGTTTCCAGTAATTGAAGAGCATTTATCGAGGACCATAGGTTTTTCCCTACAAATGCCGCCAATGACGAATTTTGCTCTACAAGGATATATTTCTCATAAAAATAGACGTAAGATATTTGAGAAGCGGAAGAAGGAGAATTCTTATCACTAAAACTCAATCGTGACGAATTGAGCTACAGTAAATTTGTGTGAGAGACGGATTGTAGCCGGCGACAGAGGACATATCGCCCTCCCTGGCAGATTTGCAACTAATTAAGGTCACTCCAACATGTTCCAAATTGGGGAAGGCCGAATGACATTAATTGAATTAGTCCGACATGTGCCTTACCCTACCACGAACCATATATGATGTCGTTCAAGTGCCCTTCAAGGAGATTCCTGACAAAAGCAGCCCTCCCATCCAGAAATACAATACGATCCTGGGAATGCGCCATGGATTCGGATACGGTCGAAACGGCTCGACAGGATACATGGACGAAGAGATTCTCATAAGTGTTTCGTTGTCAAGAGTCGAAGCAAATGCGATATTCGGATGGATGGAATAGGATAAATATTTCACACTGAAAGACCCAAGCCTCGCCCATTGAACAACGTGAAGCCGATTGCCAACTTGTTTCCTGACTGCTTCCGATAATGAGAGGTGCTGGGAATTCTTGATACAGTCAGACCGTTTACAGGTTCAGTTCTACGATTGTACGATTTGTAGAGTGTCATTTTTTGGAATAAATGAATAATTTTTGTGTGCTCGTGTATAGTAACATTGATAAGTTTATGACAAGCACTGTGAGGTACATACTGTTCATTGTTGGAGAGTATTGAAATCCGGAATTCTCGTTAGGCACTGATATTGGCCGATCGTAAAATAGGTGGTCTTCGAGCTTCGATCGAGATCAAATGCAAATGCTACATCGGAGATCGAGGTTAAAACCGACCTTGTCAGAGTTTGGCATAGCACCACTGATGGTGCACGATCAGTATTAACTTGTAATTTTTCGGATCTTTCGGATCTTAGATCTTCATTTTCCTGTGAAAAAATTATAATCCCTTGTTGTTGTGCTATATTTTCCATGGAATATATAAACTAGTAAGATTGTGTGGAGCTAACAATTTTCAGCTTCTAATAGCCCAGATTTCTCTCGGGATATTCTGGGAGATTCCATACAATTACTCTCCTGTGTGCGTATGACATACCAGGAGATATCACAGACGGTCCATCATCGATCCTTTTGTTTCAGGCGGTGAAGCGTTGGAACGAAATGTGCTCAGAACCGTTTAGAAGTGGCTTCGAGGCTGAATACTTGGCACAAGTGTCAACGATGACGGCGGCGGAACGGTAGCGGAGTTGAGGCTTCGAACTTATTTATTTATTTAAAGAAACTTGTAAAGAAAAACGTGAATAGATGATTCGGTCATTATATGGATAACTAAAAATCGGATGAGATGTCACGTTATGTAATGCGTATGAAATTGAGTGACCATCTTACATGGAAACTCCATGGAAGCTCCTAGAAAATCCCAGGAGAGAACTTGACTAATGCGAAATTTACCAGTTACCTTTCGCGCAATCCAGTAGTGACTTCTATTCCCACACATCTCTTCGTACTCCACTTCTCTTTCTTTCTTTTTACAAGCCCATGCGCCTCAACGAAAGAACAAAAATGGGTGAAACTCGCGAAAAGAATTTTGTGCGGCCCGTTTTTTAGAAATTAGTACTTCTAAATAATGCACCTTACATGGACCAGCAAAATGGCGTCCAAACTGAGAAGGTATTTAAGTCGTTTTTCTGCCCTTTTAAAATATTCTGGGTTCGAGCACTCTCACAGAAGGCTCTAGGAAACAACCAAGATTTAGTCAAGTGAGCTATGTCGACGAATTGCGCTTTAGATCCCATAACCTGATACTTGCACTACCGTTGCTATTGTATACTAGCCTTTCAGAACACACTTGGGAGGACTGTCTCTTAGCAAATATTACAGTTCTCACCCAATATACTACCGTTTACCTGTACATTATGTTATTTAGTTGTAGCTAAAAAAGCGATGTCTGCTCCGCAATGCTTGAAATGAATCTATCGCACATTCAAAGCTGAAATGAATCTATCGCACCTTCAAATTCACTTAGAAATGTCCTCTCAATTGAGCTAGAAGTTTCCTATGGAGTAGTTAAAAATGGAAGTTTTATAACTACGACCTTCACAGGATTATGACCTTGCTCAGCCACTGCATGCGATATGACTGCATCAACCTAGAGTATGTCCTGTGATTTCTGTGATAACCGGCCAGACGCTACACCCAATCAAGTAGATCAGATTCTCCAACACGTCCAGCCTGCCGCCCTCGCAGCATCCGATTACGCACAGTCGTGAGCTGCGTAGGGGAGCACTTGAATTTCCGGTGGGAGATTGTAGTAGTCCCAAAAGCATTCAGCTAAGCATGGGAGCAATAAATGAACCGATTCTGTTGCTGCCATATTTATGCAGTTTTTTAACATCACAATCGATCTCGGGCGTGAATCAGAGATCGTGAACAGGCTAATTTTAAAATTGAAATGAAAATTACAAAGTCAATGCACGTAAAAGTATGTGAGAAAGTAAAACCTATCACGATGAGATGGTGAGACGGCAGTTAAGTTACGAGGAAAGATCAAAAATTGGTACTCCCAAGTATGTGAAATGCCCACAGAACTCAACTCATCATACCGATCATACAACTAACACTTACTGGATTTTTGCCTCGCAAAACGCTCCCGCTCGAAAAATACTTACTGCAAAAGAGCTCACGAGCGAGGTCAACGTTCGCATCTAATCCAGTACCCAGTATGACTGAAATCATTTAAAAAAAGGAAATCACAAAATAAAAATCGAGGTACGATTAAAAAGTAGAAGTTTCGAACAATTACATTAAGTGAAGGACCCCTTATATTACAGAAGAATGAAAATTCAGCTCACGGCCGAATTTGCACCGAAAGATTATTCTGCGGATAATATGCGGTTCACTGGGCAGCATGCGACTCATTAGTGACATCAGAAAACGGGGCGTCACCAGCTTCTTTGAGATCGGCTTTGTCTTCCTTGGCTACCGTGCCATTCTCTGTAACGTTCTCTGTGGCCGAAGTGTTTCCTGACGTCTCTGCCGCAACTTCGGCCATTTCCACATCATCTGAAAGGGAAGACGTTAAGCATATAAAAAGTAAATCAGTGAACCCATTCTACAAGAAATATTGTCAGAACTTCTTTACCGTCTTTCGCATCAGCCATGTCACCCTCCACGCCCTCAGTCTGCGCCTCCTCATTTTCTACTTCTTGCTCTTCATCGTTCTGCACGCTCTCTTCTAAATCCTCTTCTCCTCCGTTACCTTCGATTTCCTCCTAAAAAACCAACACTAGAAAACCATTTACAATCCAATTAGTATGAAGAAACAACTTTTTTTTGACACATTACAGCAAACTTCGAAAATTAGAGCACAAGCCACTGACCTCGTCTTCTATTCTCTCTTCGTCTTCTACAGGATCCTCAACTGGTATGAGGTCTGCTTCGTCAAATTCTTCCTGTTCGGGTTCTGGAGGATACTCGTCGGGTTGATTCTCATCCCACTTTATTGGGAACGATGTCACACGAAGGTCGTCAGTTTTAACCGTACGTGTAAGCTGAAACAACTCTTTCACAGTGGGAGAGCTAACTTCTTGTTGGCGCGCTGTAAACCAAGCATAACGACAAACAAAGTTCACATGAGAAAAGCAAACAAATTCAATTAAGCCACGAGACAGACACATACTTCTAAAACACAATAAGCAATAGCTAAAAGTCATCGCTCACTTTCTCAATCAGCGGTTTTGCCGGAGGATTTTCCTTCAACTCGGGATCCTCGTAATCATTGGAAACGAACCAACCCAAGTTAATGAACTCCTGTAGTACTTCACATAACAAATGGATGCTATTTCAAAAACGTAGGTTATGTACTAACCTGTCCATTGTACTTGCATCGCAGTAAAAGAACTGTAACACCGACGAGGTCCTGCACTGGGATTTTTGATGGATCAGGAGCGTCCACCTTCAAATATCATTATTACGTGTGTATGACTAAGTGTCGTTGCTTCACTTACAGCGAAGACAAATTTATGCCTGCCTTCTGGGACTGGACCAACAAGGGCAGAATCGAGCACCTGATCGTAGGAACTGGACTTTGCTGAGCCAACGTAAACGAGTTCCCATTCGAGATCTAAAAAGGAAACAATTCCGAGCATAGCAAATAAAGCAATAATCAAGCCGCCGCTGCAGCGGGCTCAGAAATGAGCGCTTGTCTATCACTACAAAGAGAGGTGTTTCTTGGACGAGTTCAGTGCTGTGACACAGAGCGAATGGTGCGAGCTCTTCGAACACTCTAATATATCGCACTTTCTTCATCTGTAAATTTACGTGAACACTAGCGCCCCGATATCATTCACCATTTTTTCCAAATTACACTCCCAACGCGAATGCATCCCAGTGTGATGAGTCCGTACTTTCTTTTGAATGGCGAAAGAATCTAGCAGGATCTCAAAAATAAAGTTTAGAAGCCTTATTGCGCTTACCATGAGGTAGATACTCGAAGACTTCGAATGTGATTTCAAGTTTAAACTGAGCAGTGAACGTGGAAGGATTGTCCAAAATATTCACAGAGCAAATGTTGACACGCGAAGCCATCAGTCTGTAATATTTCAATTGAAAAATGAAGTATCTGATTTCGAATTATCGTTCATTTGTATGAGCGGATTTGGTCACTTTTTTGCCTTGATGGAGATCCCAAGGAACAATAACGAACGTTAGAATGTACAAAAAGGACATACACTACAGCTAACAGTCTTATTTAATTGTGTAGAAAGGGATGAATATTATACAAAGGAAGAGATGATGTACAATTTCATAGTTACAAACGAAGAAGTACATTCTCATCTCTTTGGCAACACAGAAATAAACAAACTCAAACAATATGGATAGTAAATGCAAAATGCTAGCCTTCAACAATGAAATCGGAACTAGGAAGATTTTAGAAGCCTTACACATCAGCACAATCAGGTTGTTCAATCTTGGAAGCACATCCAAGATTGAACAATCGAAAGACATGACTTCTGCACTTCATCCCTTTTTGTTAACTAAGTTCTTTTAACTCTACTACTTTCGATGATCCCTCATTTACTCTTTGTTGTTTAAAAATTTGATTAGGCCACACCACTTGTAAAATTGTGCAAAGTCGGTTACCGCCTTTGTACTCAAGTTTCTGGGAGTTGTTCATACTGTCCTCATTGGTTTGGGTGCTTTATCGGATAAGCTACAGATCAGGGGCTTCGAATTAATTTAATGGCGACGATTTGTTCAAAAAAAGGAACCGGTGAGGCAAAGTGTTTCCAAGCAAAGGAGCGTTGGACAAGCTCAGGAAACCCTCTACTCTCCAAATATTCGGACTTCAGGACAAATTCTCCGGAACAAACAACCGTCAAGCTTTATTGGTGGTTTCTGAACGCAAGTTTGCAAGAAACTCTTTAGGCTTTTTATTCCTACAGAAATTGTATCATAATCGAACCAATTCAGATGAAAATAACAGCCTCCAGAATGCACACCATTTCTCCTAGGACAACTCAAGATTTTCTTCAGTTCGAGGCGATCAAGTAGCGCTATGTATGTAGCGCTTTCTAAGTTTACGACTGCACATGAAGAGCAACCGGCTAGAAAGGGCTTCTGAATCCTATGACTGGGCTTACACCCCTTTTCCTTAGCAAATATCAATCGAACGAAACACTATCGAACTTCAAATGCTCAGGAAACTATCGTAAATCGAAGAATCGACAGAGTGCCCTAAAAACTCGACTGTCGCCTAAACCTACACCCCGAAGAAACGCCGGGCGAGTTGTCGCGAGTCATTTGTCAAATTTTTGGACGTTTGTCAATTATACGGCTTGAGAGTCAAGCAATTCATTGCGGGACCCACGCTATCGACTCAACTTTCGTTTTGTTTTGGCGCTGCTTATGAATTGCTATTGGAAGAAATGATGTTAAGGTTATCCGCACACATGAAAGATCCGAAAGTGAAGGAAGGGATGACAATATACGTTATTTGAAAGATAAACTGGTTGTTTGGCCAAAGAATATTGGCTTTTTCACCGAGTAGGAACCTCTAAATCACTGGCACCTGGCAACATGAAGAAGTAGGTTGAAGCAAGATCTGCTGTCGACGTGGCTTCAGGATCAGCATAGTGTAATTAGAATTAATGTAGTCCTAGGTCGCCACCAAAAGATGAAAGGCAGGAGCACACCGCTTTACCTCACCAGACATTTATTGTCTCAAATTGGCTTTCAAATACACTGCGGTCATGAATGAATGTTGATTACCTGGCCCGTTGTTAAACGGTGTCGTGCGCTCCACTTCCCTTTTCAACCTAATAACCATGCCAGGCTTTTAGAAAATGGCATCCGATTGCATTAAGAGAAGGGCTTACAAAAAGAGTGCCATTTCATTCAAATACCATTTAAATGGAATTATACCATTAGATCGAAAGAAAGCATGCACGTCTTTCCCATTACTAAAGAAGAGGCCTTTTAGAATAAGTAAGGTTGTAATTGAAATTCTGTCTTTAAGTTTCTTTCAATTGATGAGCCTTTTCCGAGTCCAGTCTTGGTTTCGAACATCACTCCACTTCAGTCAAACGTTTTATGGTTGCATACTCTTACTGGATATGTTATTAACATTAATGTAATGTAATCGAAATCAGTGCATTGTGTATGTCCACACACTGAACCGTTGGGAAACGGTTCTAGGTTACTGGTTGTGTGACATCTCAAAAGGAGGCACAAAAGTTCTCGAAAAAAGTTCTGTTCTAGAGAAAGTGTATCCTTGTTGCACAAAGAAACGAGCAGCTGAGTAAAATTTGAAGTGAAATGGAAATACCGTTCCGGATCCCCGTTTCTACATTCATCGGGAAAAGCTCTTCGTAAAGCTCTCCTCTTCCTACATTCGTCTCTTCTTTTCAAAATTTTCCTCCAAAGATTTCATGTAATCTCTTTTAAACAACGTATAATGCCATCTTTCCCTTTACATCCGGATATTTCATGGGTGCGGACACTCATAACATCACTTCTTCCAATAGCAATTCAAACGAAATGTCGAAATGAAGCTACAGTAAAGGGACGATGGCGTGGGTCCCGCAACGAACGAGATATAAATAGTGGGCAGCTTGCCAAAAAAACTCGCCCGGCGTTTCTTCAGGGTGTAGGTTTAGGCGACAGTAAAAACTCGTGCTATAGGATAAGAGATTTGTCGAAAAAAAAACCCAGAAATTATATCCCATGAGAGCCTCAAAACTCAATTAGTAGTCACACAGTAAGCGCTAGCTCAAAACTGATACTAAGACACATGAGATGTGAAGCGGCTCCCCGCCTCTCGATGATATTTCCAAAAATCAAAAAATCAATATTTAAGTCACACACAGCACCAACCTACTGAAAAAGCTGTATACTACTGCGTACAAAACCAGTTTCTGGGATTATGCTTTCTAAAATTAGATTTCTATAAAGAAAACCACTTATATGAGGAATGAAATTGAAGTCATCAGCAGTGGAGGCTATGGAACATTCGAGCTCAGTTTTATAGCTGCTAATGCACCAAAAGTACGTAGAACAGAGGACAAGAGGAGCAGACTTAGCAAGCAAGCTAATCTTGGGTTTTCAAAATGACAGAACTACCAACTCATTCGGAATGTTTTACAGAGGTTGCAAAAACAATACAGGGAAAACAACTTCAGCCCCAAAACAAGCCGAACAACAGAACAACAAGTTGGATAGAAATGGAAGTTTAAATATGGGGAGGGATCCCGCGTTTTTGAACTGTTTGTTAAACTCGTCCAGTTTCCATCGCGTTGAGGCGTGCAGCTAGAGTTGAAGGCGGTTAACACGTCGCACATAACACAGTGGACGAGATTGCTTTTCTTACTTTTGAAGGCCACTTGTACGGTAGGTTTTAGTCATCCGAACCTTTAAGGCGGGAGGTCGCTTCTCATTTTTAAGTGGTGGTGGTTGTGTATACTCTCCTTTCGTGTATGTTTTGTGTTTTTTGTCTTAAGTAGTCGGAATTAATCGTCACTTATGGTGGCAATTGTCATGGTGAAATTAATCGTTTGTTTGACCTTTCGCTGCTTTTTATTGTGTAGGATATTGTCTCGATTTTTGAAGTCTTGGCATGAATTTTTGAAGAATACGATTTGCACTTCTACTTATTGCTTCTGCCCTTATTTTTTTCCCTGGCGAAGGCAATGAATTCATTCTATAGAAAATTTAAAGGAAATGATATCCGATCTAGCAGTGGGAAGAAGTGGCTCTATATTGAAATTCGGGACCTGTGACTCATCAATTAATGAGAAGCTCTGAAAAAGAGACATTGCTCCCCCAGTTAGAAGCCCATCTACCGGGGTTCCAAAGTAAAATTCCCGGAAGCTGAAACAGCCGACAGCCGAACGTGCGAAAACTTTAATCCTTCCCCGTAAACCGGTCGCTTCCGATGCGAAGCTTTTCGGTCGTTTATCTGGAGCCACTGTTCGTATTGACTCTGTAGACCATCTTCATTTCCATGCGGTAAGGTTCGAGTGGCGATATACTGACGCGTTAGCTACAGAAACCGTCAGAACTGTAGATGAGCCGCAAGGCGGTGCTCTCGTAGATTGGTCAGCCGACGTCACTTGCAGGGTTAGCTCTCTTCTTCGACAATGGATTCAAAGGAGAGAAAAAGAGGGAGCCGTCTTTGAAAGCCCAATATGAAGCTTTTGGAGATAGTGCCCATTTTTTACACTTTCGACAGGAAACGAATCACTGGTCAATTGGATATGCCGTTCAGTGGAAATGTAGTTGAGAGGCACCGCTCTTGTCAACCCTAAGAAATAAAGCGACCTGAAAGGGGTGGCATTTTGGTGAGTCCATAGTCTCACCCACCGCGGTGCTTCTCCCTGCCAAGGCTTAGTTGAAAAATAGTCTCCTGGATGGTGTTCAGGTACTATTACAGTTCTGCAGAGCCAAGTGTCTCTGGCTCCTTTGGGCGTAGTATTGAAAAAGGGGGTTGCCCCTTCCTTCCCGCGCCAACTACATTTTCACTGGAATTGCTGCTGTTTATACTCTATTTTGATTGTTCTATCTCTTTCTTCGTTCCATGTGTGTCTTTTTCGTGATAACTAGGCACATTTTCCAGAATGGGTGACGAAAAGGCTGTCAAGGTGGAACCGATCAAGTCCGGTCCTCGGACTGACCAGGAATTGATGGCGCATATGGCAGCACAGGTATGTTATTCGCAAGGAATTCTGACTTATGTTATTTGCTTAGTGGATTTTCCTATACTGAATGCTATATCATAACTGAGCTATTTTTCATTTTATCTTCTGCTTAACGTAGTCGTTGCTTCATCTATCCTCTTCGATCATATCGTCTTTCGTGACACCTTTATCATTACCTATTACACTCAGACCCCTAAGATGGAGATGGTGATTTTCTTGATAAATACGAAGACCTAATGCCTTATTGCAGATGAAAAATGATAGGTAGTGGTAGGCTGGTGCTTTTCAGTAAGTGTGCGTTTACCGTTTTACATGAAAAACTTAGTCTGTCCGCAGTCCCCCTCCCCCCTCTGAGAAGTCTCTGAGAAGGCTTTCTGAATTAGCCTTGTTCTAACCAGTGTTCCCGCACTTACCTCTTTAGGTTACGACATCTTTATTACGATATATTTTTAAAAGGGATGATTTCCGGCAAACGAACGAAGGATCCAAAAGTTACAACGTTTAGGTTGGAGATGGCAGGCTGTTCAAAATGGATGTTGACTACACCAGTCAGGTTGACGAAGCTATTCCGAAGGCAAACGCCATTGCTGCTGTAAGCACTGAAAAAGTTCGCTGTCATCTTCTGTAAGAAAACGAAAAAAGCTTTGTTTCCAGAAAGGAGATGTTGCTGCGGCGTTGGATTCGTTGGCCAATCTTGAGAAACTTTCGCGACTCGGTTCAGATATGAAAAGCAACACAAGGATTGTTCAGCATATGGTGTGGTTTTATTCCCTTTCTGGTAATTCGAAACGAGCTTCTCCTAAGGTGTCTTTTTAATTTCAGGTGAAACTATGCTTTGACGGAAAGAAGTGGGACCTTTTGAACGACACAATACTTACCCTATCAAAGAAGCGATTGATTATCAAAGTGGCTATTGCTAAAATGGTAAGAAGAAAGGCCATCTCATGCGTTTGTTTGTTCTCCGGAAATGTGCAGGTTTTTTTCTGGATGTCGCGCTGCTACACAGAACAAAAGGGATTTTCTCTAAAAGAGCCCTTTTACTATGTGTAAATCTTGAGAAGGTGTGGCAGTGTGATAAAAAAACTGATACTTTCATTCTTTGCTATAATTAACGGAATACAGGGAGGTAGGAAGCTTCATCTTAGATATGTTATTGTCTATGTTTGAATAGCTTTGATTTGTATAAATTCAGAGCCGTTTCAAGGCAGCATGTATTTGAAACATCACTTTCAGTACAAGTTTCTAGGTTCGCGATGCGTGCGAAATGGTAGAGAAGATGCCAAATGAAGAGACAAAGATGAAACTCGTCGATACTCTGCGCACCGTTACAGCTGGAAAGGCGAGTCTTTTTCTCCATGGCTGTCATTCTATAATGTTTCTTTCAAGTTTCATCGTTGTGCGTTGTGTTGCCATGTTTGAACATACTCTTACTCGATCTTTATCCTCATGAAGCTTAGCTAAGCCATCTTGTAATTGCAGATATATGTCGAAGTTGAAAGGGCTCGGCTGACCTCACTTGTAGTGAAAAAGATGGAAGCGGAAGGTAAAATCGAGGAAGCGGCTAATCTCATTCTAGAGTTGCAAGTCGAAACTTATGGATCAATGGAAATCAAGGAGAAGGTGGGCTTGGTCCAAACAAATAAACTTAAATTCAGGATTGAGTTAATTTTCGCGTCGTGTATTAAGGTAGAATTCCTTTTGGAACAAATGCGGTTATCTGTTGCCCGTGCCGATTACATCAGAGCTGGGATTATTTCTAACAAAATTAGCACGAAATTCTTCAACAGCGACAAAGAGGAAGTCAGTTATCACGAAATACTTTCCTTACGAATAACTCGCCAAACCGCTATATATATTGTAGTGCCTTTGATTTTAAGGTTCAAGATCTTAAAATTCGCTTCTACAACTTGATGATTACTATTGGCCTACAGGACTCGAAGTATCTGGATGTCTGTCGACATTATAGGTAATCCCTCAGCATTGACCACTAGTATCGCCAATTTTTCGTATCATTATTTGTTGGACAGAGTTCTGACGTGTAGTTGAGGAGCTTCACTTGTGTATTTTGTAATTTATATTGTTTCAGAGCTCTTTTCGATACGCCGAAGATTGCAGCTGATACTGAGAAATCACGACTAGTAGGTTTTATGATCATAGTTTTAATTCATCATCTAATGTGCATTATTGCATGTTGGTTTAGGTACTTTCTGTTTTTATAGAACCTAGTCAAGTACTCTTTACGTCGCAGCCTTTTTTCATTGTTTATAGGTCTTGAAGTGTGCTGTAATTTACTGCCTATTAGCTCCTCATACGAATGAGCAGTGGGATCTCCTCAATCGCATCTCTTTATTGAGAGAATTGGAACTGGTTCCCGAGTACAGGGTGAGTATGATTTTCGTACAGTTAGACTTGTAACTCACATTCGAATTTCGCATCGTACATAAGTTCTTTTCATGCTGAAACATCGGACGATAGAACAGATATTGAAGGAGTTTTGCATCATAAACTAATTTTTGTTCAGACACTGTTGGAGTTGTTTATCAACCAGGAATTGATCTCTTGGAAGAATGTGATTGTACGAGTTTATGAGAAAACGCTGAAGAAAGCACCAAATGGAACAGGAGTGAGCTCTCAGAAGAATTTTCTTTTGCTTCACCAGACCGTCTGTGGGAAGTGTTGAAGTTTTGGTTTACATAGGCCACGCTAAGCCTTGCTACAAAGCTTCGTTGTTATGCTGATGCTCAAGGCAAAAATCTCATAGCTTGCCTTATGTAGGATCAGATTAGGTTCCAATTGCATGGGTTCACATAAATATTTTTAGATTTTCGATGGGAAGGATGGGGAGAAGCGATGGAAGGACTTGCACATGAGAGTTGGGGAACATGTAAGTCTTTTCTCGAGTTGTTGCGAAATATGTTTGACGATTTCAACTCCAGTCGTGAACAGCCTACGGATTCACTTGAAAGTATGAAGCTGTTTACGCCCATCACAGTAAAGCGACTCTTTCTACAATTGACCTTCAACACGTTTTTACAGAACATGCGAATGATCTCAAAATACTATACGCAGATCACTTTTGACCGACTGGCAGAGCTGCTCGATTTCCCACTTAATGTACGTTTCGTAGAGGTTTACGTTTTGCTAGTTTTTCTTTTGTAGTACCTTAAATGTACGCTTTTGCTTTTTACCTATGGTGATTGCTTTTAGGATATGGAGTCATTCCTGTGCAATTTGATTGTAACCGGTGGAATCACAGACGCCAAAATTCATCGTCCGTCAAGGGTTGTGAATCTTCGAGCACGCAAAGCTAACCTGGAACAACTTGACCAGTGGGCAAGCAATGTTCAGAAGCTCACTGAAACTTTGAACAAAGTAGGTATTTCTGCTTATGTTATTTTATGCTGATTTTTTTGATTGATATTCATACACCTGTGGTGAGACAGGGGAGACTTTCCTCTTTTTATCACTGTCAAACATTTGTGATGGCCGATAGAGGGGACGTACAGTCATAAGGAAGGCATAAATGTTCCTGGGTGCAGGTGAACCAAGTTTTTATTGCCATCGTGCCATCGTAAGAAAAAATTTTGCCAGAGCGCGTCACTGAACTCGTCGGGGTCAGTTTATGAGAAGCGGTTTATAGCCGCTGATTGTGCATAGGTGTGACGCTATCCGTCGGGCGATTCTATTTTAAGCCAAAATGACGAGCAAGTGGTAGTTCCAGTGATATCGCAGTAGTGAGAGTTAAAAGTTCAAAAAAAAAAGAATCGTCTGTCGCGAGTAGACAATGGGGAGGGGGTGGCGCGAAGAGGATTCCCGAGCACGTTGCTATTGATGAAAAGGAACGCAAATTTACAATTCTGAAAGAAGCCCGACTAAACTCTATTTGATTTTGATGTCATTTTCTCCATCATCTGAAGCACTTTCTAAATGGTCAGAATTATGTATAGCTCTACTGTTGAGTTCATAATTTGTTCGGATTCAAATAAATTTGGAGGAGAAGCACAACACAGACCCCTCCCTGATTTATAATGTAGCGTTTTCCTATTCGTCCTAGTTGTGGTGAAGTTCACACCACAGAAAGAGGTTTCAAAAAATTTGCTATCGTACCATATATAGTGGTGCGTCAGTCAGTAGCTGGTTAACAAAGAGCGGTGCTCTCCTGTTTTATCTGATGATAGTAGCAGTCTTTGGGAGTTTATGATCACATTTAATAGCTGTCGCAATGCCTGATGAGCTGACGAAACAGCTTTTTGGTTAATTGATTGCCACTTGAAAAAGGACAGCCATGAGCTTCTTTTCGTTTAGGTATCCCACTTAATTCTGAAGGAGCAAATGGTGCATCGAAATTTGGAAGCGATGCAGATCAACTGAAGTCCTCGAATAGCGCCACAACTGAATACGGTTTAATGATGAATTTCGTCTAATTATTCGTTCATGTTATAAAAAATGTCTTTTTGTAACTGTCTCGTTAAAGGCGCATGTAATTAAATAAATACTATAACTTATCGAGTTTTTTTGAATGAGGAAGTGATATGGCTTCCAAATTACATCATCTTCAACCAAGAAGATGTATGTAGGTTAACTCAAAGGGATGTGTTGACCCTTGAGCTCTGGTCTCTTACGAGCTACTGTCTTGAAAGTTGAACCGTTTTGCTTTGATGAAGATTTTTAAAATAAAGGAAGGCTTCGATCATTCCTCCGGAAAGTCTTGTGCACTAGTACTTCCTTTCATAGTCACATGAGTTTCAGAAGCACACAGGGCTTTAATTAGCTATCCATAGTGCGAGTCAAGATTCCCTACCACGCAACTGTTCTATCAGTCACATGGTTGTAGTGATTATGCAGGAAATATTTATTTATTATTTATTTATTTATTAGAAATAAAAACCTGAGTGCGATCCGTTCTGAAGGGAAACTAGAAAAGAAAAAGATAAAAGACAGTAAAAAGTTTGATGGCAAAATGTAGGGTTCCGTTTTAAGAATCGGTATGTTTGGTAGCTCGACGGTGTCAATAAAGGGGGCAAACTTCTAGAAGAATCCTTTAGACTGTGCTTTCAAGAATTTCGTGTATTCCATCCTTCGAACAGTAGAAAGGACTGGACCATGTTAATTATATTTGTTGGTTGAAACTAAGTGTGATTGGGTGTATTTTACTCGATCTCATCTACAGTCTGACCTACCAGTAACCAGGGGAATAATAAATTCCTGATCATGACGGAACCTGGCTAATCTTTTTTGGGATGTTCCATAAAAAACGCATAAAATGCTTCATTTGATGATAAGATCGTGGCCCTAGTGGGTTAGGGCAGGGCGGAGAGACGCCTTTCGCGGATCCTCTTCTTCGGCAATGGCACAAATTGATATTAGTACGTTACTATTTCAGAAGGTAGAATATTAGGTAAATTTCCTGTCAGCAAATCGGTTTTTCCTATTGCAGGACCAGAAAATGAATTTCAAACGCGTAGCCGGATTATTTCCAACCATCTCAAGGTGAGAGAGTGCCTACAGCTTTTTGTCACTTTATTTGACCGATTTGTTCTTTTACTTTTTTCTTCTATGAAAGCATTCTCCTCTTTCGAATCCTAATAAAAGAGAAGATCTTCCTTTCTTTTATTAGGATTCGTATCTTTTCTATACAACCTCCACACTTCTTTCTCTCAACCACTACTTCCACCCAGGTTTTAAACTTTTTTCTCCACTATCTGTTCTCTATAATTCTATGAGTGTTCCTTTTACGATGTCCCATTGACGCCTTCCTCTCCAATTTTCCTTTCTCTCCTCATTAGTTGATGCCTTCTAATTTTGGCCGATAAAGTTGCCTTAACGACCTGTTCATTCTTATTTATTCTGCATTGGATTTTTTCTTGAAGAGCCCTATGGTCATCCTTCTTATATGAGTTGTTTTGGTGATTTCTCGAGATTTATCCTCGCCTCTACCTCCTACTTTGCGAATCTTCCTATGAAACCCTCAGGACGTTTTCGTCGTTCACTGTAGCAGCTAGGAACTGCTCAAATACATATGAACCTGAATGGAAATCAAGCTAAATCAAGTTTTGTACATAAAAACTTCAATTCTACTTAGCCTTCTAGAAGTATCGGAAGCTTTATTTAATTATATATACACTTCTTGCTGCAGTCGTGAAAGTTAAAGTAAATGCATAAATATTTATATACCAAATTGTTTCTTTTTCCATCACATTTCCGTTCATCTTTTACATAGATCCATAATCTATTTGATCTTGGCGACCATATATAAATTAAGGATCGCGACAACTGTATTGTACTTAAAATTGACACTCAAATGACGACCGTAAACGATTGTTCTCCGTTTGGTTTTCATTTCGAACTCGATAAGAAGAGATATAAAGAGCGGAAGAAAGAAATAAGGCGTCAAAGTAAGTTGTGGTTTACGTTGGTTCAGATTACAGGTTAATGTAATTATATTGTAAATCATTTAGCGATCATTAGGGTCGCATTGACTTCGATGTCATTTGTAGCCAGTCGTGCACAATTCAAGGTCTGTTTGCAAACTAAATTATTTATTTCAGAAATAACTCAGTGGTTTTCATGGCTAGCCTACTATCACCACAAATTTGGGATTCGACATATATTCCTTGTATTATTACTGGTTATTTTTGTTTTTATCGGTGGTGCTATTTTTTATCGACTCGAGTCCCCTAATGAAATTGTTGTGAGTTGTTCAGATAATTTAGTGAGCTGTTGTCAACTGTCACGTTGTGGGGATGGATCATGACACATGTCATGACAGCTAAAATAAATGTCATTTTTAGAATCTCGAGGAGACAATCGTTCTGATGCAAGGCATCATTGCCGAGACGACAGTGGATGTCATTAATATCACATTATCATATAATGGTACGACGAGAGACGAAAAACTCGCTAAATTGTTAAAGGTGCAGACCTCAGATGTTTTTTATGCTTAGTTAAACTTCAGCGCTCTTTCTCTTTGCCTAAATTCCTCCAATTCTGAATTGCGGAACGGACACAATTCCTCGCAGTAAATGGTTGGTTAAGCGACTGTTTTAGGTGGAGTAGTACTACTGAGATTTTTTCATAGTTTAAACCCGCCCGTGGTACTAGATCCAGAGCCTCAGAAGGAGTATTTGATGCAACCCATTCGCTTGAGAAATTTGAAGCCTCCCCTATCTTACTGTGTTGGGGAGAGGTCGATTCTGACATTACGTTACTATGATGCTTCCTTTTAAGTCATATTAATTGCATACTTTGATACAACAATCTTACTATACAAATCTAGACATACTACAAAACAATGTTGGAAGCGGAAGATCGTTTTCGTGGCAGTGTCTGGCACAAAGCGGAAAATCTAGATCTTCATCTAATGTGGTACTACTCAAGTGCAACTTTTTACGCGATGACGCTGTTTACAACAATCGGTTACGGTAAGTGGGTGTCATACACAATCTGTTATCATCTGCCTCGTTGGGGTTATCCCCACAAGCTGCTTTCATAGTCCTGGGCCGGCCAGCGGATTATAAAAGCAGCCACAGCAGCCCTGCCAGAAATAACGATCCAGTCAAGAGATTCTACGTCAAGATTCCCTCTTTTCAGGCACTATTGTATGCCAAACTGTCTGGGGCCGTGTATTGTCGGTAGTTTATGCTTGTATGGGGATTCCTCTGATGCTAGTGGTGCTTGGTGATATTGGTGAATGGTTCCAAAAGGTTCTCACCAAGACCTACGTATGCTTGCTGATCAGATGGAAGTTAGTTGATGTTCAATGAAGTGATTTCTGTTTTTAATCGATCGTTCACAACGACTGAAATACGCCATAGGTTCACGGAGCAGTAGAAACAAAACGTTACTCACTCACTTAACAAATACGGCGCCTCTTCGCCCTCCATTGTAGTCGATCCCTGGAGCTCCGAGTGAACTTGGATGTGTGGGATGGAATTAAATGGTAGTGATTTGAACACTGATTAGTTCAGGACTTTTCGCAAGAAAACGCTTACTACACCGTTGGACGAGATTTTTCTACCAATGTGGATAGCACTACCGCTTGTTTTAGTATACATTATCACTTGCACCATGATTATTCATTGGTTTGACCACAATGAAGGAAACAAGCCGGGTGAGCTTTTCTACTTGTAGTCATCTTTGTTAGTGTGTTTTCTCCATCCATATATTATCAATGTGGGGCTAGTACTTGTAGAGGAAGGCAATCAAACCCCGGAGTAATACAATACAACCCTGGAGAGAGGCAATACAACTAATTTCACGGTCAGGAATGGGTAAAGAGCCCTCTAGGAATAAAATTTTTGCATCTGCCCATCACTCGGAAGCGCCGCGCATTCTATAATAGCTATAAATACTTGCATTTAGAGGTGTTTTGGTTGGAATTGATCCAAAAGTGCGAGTTATTCAGATCTTGCCCACATGCAAAGTGGGTCAGACGAGATAGAAGTTTTAATGTTTATTACCCATTGGAAAATTCAGTAAAAAAAACTATGTTAACTAGTTTATATCAACACTAGCCTGCTGTCAGCCAGCTGAGCGGCTCTGTGAGGAAAGTGTAGACAGACGTTGTCTCATAAATAAAAAATTCTATAAAAGTTATTTTTTTGCCATTATCATGGTAGCATTTTACAGGTATCGACTTTCCTGATGCCTTTTACTTCACTTTTATTAGTTTAACAACAATAGGGCTTGGTGATGTGATGCCGTACAACATACAGGTGGGTTGTTAACGCTTTGTATCAGATTGATCGCTGAACAGCAGTAAATTATCTCTCCTATTTTAAATAAAACTCGGAAATTTTGAGTATAATTGAAATCATTGTCTTGAGACGTGATCATTTGGTTTTGTGATTAAATGTGCAAGTGCAGAGATCCCTGACACAAAAATATTGAATTCCCCTGTTTCTTTCTGCTTTTCAGGATTTAATTCATGCTCTTGTATATATAGAGTATATATTGCTGTTCAGTACTCTCCATTTTTGGCGGCAGCATTTCTGCTTGGTTTGGCATTGATAAGTATCGTAAACACGAGTATCTACGCTCAACTTTATGATATGTTTTTTGATTTCGTTGAACGAGTCGAGAAATATCTGGAAAGGATCCACATCGAGCATTTTCGTGGCCATGGATACCTTGTTTTTCAGGTTCGCTTTTGTTTCACAAATTTTTGTACTACCTCGAACTGTTAACCTGCTGAACCCGCTTTTGATCTGGCAGAAGTTAAGAAACTACACTGGTCGTTCCCCTTTACCCATTTTTGACCAGCGTTTTGCTCAAGAACCATTTTCGTTGAAACTGGCCTAGTGATCCATGATTTTGAAGATTACATGTTTGTAGTCAATGATGTAATAGGCTGCTTTTCTCAGCGTGATTTTCGTGGAGGGACGATACTGGTTCAACGGCTTGATCAAAGGATGTAGTATGAGCTTCAGAAACCCAGGATATTCCGTCATTTCTTTTGAAATCGTGCGTGGTTGTTGTTGAGCAGTAGCTCTAGCTGCATTGCCAGCAAACTAGCATTGCTTCGGACACAGGAGTGGACATATCTATTACCTGGATGAGCGGAACCTGGACGTGTTACTCCTTACTGTGTTGTTTTTGCTCCAGGAATGTCGATCTGTCGATAATACTTTTTTATTCAATTTTTTAAAAATTCTCATCAGGTCCAGGTTTTGAAACCGCTTTCACCCTGATCTGAGAATTTCACTAATAACCCTGATAGTATTCAAGGCTTTAATGGTGTCAGAGAATCCATATAATGATTTTTCTACGTTTTTCTTCATGAGTTTGATCGAAAGACTTGTTTCATATCGAGAAATAATGAACTTCGTTATTTTTACATTGTTCAGAATTGCTACTGTTCAGGATATGGAGCCAGTATTTCGGATGCTTGTATGCTCCTTTCCTCATATCGATCGAGGTGTTAAAGATGAACTCCTGGGCTCTATACGGGCCAGCTTCCGTACACCGAAGAAGCAGAAGAAAACTGTTCGGGTGGGTGTTACAGAGATTCTTCATATGAGCTAATACCTTACAAGCACTATTGCAGTGTTAGTTGACAAAGCGAGCACTTAGCGATAGATGTTCCAAGCGTTGATGGTAAAAGACGCTGAGGAGGTTCACACCAATTTTCTGGATAGAGGACTAAGCGCTGGCCAGCGAGGGGTGGAGAGCAACGGAAGTTTAGTTATGGCGGTCAGACGGTTGTAGAGCACTGAGAAGTCGGCTTTCGTGCACACGTTTGTAAACCGAGCTATCTATGTATTAGAATTAACCTGAGCCAATCCAATCTTCATTCTCACAAGACCGCTAATGTGGTACCTTCGCATCAGGTGCTGAGGCATGTGCCTCAGTCATAAACCGTATAAGAAATCAGATTCCATTACGATTCTGAATAGACGTCGAATGCAGCCATCAGTGACAAAGCCCGATGGTGGCAGCCTGATAAAGAAATTGTCCACTTGCTGGTTGTTCAGTGAGTGTGAGATGTGCGTGGGTATTAGATGAGAGTGAGAGCCCATGAGGAAGAAGTCTGTCATGGTGTGTCTAGACAAAAATTTTAGCTCGGGTTGGTGATAAAATGGCAGATAACTGGTGTGGACGGAAAGTGGATGAAAATGTGCGCATAAAAAAAATCGAATATATCATCAGGAGTTTAGACAGCCACATTGTAATGGTTGACCTGCCTTCTAACCACTTCACGATTACTTTTTTTGTAAGTTACTTTATGGCAAGCTACTTTGTGAAGTGGAGCAGCAGTGAGCAAAGTAGCACTAGACTGAATGCATGGAATTCTCATCCAATTGGTCAGCATTACTTAGTAGATTGTTTAGATGAACGTTCCTGAAGCTACCACCACTCTTGCTCACATCCGCAAACGGACCATCTCCGATGTTGCAGCGCATGGTGAGGAACTGCATGAAAAGCCAGTAGTTGCACGACGACGAGCTCCAACACTCGGAGCCCTTGGTGGCTTGGATTTAGCAAAGTTCAGGTAGGATAATAGCCAAGATTGAGGCGTATGATGCTGATTACTCTGTGCCCTCCAAGTCATTCTTTAAGGAAAATGCGTGAGGATCGCCGAGCACGAGAGCGGACAGCAAACACTAGTACAGCGATGGCTGAGGTTGAGTCGGACTCGGATGCCACTGAGTCGACCAGTGAGCCTGAAACGGAAATCGAAGAGTGTTCGCCTTCTACGGGAAGCCCCGTCTCATATCTAATATAACCGTGCAAAATAAATGATCTCATAATATTTAATCGACTGGTTAGTTATAGTTAGATGTCGCTATCAGTTGTATTTCATCTACTAAAGTTTTTAGAAAGTTAAAGATGATTTAGTGAAAAAGCCCAAAAGACAAAATTCAATTTAGAAATCTGCATTTTATTAGAGTTTTCTTTCATTTAATACAAATGCTTCAATACTTCAGTACATTAGTGCTTGTAACGAGCAATATCTCATCGTCATCATCCTTCCCATGTTCAAAACGTCTCGCTTTTTGGTCAATTTTCCTTTGTTTTGGGGTTCTAGACGATTTCTCCTTTTCAGTCCCACCAAAAGTTCTGTAACGATCGTATTAGTTTTTTAGTTACACTGCTCACCTCCGAATGTCCTCCACATATCTATCTACCTCGAAGAGCGAGGTGAGGACGGGCGTGATCGCACTCCCTGTGACGATGGTTTCTTTTTAGTCGCAACTGGGGCTCTGAATCGATCGGCATTGATTTTTGTGGTGGAGTTGCTCTCCGTGATATTATAACAGTTTATGTACCGGAAAGTGTATAAGGGAGCTGACGACTCGGGCGGTTGCTTACTTGCTTGTGGCGATGTTGATTTAACCGGCTCTCCTTCTTTTTTGACCATCTCGGGGATGCTAAATCGATCGTTATTGATTGTTATCGTAGTAGCGCTTGCTCAAGAACATTGTTGAAGAGGGGATCAAGCGAGGACGAGGCGAGCGCAGTTGCTCTAGAGAGTCTATGGCTTGATCGGCTGTTTTCTAAGTATTCAGTGCATCGCTATGATGTGGAGCTTGCAATATCAAAATGCAATGAATAATTTTGAAAACAGCTGGTTCGCTGAATACGATGGTCCACCTGACGTGAGGCGACTGCGCTCACCATTTCTACCATGCTTACCTTGTTGCTTCTGCCTCCTGAGGAATTGTAGGCATTGATTCTGGTATGGGATCAATACGCGGAACTGAGGGCTCCTTCATATGCTTCCCATTTTTGATATGCTTCATGAGTTCACCAGGCCAAAGTGGCACAGCGTCTTCTTCCACAGGAGGTGGGGCTGAGAATCGAAAAGTTTTGTTTTGTGTCACGCGAATTCTTGTTTATATCACTACTTCAAAGAACTCAAATATAGTGTGGAATCACAACCTATCTCAAATCAAAAGTGGGAGGCTCAAAAAAAGAATACGGTAAGAGTTTGGGATCGGTTTTCTCTCGGTTTGACGGCCTTCCATGATTTGGGGCTCGCTCATTCAATAGTGAATCATTGGGAGTGGAGCGTACTGATCTGATCTGATCGTACTGAGCATCATTAAGCGACGAGCCCAAGGAATCAAAATTGTGATTCGAGGTCTGGCTGACTCCCATTTATGAGAATCCAAGTCCTATATCAAGGCTGCCTTAGGACTTCCAATGGTAGAATACAGCGTATTGTAGAAGAGATCGCTTGAGATCAAATTATCGAATGTTTCATTTATTGACTGGTTTTCAACAAGCTCACGGTACGTTTTTGAGCATCGAGTTTGCGGTCAAGTTGTGATCGTTTCTCCTCATACTTGACGCGATTGCTCCGTCGTTGAGCTGCCGTATCGATTCCTACATACCTTTGAAATTTGGACATTTGATCTGAAATCCATATATTGGGAAGAGTCAATGTTACTCGGTACCTAAGCGGTTAGCAGTGTGCATCTATCTGTGTACAGTATTCGGGACAGATCCCCTGAGGAACAAGGAGGTCATCCATTTCTTCCCTGTGAAGGGGGATAATTTCTATC
The DNA here is from genome assembly GCA_000469685.2 of Haemonchus contortus. NCBI lineage: Eukaryota > Metazoa > Nematoda > Chromadorea > Rhabditida > Trichostrongylidae > Haemonchus > Haemonchus contortus. The sequence continues at coordinate 1,236,587 of LS997563.1, forward strand.
GGAGTGGGTAGAACTACATCTGCACAAATCGAGAGGTTTCTCTGAGCCATTGTGACAACCGAGTTCACTCTGCGTAATTTCATTATGGCAATGTTTCTACAGTACTAAGCCATAGTTGGATACATGGCGTATTCCAGAATTCATCGAAACACCCAGTCCGGACAATACCCGTCCAACCTCGGGTCTCATGCGAGTCCTTTTCTACATTATTTGGGGAAAGAAGGGTTCACCTAAAGAGACGCATTGCAACAAAAAAAAAACAACGAAAAAACAGTAATATTGATACTATATACAACAAAAATATTTGTTCATAGAGCATGATACGGTGTAAAATATACGAAATTGAGCGGCTAATAGACTAATTTAGGTTCTTCTTTGTGGAAACGGAGCGAGGACTCGGAATGAACGCAAGCCATTGTTTCGACGTTGCTAAGGAACATCTACGAACCCACAGCACAAGGAACATTCGAGGTTTGAGTGAGTTTTTTCGTATCTTGAGATGCCAATGGTCATTTAAAGTTAGCAGATGGACGACTTGTTAAGTAGGAGCAAATGTGATACCGTATCCCACTTCCGACAGAGGGGATACCATCAGGTTCAACTTCTCTTCCCAACTTTCTTGTATTCATTCGTCCTACTGTTCACCATTTGATCGTTCCCTTTCATTTTGAGATACTCCATCTGACAATTCCTATCTCTTATTTGCCTTCGTTTCTCGAAAGGATTGCCACCATTTGAATAGACGACCTCGCGCAGCTAACTTTTGGTCGTTCGGGGTGAGACCAAATTGTGTGAACCTTAGTTCGACACCACGCGATCCCCGATCTTTGGCGCATGAACTGTCCTTGTCATTTTTGGGGATGGGGTTTGGTAAATTATACTCTGGTTGCAGTAGTATAGTCTATTACTTGTCATCCAGAAAAAAACGAAAAGGAAGTTGGAGAATCGAACGTAAGCGAGCTTCCAACACCTGGTTCATGTTGTGCCTTGTCCCTTTTATTAGAAATCCTGGCTATATTTGAACTCTGGGTCCTAGCTGCCGGTCAAGAGAGTGTTCTACCCTTTACAACAGCCTTTTGCTAGTGCAAAGTATTTAAGGATGTGAAGGGTCGGTCGGCAAGGGCTTAAATTTTGGAATGGATCAACGGATCACGAGTTCTGTAACCTGTTACTTCCACAGTCCCATTAATGATGGCTTGATCGTTGATCTTCACAATGCAGTAGCATCCAAATTGAGCGTACATGTTTGTCATCACTTTTCGGGGAACTATAAAAGACCACGGAGTTCACGTGTTAGTCGCTGGTCGCTGCGCTATGTCTTCCAGAGCTTTGGACTTTTGAGACCAGAGTTTTTACAGTTAGTTGATGGTTGGTTGCACCAAGACTTATTGTAATAGATTTTTTAGTCCCTCGTAGCGCTTTGCAAAAAATACGGAAATTCTTCTAGAATCATATTATTCCCAGGAAGGTGTAGCTTGGACCAAAGAGCGAGCATTGTTCATCTTTACTTCGGTTATACTCTAGGGCCACACGATAGACATGACCGCCATGATTTCTTTTACTGGTTAGAGCAACAAGACAATCTCAACACTTGCATTCTTAGAGGCTCCTTGATCAGTGAGTCGGTCAGTGATCATCTTTCATTGCCTTTCTTTTGATATCTCTTCCATGTCTACATCAAGGAAGAAATCCATAGAGGTGTACTGGAATAGTGGCAGGAGGCTAGTCAATGCTTCCTGCGCATTTTAGAACTGTCATAACGAAGACGAACATGAACCATGTTAACAAAGAGCGTACATCCAAGATGACTGACCTTGCTCACTACATTAGAGGCTCCTACTCCGCTTTGCCGTCCTCCCTCCGTCTCACAAGGTTAACATTGTTACACTCGTACCGTTCGCTGTTCTCTTTCTGTTCATTTCTGCTTCATACGTAATATAGCTTCCTATGAATAAGCAAAAGACAACATCCATAGATCTTTTCAGAATGCGCAGTACTTCCGCGTGACGTTCTGAATGCCTATTTAACCTAGACAATGACTTGTAATGGCCAGTCAGTGTACAAGCTAGTGGTTTTGCCCCCCCAGAGAAGCTTCGAAGGGATGGATGGGTTGGCTGGTTCGGTGTTAAGCATCCATCAGAAAAGAACCAATCGAATGGAGGCTCCAAGAAAGACTAGGAGTGGGCGCGGACCGAATCCCTACATCACACCACTTAATTGGGTGGAGAAGATTCCGCTATGGCGGTTCTCTAAATTGAACGAATCAATCAAATTGGAAGAAGAAGCAATTTCAAGTATTGAGCCAATCGGCCGGTTTGAGGAATTCCCAAAAGGATTTCGGGCTGCTCGTCTTGTACTTTTATCGAAGCTTATTGGAATGATTGATGAATCCCTACCGTTCTGTAAATTTAGTGTCTGGATCGCGCCATACACTTAGATGACCTTACGGCCATTATTGTTGGTCGCTGCTACACGTGTATGAATGTAGAAAACAGGCCCTTAAAAGAAATCGGGATTTCAAGACTTCATGCTTCTGCACTGTTAGGTCGGGCACCATAAGTGAGGTGGAATACTTTGTATAGCTTTCCTTCGATAGGTTTACAGAATGGAGTTTACAAAAAATAGGATATGGATACAGATTTCCAGATTTCTTCCGCTCCAGACTGGTGGTGAGTAGCTTGCATGGCGCACACTAAATGACAAAAACGTTGACAAAGTGCTTCATCTTTCAGACTTCATCAATTCATTTGGTTTTTCATCATTCTCTTCACTTTCTATTCAAATTTTAGCTTTTTACTTAGCCTGCGTCCTTGACTATGTCTTTGCTCAGCGGTAACTACTTGTTCTTTCGTTCTTCCCTCTACTTTTGTATAGATACTACCTCATATTCGCTTAGATTATACGGATGAATTCTGAATGAATTTAGCATCAACGTGCCCAGCAACTTTTATCGCTCCACTTTACTATGGTGTGTTATAAGAATGTGAGTGCTTACTCGATTATTCGCATTTCTCAAGGCTGAACAAAGATGAATCAAATGAAAGTTTCTATTGAGGAAACAAGTTCTGCTGACGTCGCCTAATGATCGAACAGATCAAATGCTGTAGTGACAAAAATTGTGATTTCCAAAACGTTCTCAAGTTCAGGTGGTTTGGTGTAGAACAGGTGGGGGATGAGAACCTTTCAAGCGAGGAAATTGATACAGTTTAAACTAGGTTGTCAGAAGAAAAGTCTGGATTGGGTTATCGTGAATGAGTAATCATTTGATAGTGATAGGTATATCGAATGGATCTGTGCGGCGATCTCAGTTATCGAAACCATTCATTATTAACCAACCCCAATAGGATTGATGACATGGTCCACCCTAGATAGGTACGGTCGACTCTAGGTAAACTTCATAAAGGTGCAACTACAAAACAGGTGTGAAATCGACAAGAAGAAGTATCACAACAGTGAGAGTATTTATAAGAGCTTGAGTGTCTAGGATTCCCTCCAAAGAAGTATCGAAATTTCGTGTGTGGAACTTTTCATGCCGTCAACGGCGACCCTAAAAAATCCATTTATATAAACAAACTAGCTTGCGTTCCCTCCCACAACATTAGAAAACATGCTAGTGTCGGTTGAAGCTAGTACGTTTATACTTGACATTTAGCTTCTCGACGGCCAGAGAGCCTACTTCAAAACCGGCGCCACCAGATGTCTGAAAGCACGACGTGAGACGTTAGAAACAATGAAAAGAATGCTGCAGGAAAACCGTGAAGAAATCGAAAGAGCGATTCGTAAGGATCTCGGAAGGGTGAGTTTCTAACGTTCGTGATGAAGTGACGCCCACATATATCTGCCCTGTGGGTGATGATGTTCTTTGTACAGCTGGCTTGTTGGCAAGACCAAGCAGCACAGACGAAGTGGCTTTCTCGGGTTGGGGATAGAAACATAGAGCCTCTCATCCGAGTATCATTGATGGAATCGATTCATCATTCTTTTGATCGAACACGGCTCCATTCTCCTCGAATTATTGCGACTTCCCCGTGACTAATTTGCTATTTTTTACCCTATTTTTAGTTTTATATTTCATTTCAATTTCATATACACTTTTATATGATTCACAGGAAACCACATTTTATCATTTTGAGAGGGAATTTCGTTTATTACAAAAATTTATAGCACCAAATCACTTCAGGATCCATCATTTGAAGTCACTTGGGCGATGAAGGAGCTTGACGAAAGCCTTGAACATCTAGAAGAATGGAACGCTCCCACAATGGTGGCAAAGCCATTGTCACTTGACGAACACAACGACGAGGTGTTGTTGGTGAAGGAACCACTGGGAGTGGTGTTAGTAATCGGGCCATGGAACTTTCCGTTGCTCACTTCGATGCCAGCAATGGCTGCTCTCACAGGAGGTAGGCAATGTCTTTCTGTAACACTAATTATTTTTGACTGGCTTGAGAGTATCCGTCTATTCCTAAAATTAACTTAAGCAGTAGCGCTTATAATTAGCTATAGTATTTCTTTTATGCAAAACTCAACAGCACTCAGCTAGCTCTGCAAATTTGGGTTGAGAACAGTACATGTCTCAATCAGAACGGTAGTTAGTCTTGTTTGACCTTCCCATGTTTTCAGGGAACACAGTGGTCTTGAAACTGTCCGAATACTCTTCAACCTTTTCCTCCGTCTACTCCAATCTAATCAGCCAATACTTCGACAAGGTTTGGTTTTGAATTTTTCAATTTGACTATTCTGCGTATGAGAGCAGCAATAGCACAGTGGAGATAGTATTGAGTCTCTCTTAATAAAACAAGACCTTATAATGCTTTTAGATTGGTTTTGAGATCATAAAAAGGCAGGCAATATCCTTCAAAAAGGCTTTCGAAGATACGGTAGGAATTGAATGGTTTCTGTGCTTCTCCACTAGGATGAATATGTGCCCATGAAGATAGCATACGAATCGTTGACGGGTCGAAAAACCGCGTGGATAGGGCGTAATAAAGGCTCAAAAGTTGTCTACGTTGAAATACCGCACCCAAAAGTGACCGTGTTTCAACAGCATTGTATAGGTTGCGCTATTCACAATAGAGCAGGTTTGTTGGAAATTCGAGTAGTTGATCATCTTGGCCCTCGACCTATGTGATAAGGTGAACAAATTTCGCTATTTTCTGTCTAACTCTAGATACCTCTTGACATGATTGAGCACGATCCAAATTTTGGTTTGTTACCCCTTACATCGTTATAATCTCGCAGAACATCATACTTTAGCTCTCTTCGGAAGCTTTATACTTCTAGAATTCCGCGAATTATCGCGCTTTACTCGCCATTCATGAAACATGTGGCCCGCACCATTACTCCGGTTGTTCAGTCTGGAATAAGTACCCAAACATACGAGTATTGTGCCCTAACATCTGCATAGATAGGACCTTGTACCTTTTCAGACAATTAATTTTCCATCCCAATCCCATCATACTTTTGGTCGAAGCATCCCCTCTTTTCCATTTCCTCTCATGATTTTACAACTAGATACAGGTCCCTTTCTCTTTCTCTCTTTTGTATTTTCTCCGAAAGCATGCTTATTCACAGTAATCCAAACATACGACTGATCGAATATTGTTTGGAACCTTTCAGAAACTTTTTGCCGCTGTTGAAGGAGCCATCCCAGAGGCAACAGCTTTGCTTGCCGAGCGATTCGACCACATTATGTACACCGGGAACCCCACAGTGGCTAGAGTGATCATGACAGCAGCAGCCAGGAATCTTACACCAGTGACGCTGGAACTGGGCGGTAAGAAGTGAGTTTTGGCTGATAATTATTGAACCTAAGCCGGTCTATAGATAGACGGACAGGCTGAGTAAAGCGGTGATAAGCGAAAAGAGAGTACTCCATTGGAAAAGGATAAGGTCTTCCAAAATTGACGAGTTATGGGTAGTACTTCGGCCTCGGTTGTGCTACCTCCTACACCATGAAGATGATGAGGGCAAAAGGGATCTCAGTAGCGTAAGGGATAAAGAGCACGGCGCTCGGATAGCGCAGTAACGGGTTCGAATCCCGTTCGAGGAAGACGTTTGCCCCATCACAGGCCAAACCTGTGGGACTTTCGCAACGCGTACTGCTGCGAAATGATAGTAATTACAGTCATCAAGTCGAAACAGATGATAAAGCCTTCAGAAGGATTTTTCGCTTAGTCATCATGAGGCAAGGATAGGGGTGTGGCTACACGCGTTAGTAGCACAGCACATGTTCTTTGGTACGCACGGATCGGAACAGGCGTCAGCTTGAGTCCTGAATGAATCGTTCACACTTGATCGAATTCGTTTCAGCCCAGTTGTGGTTGAGCCCGATGCCGACATCGAGGATGCGGCCAGGAAGATTATCGTCTCGAAGATGTTGAACTGTGGACAAATCTGTGTTTCTTCAGATTACGTGAGGGTTTTTCGGAGAGTTGGTTGGAACAAAAGCGGTCTGTAAGTGTACCAAAATTCGTAAACACTTGGGGGTGTTCCACATATTCAAAACAGAATCAAGTGGCGGATAACAACGCCTACAGACCGTTTTTATCATTGCTTAGGTTTCCAATTTCTATTCGAGAAATCTACCAGAGTGTAGTTCAATTGTCGTTTTTTCCTATCACTCCTCTGATTGCTGTGCATTGCAGGTCCTCACCACGGCTGAGGTGAAACCGAAACTCGTCGCCGCCCTAACGAAGATCTTCGATGAAAAAGCCCCGTTCAAAGAAAACAAAGAGTTTTCTCGAATTATCAACGATAAACACTTCGAGTGAGTACTTATAAAGCCTCTTTCTGTCCAAGAGCTTTTGAAATCTCTCTAAAGTGGACCTACTCTTACAAAGAAATTTTTTGCCACGTAGCTTATGAAGTTTGGTGTTTTTAGTCGATTGACAGACTTGCTCAAGACCACAAAAGGTCGGATTCTTTATCATTCCAAGGAGGAAGATAGCAGATCTGAAAGATTCTTGGCACCATATGTGATCGAAGTCGATAGTGACGATGTGTTCATGGATGGTGAGGTAAGCGCAGCTTATATTTAATTAATTTATAGGCTTTATTCAGTGATAATTAAGTTCTTCGGAATCTGCCGAAAATATCGCAGTCGTCTTGATTTCTGATAGAATTTTTTGGAGGTTTTGATAGGGTGGGCTTATATGTAACAAGGCTGGAACAGAAAGATTCAAAATGAAGCACGATCTGATCATCTGATTGCAATATCATGAAATCTAGTGATTTATTATACGAATAAAAAAGTGTGTAGTCCTTTGATATTAGTATTTCTAGCTTCCAGAAAATCCCGGGAAAATCTGAATTGTGGTAAAATTTTTGGCAGGTACTTTTCTCTCCGTTTAATATGCATTACAATGCCAAACCCTTTCAGATATTCGGACCTATTCTTCCGATATTAACAGTGAAATCATTTGACGAAGCCATTGAATGGGTCAGAGATCATGAAAAGCCACTTGGTGCCTACATCTTCACAAAAGATCCCGAAAAAGTAGGCTAAATCTTCTTTCAATTCATTCGGCCTTCCAGAAATTGATGTGATACTGGATTCTCTATGGGATTTTAACTATTCAAGCTTTGAGGAATTGATGGTATTTGAGAATATGTAGTTGTATTATCTTATGAATTGTAAACATCGATAAACAGACACTGGGATGTAGTGTACTGAGTGAGAGGCAGCTGATTATACCTTCAATGCTTCTGTAAAATAAGGATGGTTCCATTCCCTCGCTTAGATCTTCTATCAAAAAGAGCCTCATATTTCCATTTTCAGGCCAGACGGTTCATCCTAGAAACATCCAGTGGTGGTGTGACAGTGAATGATGTGATGACACACTCATTTGGTACGTTCATAGAAGAATAGTATAAATTTGTCAAAGATGCTCCATCAAGCTTCAATCATGAAATAAAGGGATCATGCTTCTCTTTTAAATTGATCAGATTTGCAAGTATGCGTGCTGAGGTTCCTCCACTTCTGTGCAAGCCTTTTCGATTCCACGAAAGTCAGAGGGGATTCAAAGGGATTCTGACCGTAACCTCTGGATTTCACATTAACGTAAACATATGTGTATATTAAAGGCACTGTTAACGAAAAAGTGATTCGGAGATTTGCACATGGTTTGAATTCGAAGCCCCCTCTGGTACCATTCGTGCAGGAATGAGGTCGGAAAACGGCTGGATAGGGCAAAATAACGGGCCGGAGAGGTATCCACGGTCGCCCTCCGCCCCTCCTTCGGTGTCACGTTAGACGAGTGTCGAGACAATACGGATTGCTATTATTCGTTCTAGGACCCACGCACAAACAACTAACCGCCGAGTGATGAGGCGATGTTTTCTCCCATTCTTCTTTCCTCTGTTTTTCTTTTTGCTGCCGCGATCCCTTATTTAATTTCCTACTCCTAGAGGCTGAAAAAGGTGAGCTAGTTTTGCTGTTACTAAGGTTTTTTGTTTATTTATGCTCATAAGTGAATGAATTGTGGATTACCATTGTCTGTTATTCGCACCAGGACCCACACGCGCGCAGTGAAACGCACTGTTTAGCTCGTCCGGGCGCCCCACCTTCGTCACTTTTCTGGTTTCATTCACGTCCAGCCCCCTTTTTAACGTTTTTTCGAGGCCCTTTTTCACTGTGAAAACTTCGATGCACGCAGTTTCTTCACCTCAGTCGCACTAGTTTCGATCTTGTCTTTCGTTTTTCATTGTAATCTGGATTACCCAAAATCATGTTAACGGTGCCTTTAAAATTAGGTTCTTGTTGAAGAATTAAAATTATTCCCATAAAACAGTAATCGCTTTATATTGAAATGATCTCATTTAGTGGATACGTTACCATTCGGTGGTGTCGGCAACAGTGGTATTGGCCGAATAATGAAGAAATATGGATTCGACAACTTTATCCACGAAAAACCTCTTCTCATACGGAATGGCATTGGAAAACAAATCGTTGACAAATTGTGAATCCATTTATTTCCACTTATTTTTGAATCATATTATTGTGCAGAATAAAGATTGATATTGAGAAAGCAGCATTTTCTTTGAGTTTGGTTTCAACCCTTAGACTACTGAGGCACACGTGTTTTGTGAGGGATTTCACGAATCTCCTCAGACCTCCTGTGTTTCCGTCTGTATTCCATATGCAGGAATAGCACATTCTACGACCGATTGGGCTTGGAGTTTTCAAATCTGTCAAGACAATCTCAAGAAAAGCCATTTCCCCTTTGTTGTTTGGCTTCTTCTCAGGAGAACGGGAGCGCAGGATCAGCAACCCGATAAAACAGGGAAAAGGTGTTTCAAGGGTTAAGGTTAACGCTCCTATGCGTATATATCAGGGTGTAGCGAAGTATCTGCCGAGAAGTTCACGTAAGCCAAAGTTTTCTTGGATTTTCGTGATCTACGGAATCGCTTGGGGACAGATCAACGATAGGGGTCCTATCCACTTGGAGATTACAGGTGCCAGCCAGTTAGAAACCTACTTTTCTTCGCTAGGATCAGAATTAGAGTTTAAGCAATGGTCCTTCTTTGCGGTGCAGGTACTGCGAGCCATTCATTTTCATCAAACTGAAAAATTGCGCTAGTTCGAAGAAATTCCCTCATTTTCGTGAGAGTTGTGTGTTCGCATATGAGTTTGACCACCGAGGTTGATCTATTGGGCAGTCTGTGTATGCCGTTGGGCATTCCGATTTGTCAGTCTTACACGAAGCCTTCTCGAAGGTTCCTAGCTCTCACTTTTCCATTTACTACCCTCCAATTCGGTTTCTTGCAATTTGTGGAAATAAACTCGGACGTTACTTGCCAAAAGTTTGGAGCGAATCGCTTCATTGTGTAAGTCTCCTAATATGGAGCCCTCGATGCAAATTTTTCAGGAAAGGCGCTATAAGCATGGATTCCGTATCGATTCTTCAACAGGTCTTCGCTATGAGATTCAAAATGATCCAATGGCCGACTATTTCATGGCTTATGGTTATCAGGATGAAATGACCAATTGAAGGTAGGTCCCAGTATGTCGAATTTTTTGAGATATTAATTATATGCTTCTCAAGTTGGAGGTGTGATGACTGCAGTAGAGCTCGTTGATGTGATCCAAAACAGATAATGACTCTCTACTTATGTGATCAATGTATGTATGCTACTATTCACATATTTTACTACCAGTCGGATCGCCCAGCTAACGCCGGGCTCTCCTCCTTCTTATGAAATGCCCGGCTACGCCGGGCATCCTCCTTTTCATATAAAGTCGGATCGCTTGGCTAACGCCAGGCTATCCTCCAGGCTTGTTGCGTCAAACACCCCATCCCGAGAAATGTTGAACTGAAGAATTTTTTCCCTTTTTCAAGGTAATAGATTTTAAGTTTTTTCCGCTGTTCAGCTGAATTTAAGTTTTTCCGGTGTTCAGCTGAGTTAGAGTATGGAACCGAAACAGAGCTCGAAATAGATTACGTCGTCGTAGCATATCACATGGTCGCCCGGGCTTCCCTCCTTCTTTGACAAAGTTGCAGTAAGTCGGCCAACTCTCCACTCCTTTTTTGTTTCCTGTACACGAAATTTGGCATAGAACTAACAGGGCAGTACAAATGGTATTAAGTGAAAATTGTTGTTTACGCCTTTAATTGAAAGAGTCGATCGTCTGCTCTCTTTCTCAAGAAGAAATACCTACAAAAATTCAACTGTTAGACTACCAAAGATGATGCTGTAGAGATGTTCTTAGTGAAGATATCAGCATTATCAGATGTCTTTATCAATGGATCTTTCTTTACGGAGATTTCATTAGTTGAGAATTCCAAATTACTGGCGGTCGATTACGTTTTGTTGCAAATGATATCGAACAATGAGGGTCCTTCGTTATGTCACAAACCTTGCTGGGTAGCAGTCGTAATCTAATAGCGAAAATGAACATTATTCTCATCTGCTTATCGTATTGTCCTAATGGGTCCCTATCACTGCGCTTACCACTCACTTTTGTCACCCTACTCTACCATCCCGTCTTATCGAGTGAAACATACTGAACGGTCAAAGCTACATCGTAGATGCTGAAGACGTTAGAATTTTGATCGGTAGGTGGCCGCTCCTGAGTCCGCTATCTTTTCTTATCATTTATGATCAGTTCCTCTCACCGAGTTCCTATCATATCATATCATATCATATCATATCATATCATATCATATCATATCATATCATAGATCACATACTTCATAGAAAAACATAGTACCATGCCAGTATCGACCGAAGGCACAATGTCGAAGCATTCGTCCCATTAACCTACCCACCAACTTACTGCTTCATATACACCAGTTGGGCTACGCACGCCACAATGCGTGCACCACATGCCCGCGCATACGCCTACGATTAAAGGTATCAGTCGGTTGCTCTTCATCTTGAAAATAATCAACCATTAAGGTTTGACTGATAGGCAACCAAAGAATTGCGTAGTACTCACAAATGTTCTCAATTGATAATAACACCATTATAAGATTTCGTTATCACTGGACCTTCTTTCCTCCACGGGTACATCATTAGTTGGGAATCCCAAATTATTGGCGGTCGGATGAGCTTTGCCGTAAATGATATCAAAACATAAAGTGACCTTGATCTTCCACCCAGTTACAAACCTGGATAGCGGTCGTAATCTATATAATAGTCGTAATCATAAATACATCATAGATACCACAGGAGTTGAATTCAGTTGGTAAGGGCTCTTATCAGTCGTTATCAGCTGCTATCAGTTCCTATCATCGATCGTCTACGACCCCGCCATACTCCACAACATGCCAAACTGTCAAATCTCCACTATAAATGCCATTATTATAGTGGCACTACGCTTTCGAGGATTTTCATTAGCTCTTATCAGTTTTATCAGCTCCTGGCCTGGCACCAACCGTTCTCGATCCCGTCACCGAGTATCTACGATCCTGTCACATCTTACATCACCTATTGAAATACCAAGACTCCACTATTAACTGGAAGCGCGTCGCAGACCTACAGGCCCTTGCCTTTTATGACTTCTTATCAGTCCCTATCACTTGATATCATTCTCTATCACCAATCACTAACGGTCCCCTTATATGCTACACCACCTGCCAAAGTGCCAAGGCTTCACCGCTAATGCGAAAGAAGTTACGGATACTCGGGCTTTTGCCTTTTAAGCCTCCTTATCAGTCCCTATCACTTGATATCATTCTCTGTCACCAATCACTAACGGTCCCCTTATATGCTACACCACCTGCCAAAGTGCCAAGGCTTCACCGCTAATGCGAAAGAAGTTACGGATACTCAGGCTTTTGCCTTTTAAGGCTCCTTACCAGTTTATATCGATAGTTGTCACTTCCTACCACGTACCATCGCTGTTCTCATCGTGTCGCCTATCTCTCTTCCAAATTTGAATGTTCTAGGTTCAGTGGGACAGGAGTTATGAATTTCCGGTCAGACAAACACACACACATACTGACACACACACACTGACACACAAACACACCAACAGACACACGCTAGCCGATTATATAAGTAGGATAAGGAAGGAAATGTGGGATAAGCTCAAAGTCACCATTTCGAAGCATTCGCTTCTCCAAGCACTCCATTCACCTACCCACCAATTCACTGCTTCACCAAAAGAAGGAAGTGTAGGATAGAGCTAGGTTTTCCGTATCACCTTTATCGTAATCATACTTCTCGGACGGACAGACATACAAACCGACAAACCGACACACCAAGTTACTGCTTTATAAATAAGGAAGGATACAACTTAAGAACTGATAATCCTTTCAACCACTCCCCGAATGCGCCTTTTGACAGCCTCTACAGTCAACATAATCAGTTCTGTAACAACCACCCTTTTCGAAGGGCATTTACCTGGGAGTGTTCTGAAAACGTATGTTTGATGTGCGTACCGTTCCAAAATTTTCGCTAAAACTCAACCGATGCAGCCTCTTCTAATTTTCAATTCTGCGGAGAGCGTCAGTTCCTCACCTCACCACACCACATAAATTAGCTGGGGCCAGGGATGCCTCCAATGCTGTAAGAATCCGATTTCCTCTTACGAGTTTGCGCTGATGGTCGTTAGGGATACTCACGTCAAGCATACCTACTGGAAACTTCGGATCAACTGAAGAACTGATAGTTCCTTCAGCCACTCTACCCAAATGCTCCTTCTAGGAGCATCTTCAAACAACGCAATCAGTTCTGTAAGAACCAATCCTTCCAAAGGGGAGTGATCTTTTTCTCCTTTCTTTTTCGCCTTACGGCTGAAGGGATTTCACTGTGGGTTGTTAGACAGGATTAGAAG